>OX457051.1:42526660-42724160 GCA_949752735.1 Lumbricus terrestris
GCAGTAAATCGACCCAGAAGATTGGAATATCTGCGACGAACGCACCCAGAATATAGAACAGAATGAGAGAGCAAAACGCAGCGGAAGAAAATTATGAATGTGCAGAGAAAACGCATCCAATACAGAAACAGAATGCGTCGATAGAACGCGTTCGCAAATGACCGTCAAGGGATCGCTGGCAGTCATGGCAACCACCGCGTTGTCATGACAACCGTCTACAGCATGACGGAGGGACATTGTGACGTCAGACGAGATCTCAGTCGAGTCACAGATCATTTATTAGGCGCCTGTTCAAAGGATGGGAGGAAATGTTTTACGACTGTCTGGAGATTTGAACCATCTGTCTTTGACTTACACGGATCATTATCACACACACGTTGATACACACACACACACGCACACACACACACAAACATACTCACACTAATTCACACAAACATACTCACACATCTCTACACAAACATACTCACACATATCCACACATAATACACACACATACACACTCTCATACACATACAAAGACATACACACGCATATATACACACACATACACACCCATATACACACGCATGTCCACACATAATACACATATTATATAACCGGATACACACACACATACGCACTCTCATACACACCTACAAACACATACACACATGCGCATATACGCACTCTCACTCGCACACACAATAACACACAAACATAAACACACATACACACACACATACACGCACAAATTCACGCACACCCACACACATCAAATAAACGTGCGTTGAGTCGTTAGTTGGGTCGTCCGACCAATCCTATTCCCATGGCAACTATTACCATGGTCACCATGCTCCGTAGTCGAATGTCGCTTCAGGGAGTGTGTCTAGATATGCGTGGATTTGTTCATGTATCTGTCTGTCTGTCTAGATATGTTTGGCTATGTGTCATTATGTGTCGTCTTCTTAATATGTCATATTCGCGCAGCTGTCCATAAAGCTGCTTATTCGAATGCTTAAAAAGTCTCGTCCTTCGAAATGAGCTTTTCGAAATTCGAAGGCTGTCCGCTGTGTTCCTTCGGATCCTTTCGAAGCTCACTAAGCATAATTATATGTCCATCACCCGTCAGATGTCGCCAGCATTCGAAGATGGAGAAATGGAAATGGAACGGATTATAGAAAGGGTAGATGGAGGAAGAGCTAAAGGAGGGAATAAAAGTAAGAGGAGTCTATGGTGACGGAAATATTGGATTAGTTGCAAGGTTTCTTTATGGCTGGTTTCATGCTGACGGTGATAATATATATGTATGTCTTTATTAGGCGCTATATAATTATTGCCAGGTGAGTAAATATCATCCGAGTAGAGCTCTCCGATTCTTCTGTAATCACAAAGCGCGTTTAAAGAAGCATCATTGATTAATAATTATTATTAGCCAGCTAATGTTTTGCAGTTTACTTATTACTATAGTTTTTTGCTTTGTTTTCAGCATTCGGCCACGTTTAACAGGAAGGAACTTGATAAAACCGACACGAATCTACCTATATATAAATTAAATAAACAACGTTTTAACGGTGTCCAAGAATTAAGAAGCTTAAATTGTTTAACGGTTTCTAGTTGCTTCCGCGACAGTCAATTTCGACCTCAAAACAACAAAAATGGACTTCGCGACTCTGAAGTTTTTATTTCCTTTGAAATGCAAGACTTCTTAAAACGGAATCCTTTGAGTTAAGTTCATTGTTTGACACGCAGTAGAATAAGACGACAGGCAATTTGCCTTGAATAATGAATAGATGCCCTTAGCAGCGGGATACTATCCCGTCTGGGTATCTCTATCATCGCCTGTTATCGTTTTTTTCTTCTATTTTTTACTTCAGAATACCGGCGTGAAATGGTTCCTATCAAGCGGTTGACAGTTTTCTAGTATTTCCATTAATAAGAAATTGCGATATGATGTTTACATAGTGCGAGAAATACTGAGTAAAAGGTGTCCAAGCTGAGCCCAAAAGTTTTTTGTCATTGAAGTTTGAGACGACATTTTTACGTCTGAGTGAGTCGTTGACGCCAACTGTACGTTAAGCTATTTTTTGAATCGTCAGTCTATCTCAAAGTAAGTCGCCAAAATTGTTCATTGCACAAGAATAGTCTGAACATCGTATTAAAGGGCGTCTGTTACAATTAAAACAGAAAGGAATTTCAACAATTTAATTGGGCGTATGAACTCAAAGGACATGATTCGTCCAGATTTTAATTTAATTAATTAGTTACGTGAACAAATAAATAATTAATCATTCGAGTAATAAATAAATAAATATATGATTAACTCATCCTTTCCTTCGTTCTTTCATGCATTTAATCAAGTGTCCTAAGTCCTTCTTTTGTTCGTTGATAGGCCTAAGTTCAAACGTTCATGCCTTCATTCGTTCACTCGTTCATTTCACGCTCCTTCAAGAACCTTCAACGTATACATGTATAACCAACCTAATCAAATTTACTCAATAGACTTGTGAGCCCTGCAGTATTTCTGATTGCACGTCAAAAAAGCGGATTTGAAGATGCGATGCCTGCCATACGAGTTGCCCACAGTTAAGAGACGATTTCAGTTCTCATAATTTACCATTAAGAAGAATGCTGGACATTGGACAAAACAAAAACAAGACGGGAAAAAGAATTCTTACTGCAGCAAAGAATTGGCTACGGAGAAGATGGCAGGAGCCTCAAGACTACAGAAAATAAGAAACGATGACATTAAAAAAAATTGAGTTTGTTAAAATTTTGTTTGTTCCAACACTGCTAGATAAAGTTGTTCCACGAAGACTCTAGTGGCCTGGAGACGTGGAAAGAATTTCAGAGAATATAATAATCCATAATCAATTCTTATAGAGAAAATGCTGGCAACTGACTTGGGAGTCCGTAGCTCAGTTGAGAGAGCGCTTGTCGTTAAACTGAGTGTCATCCACGCGACCCGGGTTCGAGCCTCACACAGGGCATTAATTTATTAAAGTTTCTGTTAGCTGCCATAGGCGCTTTGCTGCTGTGTTGTTTGACTCGGGTTCTGCTGAAAGTAAGATAACCCCTCCCACTTCTGGCTTGGCCGAACCAGGAGTGATCCAGCACTTAGGCCATCAGTGTTAAGTTACCGAACCGACTGCTGTAAAGCCGACATGCGCGTCGTGCTATTAATAAAAGTGTGCGGTATTTCGTATAAACACTACCTGTAATCATTCTGCGGTTTGTCAGATTGAGCCATTAAACGAGGATTATTATTAAACACCTTGAAAATCGACTTCAATCTCTTATAAATAACATCCGCCTAAGAAAATTAAATGCTAAGATATTCTGGCATCCATGCATTATGCAAACTTGGGAAGGAAGATAGGCCTACTTTCTACTTTGTGGATAAAGAATAAGTATGTCATGAATAACATGAACGTTTGTCAAAATTATCGTCTTCATAAAAACTTCTCGTGAATGAAAATTGCTGATTTGATTTGTCTGAAGGATACTGAGTTTCATCGGCATTTTCCCCGAATTATTTTATGCTTTCAAAGAATTCATTCATCATGATAATCCAGATATTGATCAATGTCATCAGCATCGTCAACGTCGTCGTCATTGTCATCGTCATCAACATAATCATAATCATAATCATCATAATCATAAGCAATAATCATAATCGTAATAATAATAATAATCATAATCGAAATCGTAATCATAATCGTAATCGCAATCGTCATCGTCATCGTCATAAACATCATCACAATCATAATCATAGTCATAATCATCATAATCATAATAATCATAATCGTAATCGTCGTCGTCGTCGTCGTCGTCATCGTTAGGCTATAAGCATCATCACAATCATAATCATAGTCATAATCATCATAATCATAATAATCGTCATCGTAATCGTCGTCGTCGTCGTCGTCGTCATGATGACGACGACGACGATTACGATGACGTCATCTCGGTCTTCAGGAGATGATTCTCGACATTTGTCTCTTCAACTGCTCCCCATCTACAACAACCTTTCCACACTGATTCCCAATATCTATGTCATCTTCGCCATGTCTCTACCACTCTCTGTATTTCTGTCTCTATTTCTACATCTCACTCTCTCTCCTTGTCTTTCGTTCGCTCACTCGCTCATTGCATTGCATTGCTTAGTCCTTCAGTCCATATTGATCTGGCATCGATGTTGGTGCTGCTGATTGGTTTAGCATTGACCTACATTGTGTTTATTGGTTGTGACATTGACCCAAATGCTGCTTATTGGTTTAGCGTTGACCTAATTACCTTTTTTTAGTTTGACATTGACCTAGATGCATTTGACAGGGTGATCATAAATGTAGATGGATGGATGGATCCGATTTGACCAGGGTCTATGACAACAAAGGCCGTTACCCTGGACAGAAATTTGCTCGGCATATTACAGCACTTAAGAGCAAGGTAAATGTAGATCGTATTCGGTTAATATTTCACCGGATATGCCTAACTTGAAAAAGGTGTGCTAATGTTTCAGGCATCCTCCCAGGGGGGGGCACTTATGGAACATGGGTTAATGCATTTGGATGGTCTTGATGTGAAATTTAACATCGAAATCGATTTCTTGATTGCTCTGACAATGACGAAGATTGTTTTTAATTGTTTTATGCTAGGATGAAAAGAATCAGATCATCACAACGAACTGTTGGCTCAATCAGGTCAGCGTAGAAATAATATTATAAAGTCAAAGGTTAATGAATGAATGAATTAATTAATTAATTGATTGATTGATTGATTCATTCACTCGTTCGTTCGTTAACTCATTCAGATAATCGCGTGTCAAGAGTTTTATTTGTAGCAGTCGATACGATTATTTTCAGAGGTGACGAGACAAAGCGAGCAGCAAAAATCGCGCAGACAAAAACGCGCAGGCAGTAAAGCACGTACGAGAAATGGTCGACGAAGGAAAGCGCGCAAAAATTAGACAATAGTAGAGACATAAATTTTACTTAAACTCAAAAAGAGTGAGATTTTTCTAACTTTAGGCATATTAAAACACAAAATACACAATAAGAAATATTTAACCTGAAAGCAAACTAGAATTATAAAACTCGGGAACATATATTTGTATGCGCGATCTTTTCCGCGCGCTTTGTCCTGCGCTGCTTTGTTACGACGCCATTTCAAGGCTTTGGAATGCTTACGCACCGAACAAAACATTGCAATTAAACGATTGGATGGATTGACAGTTTAACGACTTCTGTAACAGACAACTGTCGTCATTCATAATTATGGCATGGTGCACAGCAAGACTTTACTTAACGTATGAGGCGATGATCCAGATCGAAAAATGTTGCCGAGGAAACAAGTCTTAACACACTCTGCCTGTACTTAAAGCGCAAATAATTATAATACTTAAAAGAGGTGTTTAATTTATTTGAGCATTTTCCACGACAACGCAGCCGGATAACTGGCATTTTTTCAGTTTGTGATTGCTCGCAAACTAGTGAGCAATCTTCTTCTTCCTCAGCCGTCCACGTCACGAGGACGGCTGAGGAAAAAGAAGATTGCTCACTAGTCAAAGACACCATTATTATCATTCAAAGCTTAACGACATTACAAACAGTAAAGTAACTGGTCTAGTACCTTGCTCTTAAGTGTGCTGTAATATGCCGAGCAAATTTCTGTCCAGGGTAACGGTCTCTGTTGCCATAGACTCTGGTTAAATCTGGATCATCCTTCTGATGCAAAACAACTCCGCCACTGGTTGCAATCTGCCAGTGCAAGTCCCAAGCGTGGATAAAAAAAAGTAGGGCGTCGCTTATGGTCTTTGTTACCGCACAGTGACGCTAAACTGCAAACAACACCACCACTATTATATATTATATATGCGCATATTGTTTCATTCATTCATTTCTCGCACTTGCCATAGCGCCAATTCAAGCTCCTCACTCGGAGGCGCTCCCAACTACAGCGCGGACACTGCATCGGAGTTTTACGCAGATGCGCAAGAACAACTGCAAGTGAGGAATGTTCCTATGCGGCGGCTTGAGGTGGGTTCGAACATTAACCCTCCAGATCCAAAGCACCGAACCAACCACTATGCAGCCACGCCCAATTATATATTATATATATGTATATATATATATATATATTAAAATTTCATATCCAAACACGTGGACGTCACACCGCACTCAAACACACAATGCCATATATTATGACAGCAAGAAAGAAAGACAGTTCAGAAGGTTAATTAAAAATGGAAGGCTTACAGAGTCTGTGATAAAAAAAAACAAATTCTTCTAAATGGAACCATTTATAGTAAAGTTTCTTCTATACAAGATTATAATGCCTTGAATAACGCGCTTGCTGCTATTTAACGACACTGACATTGCAGAGATGCTTGTTGTCGACCTCGTCACATTTTATCCACGAAGTGTCAGTGCACGTGGGTGATATTGATCGGCAGTTTATGCAGTAAAATGATTATTATAACTTCTGAATATTGCCATCAAAGGGTGTTTAAGCAGAGATTCACAAAATCATTAAAATTAAAAACATTTTTATACAACAAAAAGAACTTCATCAGGCAATGTCTATGACTCACACAATGTGACAAGTGGATCTAATGCTAACCAAATAGTATTATTCTGCATCAAAATAATGTCTCGGGCAACTAACTAGAATAGTAATACAAAGAAGCAATTTTGGTTATTAAATGCAAGGGAATTATAATTATAACGTTAACCCTATTCAACTTTAAATCACTGAATTAATTATTTATCAATCTTCCCACTCTATGACATCCTGGGCAACATCATATTTGTAAATCATATTTATAACGTAATCTTTGAGAAAGTCTTTCTGTCGAATTATTGCATCTTGTCACGTTTTTTGATACTTATTCAGAACTCAGTGTGTCTAAAAAGGTGTGTAAGGAATTGCTTATCTCTTAACAGGTTTGGATTGACTACAAACTGACCTGGGATCCGGCGAAGTATGGCGGAGTGCGTGTCCTGCGATTGCCATACGATGCCATTTGGAAACCAGATATACTGCTATACAACAAGTAGGAAAGAATATGATTAGGAATCGATTCATCTGTGTGTATTGGAGAAATGTTCGTTGAATGCGGTACTATAATAAATAGACTGTGGCCAATTGTAACGAACGGTGGCCGAGTGGTTAGAGCGATCGGTCTGTAACGCGGAGAGTACGGATTCGATCCCAGTTAGAGACGGTTACTGTGTATAGATCTTGAGAGTCAAGTCCTTCGCTCACAATTGCTCTGCAATACAATTGCAGTTGCGCCGTCGGGGCGTATGTGCTTTGTAAGGACGGTGGTTATCAACTTTCAATTTATTGTTTTATATAATTGTCATGCTAGAATCCTGTCAGTCAATTTTGTTAGAGCGCGTTAATTACACACCTTTAATATGATCACAACCGATGCTATTATATTTATAAAAAGCAATATGCATATCGTAATGGGACAACTGTAGCGAAACTCGGAAATAATTATCAGGAAATCATTTGCAAAACCGAATGTTAAAAGCATTGAAATTTAAAATGCAATGAAAGTAGCCGCAAAATAGTTGGAAAACGAAGAGCAAAGTATTGCAGAAGAGAAGCGGTAGATAACTAATGTAGTAAGAAGCTGACAGCCTCACAAACACTGAAACGTGCAGTGTGAAGAAAAGAATGAGACATAGTCAACGAAAGCAATGCACAGCATGGGCGGATCCAGGGGGTCAATCCGGCCATAACCAGCATTAAAAAAATTATTTATTTTTCACCAGCCATTTTGGAGTGGAAAGTGGACGTGGCCACCCCCCCCCCCCCCCATAAGTTCGGCAGCAGACCTTTAGAAAAAGTAGTCTATGACGATCAAAAAAGTCATCAGCTTTTTGACGGGGGAAAATGTTATGGTTCATCTGGTTTTCTGGGGGGTTTTTGGGGGGAAATGGTCTCTTTTTGACTGAAATTTAAAAACGGCCATCAAATTTTTGGCGGATAAAATGGTATAATTTCCGTGAGAATTGGACAAACGACTGAAAAAGGTCTTCAGATTTTCCGGCGATTAAAGATGACATTTTCCCTCCCCGAGACCGAGAAATTTGCCCCCCTTCAAAACGTTCTGGATACGCCATTGATGCACAGTAATTATATATTTAGCAAGAATCCAGGAGGCGTCAACGGCTACATCCGCCACTGACAGTGCCAGTCCAAAGACCGATGAAGGAGGAGGTCAACGTCAATGGTCTTTGCTATCACATAGTGGTGACAGTAGATTGAAATTAATGCTGCCTCTACTACGAACTGCACCAGCCTTCTACCTTTCGAACCAGCAGAAAACGCGTCTCAGTGTTTCTCTATTATCATGTTGTGTTTTAACATAATTATGCAGCCTGATTCCAAAAATAAGCCAAATTGTTATTCATATATATCTCTAATGCCTGATAACATATCACGCTAAATTTTGCAAATGTTTAAAGAATTGGACCGAGAAATAATTATAATTCCAAAATCTCATGAGATAAAGTTGAACGGATAAAAAGATATGAAACTTTCAACTTCATATGCCGAAATTTCAGTTTACAAGCAATTTTCTGTAAGATTCAACAAAATGTAAGTCAAACTGTTTTTCATTATCTTTTGGCTTACTTTTTTTAATCACGGTGTACAATGTCCCGTGTTGCATTGTGTTATATTGTTGCTGCCCTATTATGCCAAGCTGTTGCTTACTTCGATTAATTGGTAATGATTGTTTCTGATTTCATGACGTTTACTGCCAATCCAGGTCACCTGCTTCACCTGAGTCTTTGGCAATTAGTCCATGGCTCAGGGAAACGGTGAAATATAATAATTGTATACAGTTTGTAATCCACCATCACACGTCTTTAGCTCTGTCTCTGTCTTTGTCTCTGTCTGTGTCTCTTTCTGTCTATGTCTCTGTATCTGTCTTTATCTCACTCTTTGTCTCTGTCTCTGCCTCCACCTGTGCAATCAGGATAGAGCTCATGGAAACGGTGAAATAATAGTTATAAGTCTTAAATGCTTATAGTTTCGTAACCCACCATCACACGTGTTTAGCTCTGTCTCTGTCTCACTTTCTGTCTGTGTGTCTGTCTGTCCGTCTCTCTCTCTTATGTCTGTATATCTCTCTCTGCATCTCCGTCTGTCTATGTGTCTCTCTCTAACCTGCCTGTCGGTCTCACTGCGTCCCTCTGTCTGTCCTCCTGAATCTCGTTCTTTAATAACCATACCTCGAATCGCTGCGTTCTCTATGTATCTGTACATCCGTTTGTATGTTTCTCTACGCACCTCTGTATATGCCAGAGCATCCTTCTCTATGTCACCCTACACCCTTACCTTACAATTTAATCCGTTGACCTGAAAACTGTAATATTTCATTTCTCGACTCCCACTTGAAGCTCACTCTAGTATTTCTTCCGTCCGCCGCTGGGTGTCGCACTGTTTCGTCAATGGCCGACAGAAACTCCTCTTCCAATTTCTCAATAATAATTGCTCATAATAATATTATTCGTATTTCGATTCGGTCAATATGACACTCGATCGCCTTTAATTTCTTTGACTCGGCATACGAGAGTGGTTGGTTATGCATCTCAAGTACCCGCTCATCTTCTCACATACAGTCAGGGCATTTCCCCCGATTTTGCACGATAGAAAATCTGTCATGCATACAAAAAGACGGACAATTATACACAAAGCATTAATACCGAAATTTCAGTATTATAGTATGCAATTCAAACTTAAACACCTTCAAAACATATTTAAATTCGGTTATAAATTAAACCCGCTGCGAAATTTTAATCATCCAAATTAAGTCTTTTCACTAACACATTGCGGATTTGTAAAAAAATTGTCTAAATTGTATAATTTTATAATCTGTTGTTGTTGTTGTTGTTGTTGTCGTCGTCTGCTATTAATAGCGCTGACGTGTCATCGTACAAGTCGTCGATCAGCACGAACGTCATCGTGACGTCAGACGGCAACGTCACGTGGCTGTCAATGGTCATATTTCGATCGTCATGTACAATAGACGTAAAGTATTTTCCATTCGATGAACAGAATTGCTCCATGCAATTCGCATCTTGGACGTACGACGGCTTCCAGGTAGTAATTGAGTCAGAAGAAATTGTTGCTATGGTTCCACTCATCACATTTAGGCTTTACATGTAGGACCGCACAGAGCTTAACGTGTAGAAAAATTAGTGTTTGGATGTCCCTTAAATTCCACGCTGTACTGGGCAATAAGTGGGTGGCAGGAAGGCGTTCATTCTTAAAAATAGGTGCATGTACACCGTCCATGACCGTCCAGTCACACTTTATGCCTTTGGCCCACATTAATCGATTGTATGGAAGGCTATACAGCAGAGTGCGAACATCAGGTTGAAGCATTTAGGATACAGAAAAAAGAATTCTTGCTACAGGTAAAAAAACTTAGGATTCATAATACAAGCATCAGTTCTTTGTTTCATGTGTTATTGCATGCAAGTACTCAGGCTTTAATTACAAGAACTACAATGTATTCACAATACAACATGTTACATGTATTATGTTTCATGTATATATTGCAAGTAATCGGGCTACAAGTACAAAAAGTACTTATGCCCATAATGCAATATGTTACATTATTATGTTTCATGTATACTTGCAAATACTCAGGTGTCAAACACAAAAAGTACTTATACTCATAATACAATATGTTACATATAATTAATATGTTTCATTTATAATTGCAAGTACTCAGGTTTCAAGTCCAAAAAGTACTTATGCCCATAATACAAATATGTTACATGTATTATCCTTTACCAATCCAATAAAATTTTTATAACAGCACCTCCAGATCCAATATAACTGACCGCTTGACCGTCTTCTGACCGTCCAACTTCTCTATTGTTGTCCGAGGTACAGAACGGAATGGGATTTGAATAATGTGACAAGTGACACTTGCAGCCTATCTACCGCGTGAATGAGACTTGTATGAAGCTGCCCAGGAGGAGCAAATTAGCTGACGGCTCTCGTGCGATACATGTTTACCGATCTATGGGATAATTCACAAGCTACCGTCAGTGACCACTGGGTCACTTTGGTGGCCAATATTGATCATAAAATTTCTATGCCATACCCCGCCCAAATCCAATAAAATTTAGGTAATATGGGCCTTTGCATATGTACACAATTCATTACATATATATAGTATATATATATATATATATATATATATATATATATATATATATATATATATAGTATGTGCCTGGCGAAAATGAAAAGAGATAGATGATACAGACAGGAATACATATACAGACAGACAGATAGACAGATAGATAGTAGGGTTGAGTGATTGAAACCTGGGCCAAGTCGACAGACACGACATTCCTTCCCATCATTTTGTGGCTCTGAAAAGAGCCGTTTGTTATGAGCTGTCCAATGCCCATCCTACTTCAATTTTGCTTGAGTGTGCCACAGCTATATATGCAGAATGCAGCAAGCAGCAGATGGTCTCATAGTGTTTAGCTAATTAGTTGCAAATGAACAGATAAGCTAGCCTTTGAAATGCCAGTATGACTGGTCTATTCAAGACTTACGGATGGCCCTTTTAGCTAATTAGGACTGAGCTATGTCTACTACCTGTACAAGGCAGCCCATGCAATAACTAATGAGCCGATAGTGTGTCCTTTGAAATATAGATACAGGCACTGTTCTATGCAAGACCTATGCAGCAGCCAAGCGGATCGGCTTGGTCAGCTAATTGGAAGTGAATGCTCAGGGTAAACAAATGTCGCCGAACGACCTCAACAGTCGGTATCTGACATTTGAGATACATTTGACGCCAGGAATACTGCCTGTATAGCTTCATCCATTGAAATGGTAATGAAGCAGAATAGTTAATAAGGCATCGAAATGCATTGGGCAGTTTAGTGGCCTGAGGAGCGGAACGACATATTTGAACGGGCCACTATAGTGGCCCAAGGAGTGGAAAAGGTTATGTTTCATGTAGCCTATAATTGCAAATACTCAGGCTTCGAGTACCTGTGCAAAAGTACTTATGCCCATAATACAAATATGTTACATGTATTATGTTTCATGTAGCCTATAATTGCAAATACTCAGGCTTCGAGTACCTGTGCAAAAGTATTTATGCCCATAATATTATATGTAACACGTTTTATGTTTCATGTGTAATTGCAGTACTCAGACTTTAAGTACAAAAAGTACTTATGCCCATAATACGATATATAATATATAATTCGTTTCCAGTTGAACCTCGTGAAGGTCGGCGAGGACGGAGACGTGTCCAACTACATTCCGAACACGGAGTGGGCTCTCATCCGACTCCACGCCATCCGTAACGTCGTCTTCTACTCGTGCTGTGCAGAACCATATCCGGATGTGACGTATACCATCCAGATGAAACGGAAGCCGTTGTTCTACGTCTTCAACATGATCCTCCCCTGCTTCCTCATCACTCTTGTCGCTCTCCTAGGGTTCTACATTCCGAGCGATTCCGGGGAAAAGGTTTCGATGGGAATAACGACGCTGCTGTCGATGACCGTCTTTCTGATGTTGGTGGCGGAGAATATGCCGCCTACGTCAGATGTTCTGCCTCTCGTTGGTGAGTATCAATCACAGTGTAGAGTATGCGTTGCCATGGGCGGAGTTTGGTTTCCGTTCTTGGAGGGGCTAAAGCCTTCTTAGGGGGGGGGGGTGCTAAGCCCGGGAAAAGAAACCATTTGCACGGTAAAACAATGATTCCGGGTCTTCTTGGGGGGGGCTTAGCCCCCCCCTAGCCCCTGATAAACTCCGCCCATGTGCGTTGCTGTAACCATTACTGAATAGATGGAAAAGTTGCTATACTCTTGTTTCTGTGCGTATTTATTCCAATGGTTTGACGATTTCCGATTGCCGTTATGTTTAAAATACCAAATTATTCAAAAGCAAGCTATTTTACATAACTATGTATTTGAAAGTATTGCGGGTTTTTCCGGTGGCCCTTTCTGCTCTTTTATTTTCAGACCAATTTTTTTTTATTTAAGCCAAAGTTTAACGTCGTCGTTTGACATCAAAGGCCGTTGACGACAATTTACAGTTTAAATTCCCGCTAAATAGGCGCGAAAAAACACCTCTCGCAAAAACAGTCCAATCCCTTCCAAAGGTTCTCCGACCTTACGATTGCGCACTCACAGTAATCCATCGGGTTGAGAAGAAAGTAAAAAAATCGTGAAACCGGAACATTTTTCTAAACTCAATATTGACTCAATTAACGAGAAAAAACGATGAATTAATTCCTGGCTAGAATCACGTTATGCCGATGCGACAGCATCTCCTCGACTAATTTTTAATTCCATATTTCTTACTTTATAACGGTGTGTGGATCCAATTTGGGGTGTATTGGCTTAGCACTAAAATGCAAATATTGATTAATTATTATAATTGTTATTGTTGTTATTATTGTTGCTAACAGTACACAGAATATGAATAGGGCCTTTCCAGACTGTGATTTTATACTAGGCGGTAGTGAAGTCCATGAGGGATCCTGTATACCTCGGGGCACAAATAATAACAATAATAATAAAGACGGCCAGACTCTCATCCCCTGGAGTAACGGGAGGGCGTTGATTTGGGACGCGACCGTGGTGGACACGGTGGCCGCCTCGTACGTCCTCGAGAACTCGACCGAAGCCGGGAGAGCAGCAGAGAAAGCCGCCACAAGGAAACTTTCAAAGTAGGCTACTTAGACCTTCAGAGGGCATACGTCTTCGTCCCCTTAGCCGTGGAAAAATGGGGCCCATCAACAATGAGGGCCTCGCCATTGTGTCCGAGATTGGACGGCGGCTGTCGAAGTTATCTGGAGATATACGAGAAACGGGTTTTCTTTTCCAAAGCATATCAATCACTATCCAGCGATACAGCGCCGTTGCCTACCAGGGCACCTTGTCTGGATTACCCGGGGCCATGGACCGGCCACCCTAAACAAACTAAAATGTAAAAGTAAAAACTAAACCTTAACTGTATAATAATAATAATTATATTATTATTTTTTTATTATGAATAATTATTAGTATCATTTATCATTTATCATTTATCATTATGATTACCTTTCTTCCAAATCAGCCATAGGGTTAACAACAGAACCGGCAAAACTATGACGTTAAAGCGCAGAATCATTACTGAAAGTCTTCGGCAGAGAATGATCGACTCTATCATATTAATTAATCTAAATAATAAATTAAATAATTTCCATAGCTTTGTTTTCGTCATCTTGCTTTAAATCAAAAATCGTATACCACAGTCCACCAGCAATCCCTAACTAGCGAGAGTGCTTTGTTTTATAGTTATTGTTAGCTCTTATTCAAGGGTATTTAAGAAGATCATTTAAAGTTAATAACGGTATTTATTGGCAAAACGGCGTGGGGCTGATAGGTTGCCATTTGACAACACTGTTTCATAGCAAAAGTTGATGAGGGCCACCTTCTTCATCCAGTCTTGGGAATGGCACTACAAAACCTGGAAGCAACTATGATGCAAATGTTTAACGACGTCTTGTAGCTGATTATTTTGAAACTTTCGGCTGATTAATCAAGCGATCGTTTTGCTGCTAAAGTAAACGCTGATCAAATATGATTGTCAACTAACTAATTGATGGTGTCCAAGGATAGTCAACTAATTATTAGTTTTAAAATTATTATAGGTCATTATTTTGTAACAACATTCTACAAAAGTAGAATTACTCTCACGATTAACCGTCTATAAAATAATTATTCTTAAAACAAATTATTTTTGCATCATTCCGCTATTCGCTCAATATGCAAATAGGATTTCATCATCTCAAGGATTGCATGGACTCAGATTGCATGATGTTGTGAGGTCCACACTTGCGGCTGGTTAGCTTTACTCGTCGTTTTCATGGCGGGAGTTTGTTGGTACTGGTGGTCGAAAAAGCTGCAGGCTCTATTAAACCGACTTAGTCGGACAGATACGACCCTGAGGAATCCCAACTTCTGAGCAGGTGACGAAACACTATTTTGCCTCGATTATGCTCAATCATAGACACGCATTGTTCCATGACTTGCCTTCAATAAAGCAAATGCATGTATAGGAACGCTCCCTTCGACCAAGGACACACGATAGAGTTCTGCCACAGGCTGACGATCGAAAGCGAAAAACGTTTCTTAATCGAGGGCCACGGTATCTTCTGATTAATTATTGAATGTGCATGCCTATGTGTAATGTTGTTTGTGACTCTTTGCGATCTGCAACCGAGAAATGGAGAAAAATACTTGCTCACTTACTTACTTTATTTCGTACGTTTGTGATCTGAAAAGGATTGGCATAATTTTACAACAAAGTGCTTTCATGCTCTTAAAGCTCACAGGAAAGATTCAATAATAGTTTAAGAGTTTAACGCATTCTATGCAAACATTTTCCTATTATCATTATTAACTATTTATATAGCGCACCTTCAGATTATTACTCAGAAGCGCTCCCAGTTCAACATCGGCTAAATAAGGCAGTTTTTAAGTGAGAAAGAAACATAGTGATATGACCTCTAGCCACAAGGTGGAGTGCAACATGGAGCCCATTCCAGGTTCTAGGACCAGCCACTGAGAAAGAGCGCCGCTGCATTACAGCAGTTCGACAGCGAGAGACCAAGAGTTCAGCTTGATCAGTTGAACAAAAGAATTTGACAGAATAGAATAAAATCAAAAGGAATTTGAATGGATTGGATAATAGAGGATTATATATAATTATAATTCAAATCATGAATGCTATAGCTTCAAACAATTCCCCGGTGAATAATTTGTTTGCTGTAAGCTTTTCATCGCTATTATAATGCAGATTTATTCCTTAATAAAGGTGTGTTATGTAAGCTTTTGATCGTCTGCTAATTATTATCGTCGACGATTTTATAATCTCCCAGTCTTAACGACTCTAGCAGTTGGCTAATGAAGAAGAGGGAAAAGAAGGAATGGACGCGGAAATGAGATCGAAGAAAAGAAGGAGGAAGAGAAGGAGAAGGTGGATGCATGGAAGAGGAGACGAGGAAGAAGAGGAAAAATCTGAAGAAGAAAGAAGGAGACTTGAACGAGAAGAGTGGGATGTGTGGCAGGTGGAAAAGCAGAGGAAGGAGGAGTATATGTGGAGAAAAATGATGGAAAAGAAGGAGGATTAGGAGAAGGAGGAGGAGAATTGAGAGGAAAGAAATGGGATCGTCGCTTGGAAGAGGGTTGTTGTCGCGCGAGGGGATTACCACAACAGACCATCGGGTAATTATTTCCATCAACACTATCGCCATCTGTCGTTATTCCGACGAAATATTGGATCAAGTGGAGGAACCATTTTCTCCGGATTATCCACACATCGGAGTCCGTTCCAGTTTTGAGTGGAAAATCGTTTGGCAATCGATTAGAAATCTACGCCATTTTCGGATTCACATGATCGGTTTACAGAAAGTTGTCGAATACTGCAGCAAGTATAGGCGTAATGTATTGCTGGCGGTGTAATGTAATGTAAAGTGAGGAACGGTGGTAATTGCTGTCTATCGTCTTCAATTACTATCATGGTTGTGATTAGTTAGTAGTAGTCGTTGCAGTTTAACGCCACTGTTTGGTAATAGAGACCATTAGCGACGCCCTCCTACTTTATCCGGGCTTTGGACTGGCACTGGCAGAGGGCAACCAGTGGAGGGGTTTGTGATAAGTTAGTGCTTACCGACGACTTTTTATACAAGAGAGACGATTGGCTTTGGACGGGCACTGGCAAGTAGGCCGACCTACTGTGCGTCCAACTACAATAGCATGGATGGATCCAGTGTTAGACGGGATCTTATGACGTCCGTAAATGTTATTCTCAACGCCAATATTTATATTCCATAATTGTTGTTGCCAATGCTTAACGTCGTCTTAATGACTGTACTGTTCACGATAAAGTATAACAGTTTCAGTATATATATATATATATATATATATATATATATATATATATATTTGTTGATGACATTTGCAATTGGCATCGCTTTTCTCCTTCGCACAGAATTTGGACAGGCGCTGTCACAAAACAAACAATGGCGATTTTTATAATAATAACGTTGACAGTATCTTAATTAATGTGATGTTATATCATTCGTTGTTTCCATTGTACGTTAAGAGATGGATTGATCCGTATTTGACGAGGGCTGATGACAACAGAGGTCATTTTGTATGCGTCGCTAATGGTCTTTGTTACCACACAGTGACGTTAAGCTGCAATGATACAGATGAATTTGCAGTGCTCTATTTTTATTTAATGGACGAATGTACTAAAAAAGAGAGGTGTGCTATTTGACATTTTTATTCAGTAGTTATCATCGTATGCGTGGCATTGACGTTCTAGATAATTATAATAGTCTCAGTATTGCTGCTTAATGACAATTACATGTGCGTCGCTCTCTTCCTGTTTATTTATCATCAGTTTAACGAAATCTTATAGCAGCAAAGACGACTTTTAAAAGTTTTAATGTATTTCAGTCTATTTTCTTTTAACTTTCATCATTTTGTTTCTTTATTTTAGTTAATTTTTCGTTGCTTCACGGATTGTTATCTCACAATGCGTCTCCTTTCCTAATATTCATATGCTCTTGCTAATTTTAAAAAGAGGTGTATACCATTATTTTTGAATCGTTTCAATCGTTCGTATAGCATTGACGTTATATATATATATATATATGCATATTCGTTTTATTGAGAAAAGACAATCTGACAATAACGCAGAAAATGCTAACATGAGTAATAAAGAATAATTGAAGTTTAAAGTTCGATTAGTTAGTCTTAAAATTTTATTTAATAAGCTAGTAAATATTTTTATATAATGATCGTGGAATAAATTGGGAGTTGTCCTTAAGTGGGAGAGGGAAGTTGTGTGCTCTAGGTCGAAGTTGGTGAGAGGACGGGGGTCGGAGAGGAGGTAGGAGTTGGTGAAGTACGTGTTTGGGGTTGTGTATAATGGAGAAGAGGAGTTTTGCACCAGTTACCATTGTGTTATTTTTTAATTTTTCGTTTTTTCAACCATCCGATTGACAGAACGCAACCAGTTACAGCGTTCAAATATGCAGTTTAAACAATTCATAAAAATACAGATAACAAAATACACAAATACTAACTATACTAACAGAACAGACAGCTTGCTACAACAGCTTGTGGAAAGAAACTCCGCTGATATTTAGATAAGTAAACTTATAATCAGAAAGATTGTCGGTTATTTGATGTTTAAGAATATACGTTATCATTTCAGAGGTCATTAACATCGCCCTCCTGCTTCATCCAGACTTGGGACTGGCACAGACACAGTATGATCAGTGAAGATGTTCATAATAATTATTAGCTGTGTTACCCGGCGTTGCCCGAAAAATTTTGGTTTATAGCTCCACCCATCCTCACCCAACTTTCCACTCCAAAGTTTTCATTGTCGCCCCTGCGATCTCCATCACACAATGCTCCAACACCGATCAACTTCTCACCCTCTCACGCTGAACATTATACGCCATGAACTTTGAACGACCTTCGCCGCATCTATGTGCTTACGTCTGGAGTCTCCTCCTCGTCTAGACCTACGCGTTGCATTTCTCCTTCTCTGTGGTTTCTGCACTGAGACCGCCACTGAATAGGCGCTTCATAAAAGTCGAGATACGTCATTAACTATCTGTTGTTATTGTGATTATTTTGTTCTTGCCGTGCGGTCGTCAGTTCATAATATCATTACTTTAATAATTATTATTTGCAAATCATTTTGGACACGTGCGGTGTTTAACGACTCAGGCCATGCCCACGGATAGAAATGACGCCATAAATGACGTCATCAAAAGTGATTAAATATCGCCAAGACGTGGCATGGTTGGCTTTGGACTAATATTAATGCATAATTAATAATTATACGTCCGTTAAGGGCGTCTTAATTTCGCGTTAATTACGGGTCGACATTTGAAATATCCATAACTCGGAATTTAGCCGAAAATAGTCGCGTTGACCTACAAATTTTGGTAGGAGTGATATTTAAAGAAATTAGTAAACCGAAAATCAGCCGTTTCAGAGCCTTTCTTAGGACACCATACACCCATACATACGGACTCTGCTGATACATTAGATAACGTTGTAAATGATAATGTTGTATGAAATGACGACTCGTCAACGGATTCTAATGTTCTTCTGCTCCGTTTTATTATGTGAATAGTTTACTTAAGAGAGGTATGCTGTTTAATTTAATTGTTCTCGCAGTCCGCATGGCATTGGCAATCTAGTTTTCACTTAATAATATCAGCGAAGAATGCGTCATATCTGGAGGGATTAAAATCAAGACACAGGGCGTATCTGTTTAAACAATCGTATCACTGCCATTAACTTTTTGAACTCGTGTACAGCGACCTTACATTCGGCGCTACATTATATTATCGTCTTATTTTCATTATCATCAGAAAGACACGATTTGAATGCACAACTTTAGAACATTGCAAGTTTCCATTGTTTCTTTAAAAGACAGCTTGTTGAATGAAAGCACATTGACTTCGATAAGTTATATAATAATAATCGGAAGGAACACATCAATGAGTTGTTGTAGTAGTAGTAGTAGTAGTAGTAGTAGTAGTAGTAGTAGTAGTAGTAGTAGTAGTAGTAGTAGTAGTAGTAGTAGTAGTAGTAGTAGTAGTAGTAGTAGTAGTAGTAGTAGTAGTAGTAGTAGTAGTAGTAGTCTTCACCAGTATAGTAGTAGTAGTAGTAGTAGTAGTAGTAGTAGTAGTAGTAGTAGTGGTAGTAGTAGTGGTAGTGGTAGTGGTTGTGGTAGTGGTAGTGGTAGTGGTGGTGGCGGTGGCGGTGGCGGTGGCGGTGGCGGTGGCGGTGGCGGTGGCGGTAGCGGTAGCGGTAGCTGTAGCAGTAGCAGTAGTAGTAGTAGTAGTAGTGGTGGTGGTGGTGGTGGTGGTAGTAGCAGCAGCAGTAGCAGCAGCAGCAGAAGCTGTAGTTGCAATAGCATAAGCAGTAGCAGCAGCAGCAGTAGCATCAGCAGTAGCGTAGTACCTTCAAGGTGCTCCAGTTGTTGTTGAACGATTTTGACGCCACCCTCTCATTTTATCCAGCTTACGACTGGTACCACCACCATTAATATTTAGAGTAGACGGAACAGACATGGCGGTGCTGAAGTAAACTTATTTTACTTCAACGACATTGCATACGAAGAAAAGGGTTATTAGCGTCACACTCTCTTTCGCCTAAAACTTGGGACTGGACCTGTGAACAGTGACGATGGGTGGAACCAGGTTTGACGAGGGCCTATGACAACAGTGGCCGTTTTCCTCAACAGAAATTTGTCTGACAGCACTTTCTTCTTGATAAATTGATATGTTTTTCTTCGTGTGAAAGATATTAGTAATTAAATTATAATTATTATTGAATTAACAGTGACGAAGGTTTTAGACTACGCCTTTATATTTATCGTTAATGCTAGTTTTAAAAGGTGTATAACAATGGACTTGGCATTTTACTGGCGTTTATTGCTTCTAGAGCTGATTAAAATAAATTACTTTGTCATATTTATCTAAGCATCTGATCGTCAAGAATTAGAATGATCGCAAAGAATCACATACTTTCTGAGTTTTACAAAGTATCAACGTGTTTCTGTAAATGTTAATCTATCCGAATCAAGTTCGATGGAAGCAGGCTTCGAACCTTCTCTGCGATTGTGGAGAGGTGCAAACAATGTCTCACATCTTAATGACTGCAGAATAACTGGTTTCCTGGCGGACTGTCCGCTCTGCATAATTATATTTATTGCTCATGATGATGCTTTGTGCTGGCTTAGCGCGAACTGCAAACGCTAAATCATGTACATGTACTTACTTTACTAATTACTGTAACAGTGCGACTGCCATATTTATAATATAAATATTATTCCAAAAAAAGGTGTCTTGTTTAGTAACAAACTTTCACAACAACGTGTTGCTGCATGCTCATCGTCGATGACTATTATAATTCGCATGTGATTTTTACGGAAGTTTATTATTTTTCATAGTATATTTTTGTAGCTCCTTTTCGCTGCAGATTTCTTGCTGTATTGTGTCAACGTAATGTCAAAATGTCCAGCTTGAATCAAAAAGCTCTATGTTTCAAGGTACTCGCATAGAAAAACAAAAGGGAAACTAAGAACGGTAACCAATGTGAACAAGGTTGATAATCAACAAAGTGAACAAGGTAAACGGTAACCATGGTAACGGAACCAAGATAGAGTCAATGAGAAATTATCTCTGTTTGACTTCATTACTGTAGTGGTCTCGCTGCCTGTTTCATTGTTCAGGTCTCTATTATGGCATAACAATATCCATTGTTTCATTGTTCAGGTCTCTACTATGGCATAACAATATCTATTGTTTCGCTGGCGACCGCCATGACAGTGCTGACGCTGAATATTCATCACACGGGGCATGAAGGCAGACCAGTTCCCGCCATTCTCAAGTTCGTCTGCTTCCGGATCTTCGCGCGCTTTCTGTTCCTGCGGATCCAGGTTCCGGATGCGGATCCAGTGGTACAAATGGTTCGTTCCGGAACATTCTGTAGTCACTTAATGTGAAAATGGGAAATTATTATTATCATGTTATGTTTCTCGTGTCAAGTTCAATAAGTTAAATGTTGGAACTGGAAAAAATGTTTGAGCGTTTAATTGCTTTTATAAACAAGTGTGTATTTTTTATATCCAGGGAGAGCCGTACATTTTTTTAGTTTTTATATTGAGGTATGTGTCTATTCAAGTAAATAGTATGCATAGATCTATAGGTATTGTATTGTATCTATTGTATCTAAACACCGCGCTTTCATGTAAGCATGTAAATATATATGTCCATGTATTTATTTATTTATTTATTTCATTTATTTCCGCATAAAGCCATAGCGCCTCCTTCAAGCTCGCTCCTCCGAGGTGCTCCAGACTACAGCGCGGACACTGCATCGGAGTTTCACGCTTGGGCGCGCGAGCAATAACGAGTTAAGGACTAGCTCAAGGTCCCTACGCGGTGGTTTTGAGGTGGATTCGAAACTGAAACCCTCCGGTTTCAATTCACCGAACGCACCATTACACCACCGCGCCCATCCATACGTGTCCATATTAACATGTATCTAAATATTTTTGATTAGCGCCGTTAAGTTATCCTTTCTATCGTCTTTCGTTTAGTTCCATGAGGCGCCGAGTAACTCGAAGGACTGCTCCGATCCGCACCGATTCTACATTCGGATGAACCCAACGTCTGCATCGATAAACGAGAAGAAGAAGAAGAGGAACAAGATGAGCGTCGGATCGAAGAGAGAACGTCCGGTTCAAAGGTCGATCTTGGTAAGTCATGACCACACAACAGCTGTAGACACACACGCACACACGTAAGTAAGTAAAGTAAGTAAGTACACACGCGTACATACACGCACATGCACACATAATATATAATATATGTATATGCGCACAACAGCACATGCAAATACACACGCGCACATTCACGCACGCACACATTCACCACGCACACAAACACACATACACACAAATGCCCCCCCACACACACACACATTATGCGCACAACAGCACATGCAAACACACTCACACACACATATACACATACACACACACGCAGACAGAAACACCCCCCCCCACACACACACACTCATACACACACACACGCAAGCTCACACACACACACACACACACACACACACACACACACGCAAGCACACACACACACACACACACACACACACACACACGCACACACACACACACACACACACACACACACACACACACGCAAGCACACACACACACACACACACACACGCAGACACAAACACCCACACACACACAAGCAAGCACACACGCAAGCACACACGCAAGCACACACCCACACAAGCAAGCCCACACACACACACACACACACACGCAAGCACACACGCAGCCACACGCACCCGTATGCAGCTGTGATCGTTCCCTGAATGGCAATAATACTGTGGACGTCAGGTGTCGTCTTTTTTTCTGCTTATGTGACGGTCACACTCTCTGCGCCATCTACATACATACGATTCTTTCTTTCTATATGTATATATATATATATGTATATATATATATTACATGTATATTATACATATATATCTATACAATATAATTATAATTAGTCCCGGGTGGTATTTGCTACGTCGGCCGCAAGATGTCGACAGCTGTGCGTTTCTGTCGCGTGACGAAAGGACAAAAGAAAGGACGTCCGTCCGGGAGGAGGAGGAAACCACACGAAGGACTAAAGGACGAAAGTACAAAATGACTTATGGACTAACGGACGAAAGGACTACAAGACGAATGGGTGAAAGACATGCAGGACAAATCTGGAAAGAAAAGGACCATATAATTGTGTTCCACTAAAAAAAGAAACGGACCATAATTTTAATATGTAGCACTAAGGAAGAAGCGATGGTTTGTGTCGGACGTGAGGACGAAAGGTCTAAATGACTAGAGGACTAAAACGACAGACGGTGGTAGAAACGAAAGGACGAATAGAGAAATGCAATGAGAGATGGAGTGAAGGATGAATGAAGCTGTCATCATTAGTTCGTGTTTTCTTCAAGAGAAGGCGCCATTGATGTTGATGGAAACGTAAACATGTAAGTCATCTCAAGACGAAGGACAGAAAAAGCCAGACACAGATAGATAAAGACAGACAGACAGACAGACAGACAGATAAATAGACAGACAGTTGAATAGACAAACATACAATAGCAGCAGATATACAGAAGGACATATTAAAAGACAGACAGGCACATAGAGAAACAGATGGACAAACGGGCAGACACATAATTATTATAGGCACGTAAACAAACAGGCAGACACATAGGCAAATTGGCGGAGTTATAATGGACAGGTAGATATTACAGGCAGATGGACAGATTTTTAGTTAACATAGATAAAATAACACTGCACAACAAATTTTAACTTTTTTTTGATTTCCTAAAAAACTTCAACTGTTTTATATAGAATTTGGCATGCTGAAAACAGTGGTGTTCTCAGAATTTTTCTATCACGTAAGGTTTTTGAGAAAAATGACATGCAAGTTGTCCACAGAAATGCCCATAGTTGCATACATTTGCAACAGGCCTATACGTGTAACATAATGCCACTCGACAGCAAATGTAAAACATTCGTCCCAAAATTGTGGGTGCTGATGACAGAGCAATTCAAATCCAAAGAAAATGTCATTTCAGAATGATTGTATCACAAAATTTTGAAAAAAGCAAAATTAAAGTATCATAATTATACCCGGAACGCTCGGTTGCATGTGTAAGCTTACACTGTATCTGAGATTCAGTTACAGTTTTATAATGGGCCTAAAATGTCTTGATGTTGATTTTCGTTTGTAATCAGTGTCTGGTGCATCTCGTTTGAGTGTCCAGCAATAGATATAGGCATCCAACGTTGACGGATTCCAGTTGCCCTGGTAAGGTTTTCCATTGTCGCAATGTCCAGGTGAAACCGTTCTCCATGTTCATCACTGACTGCACCTATAGATTTGCAGGGAAGAAGTCCAAGTGAGAATGCAGGAAGTGAATCTTAAGTGACATGTTGCATTTCATGTCTTTGTATGCTGCAAAAAGTCTGTTAACCAGTTGAATGTGATTTGTTGCTCTGTAATTACCAAGAAAATTCTCCACAACACCCTTGGATGCTTTCCAGGCGATTGTCTCTGGTCTCTCCAGCAGATGTTCAAGCTGCTTATCATTGGTGATGTGTCTGATCTGTAGATTCGTGCACAAAAATACCTTTCTAGATCTTGGCATCACTTATTCTTGGGGACTTCTGCTGCAGATGAAGAAAACCTTCACCATCCTTGTGCATGGCTTTTACCAAAACTTTTCATCAGTTCCAGCTTTAAGTGAAGAGAAGGCAGATATATCTTTGTCGGATCGATTTCTGTCCAGTACTTTGTGACAGCAAACTAGAGTCTTGAATCCAGTTGTTCAGCTTTTGCTTTCGGCAAACCTAAGTCTAACTGTGTGATGAGATGAGGCTCACCAGACACAGACCTACCTACTTGAAAATCCGTATCACCGTCAGCAGCTGCATATTCGTTCCTGGCTGGATCAATGCAGCATCTTCATCGCCTTTGTCTAAGCTCCATTTCTCTGGTGGCTTCGGTATATGAAAACTTTCATTGTGTGGCGCTGGCATCATTGTCGAATGACGGTCTGGGTATTCAGTTCCTTTCTTATTCTTGCCCGAGAAACCAGAAACATTAGTGAGACGAAATTAGCAGTCCGTCACATGATCTTTCTGTTCTCGCAAGACCATCGGGATGGCAAACAGCATTGCTTTCGCAGGACCCCCGGAGTCAAACTCTAAGATCTACACCACATCTTCCACATCAAATTCCATTCTTTGGCTGTCTCTCCAGCCTTGCAACCAAAGGTACATCTCATATGCTTTATTGACAAATCCAGTCATGGTGTGTGTCTCTGAGGCTGACTCATAGCATAGCCTATAATACTCCACAAATGCGGCAAACAACGTACATGTATCGCGCCTGTTGCAACACTGGCGAGATATTTCTGATGACAACAACCGTTTTAAAATATATTATAGTTTAAAGCCTGTCTAAAAAAAGCTGGCTAACTTGTTATGCATATTGCATATATGTAGACAAAACTAAACTTTGGAAATAGACATCAAAATGCAAACAAACTGATGTCAACTTTCTCAGAGGGATATACAATTTTACATGTACATGTATGCTGGGAAGCGACTTTAATAGGGTTTAGAACTTTTGCAGGCAGATTCCAACCAGCATTAATGAATATGCAGGTCCAAGTTTATTTTATTATACACGACAAACATTATGTAAACTATCCCAAGTGCATACCTGGACATACCTCAGTTACACAAAGCTTATTAAAACGTTATATCTTAAAAACATGAAAACAAATATAAAATTTGAAGATTTCTCAAAAACGTTACGTGATGGGACAATTTCAAGGTGATTTTCGTGATCAGCAGCAAAAACTGCATAAGAAACACCTGAAAGTGTTCAGGAAACCAAAACACTGTTGTGCAGTGTAATAGACGAATCAAATGAAAGATATGCTTAGAATTACCCACCAAACTATTCGCTCTAAAATGCCAACGGTTCTGGATCAGTACAGCCAGCCATCCTTGTCTTAATTGGCGCAGAATACAGTGAAACAGAATAGAATTGAATGTTATAAGGGGCCGTCCATAAAGTACGTCACGCTATTTTTGACCATTTTTGAACCCCCCCTTCCCCCTGTCACAAACTGTCACAAATCTCGGACCCCCCCTTAAAGTATGTTACACTTTCGAACAAAAAATTTAAAAACATAACCATTTACCTAACCCTCTAAACCGTAGGATACTATCCTTAATCCCTCTGATAGTGGCGTGTGTCCCTAAACGCTTTGATAGTGACGGGAAATCAACTTTTATCCCACCAGGCCGGGTTTTAGACACGCCTGGCCGGGTCGTGTCGGATTTTAGGTACTAAGAACATAAAATATAATAAAGAATTTTAAAAATAAATGTGTGACGTCACACATGGCCTGACCCCCTCCCCCTGTCACAAACTGTCACACTTTCCTACACCCCTGACCCCCCCCTGGAGCGTGACGTACTTTATGGACGGCCCCTAAAATGGAACTGAATGAACCATTGTAGGATAGCATAAAACATGAAAGCACAAAACATGATAAAAAGGAATAGAAAATATATTACAGTACAATAGAAAGGAATCTAATATATTTTTTTAATCGACCAATTGCAAAGTTCATGTTGGCTTGCACAAGTCCATAAAGATTGCTACCTAATTCTATGAATGATGTGGTAAAACTCTGCTTCCATCTTTTCCAGGATTTCATACCTGGAAAGGATTCGCCTCCAGCGACGGAATCGGACGAAACGATCTTCCAGGAATCTACCACCGCATCCGACCATCATTTCCTTCCTGAGAACGGTGGTCTTCCCTCCTCCATCCACCCTCCCTTCACCCCTCTCCGCAACTCAACCTTCACTTCGTCAAACCATTCCGGCGGCGGAGGGGCGGGGTCCGGCTCTTCCACGCGCCCAACCACAAACCCCGGAACGAGCCTCGCTCTGGGTAAGCAGATCTCTCGTACACTGAACAAAGTCTGCCAGACGATCGGTCAGAACGAGGCGCGTATGGCTGTACAGGAAGAACGCAATAAGAATCGCTTGGAATGGCAACAGGTGGCGCTAGTTGTCGATCGTTTTCTGTTGGCCGTCTTTACAATTGGGACGATTTCTATCACGCTTGGAGTACTGCTACACGCACCGCTGTCACGTGACTTCCTGTTTGGAAGCAGAGATGCATCGATAGAGGGCAGAAACGTTTCTGCTTAGATTAAATAAACGTTCAATTAAAGTTCGTAGAAAATGCAACAACTATTCATTTGAACTAAGCCAGTTCGACACAATTGCATTTCTGGTGCAACAATTTTATTTATATGAAAATATAAAACATTAAAAGGGTATGCAATTATAGTATATATATATATATGTATATATATTATATATATATACACAAAAACGTTGGAGACAATTGCTATGTTTGAATTAAAAATGCGGTGAAGATTTCTTTTATTATTATTCCACAGTTTAACGTCGTCCTATGACATCAATGGCCATCATCATCATCGTTGTCATCAGTAATGATTTTTGAATCTTTATCGCTATTGTTATTATTACACAAACGTTACAGCTTGACATTGTCTAAACCATTGCATCTAATTTGAATTAAGATGAGGATCTGTCTGCCACAATTTATTTTCAACGTATAAACCACAAGTTGCCGCAAGATGTCGTTAATCACTTAATTCTAGTACAATTTGCAACGTTGTTATTACACCCTCCAAATTATGGCTTCACATTATATATAATTATTTCTAATTTCCGTTCGGAACCAGATTCAATCCACACCTCAAGAATCAATCTTCTCACATTTTTCATCAGAAAAGTCTCGCTTAAAGGGAGTCACCTAATTTCCGTTTTCAATAATTAATTGTGATTTTTCAACAGTGAATAGTTTTCTCGCATTTTTTTGTCAAATTTCGAAGAGCTTTGAATCGCGAAATATATTATGTCTGACAAGATTGTTCGAAAGAAAGTGACGTTATTACTTCATGAAGTAGATCATATCAGATGCGTGACAGACGGTTATAAAAAAGCGAAAAACTGATTTCAGCTCTATGCTGTACACCCAAAGGAAAGCACGTGCATTGTATGGCTGGTTTCTATTTAAGATGATGTCGACGCCAACCGTATTTGGCAATGACTTGATCTCCTTCAAATCCGAATACGACAGAATTTTATGGATATCCTTAAACACCCCTTGTTTAGATTTTAGTGTTGCTATATATATATTTTTACAACTGTTCTTACATAATACAATGGCAGACCTGCATGTATTGCTCCGAGCACACAAATCAAACGAAATTATGTTCTGTGTGGACTTGGGCAAGACAAATGTATGGTGTAGCAACTTACAGTACCATTCCGACTTTGAATTGTAATGGATTAATTGCCGAAACAAACTTGGAGCTTCCAAATAGGCGTTACAAAAACGTGTTCTGCGGCTATTACAGCGTAATATTATACGAATTGATTCACTTGCAAAAGGACAATATGAAGAAAAATCCGAATATGCACAACTAGAATTCGTATAGATTATAGGAATCACCAGCGGTACTTCACAAATGAACGATTTAAAATGGCACGCCGACAAAAGCGCGCAGGACAAAAGCGCGCAGACATATGCGCGCAGACAAATGCGCGCAGCGACTTATGCGCGCAAGCAAAAAGCGCTAATGGACAAATGCGCGCAACCGGTACAATGAAATCCAAATTTCGAGTATTATAATGAACATTTAATATAGCTGCACATCACAACATAGCCACAACATCGTCGGAGACGGCTGTTAAAAGTCGAAGAAAAAATGTCTAATCGAAAGTTTCATAAGTGAGTTAAACTACAAAACTACAAAGAAGACTACAAAGACAAACTAGAATATAATGATTCTACGTTAGAAGTTCTCGAGAAAGTTCGGAATGCTTAAAAAGTAATCGAGTAAAAATGAGACAAGTCTATATGCTCACGTTTCGAGCGACTCCGCGCAAGAACTCATCAAAGACTGCGATGCGAAAGCACACAACAACGATTAGATTGACTGCGAAACGCATCCTAAATGTTCATTATAATACCGTACTCGAAATTTGGATTTCATTGTACCGATTGCGCGCATTTGTCCATTAGCGCTTTTTGCTTGCGCGCATAAGTCGCTGCGCGCATTTGTCTGCGCGCATATGTCTGCGCGCTTTTGTCCTGCGCGCTTTTGACCGCGCACCATTTAAAATCGGCATAGTTCATCTCATATCTCTATCACGACTGATATTATAGTTGAAATCTATCCTGAATGACTGAAGGGGAGAAAAAGACAGAGGGACAGCCAATATCTTTTATGGGATAACTTGTGAGAAATGCCATCAATAACCCATTTTTCGTGCTGACCATGTAAACGCGTTCTTGTGTCGAATATTTTGTTTAATAAGAAAGCAAACAAATCTCGCTCAGAGGAAATAATTAGAATGTTACTACATCGCGGAAAAGATAAATTTATTTGAGCAACTGTTCTAAAAGTCGAGACATGTTACGACGATGAAGGTGACAATAATACCGGAATTTATTGGACACCTGCATTACGAATAACTTTAAAATATAATAATCGTTGTTCTTTAAAAATTGAATATTGGTAATTGTGGTCCATAAAAATATCATGAGTCAAACGCACATCTTATCAAAAATTATTTGCATGGGAGCTACTATGTAGGAATGGGAGCCAGTGCAGATCTCCCGCATTCTAGTTTTAAAAAGTAGTATGACGTTCTCGAATTGACGACCTCAATTCTTTTCTCATTGGTCTTTCTAAGAGTCGTCTCTAATCACTTATCAGTCGGTGCTCAACTCAGCTGCTAGACTGATTGTCCGCTTTCGCAAGAACTCTCGCATCTACGCAATTATGCTTGATGAAATTCATTGGCTTACTCTCCTTGCTTGCATACAATTAAGATTGTCACTCTGATCCTCATGGCTCAAGTAGTGGTGGCATCGTTGCCTTGAAGCCGGAAGGTTCGAGGTTCGAATCCACCTCACCGCGTAAGGACCTTGGGCAAGTCCTTCACTCACAATTCTCAGCGCTTCGGTGTGAAACTCCAATGCAGTGTCCGCTCTTCATTGGGGGCGCCTCTGAGTAGAGAGAGCTTGAAGGGGCGCTATAACAAGTGCACATACAAACAAACAAACAAAACAAAATCTGACTTGCGCTATACTTCGTCCACACTCAGCTTCCTCATATCGTTTGTCCTACAGAATCGACATAATTATTTGTTCCTAATTCCAGCACTGCTATGACTCAGTCTTGAGTCATAAATAAAAACGACATGTTGTGTTTGCCTCAAGATAGTTGACCATGTTCACTGCTATCCGATCTGAAATAATTTACAATGGACAAAGGAAGAGCGAGAGGTCTAAAGTTTTGTTGAGTTAAAAGAGCTGTTGGGAACGCCAGGTCAATTAAATCTAATTTGCAATTTACATAATTATAAGCCTATAAATCTTAAAATTAAAGGTGTCTTATACAACCGTGTTTTACTGCGCCTATTTTTCAGTAACATATTATTGCGTCTGATCCTACTGTCGACATCAAGTGTAATAACGTCGTTGCAGCTCGGTCCTGATGATAACAAATGGCTTCATTGGTTTAACGACATCTTGTGTCTACCAAGGTCGTTAACGTCACCACCCTCTTTGTTCCAGGCACTGGTCTGGTACTACTTCCGTTAGATATGAGAAAGAATACCGTAGCAACAAAATACTTTGTTTCGGTTGTTTGCGGATAGTCATCCGTTGATACCCTGTGCTTTCGATGCGTGCGCTATAGAAGTCATTTGTGGTGCGCTGTGGGGTAGTGGGTATGTATATATGTTCGTTGCCTCGCAGCTGAAGAGTTGCAGGTTCGAATCCACCTCAATCCGCCGCTAAGTGACCTACGGAAGTCCTTCATTCGCAATTGCTCAGCGCTTCGGCGTGAAACTCCGATTCAGTGTCCGCGGAGTTGTCGGGAGCGCTTCTGAGTTCGTCTGGAAGTGGTGCTATAGCATCTGACCACACATATATATAAATACATTGACAACAAATTTCAATAGAAGATGAAGGTTGACGCTGGTAATCGTAATATCCAAACTTCTAGAGCGCCACTCGAAAGTTTAGCGAAGGGCACCAGCTTATCCACGAGCGCTGGTCATCTTGTTTATGATTTAGCGAAGTAAAAACAGCTATATCCGATCCTACCTCTTCTGAAATTCAACTCGTAATTATTATTATCAATGAAATTGGATTTTACAACTCGTGTAATGGCTCTTCTAGTTGGTCATACTCGCTCTGGTGATGTCTAGATTTTGCTGCTCAAAAGTTTGTCTTTTATTCATTTTATGGTCGTAAATTAAATTTTGATTTCACTGACTAGCCAGATTCGTCATTGTGTTACCTCGAGAGTGCTTTAGACGAAATAATTACATATAACGCCGGTGAGCCTCGAATTAAAGGTGTGTATAAGTCGAATGCGTTTTTACTCTGCATAATTCAATTTAGGCACAATCTTACAGCACCCGGCGTTATAATCTTTAAGAAAAAGCCATATTCATTGGAGAATCTGCAATCTTATTAGGCTCACATGATCACTAATTACTGGAAGCCACCAGAGGGCGTTTACATATCACCTTCTTCCCAATCCAGACTTTAAATAGATCAATCTGCTTATGATCTGTGTTGAACAACGTTTGTATGCTTACTTTGCAAGGATCTATCTGTGTGTAAAGGTTAAAAGTGGAGATTAAAAGTTTTTGAAGAAAATTAAACTTCAGTTTTCTTAAGGATTCAATCTTCTTTTGTATATCCACACCTAGGCTGTCATTTCCCATCTGCAGATACGTTAGTATGTTAGTGTACTAGTCAATTTGGACGGATCCAGATTTGACGAGGGATTATAACAACAGAACCGGTTGCCCTGGGAAGAAATTTGTATGGCATAATACAGCCTTTGCCAAAGGCTTTATTATGCCTTTGTCTGCACCAGTAAATAGATATAGGCTCTTTAGTTTTACAGGCATGAATGCAAGGCATAGAAAACGATCAGATAGAGGCCTAACTTGTTTGAACGGCAGCTGCTTCTAAAAGAAAGCTACACAATAAATAATTATACACACAGAAATAAGGGAAAAGGCATGCACTTCCTGCCTGAGTTTTTTATTCCAATGATTTAAGCCCCAAAGTAATTTGTAATTGATGTAATTGAAATTACGTAATTTGTAATTTGTAATTTGAGGCTCTGAGTCAAAAGTAATTTGTAATTTGCAATTCAATTACATTTTCTCCAGTAATTGGTAATTTGTAATTCAATTACATGCTGCCCTGTAATTTGCCCATCCCTGGCCTTTGGTATCAACTAGTCTCTTTGTAAATTAAAATTCAAAATAAACGAATTATTAATCTAAGCTCTTGTTGGTAAATTAAAACCTATAATTATGAGGCAATTTTACCGTATAAAAAGGTTTGATAATTGGCAACGTACAAAATATTTAAAAACATAATAATATGTATTGCGATATCGTACGGCGACCAAGATCTTTGACTTAAATCACAAAATGCAAGAGAAAGAAAGACAGACAGACAGACAGCCAGACAGACAGACAGACAGACAGACCAGCCAGATTTATATTTTTATTTATTTACAGACAGACATGTATTTAGTATTATTATTATTATTTGTTATTTATTTACAGACAGACAGACAGCCAGTGACTTACGCTGATGATGTCCAAGCACACCTGCACTGCCTGTAGTTATACCCCGCAGTCGATCGAGTTGATCGATCGAGTCGATCATAACTCGGCCAAGTCGAGTCGATCGAAATATCGTCGACTCGATCGACTTGCAAGTCGAGTCGATCGTGAGTCTTGCCAAGTCGAGTCGATCGAAAAATCGTCGACTCGATCGACTTGCAAGTCGAGTCGATCGTGAGTCTTGCCAAGTCGAGTCGATCGAAAAATCGTCGACTCGATCGACTTTCAAGTCGAGTCGATCGTGAGTCTTGCCAAGTCGAGTCGATCGAAAAATCGTCGACTTGCAAGTCGAGTCGATCGTGAGTCTTGCTAAGTCAAGTCGATCGTTGTTTCACCTACTTGTCTCGATTTAGAAAAAATTTACTTAGGCCTACTATTTCTTGAAGTCTTAAAGTGACCTTCATGATATAATGACGTAGGCCCAATTCAGTTTTTGCACACAAGTTCAGCTAACGAACCTTTTGGCAGCTGCTAACGATTTCGTGTTAATGGAACTGTGAAAGTTGACTATAGACGTACGTTTTCGATTTGAGTTGAACGAATATATGGGTGAATGCAGAAATTTTGGAAGGGTGTGGACAAAATTTGTAGTCTTGGGCCGAAAAATGTTTCGTTGGTCTTCCGCCGAAAGAATCTTTTTTTAGTCTTTCGTCCAAAAAACTTGCAAAAACCTATGGCGACTCCGGTTATTAAAATCTGATGACTTTATTAGTCATGTGTTAGGCCTAATTTCTCTCTCACCTTCCTGTTCCCGTTGCGTTGGTTTACAGTTTATTGAAACCTGATGGAGGGAGGGACCACGTCATATGCGAAACTCTGAATGGGGTCGGGCATGGCCGGATTGGCTCCTTCCTATGATCCGCTCCTGAATGAGCATGATACAGATCTACTATCATATGCCTGTATGCAAGTCATGTAAATGTTAATTTTGAGAATATAAAACGGAACCTTTTATGACGTCACTTCGATTATGATACAATTCTACAATTAAATAGGTTCCCTGAGAAAAAGAAATTAGGCATATTGTGACGTCACTTCGATCAGGACACAGATCTGCTGTCATATTATTTCATTAATGTTGAGAATACAGAACTATGCCTATGCCTATTGTAACGTCACTCTGATTATGATACAATTTTATTATTATATTATAAGTTCACAACGAGAATTAAAAAAACAGCGCCTATTGTGACGTCACATCGATTATGATACAAATGTACTAGAGCTATTATGGAAGTGCATTTTGAGAATATAAACAAGGTCTAGTATGACGACACTTCGATTATGAGACAAATGTACTACTATAGAAGTGCATGTTGAGAATATAAACAAGGTCTATTGTGACGTCACTTCGACTGTTATATAGATGTACCTGTATATTATGTTCAATCTGCGAATATAAAACGGGGCCCTTTGTGGCGTCACTTCTATTATAATACAATTCTACTATTAAATAAGTTCACCGAAAACGAAATTAGGTCTAATGTGGCGTCATTTCGATTATAATACAGATCTGCTGTCATATTATTTCATTTACATAATACAAAACTGGGGCTGTTTATAAATGCAACATCACTCTGATTATGATACAAATCTATTACCATACGTTCAGTTTGAGAATATAAAACTAGACCCATTGTGATGTCACCTGGATCATGATACAGACCTACTATTAAAGAAATTCATTTTGAGAATGAATAGTCCTATTGTGGCTAACTTCGATTATGATAATGATCTGTTATTATAGAAGTAGGCGTACATTTTGAGAGTATAAACTAGGCCTATTGTGACTAACTTCGATTATTACACAGATTTACCGTAATAATTACTGAGATTCATTTACATAACCTAAAACGAGGCCTATTGTGACGTCACTACAAGTACAGTGCAAATCTATAAATTCACTGAGAATACGAAATTAGGCTTATTGTTACGTCACACAGATTTATGACAGATCTACTATCGTATAATTTTCTTTTAAGATCATATAACTGCAGATGGTGAGTAAGAGACAAAACTAGGTCAAGTCGACTCGAAGTCGATCGAGTCGATCGCCGGCCGAGCCAAGTCGATCGAGTCGTGGAAAGGTCGGCGAGTCGACAAAGTCGATCGAGTCGATCGTCGGCCGAGCCAAGTCGATCGAGTCGTCGAGAGGTCGGCGAGTCGACGAAGTCGATCGAGTCGATCGTCGCACGAGCCAAGTCGATCGTAGCCCACGACTCGATCGACTGCGGGGTATACCTGTAGTCCGAATCATACTGCTCTCACAGAGCGGGTCATGAGCCAAACTTTGGATATCCTGTGATTGGCGAAACGTCCGAATACGTTCTCGAGAATCATCAAACTCAAGTCCGCTGACCACCATGCCAATCTGCTATCCAATGCGTCACCGCCTTTTCCCCGTATTTTGTGTTGGACAACTCGGACGGAGCTGCCAGAGTGTAAATTCGAGAACAAACTCATGAAGCGGTTGAATAAAATAATTTTCAGCTTTATATTAATCCATACTTAAGTATAGGCCTAGCAGTGGTGGTAGGGTGGTATTTGCAGTTTAACGTCACTGTTTGGTAACAAAGATCATTAGCGACGCCTTCCTCCTTTATCCAGGCTTGGGACTGGCACTGGCAGAGTGCAACCAGTGGCGGAGTTTATAGGCCTAGGCATCTTCGCGTCAGGCAAGATGTTCCTCCAACGCTTTCTGTCTGCTGCTTCGAAAATAAATATTTACAGGAATACGAAAGCCGATGATTATGACGTATTCGTCAATCGTCATACACTGAGAAATGAGGCAACGATGATAATCTTCGCTACCACGCAGCGTCGTTGAACAGTAACTTATCCGATCTCTGCCACTAGACATCTGCTGATTAATTTTGATTAATTTTTAATTTACATTGGTTGTCCGTAGCTCAGCTGAGAGAGTCAATTCAATTCAATAACCATGGACACAGTGCCCGTAGGAGTCCGATACCATCCTCGTAATGTCTCTCCATTCCATTCTGTTCTGAGCTGCATGATATAAATTCTGCAAATCTGTTGTACACCACTCTTCAATGTCATCCGTCCATTCTTTATGCGGCCTGCCTCTTCTGTTCTTGCCTTCCATTATCCCAAATATCAGGGTCTGAGAGAGTGCTGGTCGATAAACTGAGAGTCATTATCGTGACCCGGGTTCAAGCCTCACTCAGGGCAAAAATTTATTTGAATTTTCTTTTAGCTGCCAGTGGCGCTTACTGTTGTGTTGTTTGCCTCGGGTCTGTTGAAAATAAGATCGGCCCTCTCACTCCTGACTTGGCCGAATCAGGAGCGTTCCGGCACTTAGGCCATTAGTGTTAAGTTACCGAGCCTGTTGTAGCCGACCTGCGTGTCGTGCGAAGCTGGCCGTATTTCGTATAACTTGTACCTGCAATCGTTCTGCGGTCTGTAAGATTGAATGCCAATAAACGAATATTATATATTATATAATTTTCTTTATATCCAGTAAGTGCGGTAAAGTGACTCGGGTTTTACTTAATGAGATTGTTACCTCCTCATAAGGTCACTCCATACAAAACTCGACAATGGCTACAATGTCATGTTCTCACCCTCTCTATTGTAGATTCCTTTGCCAGGAGAAGTTTTAGTATGAGAAAGTTGTGTGACTTTGCAAAACAAACTGTCTATTGTTCATTTCTGCCATGAGTTACCGTGCGTGTGCTGGTAGTCTGATAAAAGGTATTTTTTAAAAATTACTTATTTAGAATAGGAATCCCGTTGATCCCTTCGGCGAAAATATCAATCTATAAGCGCGCATAAGTAAACACCTTTTTAATTATTGAATAATCGTTTTATAAATAAAACAAAAACTTGATTTTAAATGTGTTATCCTTGATAAGTACATTTTACACAGAAGCAAATAATCATAATTTTGAAGAGTAGCAAGTAAACGAAACCCAGCGTATTTCGAATAACGAACCATTTAATGTGAAATGCGGTTATTTGTCATCGATATAATTCTTACAAAGCCTCCTACAACTTATCTTTCTCCATCGAAGTTTTTTTTCCAGCAAGATTTAGTTGCCGAATATAAATAACAACACTAAACATCTGCTGATTAATTTTCTTTATATCTTGTAAGTTGTGTAAAGTGTCTCGGGTTTTACTTGGCGAGATTGCTCCTAAAAAAATGCAGGGTAGTTAACGAGTTCACTCGATAGATAATACTGAAAAGCGAGGAAGGTCACGGAAATAAAACGGTCATAATTGAAAAATGCGAACATTTATATTTATATTTACGTATGCTTTCCACACCTCTTTTATGTTTTGAAGTATGATCTAAATAACAATAGACTCCGAATATATTATCTTATCCTCAACTACTGTCACGCAATACATAATAATTGTTAACTATGCAAGGGCGGATCCAGGAATTTTCGAAGGGGGGGGCCAAAAAATTTTTGGGCTGGGGTCGGAAATTTTTTCGTTGATCTTTCGCCGAAAAATCTGATGAACTTTTTTAGTGGTTTTTGGCCGAAACCAGAGTTTAATTTAGCCCCCACCTCTGGGGGAATTGAGGTTTTCGGAGGGGTAGATAATTGACCGTCTGAAGACAATCATGAGGCGCGCAGCGCCGATAGTGGTAGGGGAGGGGTGTGGGGAGGGGATATGCCCCTCCCCACCAGAAACTTTTTGAATTTTCACATTGCAATGGTAGCATTTTAAGCTGTTATCTTAACAAATTAGCTGTACTTTTCAGTGCTTGTAAGAGTGCCATAAGGTCTCAATAAATATAGACTTTACTTAAAAACTTCTTTCCCGAAAACTAGATGTTCTTTTTTTAAGTAATCCGCCGGAAATCTTCAAAAAGGGTGTTCAATTTTCCTTCCCAAAACACTGATGAAATTTTTTGGTCATCCGTGCGAAATCTTAAAAAAGGTGTTTAATTTTTCGTCTAAAAAGAGTGATGACTTTTTATTCATCCATGCGAAATTTTCAAAAAAGGTGTTTAATTTCGCATCCCAAAAAACTGATGACTTGTTGTAGTAATCCCTGCGAAATCTTAAAAAGGTGTTTAATTTTTCGTCTAAAAGGAGTGATGACTTTTTAGTCTCCCGTGCGAAATTTTCAAAAAAAGGTGTTCAATTTAGAATTAAAAAACTGATGACTTTTTGTAGTCATCCGTGCGAAATCTTAAAAAAGGTGTTTAATTTTTCGTCTAAAAAGAGTGATGACTTTTTATTCTTCCGTGCGAAATTATCAAAAAAGGTGTTTAATTTCGCATCCCAAAAAACTGATGACTTGTTGTTGTCATCCCTGCAAAATCTTAAAAAAGGTGTTTAATTTTTCGTCTGAAAGGAGTGATGACTTTTTAGTCTCCCGTGCGAAAGTTTCAAAAAAGGTGTTCAATTTAGCATCCCAAAAAACTGATGACTTGTTGTTGTCATCCCTGCAAAATCTTAAAAAAGGTGTTTAATTTTTCGTCTGAAAGGAGTGATGACTTTTTAGTCTCCCGTGTTGGCAAAAATTGGCCATAGCACACATCCTTTAGTGTTGGCAAAAATTGGCAATTGCACACCTTCTTTAGTGTTGGCAAAAATTGGCCATAGCACACCTTCTTTAGTGTTGGCAAAAATTGGCCATAGCACACCTTCTTTAGTGTTGGCAAAAATTGGCCATAGCACACCTTCTTTAGTGTTGGCAAAAATTGGCAATTGCACACCTTCTTTAGTGTTGGCACACATTTGCAGTGGGACACCTTTTTATTATAATTGCAATAATGAACAATTCGAACCAATGGTAAATTACTTCTAAAGGGAGGACAATGATATTTTGGCTAGTTTTAACTGTACGTAAGTGCTTCTACAAATGCACAAATTCGATTACAAATGCACATTTTGTGTATAGCTGCACGTTAAAAAAGCCCTGCCGGGTACCCGGCTAATGTTCTAATATAGCGGCAGTTTTCTGATTTTATTGAATGCCAGATACGATTGCAACAATTATTATTCAAAAGCTTCACTACATGTACATCATGTGACCACATTGACTATAGGCCTACTCACTGCCATACCATATAACAATTAAGGAAGTTTTAATACATTTCGACAAAAAATACTTAACATCAGATTTTTGAACACAGACAAACATACTTTTGCTTAAATCGGAGTTCATCAATGCAACGCCAGTTTAAGGAAGAACATTTTCAGCAATCCAGCTCCAATGAAATTTAATTGTGGTATTACCTAATACGAATAAAAACCAGCTTTGACCCTTTCAGATCAAGTGAGGAGTGTACGTCGAACATACATTCTGAGCTATTTCGGGCATAACTTTTGAACGGCGTGGAATATCATCACAAAATTTAACTCAAAATGTGCGTAAATGAACCGCCTAAAATTACCTACAATTTGATAATTTTTATACTTTAGAATGAGGGAGAAAAAAATTCCGGCGCCAAAACGTCCGGCGCCAAAACGGCGGTGTCAAAACGGCGGCGCCAAAAAGTCCGGCGCCAAAACGGCGGCGCCAAAACGTCCTGCTTCGCGAATAACATACATTCCATGCCATAAATCATAGTTGGATACTGTTGAAAGATTGTTTCATTTCGATGCTTTATATAAAGACAATGCAATTGCGTGAGAGACTTAGATTGGATTTTAATTACATTTACACAGTATTTTTATTATAGGTTTTAATTACATTTATACATTAATTCTCCTGTGCATGACTGACACCCTGAAATTTTTTTGCTCCACCATGGATGGGGGGGGGGCCACGTCCCATGGTGATTTGAAATGGGGGGGGCCATGGCCGGATTGGCCCCCCCCTGGATCCGCCCTTGAACTATGTCATCTTGGCTATTAAAATTTAGTGGCGCAAAATCAAAGTTCGAACAAATGAGGAGGGTGACTCGAATCATCTTTATTGTGACACAGCGTATAGTAAAAGACGAAGTACAGAAGTATAGTCGACGTAAATGGTCCCAGTAGCTGCAACATCTAAGATAACTTCATGTATTTGTACTTGTATAAAGACGTCAGAAAGAAGCTGGAAGAGACATGCATAACTAAAATGGCACGAGAGACCAGGCTGAGGTTTTATGGACATGCAATGAAAAAGAAGATAATATAATATATGGTTATGTGAAAAAATCATGCATGCGGAGGTATAACAAAATTAATGGTGGATAGCGAACTTGTTTTAAAATAGTGATCCTAAAATTTCCAGGTTAAATTCAGTGTAACGCGGTTTAAAGGCCTAATTACTATGAATATCACAAACTTTTTCAGTATTTTATAGTACATGGAGTTTAATAGCTCGTGTCTTTTAATTTTCTTTGCCTCCTAAAACAACACTCGACAATGGCCACATGTTCACGCCCTTTCTATTGTAGATTCCCGTGCCACGAGAAGTTTTATTATGAGAATGTTGTATGTCTTTGCAAAAACAAACTTTCTATAATTTATTTTTACCATAAACCACATTTGCTGGTAGTATAATAACGAATATTATGTCTTACTTACTTACCTACTTACTTACTTACTTACTTACTTACTTACTTACTTAAAAGAGCAAACCTGTTTCGGCGAAAATATCAATCTATAAGTACAACATCTTCGGCACGAGCAAGATTTAGTTACCGAATATAGATAATAACGAACGCGGGTTTTTCAAAAAGACACCGGTTTATAATAGCTACCTACTAGGTATAAATTGTGTTCTCTACAAACTTCCAATCGTCTCTGCGACTGATAACAATATTATAGGCCAAACACCGTTGTTACCAAGGTCAGCAAATTACTTAGCCCCTCCAGGGTCTAGATTCGAGAGACTTTATAAGAAAAAGCATGGTTAACTTTGTTCTATTATGAATGGAACTGAATAAAATTGGATTTGGCTCGGAATGAATTTCACAGCATTCTATTAGATTTGATCATGCTGTATAATAATAGGAATAGATGCGATAACAATTAATTATATCGGAATAAATTCGATTCTGGTTCAAATCATGAACGCGAAATCAATTTCAACAACCGCGTAATCGTTGTCTAATAATATCCATTAATTTATGTTATAATTTATATAGCGCTTCTTCGGCGCTACTCTGATGCGTTTCCGACTGTAGCCTGGCCAAAAAGCATAGCAAGCTGGCATAATTAAACACCTTTTTCACTTTTATTTTCATTCTATAAGTAATGCTATTATAAAATTGTGACGCGATGTTCCGTGGCCCAACACTTTACACAGAAGCAAATATTTAATAATAAATTGTTATGAAGAGTAGCAAGTAAACGACAGAAACTCAAAGTATTTAGAATACCAACCACTTTGATAATTCATTCCAAAAAACAACTTAATCTCTCGGTTCTTGTCCCTCAACCTTTAAATCTGGTAGTTATTTTACACTATTTAATACTGTAGCCTACTATAAACAACCAGCATTTGTTTTCCTCTAGCAAATCAGCCCGGATCATTATTTGTCAACGAAAACGAGGCTGGACGTCTAGCATTGCTCTCTGACATCATATATCACGTGGACTAATGACAGAAGGTTTCGGATAGATTTTATTGCCGGATAGAATCTCGCAGTACACCGGCAGTCTTGGTGGAATACCAAGCAGGCATACTTAAGCACCTTTTAAAATGCAATAGTCGCTCTATAAGTATTCCTCAAGCCAAAACTCAAAAATGCACAGCATGGCTCCGTACGGTTAAATTATACACAGAAGCAAATAATATTACTATTATGAAGAGTAACAAGTAAACGAAACTCAATGTATTTATAGCTAATTAATGTGAAATGCAGTTAAAATAATAATAATTGCTATAGATAATTATTGTATTTGCAAAACCCTCATCCATATTATCTTTCTCCCCCATTGTCTACTTCTCCTAATCACATACCCCCATTAACGGCTGGTCTGGCTCCTCTCACTGACATCCATGTCAACCTCGGGCTGAGATATTCAATGGGCATCGATATCTGAAAAGCCCATCTGATACGATTCAACGCTCGTGAATAATCTGGTGCCCTGCGCCTATATCTTTGGAGTTGCTCTTTAATAATTCACAACTTACAATTACGATTACTTTTGTCGATAAAACGTCGTCAAACCATCGATTTAAAAATCATCGGATGTTAGATTCAGAATAAAATTCTCTAGACTTGAGCATCGCCCAGTTAGTGATCAGATGTCGCTAAAACTGTGCTTTCAGTTGGAAGCCAATACAATAATAGAATATCTTCGAACCGGTATGAATCTCCTTCTAAAAGCATTTTCGAATTCAGCCTCATCTCCTGCAGTTATACAAACAATGCATTGCAATGTAAATGCCATTCTTACAAAGCGGAGAAGTGCACACACTTGTTGGCCGAGCAGCAATAATATTGCAGAGCAATAATTAAGAGTGAAGGACTTGCTCAAGGTCCATAGCCTACAATGTCATAGTAAACGCCTCGGTCGAGGATAGAACCTGTACTCTACGCATTACATGCCAACGGCTCTAACCACACGTCCACCGTGCCCCACGCTCTTATATTATGCTCGACGTTTTTCACTTGCTCCCACCACAAGCACTGATTCGAATATAGAATCGCTGCTCTACTTCTGTTAGGCGAGGCGGTTACTATGACATTGTATGGACATTGAGCAATGAGCAAGTCCTTCACTCTCTGCTTCTGACAACCTTTGCAAGCTCCAAAGCTATTCTCCTAGTGCTCGCCAATAATTCGGGTCCCTTCACTCGACTGAGCACAGTTTGTTTTTGTTTTCTTTTGCTCGTTAATCCATTATGTAGAACTGGACAGTTTTATTTCACCGCCCTGGCGTCGGGAGAGCCTCTTGTTTGTCCCAATGAAGAGGCGCTATAGAAATTCTCGTAATTAGTTACTTTATTTTGCCACAAATTATGACGTCAAATTGGCCGCAACCTCAAACATATTCAAATGCATTATTTTAATTTCTTCTTGATATTAAACTGTCGCCTCAACTTTGCGCACGCGTGTTTATTGCGGCATCGAGGCAGTGATTCCTTCCATCTTTCTCAAATTTGAGGATTGATTTGACACTTCTATACTATAGTTATGGTTTTGACAGATTCCATTAGTTTGGCGACACCTAATGTCTTTTGATGTCTTTAACTTGAGTTACTATCCTCTTGTTTAGTATACAATGCATAATTATGAAGACACTGCTCGCTTGCTTAGCGTGGAGATGATGATCCCAAGAAATATTCTAAGAATAAATTTTGTCCATGGTTGCAATTCGACTGCATGCCTCTGCAATGCCTGCATCAGTGATAGTTGAAGTTGAGTCTTCAATCAAGTGCGTGTATAGATAATTCTGCCACAGATTCAGTCATGCCTTCAAATTCAATCGAGTTCATCGCAATACGCTACTCGTCCAATCGACAAGTCATCAATCGAATTTATTGTTCGTCTGTCAAATCCGTTGATTCTGTATTGTATGAGCAAGGAAGGAGAAAAGAGAAAAGTTCAGGGGCCACCCAAAACGCCTGGAATGTTTGGAAGAGTTATAAGGCAGTGAGTATTATGCCGTTAAACTTCCGTGCCGAAGTTTTCATTAACCCTCGGAGGCTAACCTATAAAAAATCACATATTGGATAACCTGGGGTATATTTTTCACCCACACCATTTGAGATCCACGATATATTGTGGCATTCTAGTGATTCTACCTGTAGACTATCGTGGCGGCACAAAATAACGAACACAATCGCAAGGGAGAAGACGGGACAAGAAGAAATCGAAAACATCATTAGAAGGTAACTATTAATGTGGATGGGACTACATGTAGGTTGCTCGTGTGGATAAAGATCGAAGCAAGCAGATTTTGTTTATATAGCCTAACCTATTGTAGGTCTACGATAGGCCTATAGTAGGCCGATTCACCAATGTTAGGGAAAAAAATTATTTTTCATTTCATATTGGGCTAGACCCTAGTTTGGTGCCGTTTGGGATCAGGAACATTAGTGCAAAATTATATGCATATACAATGAGTTTTAGTGACACCTCAAGACATGCGAAGTTTTGTAAAACGACGAAAACAGCCTTTTTACTGTCAAATAACATTTAATGTTAATTTTTATTTGAACTGGTCAAGATATTTGAGTGATGTAGTGCATAGGTCATGTCACACTACTATTCAGTGTTCACAGTAATGTAGGTAAAGATTAAAAAGTGTCTTGTCAGCTCTGTACTTTTTCTTAAGTGAAGTCGTCATGAGACGTTGATCATATTCGGCTATCTGAAACACAAGCTCCGTTGCAATTAGACAGCATGTTCCACAGAGTCATTGATGACTTTTATGCTTGCCACCTTATGCTTGGCATCAACGTATGCAGGGCTGGAAGGCCAGATAATTTGATCATCTGTAAGAAACTGTGGATCAATTTTACCCGGTAATTGTAATTGAACACTTGTATAGCGCCGCTCACAGATTCAGTAGCGCTCGAGTGCAGTGAACAGCTGCATAGATCTTTTAGTGAGAGAATCCAATTATTCTATTTCTGGAATTATTCAATTGACTTTGAAATAAACCCTTCTGACATCTGTTTTCATCTGTGGTCTCTTCAGAATAGCAATCATCACATCTTTCTCCTCTATTCCAGACACAATCACAAACAATGCAAGACCAATCAAATCCTCACTCATGTACCACAGATGCTTTCTCATTTTCTTCAGTGTAATGTCTGCCACTTGACTGTCATCCTTCCCAAATAACTCCAAAGTATGGAGGCAACAGAGGTCATTATATGGAACATCTGAACTGTTTGGAGCAGTTAACCAGGCCTTCACATCGGTGTTAATGGTGACCAGTCACTGCCAGACAGGGTGCGTCGAAGAGCCTTTGGCTCTTGTGCTGTAGGTTTGAATTGTTCATGAACAAGTAAATTTTTGAACAACAAATTTCCTTTGCCATCCATTTGGCATGGTGATATGCTCCTGGAGGGTTGAAATGTACTTGATCATTACACTCACAACAGTGACATTTGCACCCAGTACCTAGTTCCAATTTTATGAACTTCAGGCAATCCTGACACGGTTGAATATCTGGGCTGATTAGAGTCTGAAGGAAGCCTATAATTGTCCTCCCTCTTTTGGTCAAGCCACCACAACTCACCACTTGTGAGATCAGATTTGGCTCCAATGGCTACAACATACAGTGTGAACATTGTATTTGCTAGTGTCAATAAAATTCCACTATTCTTTTAATCGAGTAAGCTTACATATTGCTGCAATCTGTAGCCCGGAAGACTTGAAATATTGCTCGAACACTGCAGCTGAAGCAAGTTCAAAGATATGATGCTGGCAGGCTAAAGACAGTAGCATTTGTCAAATGCCTGCTGAATGACTATAATGGTATAATGGCACCGGTTTGAACACCAGTGTTTAAGCTGGTTGCATCGGAACAAAGACCTGCACGGCAGTGCACGCCAGTCTGGTACATCTTTCCAGTCTTTTCATGTTTGGATCACGGTGTTTTCTATAAGTTCACCAGAACCAGTAGGGCTCACTAGGAGTTCAGGAATGACCAACAATTTATCAAAATTCATTCCTCATAGAACAATTGGCATCCTGTCAACCAGGTCCTTATCAGGGTCTGGTAGTAATTTTCTGTAAAAATGAGCAATCAATGGCGTACCTGGCATATATTTGGCATGTATCTAGAATTTCCTAACTCTTTTCCATGCTCTCCAGATGGAACTAGTTGACAGTGTCATGTCCTCAACGTCAATGCCAAGAGCAAGTAAGAGCTGGAGCAACAAAGTGCATTGCTTCTCATGGTGTAGCTTTTGTGCGACCAAGGATTGCCGCAGACAGCGGATCATCAGTGAGGTGTCATATTTTGAGTGTAGTGAACATCGCAGTTTGATGAGTTTGTATTGTTATCCATGGAATCACTAGAGTGTTTGTTTTCAGCAGCAAGTCTTGTGTCAATGATATACATTTGCTAATTAGCAGTTCTTAATCATCAGTGTCATCCTTGTATTCTGTCACTGTAGCTGACTTTGTATCACCTTTTGCTTCCATTGCTCTATTGGTGTGACAGATTTCTTCAAGCTTCCTCTGTATTGCGTTTCTCTTCACATTCTTTGAATGCTAAAGACTGACTACTTGTTGTCATTTTCCAATCTTCTCTCAGGTACTGTAGAAAAATCCTGTCCTGTTGAATTTTTATCAGTCTTTTGCAATCCGCATTGTCATTCCATTTCTTAGATTGTCATTCCAACTCGAGAGTCGAGACATCCAGCAAAGATGCTAAGACTTAATTTAATATTCTTTGAAACACATTGTGCAAAGTGCATCTTAAATGCAAGTAAGTAAAGAAAAGAAGTATGTTTCACTGTGTCTGATTGTCTGCCACTCACGACACAAAATAATGTATTTTTATGTACGGAAATGAAGGTAAATTCACAATGACTGATTACAGAATACAGAACTCTGTTGAGGTGTCACTAAACAGTGGAATAATCTCATGAAAATTTAAGGAGTTATTTACAACACCAAACGGCACCATTTAAGCATCTAGCCCCTCAAGTTTTCAAAAATAATTTTTTTTGAAACAGTCTAGCCTATAGTCTATTATAGGCCCCGATCCTTTACATCAAGTGACCCTCCCTCTCTTTGGAATATACTGTCTCCTTCTACTCGATCTCAACTGCTGACTGGTAATCCCTCCTCATTTTCTTTCCTCAAAACAATTTTTTTTCTCGTGGCCTTGCGCACTGGGAGCGCCTCTGAACGGTTCACCTTAGTAGAGGCGCTTTATAAATGTTTTTATACAATACAGTACAATACAATACAATACGGGGTTTCACACTGAATGCCAATGAGCTCCACTTTAGAAGGCCCTACATGACCTCACAGCCTAAAATTATTTATAATTGCTTAAAACTAGTTATTAATGAACGACTTTCGTCATTGAAACCGCAATTATCAATAATGGTTGCTAATGACAACGGGCGACGCTACAAGTCCGCTGCTAGACTTAATGGCGCTTGTATATAACGTAAATTTTAACATAGATTAGATAGGGGACATTCTACTTTTTCGTATAACATGTCCTTTGTTCTTTATAAATAGCTTATATATAATATTTTAATTGGGAAAAATTGCAAGACACGTACAACGTCAAATTAAAAGTTTCTAGCTACTGTCAATTTCGCAAAACAATCGTTAATATGATTACCGCGTTAGACACTCTTTTCATGTGTCTGACCAACCCTATATAAGCGTTAGAAATAACTCAGGCTTTACCGCTTCTCGGCCTTTTGGCCAAGATCAAAGTGAAACTATATATGTATGCTCTAGGGCATTTCTACTGACTTAGCATCCGTGCAATGATGGTCGGTACTATTGCCTATAGAGTATACCCCTGCTACAGGACCTCTGGCACGAGCTAAACCTCTGTAAGTCCTGGAAGCAGGAGGAACCGTTTAAATACGTTAAACGGCCAAACAATCACTTTGAACCCCACCCCCCAAAAAAAAAAACCGGCAAAAATAAAATGGAAATGTGTGGGGGGCCTGAGACGGGTCGAGGGCAAAGGCGCACATCAGTTCAACAAATAATGTGCTCAATGCTGCTGCTATATTTTTAGACTGATAACCCGAGTTTCTTGATTTCTCCCACATCTCTACATTTATGACTGAACAACCTTCAATGGCTCCATCTCTCTGCCCGCAAAGTTCTTGTTTTGGGTTTTATGTCTCAATTGAGTCTTGCTCCAAAGTATCTTTGAGATCTCAGGTCTGCTACTTCGTTGCGTTCTCTTAGATTCTCTGATCGGTTTGACATTTTGTTCTTCGCGTCAGGACAGCCACGGCTTAATCCAGATTCTTTGTCTCGTTAGCGAAGTCCTTCTCTATGAAATCGACTTTCGCCACCAGTGGCGGCGCCAGGATTTCAGTTTTGAGGGGATAAAGGGGGTAAATCGTCCAAAATTTTTATTTTTACATGGAAAAAAAATGGATGGCCTTTTTTAGGGGGGGCTTAGCCCCCTCAGCCCCCCCTAGCGCCGCCACTGTTCGCCACCATCGATCGGTCTTTCTCTCTGGTTGTCTTCTTTCCTCGTCTTTTTCTCGTTTCAAATCAACTGTCTTTTCTGTCGGAATTCGCACGTACCGGGAGTGCTGTTCAGGACTGTTGTAACGTGCAGTTGTACACAAACTGTCCAGCTGTAAATGAATTTGTGCAGTTGCAAAAGCAATCTTGTGCAGTGAAAAACATTAAAAGGCGAATGTGAGCCGATGTAGTGGTAATTCAACATGGAGGAAAGGAGTTGGTTATGCAGTGAAAAAAAAATAGTGTAAAAAAAGTGTTAAAGGTTACATTGCGTTTTTGAGTAAGTTAAAAGCAAAGGACAAAAACATTAGATTTCGCATCTGATGACTTGGAGCATTTGGGATGTGGTTGGGGGGAGGCTCTGCAGAATGACTTGAAAGGGCTAAAGAAGGGCACGCTAGATAATAAAAATTGCTGGCTGTGCAGACACAAACGATAGAGCGACGTGAGCTTCAACAGATAGATGTCGGAAGGCATTGCAGATTAGTAAGTAAGTAGCCTTCGTTTGCAAGCGCTACGCACTACATGCACAAAAACGATTGCGTGTAGAATTTAAAATAGCATAGCCTACTACACTAATAGAATAAAAAAAACTCCCACGCAACTTAATAAAACTAAGCATATATATATATATATATATCGATTAAAGCAAAATACATCTTTCAAGCATTATATCTTTAAAAGGTTATTTTGTGTTAGATGCCATTCGTTGTCGCCGAACTCTGGCATATAAAATCTTCGGATATTGATTATTTTAATGTAACAAACTGCGTTCTGCACATGGGCGGAGTTTATAAGGGGTTTAGGGGGGGCTAATTCCCCCCATGAAGACCCAGATTCATTTTTTGCCGTGTAAATGGTATATTATCCGGGCTTAGCCCCCCCTCTCCAAGAAGGCTTTAGCCCCTCCAAGAACGGAAACCAAACTCCGCCCATGGTTCTGCCACCCTGAATTCTTGAAGAAAAGAGAATTGAATTTAATTGAATTGAATGACGGAAAGTCTTTATGCGTATTATTATAATGGTAACTAGCTGCGGTACCCGGCGTTGCCCGGAAAATTTAGGGCTTTCGCCCCCCCACCCTACCCCGCTCTCACGCTGCTCCCGCTCCCAAACCACCCTCGTCCCACCCAGCCCCTTTCGCACCCACACACTCTATGGTTTCTGCACTGAGAGCGTCTGCTAATAACTTGGTTATTACTGCGAGAGTCGAGAATGACGTCAAAATATGACGTCATGCGAACTGTCGTCTGCTGATCAAAAGCGACGTTGTGATTCATTTGCAAAAGTGAAATCGTTTCTTAATTCCGTTGCCGTGTGAATTTTTTGGCATATTACAGTGTTTATCTATAGACACTGTCGCTGAACGTAACCAACCAATCAAACAATCAACCAATCAAACAAACAACCAATTAAGCAATCAACCGGTTACCTCATTCATGGACCCATATCTGACGCACTGCAGCATAACTAAGTCTTCGATTTATATTTCTCGACTTGAAGGATTGAGGAACTTGCAGAAGAGTGCGATGCCCGTAATTATCAACAGCAAAAAGCAACGTTGAATTTCTCGTACTAGCTAAAGTCCAAAGTCACCCTTAAACACCTTAACAGACACAAATATTTGTCTATATAAGAGCATCGAATTCGAAAAATGATTGTTGTTTAACTCTGCATCTGCTTGAACTCTGCCAGTGCCAGTCCTAAGCCTCGGTGAATGAGGAGGACGACGATGATGATCAATTTGATATCACAGTGTTGTTAAACTGAAATTGCTACTAATACTATTCTATGGTCGTCAAAATTGACGACCACAGAATAATGATGTTTCCCGTTGTAACCAAAGAGATCGCAAAGATAGTTCTATGTGCCGAAGTTAAAATCGTCTAAACAGTCTAAACTCCAGCAAATAAAATGCACATTTTTCAGAACACAACATCGGGTTACAGGATTTTCGAAAGCAAGAACCAAAGCCTATATTTATGAGTGTTTACCATAGTGGCCATAATAGACTCAAGACGCTATGAAATGCAAGAAACTGACTGTTATTCCTTAAACACCCGTTTAGATAATGCAGCCGCCCTAATATAGGTAAGAGTGGATGACACGAGATTAATAGGATTAAAGCAATGTCAAAAGGTCAAGGTCAAAACCTCTAGAAACAGGTTTTCTTGATGCTTACCCAAAAAGGCATCAGTTACTATTGCCCCATATTCTATACAAGAGAAAACTTGCGACAGATGTCTGATTCACAAAATTGCGACATTATTCATTCATTATTGTTTAGCGACTCTTCAGAAGCGACTTACTCAGAAGCGCTCCCAACCTCAGCGCGGTCAAATAAAACTGTCTTAAAACGAGTGAGGAATGTTTGAGAATGATTTTTAGAAAGAGAGCAGAGCATCGAGGGGGAGGTCATTCCATGTTGAAGGTCCTACCACTAAGAATAGTGGAAGAACGAGCCAAAGCGACTGAGAACGTGTTCAGTTATGAACATTATGATAGTTGATTGGCGACACTCTGTGTTAGCCCTTTTGAATGGCATTGCCAGACTATTGAATCCTCGTGGACTCAAGGGCCTTTGGATGGATTCGTGGATTAGATAAAGCGTACAATTCGATCAAATGTGTTTGCATGGATATATATAGTTTGAGTAACAATAGCTTTAAAGGTGTTTTGGGTGTAATAACGCGTCCTAAATCAACCATTACCAAACATATCGCAATGGCTAGCCCAGGCCTATAGAGTCAGGAAGCAGAGGATGAAGTAAATTCATAAGGGCAATTCACCGTCATTTAGCGGGATATATTTCACAGTGCAAGTTGAAGTGAACGCTGCTGAGACCGCAAAATTTCGCCGAATAGACAAAAACCATCAAATGTGGAAGAGCCTGCTTAGACACCTTCAATTATTATTACCAGCTGTTATAAATTACTCTTCTTCATGAATAGAATTTGTTATGACGACTACCTCACAATGTTATTAGTTCATCGTTTCAGATTGACGCGGCCGAGTTCCGTTGCAATGCAATAAAACGTAATTCAAATCTGTGACATTTCTCAAAGACACTCAAAAACCACGTCAATAAAACCAGCACCGGTACTATTATAAAGCCAACATTCCAATTATAGATGAATTACATGTCGCAGCCAATCATATTGTCACATGTGTTAAAATGAGATGATGCATAACAGGTAATGAGTTTTGAATGGAATATCTGTCTCTTCACATGGCCTATATGAAATCAGATTATTGGATCTGAAGTATGTCGTAAACCATCTGAGCGTATCTATGAAACGACAACACGTATTGGGGTAGGCAATAAGCGCCATGACCATCTGCGTCTCTATAAACACCTTAAAAGTCAGTACCTTTCATGAAATAAATAATTTGGTTTTCGCATTACCGTCAATTTATAAATCACGCTCTAGCGATTTGTGTGCCGCATACTGGTCACGTCAATGAGACATTTCATCACATTTTAATTGAGTGTAAAAAATATTGCGAAGTCATTAAGAAATACATGTCAAATATATAAAAACGAAATGTCCGTTAAAACTCTATTGACCGTCAATTTATATCAAAATCAAGTGTATCGGTTAATTAAACTTATGGCTAAAGGTCGTATTTTGTGAATAAACAGTTTTGCGTCGTTGTTGTAATAGAACTATAGATGGCATTTGTATCTTAGGTAAATAACTAAATACTAATATTGATATTACTATAATTTTTTGATGCTTTAAATGTACAGGTTGCTTTTGTACAAGAAGCATTACATTAAATATTATTGTTATTGATGCACTTGTATATATAAATATATATATCATGAACTGCTTACTTTGGTTACTAATGTAATTAGTTGTATGAGACAATCAATTTACAATTATACTGTCTTATGTTGAGAAATATGACCCCTTTATCATAATGTGTCAAACTGAGCGATTGTCAGATGAACTACTTTATGTTGTCAAAAAATTATTGGTTGTCATTGAAATTGTAAAGTTCCCATTAGACACCTCTTTGGAGTTGTTTCGATGCTACAAGTTTATTTTTTACTGCTCTGTTGTATGGTCATCTCATCCCAAGAGGCATAAAGCCAATGCACCTGCGTTAAACTCGTCGTCATCAGATAAATGATGAGTGGATTTCAAGACGGTATTTCCAGCAATCGTTTCTACAACCATCCTCCCAATGACCATAGGCGCAGTCACGCCCTAAAAGTTGGGAGGGACCATAATGAATCACGTCCTAAAAGTTTGGGGGGACCATAATAATAAAGCTAGGGGACAACTCAAAAGTTGGGGGGGACGCGTCCCGTGGGTCCCATAGGGTGGTTGCGCCTATGCCAATGACACGACACAGCGAATAAGTAGATGTTCTGCGCCTATAACTATACACGTACATTATCAAGAATTGTTAAGATATACGCATTGTTAAGATGAACCACTGCTTAAATTTATATGGTCTCTGAATGTGCAGTGAGTCGCGATCATTATTACCCATCGACATCGATCTATTCTTAACCATGTGGATGCTGATACATTGAAGATAGGATCAATCTATTATGTAAAAATAGATCAATTTGATGCCCGTGCAGAAAAGATCGCGTTTCTCTTGGACACCTGCATGTTTAATATAACAAATGCTATATAAGTCGTTTATGCGCTAAACGCTGTTGCATCTTACACGTCGTCGCCGTCGTCGTCGATGCCTTATTAGGCTATTTAAAAATATTTTTGATGGTTATCATAGTTACTCTAGTCATGATTGCCAAAAAGAGACTTGGTTTAGAAGTTAGGGGGGGGGGACGAACGAGTGGCCGAGGGACGATCACCGAGGCGCGACATTTTAGGCGAACGCCCGAGTCGCACACGACATTTGACATTTTCATCGACCAAAATTTATGACGACCGTTTTATTTCTTAGTCATTTCTTTAGTCATTATTTGGTCGATATCTCATGAAAACCTCTAATTTTTCCTATTAAAAACTTAGCGCCATCTTGTGCGTATAACGTCCGTTCATGTCACAACAATCTTTCGTTAAGCCTTTGGTCTGACATTGAGAAAGAGGAAACTAAATTAATGAACATTATGATGAGCACCGCCAATACAATAAAATTTAATTTTCTATAGTCCTGGACAGATCTTCTCGATAATGTGACGGTTTTGTTCAGGACAGCCTTCGGTTAAATAACCATGTTCTTTTGACACGGGCGCTATATAAGTAACTCTTTACGATTACAGTTGCTGCGTCAGTAAATAGCGTAGGTTGAAGATATCGTAAACCCGACAAGAATAATGTTATGCAAATCATTAAGGAAGTACGCAGCGACTCTTTAATGCAGACCACTAAATATAGATATTCGTTTAATTCGTGAAAAACGTCCAGGTTGACACACCGCAACCTGGTTACATGGTGACATTAAGAGAGACAAACATCATAAAATGAAATTAAAACGGTTTTCTAAATTGATCATTGTTAATGAGATTGAATGATTTAATGGTTGTAAGCGTTCTTGTAGGGGACTCTGGAAATAAAGTTTATGTTGTCCTTGTGCGGGAGCTGGAAATTATGACGTCGGGGTCGAAGGTTGTAAACAGTACTGGTCATTTGGGAAATTGGTCGCGAAGGACATGGCAACTGTTCCATATGACGGCGCGGAGCAAGCGCTCGTCAGATTCCTCAACCATATCAGCAGCAGAGGGCGAGGCATCAGGTAGAAATCCCATCCGCTGGATTCGGCGCAAGAAACGATCCAAGCGCGACCGATCTAAATGGAGAAGAATGACAATTATTATAATTTTTGACAGCGAATCTCGTAGTAGTGACAATGCGTATGGATGCAATTCGAAATAAAATTAATCTGCGCGATGAATATTATTACTTAGAATATATATTGGTGGACTTAGAGGACTTTAGACCGATTTCCATTACCCCAGCTTTATCTGGAATGGTTGAGAAAGAAATGGCACGTAGCTTTATTTATCCGAATTTAATTTATATAGAGTGTTTAAACAAAGGTTTAAAGGTGTCTGAAACTTTCAAGCGTGCAATAGGGTGCAGAGCTCTGATGTCCAAATTTACCAGCCTCTCATATAGGTCAATGAATTGCTTAGTTACTAAGTTTAAGTTTTACAACATTCCGTGATAAGAAAGATCATTAGCGACGCCCTCCTCCATTGTCCAAGCTTGGGACTGGCACTAGCAGCGCGCAACCATTGGCGGACATAAACGGTGTGTAGACTGGTTCTTGCATAGACGCGCGACCGGTAGCGGACTGCACTCGTTTAGAGAAAATATGGCATTTTCTTGAGCTTTCAGCCATTTTCTGACTAAGGAATGTTGTGGTCGGGTAATTAATGCGTCCTAGACCGTTTATGTGATACCCGCAGAGTTATTTTCGAGGAATTACATGCTCAAGAACAAAATGTCATTGTCGGAAGAGGTAATATTGATTCGAAAATACAAACGAGTTAATATATATATAACTCCAGGAAAGACAAATTTAAAGGTGTCTAAACTGACTAAACTATTTCGCAAAAATATAAGTATTAACATCAACGGACGTTTGAATCCTAACCAGATTAGGAGTAGAAACCAGAAGAAGACGATCAATCAACAATCAATCAATCAATCAATCAGTCAACCAATCAATCAGTCAATCAATCATCAATCAATCAGTCAACCAATCAATCAGTCAATCAATCATCAATCAGTCAACCAATCAATCAGTCAATCAATCATCAATCAATCAGTCAACCAATCAATCAGTCAATCAATCATCAATCAATCAGTCAACCAATCAATCAGTCAATCAATCATCAATCAATCAATCAACCAATCAATCAGTCAATCAATCATCAATCAGTCAACCAATCAATCAGTCAATCAATCATCAATCAACCAATCAACCAATCAATCAGTCAATCAATCATCAATCAGTCAACCAATCAATCAGTCAATCAATCATCAATCAATCAGTCAACCAATCAATCAATCAATCAATCATCAATCAATCAGTCAACCAATCAATCAGTCAATCAATCATCAATCAATCAGTCAACCAATCAATCAGTCAATCAATCATCAATCAATCAGTCAACCAATCAATCAGTCAATCAATCATCAATCAATCAATCAATCGTAATTTATATATCAAATGGTAAATGATCATCAAGGTGTTTTGACAACTAAAAGAAGTCAGAAGGAGATACAGCCTTAGAATTAAAATTGAATAATCAGTTCTGCTTCAGCTAAAGACTCCGATCTGTATTATAAGCTGCCAATGATGCGGTTTATTATTTAATTATTGTTCTAAAAATGTCACAACCTACAATTCATACTGTTATACCAATTTGAATATCATGCTATTTTCGTTCATTTCTTAATCAAGTGTTAATCACAATTATCACAATCTCTCTTCAAAAGTGGACCATAAATACAAATTTATATAACAATAAAATAATTATGTTTAAAGAGGTTTAAAAAAAATTTAAATGGGCTCATTAATTTTCTTTTATTCTGTGCTTAAACCGTGAGGCTGAAATAAGTCTTACACTGACAATAATTATAGGATCAGTTGTACTTTCATGACTGCAGTGTTTCAACTATTAACTATAATTTTATTGTGCAAATTATCAACCTCTAAATTGGATTTTTTGGCGACAATGCATAATCTTCGTTCCACAAGAATATCAACTTGATCATCACACATGACAGTTGCTCTTACTTACCAATGTCACACCGACGAGAACAAACTTCGATACAATATTATAGTGTGTCGTTAAACACTATAATTATGTGAAATATCAGCGCATGGATTAGACACCCGTAGAACTATTATTTCAATAGTATTAATAGGCGGTGAATTTAAACCACGCCAGGTTAAGTTGTATCTGACAGCTAACGTGTGTTTGAGGAACTGAAAGTGGTCGCAATATGGCTGAAAGGCAGATAAGCAAGTAAATATAATCATGAGTAAGTAAGTATAATCCTTATTACTGCACTTGCAAAACGCACAATGCACTTGTTAAAGCGAAGTTTCACGCCCAAGCGCCCGAGCAATTGCGAGTGAAGCACTTGCCCAAGGTATTGTATTGTATTGTATTGCAAATTAGCATTTATAAAGCGCCTCTTACAGACTAGCTATTCAGAGGCGCTCTCAGCGTGACAGGAACGGAAAAATTTAAAAAAAGGTTTCAAGTAGCGAAGGGCTGAAGATGACACCCCAATAAGATCTTACTATGGATAGTGGGAGTGAGGTAATTCCACACAGAAGGGCCTACAATGGCAAATGCACAGTGTTGAGCCATGGCAGTCCTTACCCTTGGAACCAAGAGATCAAGTCTGTCAGCAGACCGGAGAGGGAGGGAAGAGACTGCAGAGTGGGGTTTATGCATCAAGTCACAAAGGTATTTAGGAGCTTGCCCAGTTTGAGTTTTTGAAACTATAAGAGCAGTGTCTTGAATTGGATACGAGAGGCAACAGGAAGCCAGTGAAGAACATCAGTCATATAGGTAGAAATGTGGGAGTAGCGATATAGACGAGCAATGAGTCTGGCTGCAGAAAGATGGATGGATCCGATTTTACCAGGGTTTATGACATCAGAGACACAAATTTGCTCGGCGTATTCAGCAGAAAGGATGGATGGATACAATTCGCAACCTCGACAATTTACCAAATTAGCCTGCTTAACTATCTGATGGGAATATATATATATATATATATATATATATATATATATATATTTCAGAATTGACGAAAATTTTTATTGTAGACAAATTACTCATCTGAACCATGCAGTTATCAGCCATATAAAAATGTTAATAATAATAATAGTGATATAGGAAACAAGTGATGATCTAGGAGTGGAGTGGAACGACGCTCAACGATTGGGGAGGGGGGTAAATGCATGGGCCTCTCCCCCCAACACCTCCATTGGGGGACCGTCCCTCTGTCCCCCTAGGTCTCCGCCCATGGTAAGAATATAGAGTTATGCAGTACAGAACATTAGAAAGTATGATTGATTTATTCTATGTAAAACAAAACAAAACCTGGCAATGTTACAAATGATAATACGGAGTAGAGAGAACTAGTACATGTGTGTGCTTTTACAAGACCATTGGGATGAAAATCCTATTGTCCTTCGTTGGCAAATCAAAGTCACGTGACGCGATCTCAGAGCATACAGGCGTTTGATCTTAAGACGGAAAATTCTACGCAGTACGCAGTACAACAAGCTTTTCTCAGCTTCCTTAACCATTTTCATCAAATTCAGGCGAAGCAAGCGATAGGCCTATATAAGTTTCTTACACAATGTCATGAATGTCTGCTTTCCGACATGTTAAAATTGTCAGTGACGCTGACGCCATTATCAAACCATAGCGGCAAGGTTCGGAATATATCGTCCTTGGATACCTGCTGGATACAATAAATTGCTCTCTACAGTTGCCAAGAAGCAATAAAATCTTATGCGAACGACACTTATCTTATTAGAAATATAAATTTAATGGTGTCTAAGAAAAATGTTCGATAAGGTCGCTAAGGTTCAAAGAATCGACGGCACAAGGTGAAGAAAATGAAGTTTACTCTTACTATGAAGTGTTTAGACACCATTAAATTTAATTTCTGATAATAAATAAAACATGTTGTAAAACTGTCGCAATGCAGATGAAAAATACATAACTTACCGCCATTATTACATGTGAAGAATTTAGACTAATCAGAGACGGAAAGAATTTTAAAATAATACATTAATAAATGTTATCGATCAACAGGAATGATTTTCATGTTCTGTGAGATTTGTTTTCTCCCGTCATCAAACGTCGTTACAGTCTTCGCCCAATGTTGAGTTACCAACAAACTGTGATAATAACTTGATTCATACCTACAGGGTTTTCTATTTACGAGGTTGCTCAATTAATAAATAACAGCCAGTTTACTGTAAAGTTTACTTTATTATTTTTACTTTATTAAAATCTAGCTGGGGTATCCGGCGTTGCCCGGGAAATTTAATTATTTCCAGATCCTAATGAATATAGAACATAGGGTTTTGTGTGAATGACTTTTAATATAAAACGGTCGGTTAGAAAGATCCTGGCGGGGTTGTTCATCCTTTCCTGCAGCGCATCTCATTTAAGATTGCATCTTTGGCGTAGCGATGCTTATCAGGCTGGGCACCCTCTTATCTGTGTGAACTTTGCCTCCCTCTTTCCACTTGCATAATCTGCCGAACACTGCGCTCTGCTGTTCATGGTGACTTAATGGTTCCTTTCACTCGCTCTGCAACAATGCAAAGTCGTTCGTTCTCTGTGGTTGGTCCAACGACCTGGAATGAACTTCCCTTGACTCTGCGACACCTCCCAAAGTGTTCTCATTTCCCAAACTGTTGAAGACTGCTTTCTTTCGCTTGATCTCGGCTGGGAGCGCCTCTGAGTAGGTACCTTGAAGGGGCGCTATATAAATTCTGATTAATTGATTGATTGATTGATTGATTGATTGATTGATTGATTGATTGATTGATTGATTGATTGATTGATTGATTGATTGATTGATTGATTGATTGAGAACCGGGGTGGGTGATGAAGTGAACTTCCTTACACACCTCTAAATCGTTTTCACTAAACATTTAAAAGCTGTAATTCCTCCGCTTAATTAGTGTCCGGTTTGGCATACTTGTTTTAACAGATGAAACATTGCAATATTATTATTCGTGTCGATGGCAGTGGCGGCGCCAGGGGGGGCTGGAGGGGGCTAAGCCCCCCTAAATGCGGCTCAGCCCCCCCAAAGCAAAATGCGGAAAATGTCTATAACGGCTTATTTCGTAATAAGAAAACTATGATCAATGGCATCAAAATCTACTTTGAGAATGAAGTTAGCGACTTCATTTCTTGGCCTCAGTCTATGAAAACGGGTGACAAGTTTGCACCCTTACCTTTTGACCATACAACGGGACAGGGTTGTCGAAATTGTCGAAGAAACAACATGGCTCTTAGACACCTCGTTTCAGATTGAAACCGTTTTATAAGTATTAGACGTATAGAAATATCGAATTTGCCTAGTCTTCAAAAAGTGGTGCAAAGCCGTATTTTCTCTTGATTTTTCGCATATTTCACAAAATAATCATCGTCACAAAAGAATGTTTAGGGTTTTCTACCTCCTACAATCAACCATATAATCATAGCGTACATGCTTGCGCCAGTGTCGTCGTCAGAGGGCTAGGGGTTATAGCCTCTAAATACGGCTCAGCCCCCCAAAAGCAAAAAGCCGAAAATATCCATTACGGCATATTTCGTAATAAGACAGCTAGACAATGGTCAATGGAATCGAAATCAACTACATATATAATATATTGTATTGTGGCGTCATTGGAGGTTGGAACCTGCCGAAGGGCAGAGAACCTAAAGAAGAGAAGATATTATATACATAAAACAACTGTGTGCATATATCTAAGCATGCATATTTTTGTATTAACGAAACTTAAACTGTTCTCCGTCATTAGTAATATGCAGGCAGATAATTATAATAGTGTCCTCTGAATGCTGTTGGACACCTTTATCGTGATTTATTTTTATTTGTGATTATTTTAATTGAATGTCCAGGGTAACGGGCTCTGTTGTCATAGACCCTGGTCAAATCGGATCCATCCATTATTGTGATTACTTTTTATTGTTAAAATTTCTGAGTATTAATACTGTGTTGGACACCTTTATTGTGATAACTTGGAAGTCGAGTCCGTGTCCATGGTTGACTTTTTATACGATGATACTGAATTGCACACCATTTTATTGTAAAATTTCTGAATGTTAGTGCTGTGTTGGACACCTTAATTTATTGTGATAACTTGGAAGACGAGTTCGTGTCCATGGTTGACTTTTTATACGATGATACTGAATTGCACACCATTTTATTGCAAAATTTCTGACTATTAATACTGTGTTGGACACCTTTTATTGTGACAACTTGGATCTCGAGTCTGTGTCTATGGTTGACTTTTTATACGATAATACTGAATTGCACACTATTGTATTGTGACATTTCTGAATATTAATGCGCTTTTAGACACCTTTATTGTGATTTATTTTTATTTGTGATTTTTTTAATTGAATGTCCACGGTAACGGCCTCTGTTGTCATAGACCCTGTTCAAATCGGATTCATCCATTATTGTGATTACTTTTTTTATTGTACAATTTGTGAGTATTAATACTGTGTTGGACACCTTTATTGTGATAACTTGTAACTCAAGTCCGTGTCTATGGTTGACTTTTTATACGATAATACTGAATTGCACACCATTTTATTGTAAAATTTCTGAATATTAATTCTTTGTTGGACACCTTTATTGTGATAACTTGGATCTCGAGTCTGTGTCCATGGTTGACTTTTTATACGATAACACTGAATTGCACACCATTGTATTGTGGAATTTCTGAATATTAATTCAGTGTTGGACACCACTTATTGTGATAACTTGGAACTCTGGTCAACGTGGTTTTTGAGTGCTTGCAAATCGGTATGTCAAAGACAATAGAGACTTTACCTTACCTCACTGTCTGCGCTACATAGCTATTCGGGCTACTGTGTGCACATGCACTGTATATACTGTATCGCCTTTGCTCAGCTCGGTCACCAACTCGGCTCAGATGACTGAAATTTCGGGGTATGGTACAGCGCGGGCACGGCATAGACTTTACGCGGACGCGTTTGAGGACCTCCCTTTCTCTTTTGCTACCTTAGTTGGACACCTTTGTTTATGATAATTCGGAACTTAATCTAGGATTGCGGCCGGATACACCAAAAATCAAAAACCTCGACAATTATTGCTGACTTCGTTTAAATAACCCACTCAATCTCCAACTACACCTTGCAATGTGGAGCGCGTTTGTGCCAGTGCACAATTTCTTGTAAAACCCTTGGTCGGTATGTGCTTCGTTCATGCATTCGGCACTCGCAGCTTCGCGCGATTGCAATATGACCGCCCTGGGAAGAAAATGTTCTAGTTGCGTCTCTGGGAGGGAGGAAGGCTTGGGGCTTCAGCCCCCCCAAACCTGAAATCCTGGCGCCGCCACTGGTCGATGGCAACGGCTTTTATTGTTGTGAGCTTTTGCTAAACTCTTGATCCATCCATCCGCCAATGGTCGTCTCTGCGCTAGTGACAGTCAGTGCCAGTCCCAAGCATGGATGATGGAGGAGGGCGACGCATTGGAACTTCGTTATCACACAGTTTCGCTCAAATGAAACTACTATCGTACTATTTTTGAATATGCTGAATTCCGCCTCATCATATCCTTGCTCAAGTACAACGCAATGCCAGCCTAAAGTCGGGATCACAGAGGAGGGTGACATTCATCACACCCCTGTTGTCAAAGTTCCACAACCCAAAGCACATTTTATTGAGAAGAGACCGACGGGGAAGGGGGCGAAACAACTCAGAAATTGAACGACAGAATGAGTTACACACACACACACACACACACACACACACACACACACACACACACACACACACACACACACACACACACACACACACACACACACACACACACACACATACACACACATATATATATATATATATAATATATAGTGTTCTCCGTAATTGACTTCTTAGTCTTCTTATGAAACTTTTACATGAGGCGTTTCATAACCAATTTCTTTTGTTTTGGTTCGATGTCAGGTCTGGAGCGCCTCTGACGAGTTTCTATTGAAGTGGCGGTACTTGTCGGTTAATTCACCTGCGGAATCTGCAGTATTTTTACTCACTATTTTTAGTGACGTAATGTAGTGGTGACATCCGATGAACTTATAGCACGTGTTTATATCATTTCGGACGCCATGAACGCCATGAATTTATAAAAAAACTTAATCCAGCTTCCATTTCAGATACAAAAATACCTTCATCCGGTTTCCATTTCTCAAGTGTTTTATCATTTATCCGGCTTCCGTTTCAAATATAATTGAAGTTATATTGATGAAAATGTCCTTGCTTAAATTGGAACTGGATTGATGAAAACATTCTTGCTTAAATTGGAACCTTGTTTATGACAATGTTTTTGCGTATACTGAAGCTGGATTGATGAAAATAACTGTTGCTTGAACCAGGGGCGGATCCAGGGGGGGGCCAATCCGGCCATGGCCCCCCATTTAAAAATTGCATGGAACGTGGCCCCCCCATTTGGTTTCAAAAACATGTAGTGGGATAGAAAAACAGGACATCTGGCCCCCCCTATTAGAAAATCGTACGGGACGTGGCCCCCCCCCGTTCGGAAATGGCATCTCCTTTTCCCGAAAAATTGGTTGATGACTAAAAAAAAAAAAAAAAAAAAAAAGGTCATCAACTTTTTTGGCGGATAAGTTGGTATCTTTTTCCCGGAAAATTTGGTCGATGACTAAAAAATTTTTCTACTGTCTCACAATACCAAAAATTTTGGCCCCCCCTTCGAAAATTCCTGTATCCGCCCTTGGCTTGAACCCAGGCTGGATTTATGAAAATATCGCTTGATAAATGGAAGCTGGATTAAGGTATTTTTACATGTTAAAAAGAAACTGGATTAATGATAAAACGCTTGAGAAATGGAAGCTGGATAAAGATATTTTTATTTCCTAAAAAGAAGCTGAATGAAGGTATTTTTATATCTGAAATGGAAGCTGGATTAAGGTATGTTTATATGTGAAATGGAAGCTGGATCAAGGTCAGTGTTCCTAATTTGAACAGTTCCTTTCAATGTCAATAGTAAATCCGCACAGCGAATCTACTAAATTTGCGATGTAACCAACAGGTGAATTAATTTTTGCACGTAAAAGTGCGCATAATGGGTTTCGGTGTATGCAGGTGAATTAACCGACAAGTACCGAAGTGGCACTTTATGTATTTAAGAATACGATTACGGTAGAGATTAGAATGTTAGAACGAGGCAAACTATCCAGACACTGACAAACCAGATTCTCGTTGGTTATAGAAGCGCTGAGCGCTGCTAACCTGTAAGTCTTGTGTAAGATATTGCGGATCGAGACAGGAGGCCAGTGTAAGTAAGACATCGCGCATGTAAGCAGATATTGAATCGGGTTTATAGGTTCACTCTTGTGAAAGGGCGACTTCTGAGTCACTGTCAATCGCAAGATGTCGCTAAGCGCTCGTATGCTGCCGAATATTTTGCGGCTCATTTTGGACACCTTTAAAACGCTTACCGTATGCTCTATATGTATTAGACCTACTATAGCAAAACTTTATCTAGGTGGTATCGGAAGCATCTCGCACTACAACGACATCAAAATCAGGGATAATAGGATGTAGCAGTTCTGGTCGACGCTTGGTGTCGCTAGCAATAAAATCTCGATGGCCGATGCAGTCTATTTACGAACGCGCTTTAAGCTATAATTTGAAACAATAAAAATACAAAATCCACTCAAGTACAAATCGACGATAAATTAAAATAATCGGTCTTGTCTTGTTAAATATTATATTCCATTTTTGGTTTAAAACGGGTAATCCACACACTTCCATCAATTACATATAGCAACTGATTAATGGAATATATTATGCCGAAGATTGTCTTCGTCCATGTATGTTTTATTTGTCTCAGGATGAGTTTAGAATATTACACCGGTTACAATCATAAAGAATGATTCAAGAGGTTCGATTCCATGTTTAAAAGTATGGTTTTTGTAGTATTGATTGACAGACTGAACGCGGTGTCGCTTTTCGCAACGCTCTCAAAAGCATACTCAGCAATCCTTTCGGTAGGTGGCGCCGGTGAATCGATCATTAGGATGTGATGGGATCCACGTTGACTGTCGACAGTTAAATTCGATTCCTCTAATAACTTGTGATAATTCGCCATACTATGAATAGTAGGCTAATCATTATGGCTATGCGTTAAGTCAGTTTGAAATTAAACGAATATTATTATATAATAACTATTATATATACTAGACAAATTCATTAGCATCTTTTTACGCATCAATAAATGGCTTTCTTTAGCCTAAACACGCGTTGGATCCAGTGCTTCCATTTAAATAATGTACGTATTATATGCATATTTTATGCAGGTTTTATTGAGCGCGTTATTTTTTATATACCTTTCGTACGCAAGAAGCGCATTGTTCGTCTTACAAACCTTTAAATCGTTTCATTCATATCATATATTATATTAGTCGTTTCTTTGATACAATATAATTTATATCTCCATCTAATCAAAACAGCAATAAATCTTTAGGCCACACATTGTTTTCGAGGGTTACGGCCTCTGTTGCCATAAGCCCTCGTAAAATCTGCATCCATCCATCCAACACTCATTGTTTATAATTATAAGCGTCTTTGCTGTTCGCGAGTTTGCCCTAGAGTGTGGTGTTTCTGAAAATAATTAATGGTAATGATTATCACATAAATTTTATCAGAATTTAAAGAAGGCCTTTCCAAGAAAACTTATTGAGACTTAGGTCAACTCAGAAGCGCTACCGACTCAAGGACGGCAAAATACATAGTTACTGTGCTAATTTTAAAAAATTTGCCTGCGTAAAAAGTTACTAATTGATTGTCGGTAATCTTTAGATGTGTAAAGAATGACATAATTTTATGAATTAAAAATTAAAATCAGCAAGAAAGAAAATTAGACTAGGCATCTAGAAAACATTTCAGGACTATTTTTAATCAGTCCTGCTGCAGCTAGACGCTCAGATCTGCATCATTAGGTTATCAATAATGACTTAATTAGTGTCACCATGCAATAAATACCTTTATATAATTATATCATTAATTGAATTCATGTATATAGCGCCTCTTGAAGATGGTTACTCAGATGCGCTTGCAAACTCAGCGCGGCCAAATAAAACTGTCTGATGAGAGATCAGATTTTGAGCAACCGTTTTAGAAAGGCAGTGGAGTGTCAGAGGGTTGAGGCCCTACCACCGAGAAAGCATAATCATCATCATCATCGTTATCATCATAATCATCATCATCATCATCATCATCATCATCATCATCATCATCATCATCATCATCATCATCATCATCATCATCATCATCATCATCATCATCATCATCATCATCATCATCATAATCATCATAATCATAATCATCGTCATCGTCATCGTCATCGTCGTCGTCGTCGTCGTCGTCGTCGTCTCCACGACCACCACGACCACCACCACCACCACCACTACCACCACCACCACCACCACCACCACCACCACCACCACCACCACCACTACCACCACCACCACCACTACCACCACCACCACCACCACCGCCGACAGAGACGTCAGTGAATCAGAAAGTAGAGTCCCACGCAGAGTGCAGGGAAGGGAATCCCATAATGAAGGCACAATGATGGCAAAGCTTTGAGTTTGAGCAATAGTGGTCCTAGCTCGAGGAACAAACAAGTCAGCCTTTGGCAGAATGGTTGCCGAAGGAAAAAATTCAGAAGAAACGAACAAAAGGAATGCCACGACAGATAATACTGGACAGGACGATGACGTGTGGATATGGGAAGATTATTCTAGAATACAAAATCCAGAGGAATGGCGACGTCTGACATTCCGACCTTCCTAGGAGGATTGGAGTAGGGAAATACAAGAGAAAAAAGTCAACTTAAGAAATGTTCTATCTTCCATGTTAATTCTTCTATATGTACTGTAAAAAATTGTTTAGAGGTGTCTAACTAACTAGTCTGTGGATGAACACAGCTGGATTGGCATAACAATAAGCGGACGGACAATAAACAAAATCAGACATCTGGGAAGTACTGGGAAAATACCAATAAAACAAAGGTGTTGGTAGTTTACAAAGCACACGAGGGGATCTCGATCAAGTGTAATGGTGCGATACTTGGGAGCCATAGTTTTAGAAACTGGAGATGTGAGTTGTAAAACAAGAGCCAGACTAATAATTATTACATAGACTAATGAGATTAGGTTGTTTGTCTTCATCAATCATTGGCTTTCTATACTAAACACGCGGATGTAGTGCTTCTATGTAAATAATGTATATAATATATATAATAATAATTATGCATATTTTATGCAGGTTTTACCTTTCGTACACACGCAGCGCATTGCTCGTCTTGCAAACCTTTAAATCGTTGCATTCATATAATATATTAGTCGTTTCGTTCAAACTATTAACATTATATCACTCCAACTGATGAAAGCATTCATAATTCTGTAAACGTCTTTGCGGTTCGCAAGTTTGCCCTAGAGTGTAGCTATAATTGTTTCTGCACTGATAAAGATTACTACATTTATTCAGAACTAGTCCTGGAAAGAAGGAGGAAGAGGACGCCCAAGAAGGAGGTGGATGGAAGAAATACACGAAAGAACGAAGATGAACTTGGAGAGACTGAGAAATGCGACGGAAGATCGTAATACGTGGAGAAGGTTGATCAAGGCGGTCGCTAAGGTTCAAAGAATCGACGGCACAAAGTGACAAGGTGAGTCCTGGAAATTTAGGATTCGCCTCGCTCCCGGTCAATTCCTTACTTCCCCCACTCACTATCGGCTCCCCAACCGCCCGTTCCACAACCGCCCGCTCCCCATTCCACTCACCCACCCACCCCATGCCACCGCACCCCACTTCACCCCACCACATCCCATCTCGTCCACCCCACCCCACTCCACCCGACACAGTAGTGAAGGTTTGGAGTGAAAAGATAGAAAAAACGTTGTGCTAGTGAAAAAGCGAAAATTAGGGTTTTCGCTCCCACCCTGACCTTATGGTAGTAGAGATTCGCCACCTCCCCCCACCTACGTGGTGTCCCATGCGAGACCGACACAGTAGTGAAGGTTTGGAGTGAAAATCTCAAAGACTGTGGAAATGCATCCCGGTCAAACAGACACATAGAATCTTCTCTTTATTAAATAAATCTATATAAATTTTATATAGATTTAACCATCGAGTGCCCAATGGGGTCCGACCGGACCCAGACCCGTTTGTCAAGGACAGCTCTGGGAAGGCTATGGTTTTGCAAAAATGCATTTAGGACATCCTAAAGGACATCCTAAGACAGGGATACGCCACATTTCACGTATGCTTCCGACCAGATTCGTTCTTTGTACTCGCATAATTACCGCGTTAGTCGCAACACTCGAAAAATACTTTTCCAGTTTGGACTATGGCGGCCTGCATCGAAGCGAGCCAAGGATTGTCTTCCTCTTGCTATACGGAGTCCTGCCAACTCCTCACTGGGGGAAAGTGGCTTGACAACGCCTGCTTCACCATTGACGCCTACATGTGGGGCTACTAGATCATCCTGGGCACCTGCCCCGTTTGGGCTGCCCCAAGGCTCTGTCCTAGGCCCCCTATTATATATAATATACACTGCAGACCTTGGACCACTCTTACTGGCAAATTCAATCCTTAGTCAATCCTATGCTGATGACCTCCAGGCATATGTTCACTGCCCAGCATCTGCCGCTACTGATGCGGTTCGAGAAATTTGTAGGGCTATGGAAACCCTGGAAGCCTGGATGTCTTCTAACCGTTTGCGACTGAACCCTACCAAGACGCAATATATCTGGTTTGGGACTCGTCAACAACTTGCAAAAATTGACATGAAAGCCTTAGCATTAGAGTTTCCTCTGATTACTTTCTCACCTTTTGTGCGGGACCTTGGTGTTATTTTAGACCAAGAGCTAACTTTCACTCGGCATATAAACCTACTATGTCGAAGCTGTTACTACCAGTTACGTCAGCTTAAGGTGGTCTCCCGTTCTCTGTCTTTTAGTGCCGCCTCTACTCTTGTTCACTCTTTCGTAGTTTCCCGCCTTGACTACTGCAGCACCCTCTATCATGGACTTCCGGCTGACCGGATTGGCTGCCTTGAACGGGTCCTCCGCTCTGCGGCGCGACTTGTTGGCCATATCCCAAAATATGGCCATGTCTCATCCTATATGCGGGATACCTTACACTGGCTCCCTTCTCCTCAGCGGATTGCATACAGGGTCTGTGCGCTGGTTAGGCGGTGCATTGAAGGACTAGCTCCACCCTACCTTCGAGAATTCTGTTGTTCCACCTTGGGAGTTCAGCGTCGATCGACCCTTCGATCGGCGAACCATGCTGAGCTTCTGGTTCCCCGCTCACGGACTGCTATCCGACAGCGTTGTTCATTCTCTGTTGCAGGTCCTACAGCTTGGAATGGTCTCCCTGTTACACTGCGCTTAATTCCCAGGGGTCACTCCGCTCTGTTCCTTAAGAACCTAAAAACTGTTTTATTTAGCCGTGGCTGGGCCGGGAGCGCTTCTGAGTAGCCTACCTTGAAGAGGCGCTATATAAATTTCTGAAATAAATAAATAAATAAATAAATCATCGGCGATGCCTGCTTCAACGTCGGCCGTGCCTTTGACTACACCACTGCCTTCTACTTCTACTGGCATACGCCTTGCCACCTGGAACATTCGTTCGCTGCGGCATAAATATGTTGCTGTTGCTGACGCCATACTTACAAACGATATTGATCTTCTTCTTGTCACGGAATCGGGGCATAAATCGTCGACAGATGTTGCGGTCCGTCGATCTTCACCACCGGGTTACACTTATATTGACTGTCCGAGATCAGAAGTTCGGGACGGGGATTGCTCCGGCGGTGGCATCGTCATCTACCATCGGGTGGTTTTACCAGTACGGCGGATCGCTATACCAGTTCCTCCTACCACCTTCGAGGTACTGGCTGTTTCAGTGTCGTCGTCGCGTGGCCCTCTGACTGTTGTCACCATCTACCGTCCGGGCTCTGAATCATCGTCAGCAACCTTCTTCAGTGAGCTCGCTACATTGCTTGAGAACTTTGCTCTACATAACACACAGTTGGTTATTGCTGGTGACCTCAACCTCCACCTCGAGAATCCAGAGCTACCTACGTCAGTTGATTTTTCGACCATTACCGAGCAGTTTGGCCTGGCCCAACATGTGACTGGTCCAACCCATCAATATGGAGGTCTACTCGATGTGCTTATTACACGGGACGATTGCCAGTTGACCGAGTTAATTATACAACCTCCAACAATATCGGACCATAGCCTCGTCATCGCCACTGTGCCATTCCTTCATCAGGCGCCAATTCACATTGAAAAGCAGGTTCGTAATTGGCGGCAACTGGACCGTACTGCATTCCGTGAGTCCTTAATGAGCGTTCCTGCCTTTGCCAATCCATCTTCTCTGACTGATGCTTCGACCACAGACCTGTTCGCCATCTACGATACAACCATGATGGATGTTCTGAACACCTTACTTCCGTTACACCCGGCAAAGACGCGTCGTTCCGTTCTAACACCTTGGTTCGACGCCGAGTGCCGCTCCTTCCGCCGCCATGCTCGTTGCTTAGAGAGGCGTTACAGACGCACCAAATCATCTACCGACTGCACCAACTTTGTTAAATACGTCCGTGAGATGCATCGAAAATACAAAGAAAAGGAACGAGTGCATTGGGAGGAAAAGATCGCCTACCATTCAAGAGAGCCCAGGAAGCTCTGGTCGACGTTCAATGACCTCCTTGGACGTGCCCGACCAGGAGGCAACACTAACACGCCTCTCTTCTCGCCTGATGCATTTTTAGACGTTTTCACAACGAAGGTAAACACCGTCAGAGACGCTACGGCTAATTGTTCACCACCGATTTTTCCTCCCGTTAGCTGTGAGCTGTCTTCCTTCGATCCTGTCTCAGCTCAAGAGCTGCGACGAATCATTCTTACCTCTGCACCGAAGACCTGTGAACTAGACCCTCTCCCTACGTTCCTCCTCCAGGAGTTAGTTGACACACTACTCCCTTTCCTAACGCTCCTCTGCAATAGTTCTCTCCGTGATGGTGTGCTTCCCGTGTCACAGAAACGATCAATTGTTGTTCCAGTGCCTAAGAGTGAAAGTTCGGATATGGCGGATCCAACTAACTTTAGGCCAATAGCAAATGTTTCTTTTTTGTCTAAAATAATTGAAAAAGTTGTAGCTGCCCAGCTCACCCATTACCTTAATAAAAATGATCTTCTTCCATTTTTTCAATCAGGTTTCCGGAAAGACCACTCCACAGAGACTTTACTTCTTCGCCTTCTTTCGGATATATATACGGCCATAGACAACTCTCAGGTCACCCTTTTGGCATTGTTCGATGTGAGCGCAGCCTTCGACACGGTTGACCATGATATCCTTTTAACTAGACTTTCTATCTCTTTTGGCATCTCAGGAAATTTTCTCAACTGGCTTACTTCCTACCTTCAGGACCGTTCTTACACTGTCGCTTGTGGGGCTACTAGATCATCCTGGGCACCTGCCCCGTTTGGGCTGCCCCAAGGCTCTGTCCTAGGCCCCCTATTATATATAATATACACTGCAGACCTTGGACCACTCTTACTGGCAAATTCAATCCTTAGTCAATCCTATGCTGATGACCTCCAGGCATATGTTCACTGCCCAGCATCTGCCGCTACTGATGCGGTTCGAGAAATTTGTAGGGCTATGGAAACCCTGGAAGCCTGGATGTCTTCTAACCGTTTGCGACTGAACCCTACCAAGACGCAATATATCTGGTTTGGGACTCGTCAACAACTTGCAAAAATTGACATGAAAGCCTTAGCATTAGAGTTTCCTCTGATTACTTTCTCACCTTTTGTGCGGGACCTTGGTGTTATTTTAGACCAAGAGCTAACTTTCACTCGGCATATAAACCTACTATGTCGAAGCTGTTACTACCAGTTACGTCAGCTTAAGGTGGTCTCCCGTTCTCTGTCTTTTAGTGCTGCCTCTACTCTTGTTCACTCTTTCGTAGTTTCCCGCCTTGACTACTGCAGCACCCTCTATCATGGACTTCCGGCTGACCGGATTGGCTGCCTTGAACGGGTCCTCCGCTCTGCGGCGCGACTTGTTGGCCATATCCCAAAATATGGCCATGTCTCATCCTATATGCGGGATACCTTACACTGGCTCCCTTCTCCTCAGCGGATTGCATACAGGGTCTGTGCGCTGGTTAGGCGGTGCATTGAAGGACTAGCTCCACCCTACCTTCGAGAATTCTGTTGTTCCACCTTGGGAGTTCAGCGTCGATCGACCCTTCGATCGGCGAACCACGCTGAGCTTCTGGTTCCCCGCTCACGGACTGCTATCCAACAGCGTTGTTCATTCTCTGTTGCAGGTCCTACAGCTTGGAATGGTCTCCCTGTTACACTGCGCTTAATTCCCAGGGGTCACTCCGCTCTGTTCCTTAAGAACCTAAAAACTGTTTTATTTAGCCGTGGCTGGGCCGGGAGCGCTTCTGAGTAGCCTACCTCGAAGAGGCGCTATATAAATTTCTGAAATAAATAAATAAATAAATAAATAAATCCTAGATCAACCATTTGGGCATTGAGTGATATTTTTGTGTGAATTTGATCCAACCATGTACCACCCCCAAATCACAGAATAATTATATTAAGGATACGCGCGAAGATATGCTGCTGACATTCTTACAGGGGGATGGTTTCTGGCTCATAAATAAATGGTCAACTCTCAATATATGAAAGAAATGTTCATGAAATTGTTGAGCGTAGAATAACAGACAAATTGAACTCCTCTAATAACATGTGAAAATCCGCCATACTAATTATGAATATTGTATTGTATTTAAACATTTATAAAGCGCCTCTAGTAGGGTGAATCGTTCAGAGGTGCTCCCAGTGCGCAAGGCCCCGCGAGATGAAGCAGGTTTTGAGAAGAGACAGAGCAGAGAAGAGACTGACAGACAGATGTGTAGAGCGAACAGAAGGAGAAAGAGCATTCCAGAGAGAAGGACCAATTGAGACAATAGATCGAGACTGAGCCATAGCAGTTCTTGACCGAGGAACCAATAGGTCAAGTCTGTTGGTTGAACGAAGTGGACGATGGGAGGAAGCTGAATGAGGACGAAGTAAAGCATTAGTCAGATATTTCGGGGCAAGACCCCGTTGAGACTTTAGGATCAGAGTGAGGATCTTGAACTGTGTGCGAGCACGTGGAGGAAGCCAATGAAGTTCATCAAACATAAAGGTAGAGATGTGACACTACTTGGGAAGGCGGGCAATCAATCTAGCACCTGAGTTGAGAACCGACTGAATCGGTGAAAGACGAACTTTAGGAAGACCAACGAGAAGAGAATTGCAATAGTCAATACGAGAACATATAAAAGCATGAACTGAGGTAGTGAAGATGGAGGAGGAGACAGAGCGACGAATGACTCTGAGACGTCTTAAATGAAAATATGACGAGGGTGTCAGATTGGAAATAGGCCTATGCTCGGTAAAGGTAAGAGAGCTATCAATTACTACATCCAGATCACGCACACTTGAAGAGAAGGAAAACAACGGGAATTTTTCAGAGAGAAGAATAAAATCAAGCTTATGGAGCTGCTGAGGAGTACCCAACCAGATAAATTGAATCTTTGAAGTATTAAGCGAAAGGCGATTAGAAGACATCCATGAGTGGAGATGATTAGTGAGAGATATAATAAGCCCAACTAGAAGCGGCTGGGAAGAGGGGGGACCATGGACATATGTCTGGACATCATCAGGCTTCAGCAAAGAGATGACCAGCAGCACTACAGATCGGAAAAAGAGAAGAGATGTCAGCCGTGTAAAGAGTAAATAGGAGAGGCCCAAGAACTGAACCTTGAGGAACACCCAGATTAACATGAACCCATTGGGTTCGAGAGTCACCAGATATAATCATTTGGGTTTTTCAGAAAGGTACGACTGAAACCAAGATAAGTGGAGACCCTTAACACCATAGGAGGTCTCAAGACACTTGAGAAGGATATCGTGATCAACCATATCAAAGCCTGAAGAGACATCGTAGAGAGCCAATAGGGTGAGCTCAGACCTATCAACGGCAAAATAGATTTCATATAGAAGAGAAAGGAGAGCAGTATCGGTGGAATGGTGGGCCCTAAAACCAGACTGATTTGGAGGAAGGAGACCAGATTGCTCATGGTAAGGTAGAAACTGCAGAGAGACAAGACGTTCAAGTGTCTTAGAAAGAAAGGAGAGATTGGAGATAGGCCGATAATTTTGGCAAAGGTTTGTGTCAAGGTTAGGCTTTTTAAGGGAAGGAAAGACAAGGGCCCGTTTCTGTGAGGGAGGGATGCAACCTTCAGAGATGGACCTATTAAACAGGTAGACCAAGAAGGGGCCAAGGTCATCCAAAATGTCATTAATAATAAATGGGGGTAAAGGATCTAGTTCACATGAGTTTAAGTTAACAGTAGCAAAAACTAGCCGAAGGTCCGATTCAGTGACAGGTCGAAAGTCATCGAAGACGGAAGACGTAGAGGTAAATGTTGGAGGAGGTGCATCAGCGGTTGAGGCACGAAGGCGGTCTATCTTAGTTGATAGTGCATCGAGAAATAGTGATCAGTAAAGGCTGTGTCAGTTTGAGGCTAAAAGAAGATTACTACTTAATATTTTATATACACTAGGCAAATGAGTATTGCTGTGTTTTGCGCAGAATAAAGTAAATTAATCTTGTGTAGAGTTAGTATGTCATCAACGCTTATAATAGCAGATGCAAGGTGTAATGTCATGTCATGTCATGTCAAACACCGACGTCGCCGCGCGACGGTTGGTCACACGCATGGACTAGGGCTCTCCACTGACGTCTATTGCGTGCGGCAGCGAGAAGATAGGATCCAGAAAGGTGGGACCAGGAAAGAATGTTGTCTATTCAGTTAATGCACGGTCTTCCACGGTGTCGATAACCCTCGACGTGACCCAGCATGATGGCATTTTCCAAGGAATCCTGAGGGAGCCTATTGATATGTCCGAAATAAAAGAGTTTGCGAGCCTTGATGAAACCAAAGAGTACGGGGGAAGTTCTAGCAAGCCGATAAACTTCCTCTGTTGTAAGCCTGAGCGTCCATGATATGCGCAAAAGCTTTCGAACACATTTGTTTTCAAAAATTTGAATTTGCTTTTCATCAGCTTTCTTGAGCGTCCATGATTCGCAACCATAAGTTGCGACTGACCACACCAGGGATTTCATCAATCGGAGTTTGGTTTGGCTGCTGACGGATTTGTTTTTCCAGACCTTCGTGAGCTTCACCATGACTGCCATGCCCATGGCCAGCCTGGACTTAACCAGTGGCGGCGCCAGGATTTTGGTTTTGGGGGCTGGATTTTCGGGGGGAAATTTTCCATTTCGGCCGCCAAAATTTCTGACGACCTTTTTTTTAGTCATCGACCAAAATCGTCAAAATATTTCATTTTTACATGGCGAAAAAAATAGATGGCTTTTTTAGCGGGGCTTAGCCCCCCCCAGGCCCCCCCTAGCGCCGCTACTGAAGACAGCAGCAGGTCAAGCGTCAGAGAGTCTTAAGAATAGCAAATTATTTTCATACTGAGTAGTCCCCGATATCATCAGATGAACGGATCACCCTATTTATAGCATCATGTCATCGTCAATCACGGTATTCATAGCAGCCGTCGCTGTTATAAGATACTACAATACTGTATTCAGTGGCGTAGACAAGGGGGGGTTTCGGGGGTTAAACCCCCCATTGGCCTAAGAAAAAGTCTTTTAAAGGTTATTTATCAAAAAATAAGAAAAAACAAAACAGTTGCTTGTATAGTAACAATTGTTTTTCTTACCTTATTCACTTTGTTACTTTATTCCCTTTTTATTTACTATAATACTGTTGGGTTGGTGTCAGAAAGGGCAAAAAATTTCTGGCTACGCCACTGACTGTATACCACTGCCGCTTCTGGTGCTGCTACTGCGTCTGCTACATCTATTACTCCTACTACTGCTACTGCTGCTGCCGTCCCCTACTGCTACTGCTGCTGCTACTGCTACTGCTATTGCTACTACTACTACTACTACTACTACTACTACTACTACTACTACTACTACTACTACTACTACTACTACTACTACTACTACTACTACTACTACTACTACTACTACTACTACTACTACTACTACTACTACTACTACTACTACTACTACTACTACTACTACTACTACTACTACTACTACTACTACTACTACTACTACTACTACTACTACTACAACTACTACTACTACTACTACTGCTACTACTACTGCTGCTGATGCTGATGCTGCTACTGATGCTGCTGCTACTACTACTACTACCACTACCACTACTACTGATACTGCTGCTACTATGACTTCCACTGCTCCTGCTACTTCTGCTACTACTACCACCAGGTCCACTACTGCTACCACCGCTACTACTATTGCGACTGCTAAGCCTATACTGCTGCTACTACTACCACTATACTACTACTTATGCTGCTGCTGCTACTAGTACCACTTCTGTCACAACCACTACAACGACAACAAACTCCACCACCACCTTTCTTGCCACCATTACTACCCTATTCAATTATTCGTGCAAATTTTATTTCTATTAGACCTTCTGTTATCATTGTTGTCTGACCGTTATCCTTATTTTTACTGCAGGCCTTACTAAAATGTGGCACATGTATAATAACATTGTTAATACACAATCGGTGACATACATGTAGGTAACAACGGGTCAATCGAACAATGACGTACGGAATTCTCTTGTGTCATGTGTCACGAGACAGACCGAAAAAACAAATTTGCACGTACAGCAAAAACCATCAGACCGAAAAAACATTGTCATCAGCAGCTGTACCTCTGACTAAGCTCAACAGAATCTGTCAACTCAATTAACCAAACTTTAAACAAGCGTTACATCACCAATGCATATAGTCAAGCCCCACTCATCTATTCAAACACTGGCTACAGAGACTGGTTGCAGATGCTACCACCGCCTCCTCCTCTGTCTCTCCGTTGTTGTCTGTCTGTAAACAGCAATATATCTCTTTGTCTGTCTATCTGTTTGGCTGTCTGTCATGGTCTTTCTACCCGTCTGTGCTTCTCTATGGCTGGCCAGTGTTTTGACATCCAAAATCCGACTTCAACGTTGCCAATTCGAACTGAATTAGTCTCCTGAGGCAGGTATAAATACGACAGGATACCTAACGAACAATGTACTCCGCATTTGATGGTCTGAGCTTCCGAGTCAAGTTATACAACGAGAGTTAATACGCCGTCAAATTTGCACGTACAGCAACTAAGTTTTTGCATCGTTTTTCATTTGAAAATATTCTCCTAGTATAACAACAGTTAATGCCGTTTGAAAATGTTGTGGTTGAAATCTTTGACCGTTCTGTGGCTCTTTTTCGGAGCGTGTCAGGGTAAGTTTATACCCCATCTAAAACGGTTTGTTCTTTGTTCCTGATTTCGATAGGCTACAAAAGGCGCAAGGAAAATTGCAGTCATTGTTAAGGAGATAGCAGCAAGAGTGAAGGTTCTTGCTCAAGAATTCCCTCAGTTTACCTTCTCTTCCTCTGTCCGGGACCTTGGAGTCACTCTGGACCAAGAACTTACTTTTACGCGGCATATCAACCTGCTATGCCGCAGTTGCTATTACCAATTGCGTCAGCTTAGAGTGGTGCTCCGCTCTTTGACCTTCAATGCTGCCTTAACGCTAGTCCACTCTTTTGTCGTTTCTCGTCTGGACTACTGCAGCGCCCTCTATGTGGGTCTTCCGGTGACTCGGGTTGGGTGCTTGGATCGGGTCTTGCGCTCTGCGGCGCGCCTTGTTGGTCGCATCCCAAGATTCGGCCATGTCAGTGACTATATGCGGGACGTCTTGCATTGGCTCCCTTTCTCACAAAGGATCACTTACCGGATATCCTCCTTGGTTTGGCGCTGTCTCGCGGGTGTGGCCCCTGTCTATTTACAGGAACTCTGTTGCTCCACCCTAAACATCCAGCGCCGTGGCTCTCTCCGCTCTTCTAAACAGGCTGAGCTTCTTGTCCCCCTGGCACGCACTTCTATTACGCAGCGCCGTGCCTTTTCTGTCGTTGGCCCTACAACCTGGAATGGGCTTCCTGTGGAATTACGTCTAGTGCCTAGAGCCTTTGAGACTACGTTCTACTCTGCTCTTAAGACTGTTCTCTTTAGCCGTGGTTGGGTCGGGAGCGCTTCTGAGTAGATACTCTTGAAGAAGCGCTATATAAATGCCTTAAATGAATGAAATGAATGAATGAAGAGTGAGTCTTTGAAAAGTACCGGCATTATTCTTCATAGGTTAGTCAGCAACTAAACGAGTCATTTAGTTATATTTACATTATATAGCGCAGCAGTTCCCAACCCGTGGCCCGCGGGCCAAAAGTGGCCCGCCTGGCCTACAAAAATGGCCCGCAGCACCTCAATGAATTAAGAAAAACATATGTAAAAATTGACAAATTTAGACATGATAGAATATATAATTCTTTCCTATTACAAATTATTTTATTTGGAAGTTAATAAATCGCATCAAACATTCTATTTTGATTCAATTATAACAATTTTATACGGCAACTGAGAAAAAGTGGCCCTCATGTCTTCCAACTTAGAAAAAGTGGCCCGACAGTCAAAAAAGGTTGGGAACCACTGATATAGCGCCTTCTGTGAAGCTCTCAAAGATGGTTCCTATAATAGTCATCGTTGTAATTGTAAATGTCTATCTACGACGATTATTACAGCATTTCCAGTAGCAAGTGGGTATTTGCTGTTTAACGTCACTGTGTGGTAACAAAGACCATTAGCGACGCCCTCCTCCTTTATCCAGGCTTGGGGCTGTCACTGGCAGAGTGCAACCAGTGGCGGAGTTATAAGTAGCAAGCTAATTCTGTGATGCTTCTTGCTCTTAATTATAAGCGCATATTCTAAGAGTTAGGTAAATGTGTTGCTTTTGGTTCCAATATCACGGACTTCAACCATGCAAAATTGGACCGTTTCCCATGTGGGTCCAGTGGTCTGGATTGTGCTTCCCACGAGTGATAGGCTACCTGCTTACTGAGGCATCTCTTGTTCAATTCGAAACTCTACTTTTTCACCGTGCTAAAGTCGGGAGCGCTTCTGAGTAGTTCTTTTGAAGAGGCGCTATAGAAATGAATGATTGCATGAATAGGAATGTGCAATTGTGCATGTCCATTTATGCTGCGCCTTACCCGAACTTCAGGATAAGTGTTTCGATTTGCTTCTGTGTATCACAGCCAGTAACGACGGCGGGGGTCGAACCCCTGCGCCCAAGGGAGGCGTCCGGTGTTTCGACTGCGACTACGATTACACGGAGGGTGTCGGTCTGACGCTCCGTGGCTCCCAAGAGGATTCGTCACAAGTCGAGGGGAAGTCGAGGGGCTTCCGGCAGTGTGCATTCATCCGAAGGGGAGACCAGAGCTACGTCAGCGACACCCAATGCTCGTCCGGAACATGCTTCATCCGCAAGGACTCAAACGGACGTGAGTGCTTGTTGTCCTTCTCCTCACATCCCTCGTCATTTCAACTCTAAACATCACCCACCTTAGCCGTCCATCTATCTGCCTGCCTGACTATCCAGACTTGACCCGCTGCCTATTGATCCTGTTTTGATTAAGCGCCTGTAAATAAGCTGGTTCCCGCGACTTGGCTTTTGTGGGCGCTGTAGAAGTCTCCAGATTACGATTACGATTTGATTGGGGCGGGGAGATAGGCTATCTGTGAGGAAAGCGTAGATCTACATAGGTCTACATTTGAAGTAATTAATTAATTAACTGTCTAAGTATCTACATTTGTATCAGTTAATTGAAGAAGTAACGAATAATTAAAATAATTAACTAATTATTGTTAAATGCACGAATGAATGAACAAAATAATTATGTTAATTACGTGCATGTTGAATGATTGAGTAACTGTATGCCTACTTTTGTTTTGTCTGAGCTTACAAGTATAAAAGCATGTAATAGACAGGGTCTGAGGGTCAACACTTATATGTATAGGCCTGTGTGGAAGTCTATCTGCAGAGGGATGAGTGGATGAATAAGCTTACAGGATCATGTGAATGCAAGAACGAATGTACGAACGAAAAGGTTAACAAATAAGCGCATGAACGAATTAACTAGAGAACGATGATAGAACCAGCGAATAGATCAGCAGAGAGTCGAGATTTAGATTGGTTGCCTTCGTTTGTAGTCGTCTACAGAGGTTGCGCAGACCCCGCCAACCTTCCGATCCACGTCAACATCTCCGTCAACTGCCAACCACAGGGACCGGACGCCTCCTCCGTCTGGTGGTTCTGCCGTGGATCCCTTTGCAACAGCGGAGCCTTCGGGTCCGGTGACATCTGCTGGGTACCTGGAAAAGTTCCAGTCGAGGTCAAACCCCTTCCAGCGCCATCCGCCACCAACGCAACTGGGTCCTCGGCCGAAACGCGGAAGACGGTGACCGGAAAGCTATCGAAGGAGACGTTCGAGCAAATCCAGGCAAGAGCAGGATTCGGAAACCTGAGACCGGTGGAGTACGGTGGAAGCGGACTCAATTCCGAACAGACGGTCCGCTACTTCGGGAATCGATCGGCGACTGTCGAACGCGGAAGAGGAGGCAATCTCCATTCCAAGGGCGGGCAGAACTTACCAAGCATCGTCTCTACGTCGGTGGAAACCCAGAAAAATCCATCATCTTCAAACTCAAATTCCTCCTATGTGCACTCCTCTTCATCTTCTTCGTTCATTCACAGTAACCGACCATCTGCCAATAATTTCCCGGTGCCAGTTCCAACGAAAAGCAGTGATGCGGCACATTCCGGCCAAGGGAGTTCCGTTCAGAAATCCTCATCGTGGCAGCTGCCAGTCGCACCGGTACCGTCGCCAAATTGGCCAAAATCTTGGAGTTCAGTTCCGTCTCAGTACAGCTCAGTTGCCCAGCAAGCCACGTACCGCGTGGATTCACGATTGCCCGAGCCGCAGATGCCGATCCCCGCTTACAAAACCTGGAATCCGGAGCTGGAAAACGGCCGTGGTGTCGGTTCAGGAAGTGACCAACAGCAGAGGATCGACTTGAAACCAGAAAGAGTGGAAGTTGACGTCTCGGCATCAAACGGTAATGCAGGATACGGAAACAACGTTTGGTCACAGTCGCAATCTTCTGGCAGCCACGCTGGCTCGTCGAGCAACGCTGAAGCAGCTTGGGTATTTTCCGCTTTCCAGCCATCCGAGCCTTCATCCACTGGACAACAGCAACGACAGCAGCAGGGCGCATCTGCAGAGGGCAGAACTTCCGGTTTCGACACTGAAATCCAGTTTATCTACAGCTCGAGCTACAACCCATGTGATGGAGTTTGTGCTGACAACCCCAGCGGTCTCTATAACCACCCCGATGCGTCAAACTGGTTCGTCCAGTGTGGACCTGGATTCGACAGAGGTATCGCATGCCAGTGCTGCCGGCCACACTACCAGCAATGTCCACAGGGAACGTTCTTCAACTCTGCCACCAGAGTCTGCGACGAAGGATCGAACGTCGACTTCAACGCAATTGATTGGCAACCGTTTGTTGACAGGCGCCCCATCGTCATCCCCCAGGAGAAGTTCGAATCATCAGTAACCGGTGACCACTCAACTTATTTCCGGGTAGAGGGACAAAACGCAGCAAATAATGGTCGAGTTCAATCCTGGTCGAGTCAAGTCGACGTCTCACTCCAACCCCATAAACCTGAGGCACTACCCAACGCTGGAAAATCGTGGGTGCCAATACCCCAAAGCTCTCCAGTGGATAGGTCATCAAAGAACGTCGACAATTCATCCGCTAGTTCCACCCGGGTACAGTCCGAGAGCGGAATCTCCTTCATCGGAGTTATTCCTCCGCTGATAGTTCCAGATGGATTGGGAAGTAAGCAACAGCAGCAACAGCAGCAACTGAGCGAATCAGAGGAGCGTAGAATGTCTGCATCAGAAGCCGACCTTCAGTTCATCTATAGCTCGAACTACAACCCTTGCGATGGAGTTTGCGCGGACAACCCCAGCGGTCTCTACAATCACCCTTCAGCAGCAAACTGGTTCGTCCAATGTGGTCCCTCATTTGACGGTGGAGTAGCCTGCCAGTGCTGCCGGCCCCACTACCATCAGTGTCCGAGCGGAACGGTTTTTAGCTCTGCCACTAAAGTCTGTGACGCGGGCTCAAACTCAGACTCCAGCCCCACAGCTGATCAACAGCTCACGAACCAGAAACAAGGTACATGGAAGAGCGAAGAGTCTGGGTCTTCTGGAAAGACCGGATATTGGAACTACGTCCAGCAACATCAAACGGCTTCGGGAACGCAGACTGGAGCCGGAGGAGCACGTGAAGGATATTGGATCCGCGTTGAAACGATCCAAACTCCGCAGAATGCTCCCAATCCCGAAGTCCCATTAATCGGAGGGAAGTCCTGGCTTCCTGGAGTCGTGCAGGGACCCATCGAAAACATCAGTCTTAGTTCAACCCACCAGGAGACGGAAACTAGAGATGGAAGCTGGGGCACAGGTGGTAAGAGTCTCCAGCATCCCATACCCTCCTCTCCCCAAGCATCCGCACCCTCTGGTACCTTCAAACATCAGCAGCAGTTGGGTGATATCACCGGATCCGATGCTGAAATCCAGTTTGTCTACAGCTCGAGCTACAACCCCTGTGATGGAGTTTGTGCTGACAACCCCAGCGGTCTCTACAATCACCCCACTGCCCCAAACTGGTTCGTTCAGTGTGGACCAGGATTTGACGGTGGAGTGGCCTGCCAGTGCTGCCGGCCCCACTACCACCAGTGTCCCAGAGGAACACTCTTTAGCTCGGTCACTAAAGTCTGTGAAGAAGGGAGAAGCGCCTGACTTGCACAAAACACTTAGCTAGATTCTTGGCATTATACAGCACAGGAAATCTCGTTCACAGCTAACTTTAGGGAGAAGAATAACCAAACATCTGAAACCTGAATATAGGGTAACGTCATGCTTCGTAACTACATTCAGTGGCGGCGCCAGGATTTCAGTTTTGGGGGGCTGAAGCCTCACGGCGAAAATTTCACATTTTCACCCGTCAAAATTTCTGACGACCTTTTTTTTAGTCGTCAGCCGGAGATCGTGGATATTTCAATGGTAAAAAAATTCGGATGCACCTATTTTAAGGGGGGGCTGAGCCTCTTGTAGGGGGGGCTTAGCCCCCAGCCCCCCGCCCTAGCGCCGCCACTGGACTTAACATCGCCTGTAATGTAGAGAAACGCAATGGTTCAATTTAGACACCTTAATGTCGTGTACTACAATAATTATATAAATCTTATTTTATTTGCATGCTCACTCGCGCTTTCTCACAATAAAATAACAAAAATGACCAGTAAATGGCTGAAGCGCATAATTCTAACAATTATTAAATACAATATTGAGTTACAAAAAATAGTCATAAAGACGCCAGCAGTCAATTCCATTATTACAGTGGTGATTTTCGTGTTCACAATAATTACGGTATACAAACGTGTTAATTAATCAAAGTCATCAAAATGGGTATTTTTAAATTTGGAAAACGTTAACAAAAATGAGAGTCAGCCTTTTGATGCTGTGCTGTGTTGTGAAACGTTGCCTCTCAAGTCTGTCGATCAGCGACTGTTGTATCATGGATGCCAGTCAAGCTGCGACGGTGCAAAACAACCTATTGCGACTTTGGTTGACTATAATACTCTCCCGATTTTCTCCAATCGATATCAGTTCTTGAGATCATCTTTGATAAGGTTCCGGTATTTTCCAACTACATCGCACAGCAATCTCGCACATTCATCCCCGTCGTTTGCGCCAAATACATGTTAACACAACACAAAATGCACCCAAAAGCATCAACGTCAGATTTTTATTTCATTCTCGATTTCTAAAATTCACTTTTATATGACCTTCTGAGGATGGAGAAAAGGGGCAAGGGGGAAGGAGGGAGAGTTGAAAGGGGGAAGGGTTGGGGAAGGGGAAGGGGAAGGACGGGAAAGGGAGGCGGGGAAATGGAGGGGCATTTTAGGGAAGGTGGAAAGGGGAAAGGGCGGGGAAGTGGGAGTGGGAGTGGAACCGGGAAGGAGGAAGAGGGGGAAAGGTTGAAAGGGAATCCTAAAATTCCCGAGCGACAAATTAGAGGGAGTGAGGGAAGGAGGGACGGAGGATTGGTCGGGAAGGCGGCGAATCTTAAAATTTCCGGGCAACACCGGGTACCCCAGCTACTATATAATAATTAAAGACTCGAAATCATTGCTAATAATATTATGTTGTTCTTCTAAAACACCTTTTAAACTGATTATTCTTGCGTTATATTAGGCTACGTCCTCGTTGTGATAAAATATCTACTCATTCGTCTCGTTGGTATAAAAAAACACTGCGTTGCATTGTAGGACCTGTCTAAACAAACATTTAAAGGCGCCTCTCAAAGTGGGGGGTCAATCAGAATGCGCTCCCTGTAAGAAATACCAAAGTAATAAAAATCATAAGACATGGATGGATCCGATTTGACCAGGGTCTATGACAACATAGGCCGCTACCCTGGGCAGAAATTTGCTCGGCGTACTACAGCACTTAAGAGCTTGATTTTTTTACAATTATAAGACAAGAGTGGAATATTAAATTTATAGTGATATGAAATCCAACGTGAGGGTGTCTTAGGCAACTCAATAGTTTCTCTTACATTGCAATGCTTAATGCCGTGTGGTTGCAGCCAAGGCTGATTACTGTGACCTTATTTAATCAATCAATCAATCAATCGTAATTTATATAGCGCCCCTTCAAGGTACCTACTCAGAGGCGCTCCCGGTCGAGATCAAGCAAAAAAACAGTTTTCAACAGTTTGTTAAAATGAGAAGAACTTGGGAGGTGTCGCGTAGTCAAGGGAAGTCCATTCCAGGTTGTTGGACCAACCACAGAGAATGAACGCCTCTGCATTGTTACAGAGCGAGTTATATTACTACACTTTTCTTTTCTTTTATTGGGTCCCTCTTACCTGCAAAGGTTTATGACTCCCAGCCCGTCGGGGTTTTGAAATCAGGGTCGCCTCCGTGGTTTGGCGATGCCAGCAAGGTCTTGCTTTCATTAAACCAGTAAGATCGGAACCGGCTTTGCCCATTGTTTATACTGGTGTAGTGAACAAGGTCGAAGTAAGCGGATTTGGTAGCTGCCACAATTATGGTCTCAGTAGCGGAATTGTAGAAAAATAACTGGGGGTCAGACGTTGATTTATGTAGACTTGGGGTGTGAACTGGGGAGTTTACTATGAGGTCATAAGAAAGACTGGGGTTGAACACCCACAACCCACCGCGCAATTCTCACCCTCCATGGCCTTAAACATTTCAATGTCGGACAAACTATTGAGTTTCTCTAAGACACCTTCGTATTGCATTTCACATATCTATAAATAATCCATTTTGCCAAAAATTTATGTAATGTTCTTCTACGCGGCCATTAGTTGTAGTTTAAAGTCACTGTGTTATTGCAAAGATCTTGAGCGACGACCTCGTCGTTTATCTATGTTTTGGACTTTGGCAATTGCTGCAGAGTTCCATGTAATATTAATCTCACATTTGAAACTATATTCACCATTAATTATAATTGATATGAATTCTTTGGGATGGTTGACCTTTTGACCTCATCAGTAAGGAAAAGTTATTGTGTAAGAAATGTTGTTCCGGTTTATTTTCATAGGGATTTTGGAAGGGAGATGCGTCCCTCACCTACAAGAATTTTCTTTCAAATTTCCACGTTGAAATGATATCAGCTGTCATCTTAGGAAAACTGCTCTAGGCCTACTGTTTCACAGCATATAAGAGAGGTCTTTGAGTTTGTAAGAAACGACTAATGAAATGACCTTAGACACCCTTACATTGGATTTCATAGCGCTATAAATACTTCACTTTGCTAAATATTCTAATAGTTGACAATCCCCAAATAGTGGCATTACCAGGCTAGTGTAATATTATGATTGCAGTCTTAACGTTACTATGTGATTAGAAAGATCTTTAGCGACGTCCTCCTCATTTGTCCATGTTTTGAACTGGCAATGGCGCAGTGCGACCAGTACGGAAAAGCCATTGTGTAAGAAAAGAATGATGTTCCGGTTTATTGTTCTCAACGGCCATTGATGGCTTTATAAAGATAATTAGCCAAATTTAAATGAGGAAGTTTGCCATGACCGCCTAATAATAGCTCAGAGGATGAATATATATTCGTTTTATTGTGTTCTTGCTGACATACCGCAGCCAGTTACAAATGAGAAAGGATGTATGGCTGTACGGACGGACGGACGGACGGACGGACGGACGGGTGGATGGATGAATGGATGGATAGTTTAGCGAGATCTCTTGGCAAGCCGTTAACAGCAGATCATTATTTTGAGTCATTTCTCATTAAAATTGGTGTTTGCTAGAATTGAGAGAACAGCTAAGTTCCTCGGTGTAATTTATTAAAATTGGCTCTCTTGGAAGCCAAATATCAAAATTTTAAATGGATAAATATATGAACTAATCTGAATAATATCTGTTCTTCATCAATGGTTGACTTCAGTATTCTATGCAGGATTATTTAAGACTTTAGATCAAAACAATTTTCTTCCTTCAAGACTCACTTTAACAAATCAGAATAGATTGAAAAAGAGGTGTTTAACTCTGCTATTCCAGAACTAAAGAAGCATTGGCTGTAGCAGTGCAGAATGAACATGGTTAATAAACTGCGAATAGACCTGGTAGAACATAAATTTCGGGAGCTTATTTATCTAAAATTCAACATACATGGTGTAGTGGTGACGCATGCCTCGTGAAATATTGACATCTATTCCCGTGCAACGCCGGGTACCCCAGCTAGTAATAATAATGTGCAAAAAAGCACCTATCGACTCTAATCAATTGTTCTTTAACTCCGCCACTGGTTGCACTCTGCCAGTGACAGTCCCGAGCCTGGATAAAGTAGGAGGGCGTCGCTAATGGTCTTTGTTACCACACAGTGACGTTAAACTGCAAATACCACCCCCAATTATAGTTTTTCAGACTTCAGAGTGGTTTAGATCTACTTTCTGTGTTTTCTCTATTCCAACATTTCGCAATCGTTTCTATTACGTCATCAATGTTCCAGCGATTCTGAAATGCTCTTGCTGCAAGAAGCGATTTACAAATGACCAGATACAACACAATTGTTAATGACAATTAAATTTTCGTTATGCACAGTTTATTCGGTCGCATGTTCATCACACCCGCCCTGTGAAAAATTGGATCTGAAAAACTATTAAATTTCATGTATTGAAAATGCTTGATGGTCCTTTTGGCTTTGGGGTCTTAGTTTGTTCACAGACTTCCATATGATTCTAATTGCTGTACGAGCAGTGACAAACGTTATTATAGTTGCAATTGCAAACTTAAAATAGGTGTACAATTGACAACTTTCATTTAAAAATGTGTAGCTTAAAAGAGGTTTTTTTCGTTTCTTCAGATGCGAAAATCTCACATAAAGATACAAGACGATGCGCGCGGTGGCATCTATACGTCCTCGGACTAACAATACGTCCGGTCAACTCTCTGCAAGATGCGAGTATTGCAGCCATTCCTATAATGAATGAATGAATTGGAAAAAGAGTTTTGCAAATTTTTACTACGTTATATTACTGGATGTTCGAAAAACATTGGACGTACTCCAAAAAAATGTAATGCGACTTTTGTTATGTTTGAAATATTTTGGTGAAATTTGGACGTTTGACGTAGACATTAAGTGCATAATTATAGGCCTAAGCCGGTGAATCCTCGTTTAAAATTCTTTCTTCAGGCCAAGTTATTGATAATTAGCTTTAGGGTCCTTCTTGGCCCGAATTTTCATGTTATAGACCACTGCATGGAGAATAAGGTTTGAATAAACACGTTATGTGTCCAGCATTTATCAAGAACATGAGGGTACCGTTTTAAAGGTGTCAAATGTAAATTTTTGGTTTAGTTTTTATTTCAATTCAGTTCTCTTTTATTGTAACAGAAATAAAAAAGATAAATGTAGTTATTACCAAAGAAAGCCCTAAATGGATGGATACCCCTCTAGGGAGGAGGGTCACCCAAATTTTGAAATTCAGTACGTAAGTTAACGTATAATCAGTTCATTTTCTGATCTGTCTTTTGCTGTTTAGAAGTTTAGTCAATCCTGATGATTTTTCTTATTTCGAAGGAATGGTTAGGCATGATATTTGTCTAATATAGACTATCTCTATTACTTTATTAAATTGTCTTTCCATTGTCATTTAGGATTTTTCCATCTGACATAATTAATATGTCATAATTATTATTACTAAGACTCTTGTGCTTGGCCTTCAAGTCTTTAATTGTCAATTTTTTCGTAATGAAAATTTATATAGAACAGTTTGATGCCGTGTTAAAGGTGTCTAAGGGATTGGCCTTTTGGTCTCTCTCCATTGGTTATCTTTGTCTCAGTTCGGTGTTCATAATAATATTACAACTCATCTCGGCACAAGAAACGCAAACCGTGTTTTTACTATCATTAGCAACTTATCGTAATCGTGCTCTGCGAACTTCTAAAGCGCCAATCGAAAGCCAAAGGTAGTGCACCGGATTTTTCACGTGCACCCCGTTGAGTCAAACTGTTGTTCGTAAGAGTATAGACCTTGTTGAAAGGATGTCCGAGTCCGGTTGTCAGATTATCAGAACGGGCTGAGCAGCTACTAAGTAGCCAGCCACGGGTGCTGGAATAGTCTTTCTCCCGCAATGCAAGCGGTTGACTCAGTTGGCTCCTTCAAATCTCGAATAAAGACTTATTTATTTTGCTATGCCTACTACGCGAGGCGCCCTTTTATCGGCAAGATAGATGAATGGATCCGATTTAACCAGGGTCTATGACAACAGAGGCCGTTACCCTGGACAGAAATTTGCTCGGCATATTACAGCACTTAAGAGCAATAAGGTGAAGACCTTTTATTCTAATCATTTTAAAGTCATGACGGGTTACGGCGCATTATAAATTGCCATTTTATTATTAAAGCGGGTGTCGTTTGGAATCTGAATTCTATGGTGGACGATCAGCTAAGGCGGTGTAAGAGTTCTTAAGTAGACGTGACTTGAATTTCGTATTGAGAAGGGGTATAGATTCGATCTAGGATTTTTAACAAATGAAGTTATTTGAGGATGCTATGGGGTTGAAGTGATAATGCGTGGGAGATCTGGATCAACTCTTGCTAATGCGTTTTTGGTTTAATTCCAGACCATTGAATTGTGTCGATTCAAGGTTGAGGGGAAAGGGATTTGCAATTGTTGAGCTTTGAGTGAAAATGAAGGAAGGGAGAGTGAAGACAAGCATGGGTTGGATGTGGCGAATGTCACGAACGTGCATCAAACAGAAACTAGACAGGTTAGAGAATCCATCAAGGTAGTGAAATTTTTGTCGATATATGGTTTATATAGCATTTGGTACCAGCATTTAAAGGTGTGTAAGGAGAGTCGGTACGCGATTGTTCAGCAGTGTGGGTAGAACAGATAAAATTATGCTATTCAGATGTAACACCAAGATGCAACATTTCAGCATCCGAAGGAAAGAGAAGAACAGGGCCGAATATCCCAGAGACGGAAAGATGAAATTTCCTCGCCACTTCTAAGCCTGGGGAGGGAGTGTGAACGAATTCCTTCCCGACATTTTTGCTAAGTTGTGTCATCGTCGTTAGGACCTGAAAGCTATAAATTGGCCATCGCTATGTCTCTTATGTTAATGATTGTGACCACTAAAAAATGTGTTTTCTGCTCAGTCAATCCGCAGCCGGAGGACAACTACCCCGTGTGTGTTAGTAAATTCGCAACTGGGCTCTTTAGGAATTTAGTCTATAATTTTGACATTAATTATAGGAGTTCAGTGACGTGGAATTCTAGTTGAAATATGACGCTGCTTGCATATAAGAAGCAATTTTTTTATATGTGTGGTTTAACTGAACTGAGCATAGTGCTTCTTATAGAAAGTTTGCATTAGTTTCCCATCCCCACATCTCAAAACTTATAACGCATACCGAGTGAACAGATTATTTGAAATGAAATGTTTGGGTTTAACGACTCTTTTTCATTTCGAAGATGATTTCAGCGTCGACTCCACGTTTATATTGCGACCGAGCCACCCGCAGTATGTAAAGATCCGACCGGGGAATCGAACCCGCTTCGCCGGCGCGGCGAGCGGGCTACAACCCACTCGGCTACACAGGATCCTCGAACAGATTATTTAGTCGATAGGTGCATTGTATAGTATTTAGTTGTCAATAATAAAAGGTGTTTAAAGTGGGCGTTCTAATAAATTCCTTAATTTGTTCCACAAAGTTAACAAACGGTGAAACGTCTCCGTTTCCGAGTGTATACGTCTGACCTAAATAAGATTCTGTCTTCTGTGGGGGGTTGCTGCACATCAATATGCTGATGACACACAGGCATATGTCCAGGGTCCAGCTTTAGAGGGTATCTCACTAGTGGAAAAAATACTCATGACGTCGGAAACGATTGGTGCCTGGATGTCATCCAACCGCCTCAGTATAAATACTGTTTGTTTGGGTTGGAAGTCGCGTACAAGTTTGTAAAGTTAATATGCAAAATCTGCAACATTGCTTTCCTGGCATGACTTTTTCTACTACTGTTCGTGATTTTGGTGTGACCTTGGACCAGGAATTGACCCTTTCTGATCACGTGAGGAATGTATGTCGCACTTGCTTCTACCATCTTCGTCAGATTCGCTCGGTACGTCGCTCGCTTACAACCAAAGCCGCCGCTACTCTGATGCATGTATTTATATGCATGAGAGTTGACTATGATATTGTATTGTATTGTATTGTATGTAAACATTTATAAAGCGCCTCTAGTAGGGTGAACCGTTCAGAGGCGCTCCCAGTGCGCAAGGCCCCGCGAGAAGAAGCAGGTTTTGAGAAGAGTAGTGCCATCTATGCGGGCTTAATCCTTTCACGAATTAATAAGTTACAATCTGTCCTTAATACTTAATAAGTTTGGGCATATATCAAGTTTTATACGGGAAGAACTGCACTAGTTGCCAATGCAAAAACGTATTGAGTTTAAGATTCTAATGTTCATGCGTAGTTGCCTAGCAACCCAAGCTCCGACCTATCTTATGGAACTCTGTGTAGGCCTATATTATCTGTGCTATCCATTCCAGGCCGTAGATTCCGTCGCTCTGCTACGCATGGTGACCTGGTTGTCCCTATGGCTCGATTTTCCACAGAAGCTTTCCTATGGTTGGTCCGTCTTTCTGGAATAAGTTACCTATTAGTCTCCGTAATGAACTTCTTTGTCTTTTTTTGCCACTTTTCCGCAAGCGTTTGAAAGCCACTCTCTTTGGTTATAGTTTGGTGTCCGGTCGGGAGCGCCTCTGAGGAGTTCTCTTGAAGTAACGCTATATAAATGTAAAATTACAATCACAATCACAATTACAATGTATATGTGTATTTTGGATTATTGTAAAGGATATAAAAAGCATTATATTAGCTAAACGATTTTAAATGTAAAGTAAAACACGATAATTACAGTGGTGTGCAAAAGTCTGGAACCACCTAGAAATATCGTGTTTTTTCGACTTTCCAGCCTGTTAATCGCATATTTCAATATGCCCAATACAAACTTTCGTGTGTAACATCATGGGGGATATATTTGGCTATTAGAATCAACTTTTTATTCTAAGTTGAACCAAATTTTACAAATATTTTTTTGGCAGTTGCCATGGTAATGGTTTTTTGTGTGTAAATCTCGTAATTTGTACTTCTTTGGCCGTTGGTGTAAAAATATATTAGTATGGTTAAAACAGGTCATGTGTGGTATGAATTAGTTTATAATCATTCATTTATTCATTCATTCACTTGAAAAATTTATATAGCGCCCCGGCCTTCAAGGAGACTACTCAGAGGCGCTCCCAGTCCAGCCACGGCTAAAAAGACAGGTTTCGAGCAACTGATAGAAAGCAGGCCAATTATTTTGAGGTATACAGTAAGCATACTACTAATCATTTAGTTGGCATTGAAAAGGAAGTTTTGTGGACAGTTATGCCTCAGCATTTGGTGAGCCACCCCTTATTCTTGATCACCTGTCTGCACCGTGTCTGCATTGAGTACACCATCTTAACGAGGTGGTCATGGGTAAAGACATTTTGCCTGGTGGCGATGAGCTACTCACTCAGCTCGCAATTACTGGTGGGATTTCTCTTTGGTATCTTTAAGGCTATTTTGTGCCAGGAATTCTGAATCGGATTCCAATATGAGGACTGGACAAGTGGACAGACCAGTCAAGCGTCCTGATGTTGATCTGACACTTCCAGTGAGTGAACAGTTTGGCGCGATGCCATGTTGAACTGTTATCATTAGAGAAGAACTGATCCTGGAATAGCTGTTGTGCTGATGGTGCCCTGCAATTCTACAGTGTTCCCACTGTTCTTGGTTGCGTTAACCATTCCATCGATGACGTGAAGGCATCCTACTCCAATGGCAGCCAAGCAGCCCAGACTGGAAGTGTCAGATCAACACCAGGACGCTGGACTAGTCCAGTCCTCATATTGGAATCCGATTGAGAATACCTGGCACAAAATAGCCTTAAAGATATCAAAGAGAAATCACACCAATAATTGCGAGCTGAGTGAGTAGCTCATGATGCTCATCGCCACCAGGCAAAATGTCTTTACCCATGACCACCTCGTTAAGATGGTGTACTAGATCTGATCAATGCAGACACGGTGCAGACAGGTGATCAAGAATAAGGGGTGGCTCACCAAATGCTGAGGCATAACTGTCCACAAAACTTCCTTTTCAATGCCAACTAAATGATTAGTAGTATGCTTACTGTATACCTCGGAATAATTTGCCTGCTTTCTATCAGTTGCTCGAAAACCTGTCTTTTTAGCCGTGGTTGGACTGGGAGCGCCTCTGAGTAGTCTCCTTGAAGGCCGGGCGCTATATAAATTTTCCAAGTGAATGAATGAATAAATGAATGATTATAAACTAATTCATACCACGCATGACCTGTTGTAACCACACTAATATATTTTTACACCAATGGCCAAAGAAGTACAAATTACGAGATTTACACACAAAAATCCATTACCATGGCAACTTCCAAGAAAATATTTGTAAAATTTGGTTCAACCTAGAATAAAAAGTTGATTCTAATAGCCAAATATATCCCCCATGATGTTGCACACAAAAGTTTGTAATGGGCATATGAAAATTAGCGATTAACAGGCTGAAAAGTCGAAAAAACACGATATTTCTAGGTGGTTCCAGACTTTTGCACACCACTGTATACTAGAAAAGGTTACCATGAAAAATCATGACAACATGAAATTACCAATTCAAAAATGGTTAGTAGAAATGAAAATTACCATCCGCCAAATGGATTTCGCTCTCTCCCACAAAAAGAAGAAGGACATGATTGAACACTGTATGATGAGAAGAATGACCACTCTCCTCTGACATATAAAATTTCTACGAGAGATTTTGCGGCAGGCCATGACATTGTGTTTGTCACTGAAGATAGGCCACCCACATTCATCGTCTTCAAACGAGCCTCTGAGATGACTTATGAGATAAGGCGATGCTCCTCAAGAAGACAGATAGGCCTACATGTAATAATAATCTAATAATAGAAATCTTGAAGCTCATGCAAGACGCACTGCGCTTTACATTTACAAGTTAAAGCACTGTCCTCTCATGCTAGCTAAAACTCTGAATGATGACTTAAAACTATTAAGCCACTGGTTTGCCGCCAACTTATTGTCTTTGAACTTAAATAAGACTAACTATATGATATTTGGAAATAAGGTGACTCTTGACTCAGATTTTGACATATGTGTAAATAATGTGCATCTCCCTCGTGTACGTGAAACTAAATTTCTTGGTGTTCTTATTACTGAAAATCTTAAATGGAATAAACATGTGGACATGGTCACCAACAAAGTGTCCAAGGTTGTGGGCATTTTACGTAAGGTCAGACATGTGCTTCCAACTGAGAAATTGAAGCTTTTATACCATACCTTACTAGAACCATATATCAATTACTGTTGTGTTGTTTGGGTTTCTCCGCACAGATCCTGCAACTTGGACCGAATTCTAAAGCTTCAGAAAGCTGCATGTCGTATTATCTCTAACTCTCCCTATTTAGCCCATTCCGACCCTTTATTCAGTAAACTTAATATTCTCAAAGTTTATGACTTGTACTATTTGTCTATTGTCGTCCTTATGTACAAATTTGGAAATAATCTCTTACCCCCCATATTTAAAAATTATTTTGTGACAGTGGCTCAATTTCACTCGTTTAATACTCGTGGATCGAGTAAATATGTTGTTCCTTTTGCCCGTACCACCTGTCGCTTTAATAGCTTCCGAATTCTAGGTCCCCGTTTATGGAACTCTCTGTCAGATGATGTGAAGAGGGAAAATAGTGTATGTGCCTTCAAGAAAAATGTTAAAAAGACTTTGTTTTCAAACTATTGCATATGTTGATTAACTTTGGTCTTTATACCTGCATTTATCTTGCAGCAATCTAGACACTGTATGTTAGTATCCTGACTGTTTATTATGATGTTTCCGAGTCTCTAATCCTTTGTAGACTGTGAGGATTTACTGCTGCAATAATATGCTGTTTCTATTATTTATTATTATTATTATTATTATTTAGTATTATTACCATTTATTAATATGATTTAATATTACATATTTTATTATTATTATCATTATTGCATTGTATGTTTATCCCTATTACTTTCAGTTATGTTCTAATTAATTAAGTATAAATTAAGTTTTAGTTAAGTATTAATACTGACTTGCACTAAAAATAGTCTTGGAGTTAGGGGTCAGGGTTTTATAAGCTGTTAGCTTTTTCCTGATTCCTTTTGCACTATGTTTATTGAGGCATGTTTATACTATTTGACTGGTGTGTGTGTGCAATAAACAAGTTCATTCATTCGTTATGCTGTAATCTTAATTAAACTTAACTACTAGAAGCTTTGTAATTACAATAGTAGAAGGAAAAGTTGCCCGATCGGTATGATGATTATGTTGTGATTGTACATGCTTGCTCACTTTGCATAAGCTGGCATTGGGCAACGTTATTTCTGCCCTAGGTGATGTCGAGAAACGAGGATGTCACGTTCCGTACAGAGACTCAAAGCTCACCCGTCTTCTGCAGGACTCGCTAGGGGGGCAAGTTTCAACAAGTCAGATTTAGCACTATTACTTTCGCGCGTTTGTTATTATTAGAATGACGAGATTGGAACAATATTAGTGAAGATAGATTTCTTATAATAATATTGGGATTCCAATTTTAAAAGGCGTCTAAGTGGAGCGTATTAAGAAATCGTCTTAAATTTTGTTCCACAAGGTTGATATGCATAACTATCTTCAAGCATCACAGTTATTAGCCGCCACTATATATAGACATCAGTGGAAGGTGACGGATTATTGTGAGGGACGGTCCAGGTTCCAGTTAGATAGCCGTCTACGTGGCGGAGAATCAATTTAACTTTAATTAATCAGCAGTTTAACGACATCTTATAGCTACAAAGGCTGTTGACGTCTTTAAAGATTTTAACGTATGTCTATTCACTTTGGTTCAACTGTTCAGCAGTTTTTGTCCTTTTTCTCTCTGTTTTCGTTTCCTTTTTCCGAAGTTTGATGTCAATATTATTATACATTTGCACATTTCATGATGTTCACATAATACAACATCTAGGTTACTCAATTAGATTAACATCAAATATTTATCGCATGTTTACAAGCAATTTTGAACATTCATTGACCAACAATGAAATTATTGGCGGATTATATATTCAACATTAAAATAAAAAATCAAAGTATTCATCCATCATTTAGAGACATGAACATTGAACAATAATAGAAAGAGCAAAATTTTTTCAATGTCTGTTTCATCTATTACAGAATTATTTGGGGGAAAAAAACAAACAACCCCACACTAAAAAAAAAAACCAAAAACAAACAAACAAACAATAAACACGATAGAGACAAATCCAATGAAATAATAAATCTGATTAAACAATTTAATTAATTGATTAAATCAATTTAACATTTTGATGGGTTATTTATATAATGCATGAAACCCCATTTAAAAGGTGTCTAAGTTCTGAGTTCTAATAAATCGTTTGATTTGTTCCATAAAGTTGAAGTCCGTAACTATTTTAGAGTATGTTTGAATATGTAAGCGTGCATATAGGTAGCCCTACCAGTGGGACTTTAATCCCTTCTGGGTTTCCGATTGTAACCAACTGTTATGTATAGATACTTTGTAAAAAAAAAATTGTTATATTGGTGCAATAAAAAAATTGATGGATGGATTGATGATGAGTATTCCATTTATTAGCCACTACAGTTATTTAATGACCAGACGTCAATAGATGGTGGAGGTTAATTGTGAAGGAAGGTCAGGGTTGCCGCAGGATAACCGTCTAAGGGGATATGGATAGAACCCGTGGGCTGCTATATCAACCACCACATCTTCAGCAATTGTATCTCCACTGGCTTCCATTCAGGCAACGAATCGAGAATAGGATCTCTACTCTGGGCTGGCGCTGCCTTTTAGGTCTCACTGCTGCTTACCTTTGTGAGCTCTGTTAGTCTTACTCATCCGCTCCCTTCGTTAGGTTGAACAGAGTCTGCTCTGAGTAACTTTGCTCGTACATCCACTATGCAGAATCGTGCTTTCTCATTAGTAGGACTATCGACGTGGAATGGCCTCCAATTGATGCTCCGCCTCCTTTTCTATAAATCCTGCTCAGACACTCCTCGCATATCGTAAGGCAGTTTTAACTGGTCATGCGAGGATGGGATCGCCTATGAGCATCCCCTTGAAAAGGCGCTATACAAATTCATTCAATGAATGAATGACTTAAGGTGATTACTATATCCAATCAAAATAATGCAATGCACCGTTTTCAGTATAGCCACTAATCGTCAATTTTAGTAGACTGGATCCAAAGTTTAAGATCATCTTAATATGACTATAAATGCTGTTGTCACTTCCTGCTCTTCTTCTTTTGGTAGAATGCGTTGTTCATTATTCTAAGGTCGTTGTTCAGACAGAAGTTAAGCAGTCTTTCTCCTCTTTCGTTTTCCTCTCCGTAGCCGAATTTCCCCATTGCTCCCTCCCAGGTCTTCCAGTCATTTCCAATCTTTGCGTTGAAGTCCCCCATTACGATGATGGGATACTGGCTCGGTATCTCCTGTTGCAGGAGGATGTATATATATATATATATATATATATATATATATATATATATATATATATATATATATATATATATATATATATATATATATCATCGATTATAAGCTCATTCATTCATTCCTTTATTCACCAATTGCCTTGAAATGCAGATTGTGGTCACTTTTTCTGCTTCTTTTAACATGGTAGTCGAAATGCTAAATCAGACACCTTTATAATTATGAAATACAGTATTATATATAAACACGGCGGACAGCACAAGCAACTAATCATAACATCCCAAGTTGCTGCTCTGGTGTGGACGTCTCCAATTAGTTATTAGGGGATTTATACTGGATCCAAAGTTTAAGATCATCACGTCGGCGTTATTGGATGACGAGGATAGACATGCATCGTGGTCCTGCTGAGCTCTGGCGAGTTATCGATGACGGATTGTGCAGAAAAGCTGATGAGTCATCTGGCTCGAGGTCTGGTCTTACTGCTGATGCCTTGGCTGATTTCTTCGACCGGAAGGTGGCTGATGTAAGGACTGCGACTGATGGAGCGGCGGCGGCTGAATTCGTTGACATCCGGTCAGAAGATCGATTTCATGACTTCAAGCTGATCACGACAGATAACGTTTGCAGTATGGTTGGTGAAGCAGTGGACAAGTATTCAATGCTTGACCCTATGCCGACCTGGCTGCTCAAGTCGTGCATCGATCTTCTGGCCCCTTTTATCAGCGTGATGTTCAATTCCTCTCTTCAGTCTGGAACGTTTCCAGTGCTCTACCGAAGTGCCTATGTCACACCTCGTCTTAAAAAGCCGACACTTCCGCGTGAGGAGCTATCAAGTTATCGGCCAGTGTCAAACTTACCAACATTGTCAAAGCTGCTCGAAAGGGTAGTTTGCGGACAACTAGTTGAATATCTTCTATCGGCTGAGCTTCTTCCCAAACATCAATCGGCGTATCGGAAATTCCACTCAACAGAGACGGCGTTACTGAAGGTCTTCACTGACTTGATTGAAGCGGCTGACAATGGTGACCATGCGTTGCTGGGCCTGCTTGATCTCTCGGCTGCGTTCGACACTGTCGATCATGACATCATGATGGAGCGACTTTCTCGGACCTACGGCGTACGCTCGGTGGCGCTTGACTGGATCAGATCATATCTATGCGGGCGGAGCCAGTCGGTTTTTTACAATGGAGTGCATTCGTCGTTGCGTGTTTTAGCTAGTGGAGTACCTCAGGGGTCGGTTCTCGGGCCTCTGCTTTTTCTGCTGTATACGGCCGATCTTGAGAAACTTGCCTCTGGAGTGGGGCTATCCTCTCATTTCTACGCCGACGACTCGCAGCTATACACCACTGGTCCGTCGACGACTGCACCTCAACTGCAGCAACACATGGAGTCGGGAGTAGAGGTTGTAGCTGAATGGTTGAGGTCAAATCGCCTCCTTCTGAATCCTGACAAGACTGATTTCCTTTGGTGTGCCACTCGTAGAAGGTGCGATCAACTTAGTAGTGAGTCCCTAAATATCTGTGGAATATCGGTGCGGCCTTCTACTGCTGTGCGTGACCTTGGAGTTTTATTCCAGACGGACTTGTCCATGACGCGCCAAGTGGGACTGACCGTGAGCAGATGCTTTCGCCAGCTGCGGTTAATCAAAAGCTGTGTACGATCACTGCCTTTTGAGGCTGCAAAAACAGCCGTTTTTTTGCTTCGTGGTTTCTCAGGTGGACCGGTGTAACAGCTTGTTGGCTGGTGCGCCGAAGTACCTGCACGACCGACTACAGTCTGTGTTGAATGCAGCGGCGAAACTTGTGTGTAATCGACGGAAGTATGATCATGTGACACCATTACTGCGTGACGTGTTGCATTGGCTTCCAATACCGTACCGCATTGAATTCAAACTCTCATTGCTCGTCTACAAGTCACTACATGGCTTAGCACCGGACTACCTCAAATCCTATTGCGTTCAGATGGCGGCGTCAGGTGCTGGTCTTACGCTGAGATCCAGTGTGAAAGGAGATCTGTATGTGCGAAGGACGAAGACATGCTTCGGGGAGCGTGCTTTTTCAACTGCTGGCCCCCGCTGCTGGAACAGTCTGCCTTCCACAGTTCGTTCTGCCAACTCTGTTGGGGTTTTCAAAACTCGTCTGAAGACATATTTGTTTTCTAAGGCGTACCTCTGTCTGTAGGCCTATATAATTATTATGGTTGTGTTTGTAGAGGCGCCTTTGTAACGGCATGTGCTGTGTTACGGCGCCATAGAAATTGTCATCATTATTATTATTATTATTATTATTATACGAACTGCCTGCGTGCTTGCGTCGTTGCCTGCCATCATCATCATCATCATCGTCATCGTCGTCGTCGTCGTCGTCGTCGTCGTCGTCGTCGCCATCGTCGTCGTCGTCGTCGTCGTCATCGTCATCGTCATCATTATCATCATCATGTTGTTCTCTGCCAGTTGACAGATTTGTGTACGTCCGGTTGCACCACTCCTCTAGCTGTTGGGCTTTACTCTTTTACCTGCTGATATCCCTCCCGCATCCACATCATCCGGAACACATGGCGAGCGTGGACCCAACACCTCAGAGAGCAAGGGCTGGCAGCGGTCTTGTGTAGTCAACATGAAGTGGCGCTATATCAAATTGCCGATATAGATAATAAATAAATATCGCAAGATCAGTTTAGACACCTTGATTCAGTTATCACATTCCTTATATAAGACGTATATTGAGTTCGAACGTCCGGTATAGCATTTAGGTGCGTCGATAGAGGGTAGGAACGTCTCTGTTTAAACTAAAATATAATCGCTCGATTGGAGTTGGTGGAAAATTCGACTGTTGAACTAAGCAGTTTACGGTCCCTTGATGCGAGTGCGTCTTTTGTGTTGCTATGACTCTTATATGAAAATAACAAACGTTAAAAAGGTGTGGAATAATAGTATTAACACTAAAACTTCGGGGACAACTGCTACGTCTGAATTTCTGTTGTTGAAGATGCTTTCACAAGACCAACGGGCAATATCACGTGCCATTGTTTTCTTCATTTCTCATGAACCTGTATTTGATTAGCGCTTGTCTCCCCCTTTCTCTCGGTTTGAGACTGGCAATGTCTTGTATCAGTGTTGTAGGTTGGTGGTAGTTCTACAAAAATGTACGTGGTATAATATAAAAAAATCGATTGGCGTATTGCAGCTCTAAGGTTGAAGGCTGGGTGGTGGTATTTGCAGTTTAACGTCACTGTGTGGTAACAAAGACCATTAGCGACGACCTCCTCCTTTATCCAGGCTTGGGACTGGCATTGGCAGAGTGCAAACAGTGGCGGACTTATTGAAGTTATTGTTATTTTCAAATAAGAAATTATTCTTACGCATCGATACGGTCATCAGCAATTAAAGGTTTTCTAAAATGATCTTTGCAGATTTTTTAGCTTCATTATGCGTGTGACACCAGTGTTGACATGATCTGGAATCGACACCATTACCGCTTGATTTTTCATGTCTTGTAATGGTTTCATCGTTTTAACGGAATCTTGTGGCTATTGTTGTTATGTAATAATTTCCTTTTCTGAACAATCCGGTTGACAGACCGCAACCGGTTGCAGTGTACGTACAAGGACTGTGGTTCTACTCAATTTAATTAAATTTTCGTTTGTTCAAGAATTCAGGCTTGCTTGCAGAACGCAGTTGGTTACATTCATGGAATGGCATTTAACACACAGTAACCTTTCGAAGCATCAGCAGACATTGTAGGTTATAGTTAAACTAATTGGACGATGATCCACCACTACATGTAACAATATTGCAGTATTATCAATTCACAGACTGGAGAAAGATGGAGGGAAAGACTGCCACAATGACGAAAAAATTGTATCTGCACAATGTTGCGGCGAAGCGAAAGTTTTACTTCAAGAAGAAATCAAATATAAAATAAAGGTGTTTGAGGCAGCGGTCGATTTGGCGTCATAATTTATGGTAAAATAGAGGCATTAATTGCCAACGAGAAGACACTTTTCTTAAAGTTTGTATCAACGGAATAGCAGTCTACGATTATGATAATTTATAAATACGTTGTATTAATGAACGCAGTGTTGATTTTTAGAGAAAGATGTGTTTTCTAATTTTCGCAGAAGATATATTAATTTATTTTATTTATCATTTTCAATTTGCATTGCTTTGTTACGCGGTCTATACCGAAGCACACTTGGACACCGAACGTGAGTAAAATTAATTATAGTGCACATTTGCTCGTTGTTTAGGGTGTGCAATGCAGCACAAGAATATTCATTGTTAAATTTTGTCCAATTATATACATTATATATTTTCCATCTTTATTGAATGGGACGATGTGTACGTGCAGAAAACTGCAGGTACTTTAGAGGCTCATTAAGACTTACGGTGAATGAAAATACGTAAATGGAGCGGAGTGCATTCCAGAGAACAAGTCCAATGGTTGTAAATCATCTAATTTTTATCAATGTGTAATCATCCTGCATCGCGTGACAAGGAAATTCAAACCGGTTCGAAGATATTTTACAGATATTGGCTTCCAACTGAAAGAACAGCTTTAGCGACATCTGGTTGTATACTGGGAGATTTTCATTTCGATAACATTTTATTCTGATTCTAATTTCCGATGAATTTTTTTTAATTTTTTTGTATGCGCACTTGTTATAGCGCCCCTTCAAGCACTCTACTCAGAGGCGCACCCGACCGCAGAGCAGACACTGCATCGGAGTTTCACGCCGAAGCGCTGAGCAATTGTGAGTGAAGGACTTGCCCAAGGTCCCTACGCGGCGACTTGAGGTGGATTCGAACCTCGAACCTTCCGGCTTCAATGCAACGACGCCAGCACTACACCACCGTGTCCCACTATTCTTTTGTTTTTACGACGTCTTATGTCAACATCGGTCGACAAACTTAATCGTAACAGAAAGCTGTAAATTATTAAAGAGCAACTCCAAAGATAAAATAGGCACGAGGCACCAGATTATTGACGAGCGTTGAATCGTATCAGAGAGGCTTTTCCAAAGATCAATGACCATAGTGGAGGTGTTAGTCCGCGGTTGCCATGGATGTCGGAGAGAGGAGCCAGACCACCTTTTAATGGGGGGGGTCATTTATAACGAGAAGGCTACAATGAGAAAGATAAGTTGAATGAGAGTTTTTTAGCATGATATCGATAACAAATATTATTTGTCTCCGTAAATCACATTAACCGATTGGTATTCTATTTACATTGAATTTCTTTAGTTTACTTTCTTCTCTTCATAATAATTTATTATTAAATATTTGCTAATGTGTAAAGTACGTATTGGCCCACGGCACACCGCGTCACAACTTTATAATGACTTTACTTATAGAAAGAAAATAAGAGTGAAAAAGGTGTTTAATTATTGCAGCCAAATAAAAGAAAGAAGAAAGGGTCTCTGCTAGACTTATCGCACGACTTCCTCGATACTCGCACATCTCTACATACATGACTCATGACCTTCACTGGCTTCCGATCTTTGCCCGAATCAGATACAAAGTCTTGCTTCTAGTTACTAAGTCCCTGCAGGGCTTAGCTACTAAATACCTGTGCGACTTAATGTGTAAGCCTCTTTCTGCAAGATCTTCACGCCCTCTTCTTTCTGCTGACCGCTTGGATCTATTTGTACCTAGATCACGAACCTCATTAACCGAACATCGGGCTGTTGCTATTGTCGGTCCTTTAATTTGGAATCACCTTCCTTCTGAAATTCGTGGCAGGATTCTTGTAGGAAATTCACCTGCTTCTTTTCGCTGCTTGAAAACTTTTTTTTCATGGGCATGATTGTCACGCTGAGAGCGCTTCTGCATAGTTCTGCTGGGAGAAGCGCTTTGCAAATGCTTTACTAGATTAGATTGGATTAGATAATAATTAGATTTTGCTTCTATGTAAATGTAAACCCAGCCGAGATAACACGTTGCAGTTTTATGATGATTACTTATAGCGCGACTATAAAAGTGAAAAAGGTGTTTAATCATGCCAGTTTGCTATTCCACAATGACTACCTGCGAGAGCTCTGGTGCTCCACGGGTAGTCGGCTATTCCACAGGAACTACATCTGCTTCCTGGAGCTCCTAGCTAAAGCTGTTTTCCCATTAAATTCATAACTGTGCTTTTTGACCAGGCTAGAGTCGGGGACGGTTCAGAGTATATCTTCATTGAAGAAGCGCTATATAAATTTTAGCATAAATGAATGAATTATTAGTTAGTAATAAGCGGTTTTTGCAACTGATTTCGCGTTCATGATTTGGACCAGAATCGAATTTAACCCGATATAATTCATTATAATCGCATTTATTCCAATTATATACAGCTTGATCATATCTAATGGAACGCTATCAAAAATATTACAAGGACATCCAATATAATTCAGTTCTATTTATAATGGAACAAAGTTAATTTTCCTCAAAAGCATCTAGACTCTGGGCTGAGTTAATTGTTGACCTCAATAACAAAGATAGCTATGTTTAGCCTATTGCATTTCCTGCGATTGCATATTTAGCGAAAGCACGACTTATATAAAATCTGGAGCTCTTGTAAAACCGGTGTCTATTTTAAAACCCGCTTTTGTTATTATCATTGGCAACTTTATCTTGCAGCTGCTGGAGTTGTTTAACTTATAGATTGATATTTTCACCGAAGGCATCGACAGGTTTACTCTATTAAGAACTAGGTAAGAAAGAAATAATATTCGTTATTAGACTACCTTCACATTGATTTATTTTATAAAAAAAATTAAGAAATTTTTGGCAAAGTCACACAACATTCTCATAATAAAGCTTCTTCTGGCAAAGTAATCAACTAAGGGTGAGAATATGTGGTCAGGGTCGAGTTATGTTTGGAGTCACCTTATTGGGAGGTAGAAATCTCGTTATGTTAAACTTGAGTCACTTGACCGAACATAGTGAATAGAAAGGAAATTAGCTATCAGATATGTTTAGTGGCATCCTATTATAATTGAAGAAACTCAGGGAGCGTGGCTATCAGTGCTTGACGACGTCTTGTGAAAATGCCAACGACGTTGACACAGAGCTTAAATTTACCGTTGGAATTGACCAAAGATTAGATAAGTTTTTGCTTATCGACACAGCGTGATAGCGTAGATTATAATCGTTGCCCTCCTCATTTCTCCATGCTTTTGACTGGTATTATACTCACCAGAAATATGTCACTTGGATGCCACGACGAACATGCAAACTTCTTGTAAGCCTAGCGCAGGGCACAACTCTATTATTGAGCTCGGCGATCATTTTGCGAGGCAGTTAAGAGGGTTTTCAAGGAGATGTCCTGATGTCCTATTTCGGTTCCATGATGGCAGAGGAACTACTAATTGACATTCCATTGAAGCGTCAAATAGAACATTGGGATTCCTTTTCAGATCTATTGAAAACATTCGTAATAATTTTTTTTCTATTTACAATAATTATAATTACAGTTCAATCAGTGAAGAGGTTAGTTTCGAAAAAAACATTATTTGAGGTGGTAGCCTAGGGGTTTCTGTTTATGTTTGATAAGAATTCCGGTTCCCTGGAAGAGAGAAAGATACAGACACAGGAGTCGGTTAATCGCATTCCATTGAAACCCGAAAATAACCAGTTAGATTTATCTTCAGATTTTCAATCTATAAAAATCCACAATTATTTAGTCGAAATTTTGCGATTATAGTTCAATTACTGGCAACGAATGGTTGCCATAAAAACAGCAATTTGCATTGATTCATATTTTAACGACAGCTTATATAATGACATCAAAAGCCATTACCGTCGAGAAAAATTTGTTTGGTATATCACAGCTTAACTAAAACAATTATTTCAACAAAGATAAGATATCCACTGACCTCAGGTCTGTTTACCGACAACATCAGTCATGAACGACTGATGGAGGGAACGGGCATGCTGGGGAATTAGCCCCTTACATTATTAGTAATAAGCTAATAACATTATCATTAATGTTATTTATTAGGCCGACTCAAAATGTAATGGAATACTGTAGCCCTGGGTCGAGACTTGCATCATTACGCCGGAGGTCAATGAACTTACAATGAGAAACGATCCCAATGAGTATTAATAATCTTCAGTTTCTTGATCTTTATTTAATATTGTTTGTCAGTTACTATAGATGCTTCATCCTAAAAATTACGCTATGAATGTTTTATATATAGAATGATTTAAAGCGATATAAAGGTGTCTAGGACTAATTAGTTACAGTGAATGGTAACGACATCTGTCGGCTACAAAGTTTTTGCACGTAGAATCCAACTTATTTTTTTCAGAAATCACAGTATGATTGAGATGAAATGTTTGAACCAGAAAGAAATAAAATGTCTTGCTTTCAACTTTTATGATATTCATTTGTATTTAATTTATTTTATTAATCTTATCTCAAGGAGAATTATAACTACTTTAAATGAGTTCCACCATCCTCATTTATCCAGTCTAGGGACTGGCATTACCTTTGTGAGACAATTGGGTAATACACGTAAGTCTGCTGTCTTTATCTTTATCTATCTTTATCTCTGTCTCTGACTGTCAGACCTTCACTCTCTCTCTCTTGCATTATTTAGTTTAATTTAAATGAAAGGCCTTGGTCGCCGAATGATGTCGCTAAAAACTTTTAGGCATTTACTTGAGGGTCAATTTACACACCTTTATATTTTTGATAACGAATTAATAATAACAGCCGTCGTCTTAGTAAGTATTAAGTAACATTGCCTTGATAAAGACAGTCGAATATTCTAAACAACGCTGTAATCCAATAATTATTGATGAAACTTTTTCTCGTCTTCACATCTGTCGGACGAATTGTGATGTGATGGGCCCGTGGGCGCAGGTGGTATTACAAGGTGGCTTTAACCTGCCAGAGAAGGTTATGCTGTACACAACCACCACCCCATCCGAAAGAGCAGCAAAAAATAAATGAAAACCCGCCTTGACATATTAGCCTTTCGAAAGAAGGAGTTTCTTCAAGTTCAGGGAGGTTTAAATCCCAATGGTTTATTAATCGTGAGTTCTATGTTAGGCAGCTTTTTATGGCAACATTGGTCTAACAAACCATCTATTGCCTTTGTTTTAGATGCAACGAAATCTATCATCATCCAAGTACAATACAAAAGAGAGCAATACTAATGTTGTTTTGCAAAAATTACAGTCTAGAATCAACACAAGTCAATATACATCTACATCAGAGTGCAAATGTACACATACTAAATGGTTGATGCATTATTAAATGTCGTTACTCACCAAAAATTATTCTTCCATTGTCGTACGTTCATCGGTGATAAAACTTTGACGTCAACTACAGCCGCCCGAATGTCGTTAAACTCGGAATCCTATTATAATTACAGGCACCAATTAAACACCTTTAACTCGTGTTACAACGACATTACAATAATATTTATTATTATTTACTTTCACGTTTGTCGATTTCATCCGAGACAGTTAAACACCTTTAACTTTGAATTGACGTCGTCAATAATTTTTAATTTAGCAGCAACTGAGCAACTTATATTACAAATATCGGACTTTTGATTCATAGGCAAGCGGACTATGACCTTCTCCGACCACTCCTTTAAAAACCCTTCTGACTAGGCCCAGCCCACGTGAATAAGATGGTTTCCTGAGTTTGGCTTTCATGTGGCGCTCAAGAAATTCGGAGATGACGATTACGGATACGATAACGACGAGCAACAAAATGCATCTTATGCATATACTGCTACACCACTGCTCGACGGTGAATCTGCAGATGCCTCTTTTTCAGGTCTGTACAGGGAAATGACATTCACGTATCTAACGGCCTCTGTCCACTGTTGCAAGAGAAAATTACATATCTCTCTACAAATGGTATTTAACTTTACCCTCCAGCGAAAGAAACTCAAATGCTATACAAAAACATCACTATGCTAATAAACGTTATTATTATATTCGTTTGATGGTAACAAAAACTGATAGACACACCGTTATCAGGTACAAAAAGCGGTTTATCAAATACAATATAAGAACTATAGAATGTCTTTAGCCTTGACTGATGGAGTTGTCTTAGGATGAGAGCACAAAATGACAGAAATTACAAAAAAGAATGATTCTATGTCTATATAGGCTACTAATAGGCAAATGAGATTAGACTCTTATGACAATTCTATTTCCATACAACAGGAATTGTTCGCTCACAAAGTTTCTTTTCCATTTTTCAGTCTGTAGATAAACGAGTGTGCGTTAGCAGCGTCACTTCAAGCACAAGGCGAATCACTTGCTATATAATATTATACATTCATTCATTCATTCATTCAAGATACAGGTGTCCACCATCATAATCACAAAATTTCTAAAGCGCCCATCGAAAGCCAAGCACAGGGCACCATCTCATTCGAGAGCGCTGACAATGACAGGTCATGAGTCCGGGTTTTTGATTGAAATAGGGGACCCTATCACACATTGCCGTTTAGAATCAGATTTACTGGATCTGAAATCTGTGGTCTCTACACCTGGATGTATCCATGGAACCGCTGAGTCGCTAGGCATGACTGCATGTAGAGGCTAAGATCGGCGTTAATGTAACAAGGCGTCTTTAATAGGGCCCCCAGAAATTCGCGATCTTGCGCAGCGCAAATTTTGCGCAAATTTCCAGGTTTAGCGCAACAGCGCAAAAATTGGCAATCCGCGCGATTTTAGCGCAAATTTGGACAAAATCTTGCTAATTTATCTAAATTTGGCTTTGATTGACTTAAAAATCGTGACAGTTCAACATAGCAACCGCGACCGATGTGCGATAATCAAAATGGCGGCCGCCGAATTGGAAGAAATTTTCGAGGGATTTTTAGTTAAAGATCGTTATTTTTAGTAGTAATGCACAAACTTAAAGTATAAAAAAATTCCAAAACCTCACGGCCACAATAAAATGTGTTAGACGAAGTTTCTCAAAGCGGTCGCACAGGAGCGTCGAGTGCTGTCCCGGCTTATGACAGAACGGGCGTCAGGCGTGCATACAAAGTCGGAAGGCTAGCACTCAGCAATTTGGTGATTCATTATAATACAGGCATGTATAATACTATTTTGAAGTTATATTTGTAATGAGCGTAGATTTCGGTGGGCGTAAATTTTGCAAAATTAAAATCATTTGCGATCGTCTGAATACATTAATCTCATGGTTAGGCCTATAGGACCTTTATAGCTGCATTTTTGGCTTGATTGTCTGATTTCTAGAATGGCAAAGCTTTAGGCTACACTAAATGGCAAAAACACTGTTAGATACTTTGGTACACATATTCAATGAAAAAATAGCGAACATTATCATTTTTTAACTTGCGCAAAATTCGCGCAAATTTATCGTTTTTGGTGCGCAAATTTTTCAATTTTCGGACGAAAATTTCTGGGGGCCTACTTTAACAATGATTTTTTATTAATTCTTTAGAGGTACTCGCCGGTTTGTGGTGGATTCGATCCCACAACACTTTGGCTACAAGGCACCGAACATACCCTACAACACCGCACCCGCTATGCTGAATAGCGTCGCCCTCCTATGTAAGTCAGACATGAGATTGGCATTACCAGAATGTTGCAACGGCAGTGGTCCAACAAGCTTAACGAACGACTTCAATTATAAGTTATGGAAGTTGCAGAGAATGAGTTTGTCATGTCATGTCATAACGTCGACGTCGCTTCGCGACGGTTGGCTGCATAAGCGGACCAATGTACTCCTGCAAGATCTGTCCTTTACGGTCCTCAATAGCGCCGCTCCCGATAAACCGGTCCACAACGTGATGTTATCGAGCCAGCATATTCTGGGTCTACCGCGGCTACGAATACCTTTCACCAGTCTCGTCATGACACTATTTTCAATATTGTCCTGCTGTCGCAGAATATAACCAAACTATCGTAATTTCCGAGTTTTGACATGGCCTAGCAACTCGCATTTTGTCCCTGCTAATTTATAAATTCGTTCATTAGTCAACATTTCTGTCCATGAAATACGTAGTAGTTTCCTAATGCATTTGTTTTCGAAAGCCTGTATAATTCTTTCCTCCTCCTTCTTTAAAGTCCACGTTTCACAACCGTATGTTGCTACTGGCCACACTAAGGCCCTCATCAGACGTATTTTTGTCTTGGAGCTGATTGCCTTGTCTTTCCATACCTTTGTCAACTTAATCATGACTGATGTACCCATGGCTAACCTTGTTTTCACTTCTGCATTACAGTCTGCATCTTTCGTTACTCTGCTTCCCAGATAGACAAATGAGTCTACCTGATCTAAACTAACACTGATCACTCTAATCTTCAATTCTGTGTCCGTATTTGTCATGACCCTCGTCTTTGCGGCATTAATCTTCATGCTATACTCGTTTGCAGACCACTCAACCCTGTCCACCAATTCTTGCAGCTCCTCTGGTGATGTAGTCAGTAATACAATGTCATCTGCGTATCTTAGATTGTTAATGATTTTACCCCCGATTCTGAATCCACCGTTGAATCCTTGCAAGGCTTTCCTCATTACCTGCTCTGCTAAAATGTTAAAAAGACATGGTGAAAGGTTACACCCTTATCGCACTCCTTTCTTAACTCTGAACCATGCTGACGTAATCTGTCCTAATATTAGCGCGTTGTTGTTTGTAAAGTTTCTGCAGCAGCTGAACTATTTGAGACGGGAAACCCATTTCTAACATAGTCAGCCAGAGTTTGTCGTGTTGTACCATGTCGAACGCCTTTGTGAAGTCAATGAAGCAATAATATAATGGTTGGTTCCTTTCCCTTGCTTTTTCCAGGATTATTCGGAGGTTTGCGATTTGGTCACGTGTTCCTCTTCTAGGTCTGAAACCAGCTTGTTCCTGGGCGATTTCGCTTTCAAGTTTGGATTGTATCCGTTCTAGAATCACTCGTAATAAGATCTTGCTAGCATGAGAGACCAGTGCGATAGTACGATAGTTTCCACAATAAAGCGGGTCACCTTTCTTGAAAAGTGGGATGAAAGTTGACTGTGTCCACTCATCTGGCCACTCTCCGGTCCTCCACACCTCCGTGCATATGTCATGTAGTTTGGTCAGCGTCATTTCCCCGCCGTACTTAAGCATTTCAGCGGCTACGACATCTGGGTCTGGTGCCTTTCTCGTAGCTGATTTTAACAAAGCTCGCCTGATTTCTTCCTTCAAAGGTGGTGGTTCCCTTTCCTGAACATCTATATATGTATGATCGTCCGTATCGTCATACAACTCCTCGCAGTATTCTTGCCATCTTCCATTCACCTTCTTCGGATCCACAATTTTTGTCCCTGCGATGTCCTTTATGGCTGTGGTGCGCGGAGTGAATGATTTGGTGAGTCTCTTTACGGTCTGGAAGACGGTCCTGCTGTTTCCTCTTTTTTTCGTTTTCCTCCAACTCACTGCATAACGTTTCTAGCTCTGTTTGTTTGTCCCTGCGCAGCATCCTTTGCACCTCACTTCGTAATTTTTTGTATTCGTCTAGAGACTTTGCTTTTGCTTCACGCTTCTTTTTTATGACTTCAAAGGTGTCGTCTGCGATCCAGTTTTTGTGTATGATCTTTTCTTTTTGCAATGTCACACTAGCAGCACCTAGACAGTAGTGTGATGTCTTTCAGTTGCTGCCATAGTTCGTCAGAATTAGTTTACGAAACGTTAAAAAATCTATATATACTAGCGATGAATGAATATAAAGGTGTTTTAGCTTCCATGCTTCTTAAGTCCGACATCATTGCCCTCTGCCAGTCCAAGGCTTTTAGAGATATATTAAGGAAGGTGACGATATAATTTTTTTATGATACAGCGTCGTTATGGTCGTTTTGAGATCAACGTCGGGCAGCGCAGTGTCTGTAAAAATCATTTAATGTCATGTCATGTCATGTCATTCTATAAACCAGCTTAGACACCTTTAATAGCTAGTATCAGATGCTATAAATATTTCATCTTTCTATTTTTATTAGATCATTTACCGTATCCCTATCACACAAAGGCGATCAATATCTTATCCAAATGACCGATTAACGCGTGCTATTAACGCGCTTATAACCAATGCCATGCAATATAACAAGGGCTGCTGTTCGAATATATGATATTTAATGGAAGTTAATCGCACGATTAATTTTTTAAATCGCAATTAACTGGAAATTAATCGCAACACATTTCCTTCAAGCATGTTATCTTAATTTTCTTCTAAAGGCCATTAGGTATAAATTATAAAATTTAATGAATTCTTTCTATTACAAGCAATTTCAATAGCCTTTGGTCTAGGCACACTGAATTTTCCCATTTAGTTTTATTGAACAGTTTTGCAAAACAGAAAAATTTGAAACACTGTTCAAATCTGTTAACTGCTCAAAATCCGTTTATTCTTTTTAGTTTGAGCCACCTATAAAATGATATAATTTAAAAATTAGACAACTGATTATCAAAATAAATTATTCATTGCTAGTTGCACAATGCCAACACCAGTCCCAAACCTGGATGAAGAAGGAGGGCGTCGCTGGCAATCTTTGTGATCACACATTGACGTTAAACTGAAACTACCTACCTCTGTTCCTCTGTTCCTCTGTTCCTCTGTTCCTCTGATCCTCTGGTCCTCTGGTCCTCTGTTCCTCTGTTCATCTGTTCCTCTAAGCTGATGTCGTCGCCTTTAAAATACTACGAATGTTAAACCAAACTATTATTAATTAATTGATTACAATGGTATAGCACAACATAATTTAAGAAAGTTATTATTAATCGAATAAATAACTAATTATGCGCTTAGCGATATTTTGGCAGCCAGGATTGTCCATTGACGTTGACCGTATTCTTGCGCTAAAGCAAAGTTCGGCTAAGACACCCCAGAATCGTATTTCACCGGTGCTATATTAATTTAACTTCACACAGCATTATTATTCATATATTGCCCTGGCGTCGTCTCCAAAACAGGGTCACTGTTTGCATTCTGGCCGTGCCAATTTCAAGCCTGGATAAATAATTTATTAGGAGGGCTGTACCGTTGTATCAGCTTCTGATACAACAGCTACATGTATCTTGAACAATCTGTCAAACTCTAGATACATTTCAACCCTGCCAAACGACGCAACTGCTCGCACTCACGGAGTGCCAGTACCAAGCCTTGAATACGGAGAAGGGCAGCTCTGGACATCTCTTTTACAACAATACATCTTTTTGTTTGTTTATATGCGCACTTGTTATAGCGCCCCTTCAAGCTCGCTACTCAGAGGCGCTCCCGACTGCAGAACGGACACTGCATCGAAGTTTCACGCCGAAGCGCTGAGCAATTGCGAGTGAAGGACTTGCCCAAGGTCCCTACGCGGCGACTTGAGGTATTGTATTGTATTGTATTGTATTGTATTTAAACATTTATAAAGCGCCTCTAGTAGGGTGAACCGTTCAGAGGCGCTCCCAGTGCGCAAGGCCCCGCGAGAAGAAGCAGGTTTTGAGAAGAGACAGAGCAGAGGAGAGACTGACAGACAGAAGTGAAGAGCGAACAGAAGGAGAAAGAGCATTCCAGAGAGAAGGACCAATTGAGACAAAAGATCGAGACTGAGCCATAACAGTTCTAGACCGAGGAACCAATAGGTCAAGTCTGTTGGATGAGCGAAGCGGACGATGGGAGGAAGCTGAGTGAGGACGAAGTAAAACATTAGTCAGATATTTTGGGGCAAGACCCCGTTGAGACTTTAGGATCAGAGTGAGGATCTTGAACTGTGCGCGAGCACATAGAGGAAGCCAATGAAGTTCATCAAACATAAAGGTAGAGATGTGAGAGTACTTGGGAAGGCGGGCAATCAATCTAGCAGCTGAGTTGAGAACTGACTGAATCGGTGAAAGACGAACTTTAGGAAGACCAATGAGAAGAGAATTGCAATAGTCGATTCGAGAACATATAAAAGCATGAACTAAGGTAGTGAAGATGGAGGAGGAGACAGAGCGACGAATGACTCTGAGACGTCTTAAATGAAAATATGACGAGCGTGTCAGATTGGAAATATGCTCGGTAAAGGTAAGAGAGCTATCAAGTACTACACCAAGATCACGCACACTTGAAGAGAATGAAAACAATGGGAATTTTTCAGAGAGAAGAATAAGATCAAGCTTATGGAGCTGCTGAGGAGTGCCTAACCAGATAAATTGAGTCTTTGAAGTATTAAGCGAAAGGCGATTAGAAGACATCCATGAGTGGAGATGATTAGTGAGAGATTCAATAAGCCCAACTAGAAGCAGCTGGGAAGAGGGGGGACCATGGACAAATGCCTGGACATCATCAGCAAAGAGATGTCCAGCAGCACTACAGATCGGAAAAAGAGAAGAGATGTCAGCCGTGTAAAGAATAAATAGGAGAGGCCCAAGAACTGAACCTTGAGGGACACCCAGATTAACATGAACCCATTTGGTTCGAGAGTCACCAGATATAATCATTTGAGTTCTTTCAGAAAGGTACGATTGAAACCAAGATAAGGGGAGGCCCTTAACGCCATAGGAGGTTTCAAGACGCTTGAGAAGGATATCGTTATCAACCATATCAAAGGCTGAAGAGATATCATAGAGAGCCAATAAGGTGAGCTCAGACCTATCAACGGCAGAATAGATTTCAGATAGAAGAGAAAGGAGAGCAGTCTCGGTAGAATGGTGGGCCCTAAAACCAGACTGATTTGCAGGAAGAAGACCAGATTGCTCAAGGTAAGGTAGAAACTGCAGAGAGACAAGACGTTCAAGTGTCTTAGAAAGAAAGGAGAGATTGGAGATAGGCCGATAATTTTGGCAAAGGTTGGTGTCAAGGTTAGGCTTTTTGAGGGAAGGAAAGACAAGGGCCCGTTTCTGTGAGGGAGGGATGCAACCTTCAGAGAGGGACCTATTAAACAGGTAGACCAAGAAGGGGCCAAGGTCATCCAAAATGTCATTAATAATAAATGGGGGTAAAGGATCTAGTTCACATGAGTTTAAGTTAACAGAAGCAAAAACTAGCCGAAGGTCCGATTCAGTGACAGGTCGAAAGTCATCGAAGACGGTAGACGTAGAGGTAAATGTTGGAGGAGGCGCATCGGCGGTTGAGGCACGAAGGCGGTCTATCTTTGTTGATAGTGCATCAAGAAATTCACTTGCAGAGAATGCAGGAGTTTCAGTGGAGCGAGATGTCTTGCCAAGAAGTCCGGAGATCGACGACCACAGACGTCTGGGATTTTTGGCATTGCGTGAGACCAGCTTTTCCCAATGAGCAGCCTCTTTGTGGTGGTAGAGACTGTGTAGAGCGCGCAGCTGGGTAATCCAAGTCAGTCGATCACCGGAATCTTTGGTTCGTCGATATCGTCGCTCAAGGCATCGTGTTTGACGACGAAGCCTATGGCAGTCAGCATCAATCCAGACTGCCAATGGACGCAGACGTGTCCATACCTTACGACGGGGAAGCATTTTGTCGAGGAGATTCGTGACGGTGGAAGTGTAGAGGTCAAATAATTGAGCGACTGAGAGAGCGTCGAGAGCAGGAGACGGTGTAGAGAGAAGAGTGTCATGAAGAGCGTTGCTGAAGGCTTGAGAGTCGAACGATTTCCATCCTCTCTGCATGCGAATAGAATGAATTGGTTGAGGATGGATGGAAGGAAGGATGAACTGGATGACGGAATGATCCGAGAGTGTTGGAGGAGTCACCTTGAGATCATCAACTTGTTCGTCATCACTGGTTATGACAAGATCAAGATGACCACCAAATAGGTGGGTAGGTTGATTGATGTGTTGGCGAAGACCGAACTGAGCCAGGAGGTCAAGGAATCGAATTGAAGTGGGAAGAGTAGGATCTTCTAGATGAACGTTGAAGTCACCAAGAATGATGAGCTGGCTGTTCCGCGTTATGAGGATCTCCAGAATTGAGGAAAGTTCTTCGAAAAATTGTCCAGGGGGAGAAGTGGAGCCGGGTCTGTAGACGGTGAGGAGAGTGACAGGACCACGAGGAGTGGCAATGCTCAAACAGAGAGCCTCTAATGTGGTGAACGAGCAGTCCAAGGTAACTTGTGACACACGTAACGAAGAGCGAAAGAAAACTACGATACCACCCCCTTGTTTTTGGCGGCCATCGGTTGGAGGCGGACGAGGGCAGTCACGCGAGGAGTAGCCAGACGGAGTCGCACGTAGGATTGGTACGTCATCTGAGGCAAGGTGCCAGCTCTCCGTGATGGCGAAGACGTCAAGCTGGTCCTGAAGAATAGTTTGAGCAACATAAGCGAACTTTTCAGTGAGAGAGCGCGCATTCCAGGAAGCGAATCGAAGACCGGATGGATGTGATGGCGGTTGAGAGGATTGATTTGTTGTAGGCGTGAAGGATTGATGATGTTCTGTTGGCAGCGTCGGTAGCGAGAAGGTAGAAGGTGATGACATTGGAGAGAACGAAGGCGACGTAGGCGTTAGCGTTGGCTCCTGTGGCTGATACGATGGTGAATCACGAACCAGGCGACAGGTGGCAGGGCACCAAATCTGATGCTTGAATAAAACCTTGCGAAGACAGCGAGTAGGTCGAAGACTCTTCAGCTTTATTGCGCATAGTTCTTGCGAGGTGTAGGTGATGCGGGACCCAACGGTCGGTTCTTGAACTTGAACTTGTGAAGAACTAACAGGCACAACAGTCGTTGACGGCGACGAAGATACAGACGTCAACGTAGACATCAAGGGCGACATAGGCCCAGACATACCTGTAGACGAACTGTTGTAGGGGCAACTTAGTAGACGATCGCCCAACGGCCTCCAGATTCGAGAACCGAAAAGTAACTTGCGGTATCAGGTGCAAGAAGGCCATTTTTCAACGGCGACCATTTTGAATATCCACGAGATCGATTCGAATCAAATCAAAGTTTAAAGTAAAAAAAGCACTTTAGTTACTCTATGAAATCAAGAAGAAGACTAAAATAACAAGTCACGACTCTTGATTATAGAAGTATACAAAATCCCGAAGACTGAAAAAGAATCCAATTGTTGATAAAGTTAAAATAACGGAGCTCAACGCACTGGTGTGTAAACACGACGAACGCAAACACTTTATAGTGGACTCGAACCTCGAACCTTCTGGCTTCAAGGCAACGACGCCACCACTAACCACCGCGCCCCACAACATTGAACAAAAACTCATAACACGGCCACTATTCGTTCTCTGACCGTGCCCGTCCCAAGACTAAAGAAGGAAGGAGGTTGTGCGAGGGATCTTTGTTGTCACAAGGTGTCGTTGCTGTAAAATATGACCGTTTTATTAGCATTGGTCGTTTAAGTCGTCGTTTACGTTTGTTCAATAGTTTCAAGATGCCGCTTGACAACGAAAATCTTTCAATTATATTACACCAGCTTAGACACCTTTAAATTGGTTTCATATCACATTATAAAAATAATATATTTTAAAATCATTTTGATTCTCTTCATCGTGGTTAAGATGAGTTTGAATAGTTACTGCATGCATCTGAGGAAAGCACTGTTATAAGAAACTCTCATTCCAGAATTATAGGACACAGTCATGTTGGAATCGAATAGGTTCAGTCGGACATAGACTCTCGATTAGGGCAACATGATTACTCTGAACGAGTGAACGAACGAACGAAAGAACGAATGAATTTACCATTGTATGAATGAACGAATGAACGAATGAACGAATGAATGAAATGTTAATATCAATAATAATATCTTCTTTATTGAAACAATCCGGATGACCTACCGCAACCGGTTACAGTGTAGATTCTTGCAATTTAAACTAAGCAATTCACACGAGCGCAGATCACAGAATACACGAATCTTAAAACCACACTAACAGTGCAGACAGCATGCAATACTCGGCGCTAATAACATTCCATAAAGCATGTCCGCACTCTCGCTCTCTACGCCAGCGTGCTATCCATTACTCTACCGGGCCCCTCACTAAATGAATGAATGAATGGATGGATGGATGGATGGATGGATGAATGGATGAATGGATGAATGGACGAGCGAACGAACGAACGAATGAATGAATGAATGAATGAATTGCTTTCGGCGTGAAGCTCCGATGCAGTGTCCGCGCTGTAGTCGGGAGCGCCTCTGAGTAGAGAGTTTGAAGTGGCGCTATAGCATGTGCAAATTCAAACTAAAAAAGTAATGAATGGCATTAGTAGTAATTAGCTTTTTAACCAGCTAAGACTGAATTTAACATGAAAAATTATATAAAGTTATTGGATCACTCCTTTCATAGAAGTTCGCTTTCTACCATTTTATTGTTTACTGGTATGTGCCCAAAAACTTGCCAACGGCAACGACCTCTGTAACAGTTGTCATAACCGTCGTTGAGCTATCTATGATTGACTATCGAAAATTTGTCAGAAACTTGGTTTGGGGTAAGAAAATAGGGACATAAATAATTGGAGAAACGTCAAGAGACACTGAACTAAAACAAAGAAGTCGATGTAATTTTAAGAATATGAATTTAGACACGTTTAATACATTAAGGAAGTCAGAAAACTGGTTGGCTATAATTAAGATGTCGCTAAACACGTAGCATCATCATGTAAATTTCTAGCCCAGGTATTTGTTTTCTCAACCCATTTGTGAACAATGGAATACATTATTTCTATAAACTTTCTCATACATAAACTCCATTTGGAAATTCTGGCTCTTATAGAATGTCTATCAAAATAAAGGAGGTGTTTAAGTATTTTGAATAGCTGTATCCTACATTATGTGAGCGCTTCTGAATAGACATACAGATAACAATTCTCTGCATTGATTATCATTGATGTCATTAACATTCATTCATTCATTACGAGAATTTATGTAGCGCCTATTCGAGAAACCTACTAAGAGGCGCTCCCAGCCCAGCCACAGCTAAAAATAGGATTTGAGCGACTTATAAAGCAGACGCTCTTTCAACAGAGAGACAGAGAGTCAGAGAGATAGAGAGGAGTTGACTTAAACACCATTAAAAGAAATTTAATTCCTCCTATAAGTTTAACTTCCACATCAACATTTTAATTAATTACACGAGCAACAAACGCATTGGCTTAATTAGTATCAAATATGAAGGGAGTATGATTATAACGTCAATACTGCATATTATAATTTATAAGATAAAAAACCTACGTTTATTATTTCATTAAATGTTTCTTTCGGTTTCCACTTATGCAAAATGTTGCAACATTTTGGTCAAAATATAAAATGAACGGCAAATGCTTTAAACTGCTCTATTAAAAGTTCAAGATGTCTGCTATGAGGTCAAGTAATAGTTCAATGCCTGGCAGTGATGGGACTTTCAAAATGCACTCCGAACATGGAACATCGCCGCTTCATTACGCCGACCCCATGATATCCGCAAAAAATCGTATGTCTGCCACAGATCTGAACACAGAATTGTTACGAAATATAACGGCTTCAATATTCACAAAATGCCTCTGTTAAAATTATCTAAATGTTCAAGGGGCCGGTAGAGTAGTGGACAACACGCTGGCGTAGAGAGCGAGAGGTAACGAATTCGAACCCCCGTTGGGCGGCCATGCATTGTAGGCTGCAATTAGCGCCGTGCAATGCACACTGTCTGTTCAGTTGGTAACTTAACTGAACAGACAGTGTGCATTGCACGGCGCTAATTGCAGCCTACAATGCATGACCGCCCAAGAATTTTTTTCTTTAATTAACCCTAACCCAAACGCACTGCGCGTTACATGTGCAATAACTTGCAGTAATCTTAGCTAACATCAAACTTAAGGAAAAAATTCTATGCTATTATATTTTGGTATTTATAAAGCGCATCTCACGGCACAAACTAATCAGAGGCGCTCCCAGTGCGAAGAACTCCTGGAAAAAGAAAAGTCTTAAGACAACGGGCAGACAAAGTAAAGCCTCCAGATAAAATCTGAGCACGAATAATAGTAGGAACGCCATTCCACAGTAAAGGGCAGACAGAGGCAAAGGCGCGATGTTGTTTTTTCTGGCTCAACGTCATTCTGAATATAAAAAAAAATATTATTTCAGAGAGTTCGGTAAATGTTCTTTTACAAGGAGTCGACACATTGGATTAAGATCATAGATGACTTAGCAATAATTTTTAAATGCATTTGGCAATAATTATATAACCATAAGATATTGAATTAAAGGTATCTAAGACAGTGCTGTCCAACCTTTTTGACACCGCGGGCCACCAAAGAACTTTACTTGAAGTCGAGGGTAGCGCCAGTGAGCTCAAAGGCAGCAACTGTCTTCTTTCCCTTCAGGCTAGAATTATTCCCTCTGGCGAGGGGTCAGCCACTGGGATCCTTCTCCTCCACTTGTCTCTGTTTCCAGTGTCTTCTTTCTTCAATTTGAGCAGCTTCAGACCTTGTTGCATCACTTTCTCCCATCTTTTCTTCTGTCGTCCCCGGCAGCATCGACCATATACCTCTGCTTGCATGATTCTCTTGACACAACTATCATCCTCTTTTCTCATTACATGTCCATACCACCTTAACCTCGTCTCTCGTGCCTTGTCGTTTATACATGCCACTCCGAGCGTCTTCCTTATGTATTCATACAAGTACTCATAGTTGCTTTAGATGTAACGGGTATTGGAACCATTTACGTCGACTTCACATCGTATTTTAACACGTTCTGTCATTAAAAAGATGATAAGAGTCAACCTCATCATTTGATCAGACTGCGGTTTTAGTACCACCAAAATTAATAGCCAAGATGACCGAGTTAACAATGATGTATTGCGTTGATGTTGACAGCATAAACCAAGATCAGACGATTTATTCTGTCCCTAATGCAATTTATATTATAAGTTTAAAAGTAAAAGAGGTGTTTGTGGTATGTATAAAAATAAATGTAAATGAAACATTCGCATTTTTCTATTGCGAACGTATTACTGCCGCGACCTTCCTCATTTTTCTGTATAATTATCTATCGAGTGAACATACATTATGCAACATGCAACGCCATCCGGAGAGCTTAACAATCATGCAATTTGTGGTTTAAGAATATTTTTCGTGTCTTCCGTTCATTATGATCGTATCACTATTTTTTATTCCGATATTGAACGTCGTCATAATCAATGGTTGTTGACGCAAATGGCATTATATGCAGTAAAATAAAGACATAAATTATATATTATACAGTTTCCAAAAGCCATCAATTAGAGATGTATCATGTAGTACCTGTTTCGGGAAACAATTATTTTAGCAGCAGAGGTGTATTACAGAGCCATGCGCCGACTCGAAAGTGTCGGGGGCGGCGCGCCGGTCATTTTTGGTCGGCGGCGGCGGCGCGCCGACCAACATAAATCGGCGGCGGCGGCGCCCTCGAAATGTTAGCGTCGGCGGCGCGGCGCGGCGTCGTGGGGTTAGTGCTCCAGCGTCGCATGCATATTTTAATAGTTGTTACACAAGCAACTTATATTATAAAGATATGAGTGTTCAGCAATTATTTTTGGCAATTATCTGGTCTTAAATTAATGTTCACGAGAAGCAATTATTCTCAGAATAGACGTTCAATTACAGGATTCTACAAAGGTGATATTGTAAAGCCACATGACAGGGTTTTCAAATTCAAGCCTCCAGCTTGCGTAAGCTAATAATAGAAGCTAAAGAACCGTTTGCGCAGTGGTGGCTCTACCTGCCTATTTTACTATTGACCTGCCTTATGATCCACCAAAAATTCTTTGGGTTTTTATAAATTCTCGGAATGAATGAATGGCGGGAAAGTGAAAAATTTCTGGAAAAGACATAGAATATTGAAACAAAAACCGCTTCAAGTTGTTATTCAACAATAATATCATTAGAAAAAAGGTTTTTTGCAAATTATATATTTATCCTTTTCTGTCAAAAACCAAAAATTGAACAATTGAGTCTTCACGTTTTGGTCATTGCCTTTGGTCAGGCGTGTTGCGACATGGGCCTGGTTTGGGTCAGATAGGTCACATATAGACAGGCCTATTAATGTTCGAAAGCTTGACTACCAATTTCACTTATAATATAATAGGCTAGGTCACGTTCAGCGTGGGACTTTGATACTGGAGAAAAAAATGTGAATTAGGTGGTAACTGGCTGGCAAGAAGAATCGCAAGCCTGCAGACGCGACCATTCGCCTACATAAAATTACAGAGCGCCACTTCATTGTAAAATTATAGTAACGTGTATCCTAATACTAGAGGGCAGACTGTTCTTTGCCATCCTAGCGTATGGTCAGACTATCAGGCAAGAAGGCATACACGGCATAACAATTCACTTATGCCTGCCTGGAGTTATTTTTACCTTCCTTGATGCCATAATTCAAATCGAATCACAAAATCCACAACAGCTTAAACGCCAAGCGCTCTTTTCCAAAAGTCAAAACGAATAGATATCATCATAGGTTTCATTGCATTGACGCAAAATCGGTGGTGCCAGGAAAAATCGAAGAAGATAAGAAAAAGATTCTATTTCGCACTGACGCAACATTTTTTCGCGAAATCATGCAAAAGATGAAAAATGCAACAAAAATAAATAAGCTGATAAGTAGCATCGGCGGCGCGCCAACAAATTTTCGGCGTCGGCGTCGGCGGTGTCGGCGCGCCGACCCAAGAAAATCGGCGGCGGTGGCGCCCACTAAATGTCGGCGGCGGCGGCGCGGCGCGGCCGGCGCAGGGCTCTGGTGTATTAATTAGCAATAAGCAAAACACCAAGAGAGCGTTTAGCGACATCGTACGGCGATCAAGATATTTGATTTAAACTAGAGCGTGAGTGCGTGAGTGAGTGAGTGAGTGACTGAGTGACTGAGTGACTGCGTGAGTGAGTGACTGAGTGAGTGAGTGAGTGTGTGAGTGAGTGAGCGAGTGAGTGAGTGTGTGAGTGAGTGAGTGAGTGGGTGAGTGAGTGAGTGAGTGAGTGAGTGTGTGAGTGAGTGAGTGAGTGAGTGAGTGGGTGAGTGAGTGAGTGACAGCAGACAGACAAAGCAGACAAAGAGAAGACGCGAATGTAGACAGATAGAAAGACAGACAGTAGACTGACGTGGATTATCCAACTCTCTCACTCAGGTAGTGCCCGACCCCAAGCCTGGGACGCGAGGGTGTAGTGGGTATGTTCGTTGCCCTCAGGTTGGAATCCGCGTGGGCACCTTGAGCAAATTCTTCACGCGCAGTTGCTCGGGCGCTTCGGCGTGAAACTCCAATGCAGTGTCCGGGCTGTAGTCGGGAGCGCCTCTGAGTAGGGAGCTCGAAGGGGAGCTATAGAATTGAAGAAACAAATAAATTAGTAAAAAGATAAATTTAAACCGTCTTCGATATAAGATGTCGTTAAATTACTTAAATAATTATATAATACACAAATTGAATATCATAACGATTAGATCAGATTTATAATCAAAGGCTGTCTCAATCGCTTTTCGGTCGCTTCGCTTTTAACGGTTTGATCTTTATCTATTTTTGCAATTAGTAGACAAAATTCTATTTCAGAAAACTTGTAGCCAACATAATTTTGTCGTTACCATTCACTGCAACAAATTATGATTATTCAAACCAGTTTCATTCAATCATTCGTGAAGTCAGGTCTCCTGTGACGTTGCATAATGATTATTATGTCAACAATTTCTTCTCCACCGGTTTGCCGATGGTCTCAGAGACCGGCGGTTACACGCCTTCAAATTATTTATCACAGATCTTATATAACTTTATAAGGAATTTCTCTCACAATTGCTTCAAGGCGAAAGTCGACACGTTGCTAACAGAAGATTCGAGATTTGCAACCTGGCTAATTCTAGGCTTTAGGAGTAGGCCAAAACTCATTCGGTCCAAGACACCCGAGGACAATTCAAAAGCAATTACAGAATTTAAAGGGAAGCTTAAAATTATGTTAAACAATCCGCCAAACGACTACAATTGTACATTGATACGATGGTCATTCTGCTGCGACTGGTGCTATTAAAAATTATATTGTTTTCTCGGTTATTATGCTCTATTATACGTCTATAGTCATGGTTGACAAAATGTGCAACTATAATATTATAATAGTTATGGTCACATATTTGCAATGATGGCGCTAAATACAAACAACATAATTTATTCATACATTAAGTCAAAATCGCCAAATTTATAAAGCCAATGTACATGGAATAAAGGTGTTGAAGATGACCGCGTTTTTTCTTTTCGGATTTCTAGCGACATCCTGAGGCTGCCTCTCAGGTTAGCGACTCTATTATCACAGAAACGTAATATCCGTCGCTTATTAGAGTCAAGGGCTTAGCGCCATCTTGTGCCTACAACGGCCATTCTTGTCACCACAATCTTTCTTTAAGTCTTCGGTTTGATACATTGAGAAAAAGGAACCGACTTTAATGAATATTATAACAAAATATAAAGCCCTGGACAGAATCTTCTCGATCTGTGACGGTTTGGTTCAAGAGAGCCTTGGGTTAACACCCTGTTTTAATTACACGGACGCTATATAAAGAATTCGCATTTACTGCAGCCCATTCAAGCTCTCCACCACCGTGCCACACGCAATAATTGTAATAATTATGCACGACGTTTCTCACTTGCACGCACCACATGCACCATTACGAGTGTAAGAAAGATCTCTGTTCTCGTCTTACGCCGCCTGTTAGACCTTGCTCCTGACAACATTTGCGAGCTCTATATTGCTCGACTTCTATAGCACTCGCCGCTTCCGCTCTCTTCGATCGACTGAACAAAAACATTGTTGATCCACTGTATGCATATCCGTGTCTTCTCGGTGGTAGGACCATCGACCTGGAATAGCATTCCATTGACGTAAAGTCCTCTTTCCAGAAATCCATTTCCAGCATTGCTCGCTCATCTTAGGACAGGTTTACTTGACCGCGCTGGAGTCGGGAGCGCCATCTAGTCGCCCCATTGAAGAGGCGCTATATAATTCTCTTCAAAGCTGCGTTTATTCTATCTCACTAATCAAACTGTCTATCTTAAATCTAATCTATATTATTATGCCGTGACTGGTCTACTGGTGCCAGAAAAACCACTCGTTTGATTCAAGATTTAATTGATATTTGGTCTTATTTAACTATAATTGGCAACGACATTTCTGGCAGCTGCCAAGGTCGATAACTGTTGCAAAACATCACTGTATAGATCTGCCAGAAACTTATGGGTGCATAATTACAATATATGAAGCGCCTTGATAAATACTCACGTAAATACGTAGCCTATAAGTTTATTGGTGACCCGTCCAAATGGCGCCGACAAAAGGGCGCCCGACAAAAGGGCGCCCGACAGAAGAGCGGCGCTCTTAAAAGAAATATTATCGCGAGCGATATCGCGGAAGATATAAAGTGTTTGAAAAAGACAAGTGATCCACCACTACATACATGACTTTGATGTTTAACGAGATGTAGAAGCTTAGAAATTATTTCAGAAATACAAACAAAGAGTTAACATGAGAAGTTCAAACTCCATAAAAGTTGTTTAACTAGAAATATGACTAAAAGTTACAGCCAAAAATTTCAAAAATAGACCAAGGTCAACATTTAATTGACTAAAAGCATAAAAAAGTTATAATTGAATAAAAAAAATTGACTGCTTTATGTTATTTATAGACGACAAAATAATATAATTTGCAATAGTAAATAGTTATGTGTTCCATCCGGTCCAAACTGTCAATTTTTCATATATTATTGCTAATTATTTGAGAGATGAGGGCCATTTTTGAGGCCTGGCGGGCCACGGGTTGGGAACCGCTAACATAGAGCAATCAATTTGCTACGATTCGTCCGTGACAGATTTAATAGGTTTAATTTCATTATGTCCACTGACCAGTGATTGCAGAGTTTTGAACTCGCTCGACCTTCTGGAACAGAAACCGGATTCGTTACTACAAGTTTTTACTTCTATCCAGTAATTGTCAATTTGTTTGCATGGTTTGTCAATGTTAAAAGGCTCAACAGCTGATGATTGCTATTGGGTATTTGCACAGTGACGTAATGGCCTCATTTGCCCCAAAATATCTGACTAATGTTTTACTTCGTCCTCACTCAGCTTCCTCCCATCGTCCGCTTCGCTCATCCAACAGACTTGACCTATTGGTTCCTCGGTCTAGAACTGCTATGGCTCAGTCTCGATCTTTTGTCTCAATTGGTCCTTCTCTCTGGAATGCTCTTTCTCCTTCTGTTCGCTCTACATTTCTGTCTGTCAGTCTCTCCTCTGCTCTGTCTCTTCTCAAAACCTGCTTCTTCTCGCGGGGCCTTGCGCACTGGGAGCGCCTCTGAACGTTTCACCCTACTAGAGGCGCTTTATAAATGCTTAAATACAATACAATACAATTTGCATAGGCATGCGCCATATTGATGCGTCAGCATGCTTGTTTACGTTGGACACGTCTGTAATTATCGTTTATTATGAACTGCAAAAATCATTTTCTGTGGTGGGACTGTAAACGCTGCAGCATTACCGAATGCTTTAGATTTGAATGACAAAATGTATTCGCCCCTTGCTTAATGACGTAACGGCTCATTTGCATAATGGCCTGCGCCATATTGGTTCGCAGGCAATGCTTGTTGACATTGGATACGTATGCGAATGGCGCTTATTATAAAAATGATTTTCTGTGTTTTTACTGTTTTATCTGCGGCAAACTTACTGACAGAGATAAATGTTCAATTATAGAAGTCCAAATACACGAGCTTGAATGTCGAGGTTAACGCGAGAAGAACATCGGCGGCTAAAAACTACAGCCAGAGACATGCAATCGATCGCAAGCAAAATAGGCCTAATGTAACAAATTCTGTGTCAGTCCAATTATACGATCTAACCTAAAATCTACAAAAAGAGTAGGCCTAGTTAATATAATCTTGTAGATAAATTGCCAGAAGACAAGTAGCCTAAATTTAGGATTAGAATCGACGTCAAGAAGGGATTTTTAAAAAATAAATGTAAGTTCCAGTAACTTGGGCCTACGTATACCAGAGTAAGCAGACTTATGAGCCCAGCACGAGCGATGTTGAAAGTTAACCTACAAAATTATAAGCGACATCGTGCATGCAGATTACAAAATTTAATGTCAATTTTATGAAATTATTAGGTCGGCTGCCGGACAGCAGAACTTAGCCCAAACGATTTACTTCTGCTGAGCTTTAAGCAGTTCCAGAACACTGGTCACAAAGTCGTAGAAAATAGCACGTCATGTCGAAATTGATGCTAGGCCTAATTGACAGTTCCGCTTTTACTAGCTCAGCTAGATTTAATTGCGATTGCTAGACAACATGTAGGTCGTCCATAATGCTGAACGCTCTCTCGCAAAAAGCATTAATTAAAACGGAATGAGAGAATATAGGCCTACGAAGGACAAAATATGCTATAGGCCTACTGAGTATCAGAGGTTTGTAAAATTTTGAAGACTTCAAACCAGCGCTGTCCAACATTTGATGTTCAGCCAACGACGTCAAATTCATCGAACAATCTATTAAGTTTAGTGTGCAAAATAAGAACAATATTGTGAAATGTGGGTCTTAACAGCAAATTCCGGGCCAATTTGGGATCAGTCCGGGACAATTTGGGATCAGTCCGGGACACGGGACGCACAGGGCCAATTCCGGGACTGTCCCGGCGAATCCGGGACGGTTGGCAGCCCTATGTACGTTGGAAGAAGCCCAGCCATTTACAGTCCGTGAAGCAGCAAAAAGCATAGACCTAGGCCTACTTGTTAATTATAGCAGATCTGGGCTCCGGCCGAAATTCGCTTCAGGGATTCGGGTCGATCCAGGCTGGATGGTGTTTAGACCGCTGTATCTATTAAGGTATAGGCCTATGGATAGATCAATAGGCCTATGACGATAACTTTATTCCATCAACTAACAATTCACCGTGTAACGGCGTGTAGCCTACGTTGACAACAGTTCACAGCTGTACACCAATATGGCCGACCACATAGGCCACGCCCTTTTACAAAAAGTCTATATTAAAGTTTTACCTAACTTGGACTTCGCCATACATTTGTAACTAGAATGCTTTTTACATACTAGTTACTTTGTTTTGTCGATAGTCTTTTTTGATGTCGTATGTGAAGTTTCTATATGTGATACTTGTTCACCAGAGTGCTGTTTTGCAACTGGTTGCATTAAAGAATATACTTACTTACTTACTTACTTATAGTAAAGTCTAGGTTGTCGTCAACGTTCTCAGAAGGCACAGGACATCGTTAAATACTAAATACCTGTGTAACATGTACAGTAGCTAGACACCCTTAAATATTTTATATACATTTCTATAAATAGTATGTTTGAGCAGCTAATTCGAATTGTAGGTGGTATGGATGTTGCATAGGAAACCCTTCAAAACTGCGATTAATAATTTAAACTCGAGCTGCTTTCAGCCACAGTTCAAGTAAGGTCTGCACTGGGAAACCAGGAGATTCAATGAGTTTAACCAATCACCGTTGCTATAAAACATTGTCGTTGAACGCAACCTATCAACCAATGACCTAATTCATGGACCTATATCTGACGCACTGCAGCCCGCCTTATTGGCCGCATACCTAAATTCAGCCACATCTCCAGCTATATGCGTGACGTTCTCCACTGGCTTCCACTCAAAAAGCGAATTGAGTATAGGTCTATAGGATATCTACTCTGATCTGGCGCTGCAGTGCATGCTAGACCTTGCTCCTGCCTACGTTTGTGAGCTGTGTAGCCCTATACTCTTAGTTCTCACCATTTCCGCTCCCTTCGTTCGACTGAACAAAGTCTACTCTCAGTCCCATTTGCTCGAACTTCCACTATGCAGAACCGTGCTTTCTCGGTGGTAGGACCCTCAACCTGGAATGGTCTTCCTCTGACCATCCGCTCTCTTTGTAAAAATCCTTCTCAGGATTGCCTCTCTCATCTTAAGACAATTTTATTTGGCCGCGCTGAGGTTGGGAGCGCCTCTGAGTAGCCCTCTTGAAGAGGCGCTATATAAATGCATTTAATGAATGAATGAAGTAAGTCTTCGTATTATATTTCTCGACTTGAAAGATTGAGGAACTTGCAGAAGAGAATGATGCCCGTAATTCTTCTTCTTTAAGTTCTCTGCCCCACGGCAGGTTCCAACTTCCAATGACGCCATTCTTCTCTCCGCTGTGCTTTTCTTTTCACTTCGTTATATCCGTCAGACATCATCCATCCCAGCATCATCTGTCTCGGTCTTCCTCTCTTTCTTTTCCCCTCCAATCTCCCTTCTATGATTTATCTCAGAAGGGAGTCTCCTCTTAGTATGTGTCCAATCCAGTCTGTTATTTTGCCTTTCTCTTAAAGTTGTCATCAGTGATCTTTTTCTCCTACTCTTTTCAGGACCTCTTCTTTTCTCACCTTCTCCGTCCAGCTCATCTTTTCCATCCTTCTCCATATCCACATCTCGAAGGCTTCCAGTCTCTTGTTATCCTCTTTCCTCTTTCCTAATCCCTTCTGGGTTTCCGGTTGTAACCAACTGTTATGTACATATACTTTGTAAAAATGTTTTTGTTATATTGGTGCAATAAAATTGATGGTTATGGTTATGGTTATGATGGTCCAAGTCTCCGACCCATACAGTACCACGCTCCATACCAGTACTTTGACAAGTCTCGTCTTTAGATCTTTGCTCAACCCTCCTCTCATCAACTCGCCTCTATTCGTGAACGCATCTTTTCCTAATACTATTCTTCGTTTCATATCACTCTGGCATCTTACATCTGTTGTTATCATACTTCCAAAGTAACAGAAGCTCCTGACCTGTTCCACCTCCTCTCCATTTATTGTTATTCTCATTGCTATCTCATCCTCCCCGCCATTTATCCTCATGTTCTTTGTCTTTCCGATATTTATCTTCATGTTGTATTTCATTGAGGTCCTGTTTAGCTGATCCATCAATTTCTGCAGCTCCCTCTGTGTGGTCGCCAGCATTGCCTGGTCGTCGGCAAATCTCAGGGCTTGCCCGTAATTACCAAAAGCAAAAAGCAACGTTAAATTTTCGTTCTAATTAAAGTCTAAGGTCAATCTTAAACACCTTAACAGACTCAATCTTTAACTATATAAGAGCATCGTATTAGACAGTTTATTGCTATTTCACTTCAAGCGCTATCTGTCTATTCTATTCTATTTTTGAATTTATAAAGCGCATCTCACAGCACAACCTAATAGTTGCTAAAAAAAAGTTTGTTCAAAGTGCTCTAATATGCCGAACAAATTTCTGTTTAGGGTAACGATCTCTGTTGTCATAGACCTTGGTTAAATCGGATCCATCCATCCACAACCTCATCAGCGACGCTCCCAATGCGAAGAAATCCTGGGGGAAGGAAACAGTTTTAAGACACATGGCACAAAAAAGCCTTCGGGTAAAATCTGAGCACGAAAAATAGTAGGAAGGCTATTAAACAGTAAAGAGCAGGCAGAGGCAGAGGCAGAGGCAGAGGCAGAGGCGCGATGTTGGGCTGTGGGAGTCCGAGATAGTAGTACAAGAAAATCATGGCGGTCTAAAGAGCGGAGAGGACGTCCAACGGTAGCTGAGAAAGGCTTCCTAATAAGATCACAAGGGTAGCGAGGCACTTGACACAAAAACATCTTATAGGTAAGAATTTTTTTATATTGAATCCGGGCAGTCAAAGGAAGCCAGTGAAGGTGCTCAGTCATGAAAGTCGAAATGTGAGAGAAACGAGGGAGGCGGGCAATCAAACGTGCAGATGTATTACATTGTAAGTATCGATTGAAGAGGAGCCAGGCAGAGTTTAGGTAGGCCAATGAGTAACGAGTTACAGTAGTCAATGCGGGAACAGATGAAGGCGTGGATCATAAAAGAAAAAATCGACGAAGAGACAGATCGCCCAATGGCACGTAAACGTCGCAGATGATAGAAGCTGGACCGAGAAATGTTAGCAATAATTGAAGGGCTTGGAGCAATAACAAGGTAATATGTCGAAAATCATGAATGTTGGGAAATCGACTTCAAAGATTTACCACTTCAAACTGCTGTATATAAGCCATTTGACAACATATCGACAAACTGTTTTAAGCAATATGTACCTTAAAATTGTCTTTAACGAAATTTGTAAATGTTTCAATGTGAAAGATGAAATTATTATTATTTTTTATACATTTTGCATCATATCGGGTTATTGCAACACGAACACTCAGTCATCGGTATCATTTCTGGTGCAATAACAGGTTATGTCGACAAAGCGTTTTTTAGCAGCTGCAATACCACACATGTCATCTGGAATAAGTGAACATACCTTATTATTGCACTGAACTGTCTCTATTACACAGTTCGAGAATCGTGCAATAACATGGTAAGTCGTCATAACTGTTACTAGTACTGTCGATATATTTGATATGTAGAAACAGTGCAATAAGAAGTTTTAATGACATAGCTGTAGAAATTGCATCCAATTTAAACGAAAGTGGGAGCAATAACAGATTATGTCAGATAACTTCATTGTTGCACCGGCCTCAATACAAAGTTTGTAAGAAAACACGGCAATGTATGTCGTCATACCGGGATATTGCACTAGAGTTATGGTCGAACTCTGACGAGTGCGCAATAACATGTTATGTCGACATAACGTTTTTTGAAAAACAGCGCTCAAAACTACTCAGATCTGTACCAAATTCACAGGGTTTATAGATTACCATCTTCCGCTCACGGTGGCATACTGTTTCGCAAGACATAGGTATGTCGACATACCTTGTTATTGCTCCAAGCCCTTCAATTATGTGAAGAGAAGGAAAGAGTGATGTCAATAGTAACACCCATGTCACGGACATTTTGTCATGAAAGTAAATTGAGGAAAGTGCTTGGCAAGTAAAACGTAGTTAAGCTTTTATTAAGCTAGTCTACATCAGCAGGCATGCCGTAATGAAGTGACCCGGCTGACGGCGTGACGAAGGCCGAACAGCCGGTGGATGTAGGATAGTCTACATGTAAATGAAGAATACAATATATCAGGCATACACTATAACATTACAATGATTGCAGGCCGATGTTTGCTGTTTCCTTTCGACACCTTGGAAAATAAAAGTCGGTGACATTCAATTGACTGGCACATCAGCTTGAAAACGTTTAAATGTTCTGACATAGCCATCGAAGTCCAGATCATAGTCTTCAATTTGTGGAGTAGGTCTATTATTATAATTGGTCATTTTGAAATAAGACACAATTCATGATAGACTTTTTTACTGCACTTTATTATTATTATCTGAATAACAGTTGTTGTACTCAATGAGAATCCGATTAGACACGCAGGGCTGACATCGCGAGCCAATGTTAGTCAGAACGATGACATGTTTATTAAAAATTAACTTTATAGTAGAGCGAACCTCTAACGGTTGTTACCAGAGTTTGACCGCGTACAAGCGTGTTAATATAAGTAAGTAAGTAAGAATATAGCTAGAAGTGGCGGCTATTTTGGATAGAAACGACGGTGACTATACGCAGGGAATGAGACCACGATCATGAATAAGCGTCGGCGATAAACCTGCGGTAATGGTAATATTCCTAATGATCATAGTTTTTCTTGCTTAAATAATACATTAATTTTAAAAAGTAGGATATTTATAGAAGCGTTTTAAAAAGCATTTTGGTAGATCTATATTATTTATTTTCTGACACTCACATTGAGACCTCATATATATATATATATATATATATATATATATATATATATATATATATATATATATACACACACATATATATATACTGTATTTTCTATTATGCAATTATTTGACGCTTCCTTTGCAACATTATTTCAGATATTGCTAAAGGGTGATATTGAGGTGGTAGGCCTATGTCAAATAAATAAAAATGCGAAGGTGACGTTTAGCAAATAGAAGGGCAAGAGGCTATCTTTGCCCGCATTTCTTAGACACTCCCTGCGTTGCTATAGCCGACCATTGAAGTGTTTTATTTACTACAGCATAATATGTCCAGATATTGTCAAAGTTTTGCTTTGTAGAAAGCTGGCAAATGAGATCAATTAAGCGTTGAATCTTTTGTCTTAAACACCTTAAACGACGAGCAAATATGCACTATAATAAATGTCCACTATGATAGAATGTCGAGAAGACAGAAACAGAAGATGGGTGATGATGATGGGTAAGAGTTAAGTCTTAAAATATGGGGTGGCAATGAGGGGTGTCACGTTGGGTCTGTCGCCCTGTTTTCCCAACTTTAGGTTTAGATTCATCGTTGACTGTATAAAGAAGGCAGATGAACCACTTTGGAATCGAATACCAACTTCGATCGGCGGTTTCTTATGAAAACATATTACTATTTTCAATCGATTTCCTTCTTTTTAACAAATTCTAAGTATGCTGTGACATGAGTTAGGCAATGGCACGCTATTAGGAATAATTTACGGCGCTGTTTGAGTTATTATAAGTGTTAATATAATTTCCGACGCTAAGCTCGATATCCTTTTTTGTCGCATTCGCATGTTTTCCGGTCACTACACTTGCACTTTCTGCTGCAGCAATCCCTATCGATAGAACACGACAGGCCAGTATCCAGACAGGTTTTCCCGAGAACATACGACTGTGCCCTATCGAACCTGGAAATAATTCAAACAACGAATGTATAAACTATACCTTTGAATTATAATCGTATTAACTGAAAAACTGAAAAACCAACTGACCAACTGACATCCGACCGGATGATCACGTTTGATTAACTACTGATTCGCTCACTCTCTTACAGATTTGCTCACAGACTAACAAGTTTTACGACTCTTTGATCCGTAGCTCCAAATGACAGGCTCGCTCACACAGTGATTGGCTCATTCAGTCAATCACTCATTCATTTAGAAGCCTAACCCAAAAATTCCCTAGCATATTCTATGTCCCCACACCCAAAAATCCACCAAATCATTCACTATGGGCAGTGTTGTTGAAAGTATCGGACAAATGTACTTAAGTAAAAGTAAAAGTAACATGCATTTTAATTAGGGCTGTTGATTTAATCGCGTTAACGCGTGCGATTAACGCGTTAAAAAATTTGCGATTAAAAATTTTAACGCATTAATCGTATGCGTTAATTAGATCTGATTAAAATGGACTCGGAGGCAGAAAAACTCGTTTTAAACGGAAGGCTCATACTTAAAGCTAGCATTCTTTGGCAAATATTTCAAAAAAGATTTTGAGTATTATCGTAGCAATTCTGTGCTGCTCAATTGTCGCCTGCATGCGAACCAAAACATGCGTTAAACGCCAACGATGAGCCGTCGACATCGGCCGCATCGCATCGGCCACTAAGGTTGTTTCCTTTTCCTCACTCCGTCAGACGTCAGACTACGTTGGTTGAAATCCATGAAATCGCAAGACCAATGGATTTCAGGTTTCAAATGATAAATGCTTACAGAAGGACAACTGAGACGAGGTTTGGCAAGAACCGCAACCTCTTGTGAAAAAATGTGATAATAAATGATGAGGTTCAATAGCAGACCTACTATTGTCAATTAATAAGAGCATCCCTTGAACCGACCAGGGTAAATAAACTGGTCTGACGGTACAATTGGCTGAATAAATAATTCATCTTGATAGTCAGAAAACAGTTGTCTAATTTCACATTTAGGCCCATGTCATGTTAATTAAAGGTGGCTCAAATGAAAAAAAATTAACGGATTTTGAGCAGTTGACTCACTGATGATTTGAACAGTGTTTCAATTCTGTCCGTCATGCAAAACTGTTCAAAAAACTAAATGCAGAAATTCAATACGCCTAAGCCTAAGACTATTAAATATGTTTGCAATAGAAAGAACGCATTCAGTCATTAAAATTTTATGCTTCAGGGCTCCTTAGAAAATAGTAAGATTAATATATTTGAAGGGAATGCATTGCGATTAATTTGGCGTTAATTGCGATTAAAAAAATTAATCGCGCGATTAATTTCGATTAAAATTTTTAATCGAACAACAGCCCTAATTTTAATTACTTAAGTAAAAGTAAAAAGTACTCGTCACAGATTTTACTTAAGTAAAAGTAAAAAGTATCCTTCCAAAATAATACTTTTAAAGTAAAAAGTAAAAGTATCGAGTCTTTTCCATAACTCAATCCATTTTTAACCCTCTAAATGACTAAATTCTCGAAATGGTTATCGTTGAGTCCAGTACGTAGCCTAGGCCTATGATTCTGATTAATTTGTTAGCACAATGCACAGGTGGAGTCATTTTACCGCAGAAATGGCAGTGAATCCAGGGTGCACCACCCATCCAAAATCTATTTTTAGGTATGCAAATTTAAATCAGCTGCCTTAGCCTATGTAATGAAATTTTAATTAGCGCTGTGAAGTAACGAACATTGTAACGAGTGTCGCATAAATTGTAACGAAGTAAAAGTACTGAAATATGGGTAAAATTTTACTTCGTTGAAAGTAAAAGTATTTCAGTTTTGTGATACTTCGTTACATGTGAAAGTATTAAAACTTTTACTTGAGTAGCCTACAGTAACGCGTTACTTTTACTTCGTTACTGTACAACACTGACTATGGGCCTAACACTTCTTCGCAGAATATAATTCAATGACGTGAATCGAATAATCTTAGTCGTTGATGAGACTTCCTATCTTAACACTTGTCCAATATCTAGAAAGATTTGCATAAGAAAAACATTTTATTTTGACTTCAGGTCCTTTATCTGTCTTAAAATAACGCCAGCTCAATATGCAATTCGCTTCTCCTTACGCATGCAGTGAACAAAATATTGTCAGCTTCTGTCGCTGTCTCGGAGAGCTCTCAATTGGCCATTGGCCGTCGAGCAAGTGTTCTACCTCGTGAGGTAGTTCCCTCGCGAGGATAGCGAGGGACATAGTAACTATACATTATTGCTCTAGTTCCATGATAAATTGCAAAACTCCCCTTGAATATTTTCAGAAACTGATATTGGACGTTGCCAGCATAAAATTTGAAGCTTCTGTCATCTTCTATTTATTCCTTAGCTAAACTGGGCCCGTTTTGGAGGGGGGGGGGACATGGACATCTTGAGGGCCTGTTGTTCCCCAATCACTCAATCCGAGATTATCTGCTGCAACTGCTTCATACTTGATGAATAATTAACGCACATGCTCTAAATTTATAAAACTATTGCTCTACTGTATTAAAACTCGATGAACCATTAATGAAACATATTTCCAACTAGGTTATTCTGTTCTAATCTCATACAGCGTTGGGACAATAAACTTGATTTGATATGATAAAAGAACTGCTCCGATCATTCCAAATGCACCGTGGTCGTCACTGACCAGAAGTGGCTCGCGGCGTTTTTATATGTCTAGATCTAAATGTATACCCTACCTCTTTCCTTTCGCTGGATTTCCGCCAGGGAAGGGTACTGCGGTCTTGACAGCAGAATCCGGCTCTCGTTCTGTGAACATCAAAACACAGAACTTCACTGAGTCCCCAAGAGTCATGAAGTTAGATGTCTTGAGCCAGTTCTATTCTAGAGATGAGAGATACAAAACGTGCGTGGACACACGAACTCACGTTTGGGATTGGAATTGATTCTTGGTTAATAAGTTAAGTTGCATAACTTTCAATATTTCTACATTGCAACCCGTCGCTTTTTTGCGTTTTGTAGCCTAGTCCTACTTGGGTAACCCGTCCCTTAATAGTCTGTAGACCATATCCATTTTTCTTCGACTTGACGTATCAAATTTAGTCTTACTATGTAATGAAGATTGATGGTACCGGTATTGCATGCGAAGCAATAAAGTTCTGGGTAATGGTAACGAAGACTAACTCATGGAATTGCGAATTCACGTGAGCAACACTTCCAGGATGCAATGTATAAAATGAGACAAGTTCAAAGAAATTTCGAAGCAAAACTTGTGATTCGCTTACTGTCTCGTTGCTCCTCCATGTGGCCTTGAACGAAGGCGGCAAGCACAATGCCGGCAAACAGTAGGAAGCAAAGTATCTTCATCTTTCAAAACGATTCTGCATACAATGCAAGCAGATTCCTAGTCTCACAAATTGAGCTCTAAAATTCCATGACTTTAATCTCAAAGAAGAAGTCTACATGTATCTGTCTGTTATCTTCAGTGGCGCTTAAAAAATTGGACATCACGATTACGAATCCGATTACAAGTAAGATATTTGATTTTGATTTTGCGATGCTTGATCAAGACAAACAAACACACGGACTTACCAATATATATATATATATATATATATATATATATATATATATATATATATAAGATTAATTGCAGCTAAACGAGTCCATGGTATTAGAAGTTAGCCAAACAATTGACGTATTAGCTTCACATTGAAACGTATGAGTAGGCCTACATAATGCTGGATAGTAAAATTTAATCTTGAATTAAAATATGGATCGTCAGAAAAATTAATGACCAAGCAGAATGGATATAAACACTGGATAACCGACTGTATTAGTACGTTAAGAAACCAACCATAAGCCATAAGTAAGAAACCGACCAAAGCGAAAATTATGTTTTTGTCTTACATTCACGAAGAAGAAGAAGAAGCAGAAGAAGAATTCTCGTCGGAAGAAGAAGGCGTTCGTGTCGTGGCGTCCGTCTGAAGAAGTTGAAGAAGCGACGGCGAATGTTGATGATCGTTGATGGAACATGAGACTTTTATAGTCATTTTAATTAATGTATTGTTATGGAACTGCCACGTGTACATAACGACATGATTTCTTGCCATGAACTCAACTAGAATTATAAAAGTCAAGCACTTTTTTTCAGCTCTAGCTGAAACAGACCGTTTAAATGAACACGTGGGTGCGCCACTAAAAACAAAATTACAGACTATTTGCATATTAATACAGGAATATAGAATATTTATGGTTTGTGTTCAATATGCGATTAAGTTTTTAAAAAATAGATAAAGCAGAAGCACCTAGACAATGCTCGGCGAAGAAGTACAAAAAACATTACTCATTTCTTGCCATGAACTCAACTAGAATAGGCAGGTACATTTTTTTTGCTCCACTCGAAACAGACCGCCTAAATGAACAGGTGGGTGCGCCGTTAAAAACAAAATTACAGACTATTAACATATGAATGCAAGATTATAGAATATTTATGGTTCACATTCATTATGCAATTCAGTTCAAATAGATAAAATCAAAAGCAGCTAGACAATGCTCAGCGGTTAGAAAGAACAGAAACATTACTCAAATGGAGCGCCTCAGAGTAGGTTACCTTGAAGATGCGCAATATAAAACTCCTAAACAATAATGATGGCAGCAGTTATAATGACGATAATAAGAGTGATAATAATAGTGTATAAGAAAAAATAACTAAAAAAATGCTATTAATAATATGGTTATAATAATAAAAAATAATAACAAAATAATAACAGCAAAATAGCAAGCTTAAAAAATCTGGTTCAGTACCTTGCTCTTAAGTGCTGTAATACGCCGAGCAAATTTCTGTCCAGGGTAACGGCCTCTGTTGTCATAGACCCTGGTCAAATCGGATCCATCCATCCACCTCTTTGCCTTGCGATCAAGAACCACTGTGGCCTCAATTAGATCAATTGCCACCATTGACCCTGCCACCCTCTAATATCCGTTGCAGTCAAGTTTGTGACGACACCTTACACCTTTTCCCGAACCCTTTTCCAGATGCTCTATGTCCGGTACATTCCATCCTGGGATATGTTAATCTACCCCGCCCTCCTCCCCCGGATAGCTCACATGAGTGAGCTGTTGATGAACCAGTCTCTTTTTGGTGGCTCTTTTAAAATTACATTCTCAAACTTATTTACAATATTAACAAAGCGCAATATATGAATTGTTATGATGAACAATTGCTTAAATATTATACATGATCTCTGAATGTGCAGTGAGTCCATAGGCGGAGACCTGTTCCGAACTTTGGGGGGGACGGAGGACCGGCCGAATAACGATCGCCGAGGCACGAAGCGCCTAGCAGGGCAGGGTTTGGGCAAGAAGATATGCACTAAAACTTCGAAAAATTTCGATTTTCAGCACAACAATGGTAGCATTTCATGTAGTCATATTAACAAAATAATGTTATCATCATTTTAGTGCTTGTAGTCTTTATTTAAGACTTCAAAAGTTTCCCCTCCCCAATGTCGAAATGCTTTGAATTGATAATTGTTTAGCAAAGTTAAACGAGGTGTGTAAGCGACATCTCCAATTGGAATTCTCTGTTTAAAAAATAGTTAACTTGTTTGATTATAATAGTTTAGTAAAGTTAAAAGAGGTGTGTTAGAGACAACTCCAATTGGAATTCTCTGTTAAAAAATAATAGTTAATTTGTTTGACGATAATACTTTAGCAAAGTTAAAAGAGGTGTGTAAGAAACATCTCCAATCGGAATACTCTGTTAAAAAATATTAGTTGATGATGGATCCGATTTGACCAGGGTCTATGACAACAGAGGTCGTTACCCTGGACAGAAATTTGCTCGGCGTACTACAGCACTTTAGAGCAAGGTACTGGACCAGTTAAAAAAACCATATTAGTTAGCTTGTTTGATTATAATAGTTTAGTAAAGTTAAAAGAGGTGTGTAAGAGACAACTCCAATTGAAGTTCTCTGTTAAAAAAATTGTTAACTTGTTTGATTATAAAAGTTTAGTAAAGTTAAAAGAGGTGTGTAAGAGACAACTCCAATTGGAGTTCTCTGTTAATAAAAGTTAATTTGATTGATGATAATAGTTTAGCAAAGTTAAAAGAGGTGTGTAAGAAAAATTTCCAATTGGAATTCTCTGTTAAAAAATAATAGTTAACTTGTTTGATGATAATAGTTTAGTTAAGTTAAAAGAGGTGTGTAAGCGTCATCTCCATTCTTCAATTGGAATTATCTGTTTAAAAAATTGTTAACTTGTTTGATGATAATAGTTTAGTAAAGTTAAAAGAGGTGTGTAAAAGACAACTCCAATTGGAGTTCTCTTCTAAAAAAAAAGTTAATTTGTTTGACGATAATAGTTTAGTAAAGTTAAAAGAGGTGTGTAAGAAACATCTCCAAATGGAATTCTCTGTTAAAAATAATAGTTAACTTGTTTGATGATAATAGTTTAGTAAAGTTAAAAGAGGTGTGTAAGCGTCATCTCCATTCTCCAATTGGAATTCTCTGTTTAAAAAAAATTGTTAACTTGTTTGATTATAATAGTTTAGTAAAGTTAAAAGAGGTGTGTAAGAGACAACTCCAATTGGAGTTCTCTTCTAAAAAAAGTTAATTTGTTTGACGATAATAGTTTAGTAAAGTTAAAAGAGGTGTGTAAGAAACATCTCCAATTGGAATTCTCTGTTAAAAATAATAGTTAACTTGTTTGATGTTAAGTTTAGTAAAGTTAAAAGAGGTGTGTAAGCGTCATCTCCATTCTCCAATTGGAATTCTCTGTTTAAAAAAAATTGTTAACTTGTTTGATTTTAATAGTTTAGTAAAGTTAAAAGAGGTGTGTAAGAGACATATCCAATTCAAATTCCAATTGGAATTCTGGGTAAACAATAATAGTTAATTTGTTTGATGATAATAGTTTAGTAAAGTTAAAAGAGGTGTGTAAGAAACATCTCCGACTGGAATTCTCTGTTTAAAACAATAACAATAGCTAACTTGTTTGATGATAATAGTTTAGTAAAGTTAAAAGAGGTGTGTAAGAGACATCTCCAATTGGAATTCTCTGTTAAAAAAAAAATAGTTAACTTGTTTGATGATTATAGTTTAGCAATTATATTATATTTAACTTGGGATTTTAAATCGTTCATTTTTATTACCTATTGTTAATCCAATGTATAATAACGATATTTTATGTCCCATTGTTCGTTTTCAAGAGGAGTAACAAACAAAATATTTACGCACTAACTTATTTACTTTCCATATTATTCCCAATGTCCAACTGGAGGTTGATTCGAGCCTGAAGGAAACCTGAAGGGAATGTAGCAGAAACCCGATTATGACGTTGTGGCGTTATTTATTGTTATTAATCAGAAGTTTAACGACATCTTTTTGCTACTAAGGCTGTTGACGTTTTTAAAGATTTTAACGTACGTCCATTCAATTTTGTTCAACTGTTCCGCAGTTTTGTCCTTTTTCTCTCTTTTTTTCATTTCCTTTTTCCGAAGTTTGATGGCAATATTATTATACATTTGCACATTTCATGATGACCATATGATATAACATCGAGGCTACTTAGTTAAATTAACATGAAATATTTAACGCATGTTTAGAAACAATTTTGAACATTCATTGGCCAACAATGAAATTAATGGCACATTAGATATTCAATATTAAAATAAAAAATCAAAGTATTCACCCATCATTTGGAGCCATGAACAAAAATAGCAAGAACAAAATTTTCCAATGCCTGTTTAATCTATTACAGAATTATTTGGTAGAAAAAAACACCCACACACACTCAAAAAACAATAAACACGATAGAAACAAATCCAAGGAAATTATAAATCTTATTAAACATTAAGTTTATCTTTGTTCAATAATAAAATGAAGCAAACCAGCTAAAATTATAATTCACATACATTTCACATTGCATACAAACCAGTTATTAATCTTTTCCTGACGGAGTCCTTAAATTTTATATCAATTGTGACGTTGGGTGTTGGCAAGGTTTTTATAATAACCGGCAATACGTTAAAAGAGGTATCTTATCCACACAGTATAGTGTTCACAAACTATTCAACGTGGGACTAAATAACTATTTGTAAGAGCCTGGATTGTCCGGGAATTCATATCATTAGAAATATGTACTTCACCTGCTAAAAAAACGGATTTGCTTTGTAGGCTGCTATTAGCGCCGTGTAATTACAAAGCTGTCTGTTCAGTTGGTAGTTAAGTTTAATTAAGATTACTGCATAACTTGTAAATGTAAAGCGCAGTGCGTCTTGCAGGCGTTGAATTAAAGAAAACTTATTATTGTTATTATTATTATTAAAATTTTCTTTCTCTAGAACTCTACTGACGTGTGTGTGTACATGTCCTAATGCTCAAACATTGGGGGGGGACAAATGCATGGGCCGTCCCCCCCCCCCAACGCCTTCATTGGGGGGGACCGTCCCCCCCTGTCCCCCCCTAGGTCTCCGCCCATGAGTGAGTCGCAAATGTTCTCAAGCGCCATCAATCGATTCTTAACCATTTGAACGTTAATACATTGAAGAAAAGATCAATCTGTAATTTATTATGTGTAGGCAATTCTAAGTGATAGGGCTCACGTGCAGGAAAGATCGCGTTTCCATTGGACACCTGCATCTTGAATTAAACTAGTATTATTTAAATCGTTATGCACGCAACGATGTTCCTTTACATCAAACAAGTCTGTGCCGATTAAAACTCAGTACCATAAAATGAAATGAAGTATTAATAGCAATGTGCGAGTAGCCTTTTTTAAACCTTACGTAATGCAATGTATAAAGCGACTATATACATGTACACTTAAAAACTAAATCAAACCGTGACAGACGGCAAACTCACCTTTGCACATCCATAAAATATTATTTAATTATAACGATTGCGTGTATGGTTTGGTCTGACTGTAAACATTCTTGAAGAGATAGGCTAACCTCTTTTCTAAATGACTGCTGCCTTTTTCTGGTCCATGGTTCTACTTAAGCAAGTGTAAAGAATATAAATGTCAATATAATGTTCACATTGTTCTATTGTGACCTATTATGACTGCGACTTTCCTCATTTTTCAGCATATCTATCAAGTGATATCGTTAACTCGCTGTTCTGAATATATCCAACGTTCATTCCAGAAGGAACTTCAGTGGAGACTTCCCGTTGACTGCACCGTTGTGTTGTTTGCATTTGATGGTGCCATCAATACGAATGGGTCGCGGCGGTGTAGCGGGTATCTTTGTTGCCATGCTGCCTGAAGATTGCAGGTTCGAATCCACCTTACTCTGCCGCGAAGGGCCTTGGGCAAGTCATTCACTCGCAATTGCTCATGCGCTTTGGGGTGAAAATCTGAGTCAGTGTCAATATTTAACGTTGTCATAATTATAACATCAATGGTCGTTGACGACAAATGAAACATTATATAGGCCTACAGTAGTACATTGAAAACATAAACTAAAATTATACAGGTTTCCAAAAGATACCGGTTAAATATGTAGTCACTAATTTTGACGAAACAATTTTGGCTCTGACAGAAGAGATAGTATTAACTATTTTGCAAAAATAAAACTATAAAAGGCTGTAATATCGTAAATAAGGGTGTATTAATTAACAGTGAACTATACGCCAACAGAGCGTTTAGCGACATCGTTCGGCGATCAAGGTCCGTGATTTCATCTAGAAATTTTGAGTGAGTGAGTGAGTGAGTGAGTGAGTGAGTGAGTGAGTGAGTGAGTGAACATCGAAAGGTTCCTGGGACGTGTCAGACGAGCTGGATTCCTCCCCTTAGGCTCCCCAAAAGCAGACGTTATGGCTGAGACTGCTGATGCTGCCCTTTTCAAAGCTATAATTAAAGACAAAGATCATGTTCTTCATAAATTTTACTCTTATAGACGTCCTGGTAAATACAATCTGCGCCCTAAGCCGCATCCATTTGAACTAACCAACAAAAACAATTTAAAAAAACTTTATAACACGGATGCTGTATAAAAACGTTTACTAGGCTTTATTCGCTGCTCCTTTATGCTCGTTAACTCTACGAATATTATTATTTTAGTCAATAGATGTTGCAACCATTCACTGCAACGAATTGTGATTATTCAGATGTTAGACAAGTTTAAATTCTTTATCATCGTCATCATCATCATCATCATCAGCAGCAGCAGCAGCAGCAGCAGCAGCAGCAGCAGCAACCGTGGGCTCAGCGCCCGTAGGTGTCCGATGTCTTCTTCAGCTCCTGAAGCGAGGCTCTGCCCCAATCGGAGACGTCGTCGAGCCATTCCCTGTGCGGCCTTCTCTCTTATCTGTCCCGTCCATTCGTCCGAACATCATTGCTTTAATCTTTCTGCTGTTATCCATTCTGCAGATGTGCCCGAACAATCCTAGTTTTCTGCTGATCAGCTTCTGCATGATGTTTTCCTTCAGCTGCACTCGTTTGTATAGTTCCGTGTTGTTTACCTTCTGCATCCACCCTCTTACTAGTATTTTCCTGTAGCACTTTCTTTCGAAGGCCATAAGTCTTTGTTCGATGTATTTCGTTATCACCCAGGCTTCGCACCCATATAGCAGAGTGCTGAAAATGCACGTCTGTAGCATCTTCTTTTTCGTTACCATCCCTATGGCTTTACTTCTCCACACCTTCTCCATTGCCTTCAATGCTGTTGCTGCCTTCGCCAACCTAGTTTGCACCTCCCTCCTGGCGTCTAGGTCATATGTCGTGTTGCTCCCGAGGTACGTGAAATGTTCAACGTTCTCCAGCGGGTTTCCGTCTATGCAATAATCGGTGCTAATAGCAGTCTACAAAGCATGTCCGCCCTGTCCGGGTCGCGAACTCCTTACCTCTTGCTCTCTACGCCAGCGTGCTATCAATTACACTACCGGATCCTCTGTGGCTGAGGCTACTTAAAAATTATATTCTTTTTCGGTTATTATGCTCAAGTTGTAGTTGCCAAAAAGTGCAACTGAACGATAAATAATGTTACATATTTTTAACGATTCCGTGCACACATTCATACATTAAGTCAAAATCGCCAGTTTTAGCAACATAGTCTGCATGGAATTAAAGGTGTCGAAATCGACCGCGCTTTCTTTGCAGATTTTTCAGCGACATACTGCGGCTGACATTGAGATAAGCGACTTCATGATCGCAAATACACGACATGATCTATTCGCATGGTTCTAATAATTGGTATGAGCGATCGGTATAATTATACGTGTAGTAGCGTCTATGGCACTCCAGGGCTTAGCGCCATCTTGTGCCTACATCGGCCGTTCATGGCGCCACAACCTTTCTTTAAGTCTTCGGTCCAATACTGAGAAAGTTGACACGTCTTAATGAATATTATAATGAGCTCCGCCACTGTAAGAAATTCTCTGAAGTTCTGTAAGAAATTCTCTGAAATTCTGTAAGAAATTCTCTGAAATTCTGTAAGAAATTCTCTGAAGTTCTGTAAGAAATTCTCTGAAATTCTGTAAGAAATTCTCTGAAGTTCTGTAAGAAATTCTCTGAAATTCTGTAAGAAATTCTCGGAAATTCTGTAAGAAATTCTCTGAAATTCTGTAAGAAATTCTCTGAAGTTCTGTAAGAAATTCTCTGAAATTCTGTAAGAAATTCTCTGAAGTTCTGTAAGAAATTCTCTGAAATTCTGTAAGAAATTCTCTGAAATTCTGTAAGAAATTCTCTGAAGTTCTGTAAGAAATTCTCTGAAATTCTGTAAGAAATTCTCTGAAATTCTGTAAGAAATTCTCTGAAGTTCAGGACAGATCTACTGGGCGCCGTAACAAAACGGTTTTGTCCTGCGCCGTTTTGTCAGCGCACCGATCTACTCGGTATGTGACGGCTTGGTTCAGTCGAGCCTTTGGTTAACGCCCTGTTCTTATGACACGGGCGCTATATAAGTGACCAATAACAGTTACATTTACTGCGTTAATAAACAGCATAGAAAGATTTCGTGTAAATTGACAAGTAATAATGTTATGTAAAATTAAGAAAGTTTTATGTAGCGCCTCTTTAATGTAGACTACTAAATGAAGAAGAATGATAATCATGTTTTTGCTAATAAAACTCGTTGTAGTGACAATGTATGGATGCAACACGAAATAAAATTAATCTGCGCGATGAATTACTTTGAACATTGGTGAACTTAAGGGTAATTTTCATGGCAGTTATTGGACATGGCGGCTAGATAAATATAGATCTGGCTTTCGCTGAGTTAAAGGTGTCTTATTCCTAAAATGGCCAAATTGTTGACCGAGCAAGTACGTTGTAGATGTCATGCGGAGGCCTCATCGTTTGCGGCCGCCAGCACAGCCACGCTGATTGCTCATACATTCATTAAAAAAACCGAGTCATTAGTTTAGCCCTGAATGCGGTAGGAACGCCATCCCTATTGGATGGCCAACCACAGCAAACGTCATGTCAATGATCAGGAACAGTCCTAGTCCTGCCAACTAAAACATCAAGATGATGTGCAGAACGCATTAAACGAGAAGAAGATGCAGGTAAAATAAGATGCCCGTAACATAGGACGGATTTAACTTATCTATATAAATAAAAATGTAAAACGTTACCGTTTGTAACCAATTAGCTCGGAATGTTCTTGACTGATTGTTTTGAAAATTTTCGCAAAACGTTCCATTCGAACATGAGCGGGTTTGTATAATGCATTTTGAAAATAAGCGCAATCTTTACGACCAAAGAAACGCAACTTTCAATTCGATTCCAGCTATTCCGATTTCAATTTCCACCCGACGTTGCTTTCGAATGCAGCCATTTTTTATAGCGCATATCCGTGCGTCCTTTTATAGCGCATATATATCTAGCTGTTGGTTTGTACAAAATCAACGAACTCGGTAAGTTCTTCACCGATTGCTTTCAAATTTTCACAGAACGTTCCATTCGAATTCGAGCGCCAGGGTGTTTATAGGCTTTTTTTGGAAAAAAGCGCAATCTTTATTCCACAACTTTGCATTCCATTCCAGCGTTATCGATTTAAATTTTCACACGACGTTGCATTCCAATGCGGCCGTGTGAGAGAGGGTCTTTTCAGCCACACAGGAACGCGTGGCCGGGTTCAGCTAGTAAACAATAAATTTTTATATGGGATGCGTCAATTAGTTCACTTTTCCAACGTGGATTTTCCATTCTAAAAATAACATACGCTCCGCAGCGGTGGGCTACTTTACACCGCTTCGATCGTCCCTTAGAATCACGTTTTCCTCTAAATATACTTGCGTATTCGTAATGTTACTATCCAACAATCACACTTACAGGCGTGAATTACAATAGTTTCTGCACACCGAGTTATCACGCTTAACATACAGTATATTATTATTGTTAACAGGGTTGGTTAAGACAAACGGATCGTATTTGTCAACGGATTAGATTTCGCACGTAAGTCTTGCGAGATTGCATCCTAGCAGCGAAGTGGGCGTGTCCGGATAGTTTCTGTTGCCGGTTAGAATCTCGCACTACACCGGCCGCCTTTTTGTCCCCCATTTTGATTTCCTGGCGGTGCCACATCTGTGACTTTATTTCCGTCGCACTCCTTAACTCCAAAAATGGTATTATAGACTTTGCAATCAGGTTTCAATTGCAGGCAGGACTTTACTTACACCTATTTCAACATTCCGGCTGCCATTTGTCCGCCATTTTGGTTTTCGTGCAGTGCCACATATGTGTCTTCAATTCCATTGCATGCCTAGAACACTAAAATCTAATGTAAGAGTCTGAAATCGTGTTACTATCACAAAAGGTAGTTTACTTAAAGTCATTTTAGCAATTGTTCGCCATTTTGTCCGCTATCTTGTTTTCTCATGCAATCGCTAGCAATTTGCTTGCTAACAGCGATTTTCGTTTTCAGGAGAGTCACATTAGTCTAGAATCGTATGTTAGCAAATTGTTTCATAATTTGCTTCTAATAGTGTAATTTTCAGATTTTAACCCTGGTCCAATTAGCGGCCATCTTTTTCCCCGCCAAAATTAGACCACTTGCCGTGGTCCGATTACTTGTAACTTTTAGTATGTTCATCACCGGACCTAAGGCACCAGAAAATCATCATAACACGCTTTCTTGCAATTTTTTGTGGTCATTTCGTAGATTGACCTGGCTATGATCTTACAGTAACTTTTTGACAAAAATAAAAACTATAAGAGGCCGTGAAAATATCGTAAATAAAGGTGTATTATTAATTAGCATTAAACTGTACGACAACAGAGCGTTTAGCGACATCGTACGGCTATCAAGGCATTTGATCTAAACTATAGCGCGAGCGTGTGAGTGCGTGAGCGAGTGAGTGAATGAGTGATTCAGAGAGTGAATGATGGCAGACAGACAAAGAGAAGACGCGAAGGCAGACAGGTAGAAAGACAGTAGACTGACGTGGATTATCCAATTCTCTCACTCAGGTAGTGCCCGCCCCAAACGTGGGACGCGGTGGTGAATTTGGTATGTCCAATGCCCTCAGGATGGAAACCACCTTAAGCCGCCCCTTAGGGACCTTGAACAAGTCCTTCACTCGCAATTGATCGGGCGCGTAGGAGTGAGACTCAAAAGGAGTGTCCGGGCTGTGGTTGGGAGCGCCTCTGAATAGATAGCTGACGGGGCGTTATGGAAATATACAAAATAAGTAAATTAATAAACAAATAAATTTAAATCGTCATAGAGATAAGATGCTATTAAATAATAAATAACTATCTTATATACAAAATGAATTTCTTCGTAACATCACGAATCCACTATAAATTGCTAATCGCTCTACTCAAGCCTCCCATCCAGCAGAATGGCTTGTCTTGACCGGATCTTGCACTCTACTGTGGCCTCATCGTGTCTATACCATAGATCAATAAATATGTCTCAAACTACAAGTTGTAGGTGCTTCACTGGCTCCCTATTCGCCAGCGTATTCAGTTCAGGGTAGCTGCATTGGTATGGCGATGTTGTCAGGGCCTCGCCCCAATTTACCTCCAAGAACTATGAAGCTTTACATTGGGTATCCAAGGACGTCGTCAGCTACGCTCTGCTGATAAGGGAGTCATCTTAGTTCCTTTTGCTCGTACTACTACCATGAAGAATCGAGCCTTTTCTGTGGTTGGACCAGTGGTCTGGAATGGCCTTCCTTTTGAGCTACGACTACACCCTGGGACTCTACCAGGATCCTTCCTTACTAAACTTAAAACTGTTCTTTTTTTGGGCGAGCTGGAGTCGGGAGCTCCTCTGAGTAGTTTTTTCTTGAGGGGACGCTGCATAAATTTCTGACTGAATGAATGAATGAATTAATTAATTAATTAATTAATTAATATTTTAACGGTTTAAAGGCTGTCTAAATCACTTTTCTTTCTCTTCGTTTCTTTTAAAGTTTAATTTCTATAATTGTCTGATTTTCTTAATAAGTGATGTATAGTTTCGACGTCTACGACGTTGTACTCAACAGATGTCGCTACCATTCACTGCGACGAATTGTAATTATTCAGATTTTTCCGACACCTTTAACTTGTTTATCCAGTACTCTTATAAAAGATTTCTCGCACAATTTTCAGATGAATTGGAGTAGAACCACATTGCTATTCAGAAGCCATGACCGAATTTAAAAGGAAGACGAAGCTTATAATATTGTGCTTCACAATTCGCCAAACGACTACCATTTGTACAGTGATGCGACCGTCATTCTGCTGTAATAACACTAATTTTCGTTTATTCAACAATCCGGTTGACATACCGCAACCGGTTACAGTGTACAATTATGCAGTTCAAGAAGTTTACAGGAACTGAAATAATTACAAAATACATCAATCTCAACTATTAATAGAACAGACAGTCTGCTATGATCGGCGCTAATAGCAGTCTACAAAACACGTCCGCCCTGTCCGGGGCTCGAACTCGCTACCTCTTGCTCTCTACGCCAGCGTGCTATCCATTACATTTCTACATTCATGACTGAACAACTTCACTGGCTTCCTCTCTCGGTCCGCATACAATTTAAAGTCCTGATTCTGGTCCTCAAGTCTCAAATGGGTCTTGCTCCGAAGTATCTGTGCGATCAGATACTTCGCCCCCTTTCTGCCACCTCGCTGCGTCCTCTTAGGTCCTCTGATCGCGTTGACCTCTTTGTCCCTCGAGTCAGGACCGCCATGGCTCAATCCAGATCATTTGCATGCATTGGTCCCTCCCTATGGAATCGGCTTCCCCATCAGTTCGCTCTGCCATCCTTTCTGGTAGTGTAACCTCGTCTTTCTCTCGTCTAAAAACTTGCCTTTTTCTTCGGGTTCAACGCACTTGGAGCGCTTCTGAAAGGCTATTGCTGCGATAAGCGCTTTATAAATGGTCAGATAAGATATCCATTGCACTACAGGGCTCCATGTGGCTGAGGCTATTTATAAATTATTTTCTTTTTCTGTTGTTATGCTCAAGTCATGGTTGCCAAAAAGTGCAACTGTATGATACTTAATGTCACAAAATTATTTGCAGTGATGACGCCAAACACGGGCCTGTTAACGATTTCCCCACACATTGAAACATCGAGTCAAAATCGCAATTTTCATAGACATAATGTCGATGGAATTAAAGGTGTCGAAGTAGACCACGTTTTCTTAGCAGATTTTTTTGCGACATCCTGCGGCTGACACTGAGATTAGCGACTTCATCATCGCAAATTAAACGATATAATTATGCGCATGGTTCTAATAATTGGTATTTGCGATCTATATAATATATTATCGTCTAGGGCTTAGCGCCATCTTGTGCCTACATCGGCCGTTCATGATACCACAACCTCTCTTTAAGTCTTCGATCCGATACTGAAAAGGAGGAAACGACATTAATGAATATTGTAATGAGTTCCGCCACTGTAAGAAATTTTCTGAAGTCCTGGACAGATCGTCTCGATATGTGACGGTTTGGTCCAGGAGAGCCTTTGGTTAATGAATTACTTTGAACATTGGTCAGAGAACTCTTCATGGCAATCATTGGACATTTATGATGGCTAACTAAATATAGATCTGACTTTCCCTGAATTAAAGGTGTCATATGTTCTTATGACACAGGCGCTATATAAGTGACCAATAACAGTTACATTTACTGCGTTAATAAACAGCATAGAAAGATTTCGTGAAAATTGACAAGTAATAATGTTATGTAAATTATTAAGAAAGTTTTAGGCCTATGTAGTGCCTTTATATTGTAGACTAGTAAATGGAGAAGAATGATAATAATAATTTTTTGACAATGAAACTCGTAGTAGTGACAATGTAGTGACAATTTATACGAAATAAAATTAATTTGCGCGATGAATTACTTTGAACATTCGTGGACTTAATGCAGGCCTTTATGTCAGTTATTGGACATTTGTGATGGCTAGCTAAATATAAATCTGGGTATCACTGAATTAAAGGTGTCTTATTTCGAAAATGACCAAATCATAAACCGAGCAACCGAGCAAGTTGTAGACGCCATGTTGAGGTCTCATCGTTGGCGGCCGCCAGGACCACCACGCTGGTTGCTCATACAATCATTCATGAAAACCTACACAGGAGCGCTACCAGGCAAGACAATGCGAGAAAAAATACCTGAGAGATTTATGAACCAAAGTTTGAAATGAATATTCTAGTCGTACATATGGCATGTTTCAATTATTAAACTCTTACTTTAGTTTGCAAAACAGAAACGTGTTGCATCTATAGATTTATATGTTGCCTATCAGGAATGAGAGACTGATAAGGAAAAACGAGTCATTGGCTTAGCCCTGAATGCGGGAGGAAGGAAAGTCAACCCGATTGAATGGCCTACCGCAGCAAACGTCATGCCAATGATCAGGGACAGTCCTAGTCCTGGCAACCAAAACATCAAGACGATCTGCAGAACGCATTAAACGAGAAGAAAATGCAGGTAGGCCTAATGGCTTTTGCATAATAGTCTGAGAGGTATTTTGGGTCATTTTCCAGCTGTGCTTTAGAGATCAGAATGTGGTTCTTGTATTGAATGCATGCAGCGATAGGTGGCTATGTAAAGAAAACTTCACAATCTCACTTTCATTCAATCCTTTCTTAAATTCTTACAACATCCAGTAGTTCATTGACGCACACCAAGCTTCAGCAGACATTACAATTTTAACAGAAAGCATGATACTTATAATAAAGGAATGAATCTGAATTTTAAGGTGTTCAAAAAATCTATACACACAATAAGATTCGCATTGTATTACGACGGTTTATCGCTAATAGATCCGTTTTGACGATGAGCGTCATTTATTTTTACTTTTGAGGAATAATCAACTATTTGTAACTGTGATGCATCATTTTAAAATGAAATTATAAAATATATGAAGTACTTAAGACAGCATTTTCGCTGATTGGTGAATGCGGTTTCACTCTGTTTTGAAATTACGAGGCCAATTATATTCACTCAAAAATTAGTATAGATAAGTTCCATGTAATCTCCTACCGCTACAGGGAACTTATTTTTTACCCATGGGCGAGGAGGAACTGGGTATAATTTGGAAGAGCGATCAATTGCAATAATCAATATTTGAGGCGAATAATCTCTCGTCATGGAAGGACAATCATTGTTTACGGGAAAATAAAACAAATAGACTTTGGAGCAGTAATACAAATGGTCAATACTTAGTTTCAGGGGAATATGGATAAAAAAATAAAGTATGTAATTAAAACCTTGCTATTAATACATGAGATAATTTTAGCGACTGAACCTCCCATCATCGGCTGGAGATCGTAGTCCGCTGAAAAGGTGCAAAGAAGGAGTGGCTCTTCATCATCGAAGTTATTTGCATACCTTAATTTTTGTTTAAATTCGTAGTATATATATTGAACATAATTTGCCAAGGTATGATGACAGTTATGAATCACGGTTCATCATGGATCAATGATAATATTATTTAATTCAATTCAATTTAATTCAATTCAATTCATTATTGTAACCATCAACCATAAACAATAGTCATAGTATAACATGCTTCACATTTAATCGGATGGCAACAAGGAAGGCCCTAAGGGATGAATATCCCGCTAACAGGAACACCTGTTTGCATGTGCAATTTTAACTGGTGGCCTATTGTTCTAGTGCTCACAAATAAAGTTCTGGCCGTCGAGGCTCGGAGTCTTGAATAAATTCTAAACCAGTTGATAATGAAAGTCAAATTCGTCAGCTTAAGTCTTAACGAATGTTATGTTATGTTCATGACTGGTTATGAAGAAAAACGTTCACAATTATAAACCGACTTCGTCTGTTTGTTTGCTAACATTCAGTTGTAAAAGCATTTCTGCTGTTTGGAGGAGGATCCAGATTTGACGAGGTCCTATGACAACAGAGGCCGTTCCCCTCGACACAAATTTGTTTCGCATAATATATCTCTTTGGCATGCCTCCCGTATAGCCTTTTAAGAAGCCCGTCCCAGATAATGCTCAAGGCTCCGTTGGGTATTCTGGCGCGGGTATGCGGACGTTTCATCCACGGACGATTCATCCCCGGACGGTTCATCCCGGACGATTCATCCAGTGGGCGGTTCATCCCCGGACGATTCATCCAGCGGACGGTTCGCCCCTGGACGGTTCATCCAGTGGACGGTTCATCCCCGGACGATTCATCCACTGAGCGGTTTCATAAATTTATATGCAAACTAGTAGATATAAAAGTTAAAAAAAACTTGGAATAAAATAGATATCAAATAAGAACACCTAATAAGTAGATATGATCTAAGAACACATAATCCTATAAATCATGCAATTAAATATCAAAAATAGAGAACACAAGCCTATAAAACATGCAATTAAATAGCTGTCATAAATTTTTATGCAATGAGATAGCAGAAATGAACAAATAAGTCTATAAAACATGCAATCAATGAAATATACAGGGTGCGCCAAAAAAAGACCCCCTAGGTTTTTTGCCAATATCTTGGCCAAAAGTAAGAATTTCGAAATGAAATTTTGCAGACTATAGACAATTCATATTTACACATGATGGCCAGATTTCATCAAAATATTTCAAACACAACAAAAGTTACACCACTTTTAGGGAGGCCACCCACCGTTTTTTGACGATTCAAAAACGCGACGCAACAAAAAGTAACAAAAAACCAATCTAATTATTCTGGTCAATATCTTGGCCAAAAATAAGAATATCGAAATGAAATTTTACAGGCTTAAAGACAATTCATATCTGCACATGGTGGTCAGATTCCATCGAAATATTTCAAACAGAACATAAGTTATACCACTTTTAGTGAGGCCACCTCCCGTTTCTTGACGATGCAAAGACGTAACGCAGCAAAAAGTAGCAAAAAGTAGCAAAAAACACGATTTTATTAAGTCTCATCTTAAATAATTGTTATCAAATAGCCTTGATATTGCCAGCTGATCATTATTATTACCATTTAAAAAGAAACAGGGCACCAGCGTAGCTGCGCGTCACTGAGAAGTCACTTAGCAAGCTGACAATCAAATTGGTAAATAAGGAATCCATCAGATTAATCAACAGGTCCATCAAGAACTTTGCAAAGGGACTCAAAAGAAGTTTTGGCACTGGTGGTGGGCTCATTGAACACAAGTTGTGAAGCACTACCAAGTTCATTTGACAACAGTTATTTGAGATCAGACTTAATAAAATCGTGTTTTTGTTACTTTTTGTCACGTTTCGTTTTTGAATCGTCAAAAAACGGTGGGTGGCCTCACTAAAAGTGCTATAACTTTTGTCCTGTTTGAAATATTTTGATGAAATCTGCACACCATGTGCAGATATGAATTGTCTATAACCCTGAAAAATTTCATTTTGATATTCTTGCTTTTGGCCAAGATATTGGCAAAAAACCTAATTTTTGCTGCGCTTCGTTTTTGAAACGTCAAAAAACGGGGGGTGACCTCACTAAAAGTGATATAACTTTTGTTCCGTTTGAAATATTCTGATAAAATCTGGCCATGATGTGTAAATATGAATTGTCTATAAGCCTGTAAAATTTCATTTGGAAATTCCTACTTTTGGTCAAAATATTGGCAAAAACCTAGGGGGGTCTTTTTTTTGGCGCACCCTGTATATAAAAAGTATAAAATACTTGGAATAAATAGATATGATTTAAGAACACACTTGTATATGTAATTATAGAACAATAGAATGGGTGACTCTTCATCTGGATGTTGTATTACCCTGCTGAAATGTGCGGAGTTTGGTTGCCGTTCTTGGGGGCCGGGGAGGGTAAGCCCGGGAAAATATACCATTTTCATGGTAACAAAGCTGAGTCTGGACCTTCTTTGGGGGAGGCTTAGCCCGCTTAGCCCGCTTAGCCCGTGATAAACGCCTATGCCTGCCCGACTAAAGCACAACCCATATTATTCTCAGTGGATGAACCGTCCGGGGATGGACCGTCCACTGGATGAATCGTCCGGGGGATGAACCGTCCACTGGATGAACCGTCCGGGGATGACCCGTCCGCTGGATGAATCGTCCGGGGATGAACCGTCCACTGGATGAATCGTCCGGGGGATGAACCGTCCACTGGATGAACCGTCCGGGGATGACCCGTCCGCTGGATGAATCGTCCGGGGATGAACCGTCCACTGGATGAACCGTCCACTGGATGAACCGTCCGGGGATGAACCGTCCACTGGATGAACCGTCCACTGGGTGAACCGTCCGGGGATGAACCGTCCGGGGATGAAACGTCCTAGAATCCTGGCGCGTCACATGTCTCAGATATTTATTATGACCCGCCGTTTATAATTCTTGATTCTCCTAGCCCGGTCACTGCGGTCAGGCTGTCACACTCCCAATTTAAACACCTTTAAAACTATTTAAACTAAGGCTATATATAAGCTAATAGAGTGTTCTTGAATGATAAAACTCGCGTTTCTAATCCCGTTCAGATACAAGAGAATAGATTGCATTGCAACATTTCTACAATTATAGCATCTCTGATTTGCTCGTAACAATAGACGCTATAAAAATCTGTGACTATAATTTTTTTATTCTATAACGACGGCAACAAATCTGTTTTGGACTCCTTCCTCGAATCATTCACTCAGTCTCAGTCCATTCCTGATCCGATTCAATCGATTCAAGTCTCTCTACAATACATCCCCCTATATATATATATATGTCTCAATGTGTGTGTCTCTTCATCTTTCCAATTGGAACGACAGATCTGAACGATTCTAATTCGCTTTCTCAACATTTACAATTAACAATTCACTTTAAGCGCTTTGCAGCGTTTCTTCCCTCCGCCGCCAGGTGTCACCCGTTGTCAATGGTCGATAGAAACTCATGTCCGTCTCCAATATCATAATATCCGCCATTTTAGCCGTCCATTGAAGAATTCCAGCGGAAATGGTGGGTCGTTAAGTCAATCATATGAAAAGACGAGATCTTAATGACCGCATTCATTCATTCATTAGATGCATTTATATAGCGCCTCTTCAAGAGGACTACTCAATGGCGCTCCCAACCTCAGCGCGGCCAAATAAAACTGTCTTAAGATGAGAGAGGAAACCTTGAGAAGAATTGCTAGAAAGAGATCGGAGTGTCAGAGGAAGACCGTTCCACGTTGAGGGTCCTACCACCGAGAAAGCACGGTTCTGCATAGTCGAAGTTCGAGCAAAAGGGACTGAGCGCAGACTTTGTTCAGTCGAATGAAAGGAGCGGAAATGGTGAGAACTGAGAGTAGGGCTACAGAGCTCACAAAGGTAGGCAGGAGCAAAGTCTAGCATGCAGCGCCAGACTAGAGTAGATATCCTATACTCAATTCGCTGCTTGAGTGGAAGCCAGTGGAGAACGTCACGCATATAGCTGGAGATGTGACTGAATTTGGGTCTGCGGCCAATAAGGCGGGCTGCAGAGCGCAGGACGCGATCAAGACAACTCAGACAGGCAATTGGTAGGCCAGCATAGAGAGAGCAGCTACTGCAGTAGTCAAGTATGAACTCATAAATTATAAAGCGTGAATCTAAAGCAAACCGCAGAGCAACACCTTATTCAAGAAGGCTGTGTCAAGTTAGAGGGGTTGTCAACAGATCGATATCCAGCGCTAAGATAATTAATTAAATGAATAGATTTGGCTAAATCATTTAAAATTTATTTTACCGTTAATTCTAATCGTTAAAATTGGCCGATGCCTTAAACACCATTAAGAGGAATATAATTCTTTTTAAAGAGGCACTTAAACTGAAATGGTTTGATATTGTCACGTAATGGCCATAAATAACGGTCTTAAAGTCTAATTTGAATGGAGTATAATTAGAACGCAAATATTGCATAATTAATATTGGATAAAAATCACAGGCCTACTTTTATTATTTGAAAAAATGCCGTTGTCAGTTTTCTGTCACCTTAATTTTAATTAACATCAATTCCTACAATTAAAAGATTCTCACTTTTAACTTTGTAAGTGCACATCCGAGGACTGGACGTTTTGATCCGTTATGTAATGGCCAAAAATAGTCTAATTTCAATGGAGTGTAATTAGAATGTAAATATTGCATAATATTTAATAAAAATCGCAGGCATACTTTTAGTATTTGAATAAATGCCGTTGTCCGTTTTCTGTCATCTTTACTTTAATTAACATCAATTCCAACAATTAAGAGATTCTCATTTTTAACTTTGTCACTACATCCCAGTCCTGGACGTATACCAGCAAGCCGACGCTAAATATCTTTGCTGTCACACAGCAATCGTTAAGCAGCAATTTTCGTTTATTCAACAATCCTGTTGAGAGGGCGCAACCAGTTGCTGGGCGCAGATAATTAACTAAATGAATAAGTTTGAATAAATTTTTTAAACACCATTAAAAGGAATATAATTGTATTTTAAGAGGCATTCCACTGCAATGGTTTTTATATGTCACGTTATGCAGTTATCTATCATGGCAACTGTCTTATGATTTGCACTGTCATGTACGATCGATTTCAATCGATAGTAATTAACTCCGCCACTGGTTGTACTCTGCAAGTGCCAGTGCCAGTCCCAAGTCTGGATAAAGGAGGAGGTTGTCGCTAATGGTTCTTGTTACCACACAGTGACGTTAAAATGCAAATATACACACGATGGTAATTGCAAACCGCTTTCTGATAATCGTCTACATTGAAATGCAATAATAATCAGAATGCAGGCATCAGATTAATAAGAAACGTTCTTCACATTCGATTGTTAGTCTCCGGTAGAACTCTATCGTTAACCATTGATCGATGTCAACGCTTCGACTGCTTTGTTGGGGCAAGTAATGGAACAGCATGCGCTCAGTGTTGAGAATAATCGATGCAGCTATTGTCCCCTGTCTGCCCTTGAGCACAGCTGCTCAGAAGATGGGGTTTCCTCATGGACATAATTACACCGTCTGGCAATGTTGGTCTAATGTTGGTCGGTGGCAGGGCCCTCAACCTGGAATGGTCTTCCTCTGACCCTATACGCTCTCTTTGTAAAAATCCGTCTCAGGCTTTCCTCTCTCATCTTAAGACAGTTTTATTTGGCCACGCTGAGGTTGGGAGCGCCTCTGAAGGATTTTTACATAGAGAACGGAGAGTCAGAGGAAGACCATTCCTCTTGAAGAGGCGCTATATACATGCATCTAGTGAATGAATGAATGAATATGTCAACCTCCAATTGACCTTCAAAGTTTTCTTCCTTTTTTTACTTCAATGTTCAGTAGCGCAGCCTACGCCTAACCTAGACACTGTACTTCGGTATCTAAAGCTAGTGTATAAGTTTCTAAAGTTCTTAACTTGTTCAATTACAACAAAGCTCTGTTTCTTGTATTTTCTTCTTCTTTCAAAAACAACGCAAATAACACAACAATGGATCAACGACGAGAAACGCTTGAATTCAACGACAGCAACGCAACTATTATCATCTAACTCCACTGTTCTCTAAAACGTCTTCTATTCTCTCTTACCAACTCCTTCTTCTACAACTTAACTCACTGTCTAGACGTACACTCTTCCCCTTGCCGCTCTGTCCTTCTATCTCTCCGTCTGTCTGTCTGCCTATCCCTCTCTCTCTCGCGCTCTACGGCGACGGTCGGCCGAGCCGCGCCAACTTTCCCGCCAGTCTGTCACCTGCAGGCCTAACTGTCTAGACGCTGACCTTGAGCTGGTCTATTCGTACGCCTAAACATCAACTGACTATAGAGACTATACAAAATTAGCTCACATTACCTCCCTCCTTTCTTTTAAAGAGAGCTAATTCTCTATAAAAATTAGCGAACGTACCTTAACTAAACAATGCAAATAGTCCATAACATAATACATCATAAAATATCTTACACTACAATCTAGACAGACAATCAGCTACTACATTCAATTTACCTTTCTTATAGTTCAACAGAATGTCAAAATTTTGCAATGATAAAGACCATCTGACTAATTTAGCAGATTTCGACATTGATTCAGTCAAATAAACTAAAGGATTATGGTCTGTAAACACATTGATTTTAGAACCAATAAGAATTTCTTTCAACTTGTTTAAAGCCCATATGATTGCATAGGCTTCCTTCTCAATCGTCGCCCACCTCCTCTGAGTATCTGTCAGCTTCTGACTGATAAATGAAACGGGACGTTCAATCCCTTCCTCGTCCACCTGGGACAGTACAGCTCCCACAGCAAAATCACTGCTATCACAGTACAAATTAAATGGTTTCCCAACCTCAAACATATATAGAATCACATTTGATAAGACAATCTGTTTAAGGGAATCAAAAGATTTCTGATGTGCATCAGTCCAAACAATATTCTCAGGTACTTTCTTGCTAGTCAAGTCTGTCAATGGTTTAGCAATTTCAGCAAAATTACAAATAAACTGTCTGTAAAATCCAAAAAATCCTAAGACTTGCTTCACTTCCTTCCTGGTTTCAGGTTTCTTCAAATTAATTAAACTTCACCTCACTCTTACCAAACACACATTTCTTCAAGTTCAATGTTACATTATGCAGTCTTATTTGTTTCAAAAATAATTCCAAATGTCTTAAATGAATGTCCCAATCATTAGAATGCACTGCAATGTCATCAACATAAGGTTCAGTGAAATCATGTATCGGTTGCAAAATCATATTTATCGCTTTTACAAAAGTCCGTCCAGAGTTAATCATTCCAAAAGGAACACGCGTAAATTCATACAGTCCATTATGTGTAACAAACGCAGTCTTCCATTGGTCACTCTTTTTCACAGGACAAGTCCAATATGCACTGCGACAGTCCATAACAGAAATGAACTTGGATTTTCCAACTTTGCTCAAGACATCGTTGACGATTGGCATAGGATATCGGCAGTTTTCAGTAAAAGAGTTAATGTACCTGTAGTCACAAGCCAATCTCAAGGATCCATTCTTCTTTTTGACAATGACAAGTGGACTTGCCATTCTGCTTGACGATGGTTGAATGATGTTTTCTTTCAGCATCTCTTGTATTTGTTTTTCCACTTCTGCTCGGTATATTAATGGTATTCGATATGCCACGAATTCTTTTTCTCGAAAGTCTGGTCTCAGCACCACTTCATGTTCTACTAATGTACATAGTCCAGGTTGGTCTGAAAATCTGTCTGCATATCGATTCAGTACATCAAGTAATTGTTTCTGCTGTTCGCTGGTCAGATGTCCAATTTGTTCGTAATCCAATTGAAGTGACTTCTGTTTTGTCTCTGAATAGTCTTCCTTCAGCGGTATTTCTACCACTGATCCAAATTCGTCATCCTCTTCCACGATCAGACCACAAGACAATGTTCTCGTAATGAACTTCCTCATCTTGTTAGCATGAATAATCCGTCGACCGTTTTCGTTCATGTCCACCAGATACGAATACTTGGATCTTCTTTGCAGGACCGTGCATGGACCATGCCATCGGGAGATCAATTTATTGGTTGACGTTGGATACAGCACGATGACGTTCTCTCCTGGCTCGAATTCTTTATCCTTTGCTCTTTTGTTGTATTGACTGGCGTACTGTTTTTGTTTTTCTTCAGCACAGCTCTCGGCGAATGTCAAGGCCTTTTCCACGTCTGCTCTTAAATTCTTCAGGTACTTTGCCGGTTGTACTCCAATGTTCGGTGGTAGATTTATTTCTTTGGTCCAGCTTTCTTTAAGGATGGTGAGTGGCCCTCTCGGCAACTTTCCATAGACCAGCAAATACGGTGCCACTCCTGTAGTTGCATTAGGCACTTCTCTCAATGCCCAGACTGTAAATGGAATAATTTTATGCCACTGTCTCGGATTTTCCACAACGACATGATGAATCATTTTCTTGAACGTTTGATTCCATCTCTCCACCAATCCTGCCGCTTCTGGATGTCCTGGCGAATCGAATCGAGGACAACATCCCATCAGTTTCAGAAATTCTCTTGTTAGACTGGCTGTAAAATTCGTTCCTCTATCACTCGTGATTACTGACGGAACTCCCACATCCATGAACAGCTTCATCAAAGCTTCGCATACAGCCTTAGCGGTCAATGACTTCATCAAGAATATTGTCGGCCATCTTGTACATGAGTCCACGATGCACAAACAATACTTATGCCCTGCTGCTGAAGTCGGTTCGATTGGTCCTACGACGTCCATGGTCATTCTTCTGAACGGTACATCCTCTCTTGGTATTGGTGTAATCGGCACTCGATCCATCACCAAACTTCGTGCTTTCAACTGACACTTCTCACAGGACTTGCAGAACTTCACCACATCTCTACGCATTCTTGGCCACACAAAGGACAACTTGATACGTTCCCTTGTCTTCTCTTCTCCCAAGTGTCCGCCAAATACTGACTCATGTGCCAATTCCATCACCTGAATTCTTCTTTCCTTCGGCAACACCAACTGATACACCAACTGGTCCAACATTTGATGCTTCTTATACATCAACCCATTCACCACACTAAACTCTGATCCTTTGTCTTCAGCTATCTTCCACCACGACCTCAGTGACTCGTCATTTCTCTGCTGCTCTTCAAATGTCTTTGCGTCTGCCAATTGTCTTTCATCACTCGTATTCTCGGCAAACAAATCCCTCATACTCGTGTCTATTTCACCATCACTTTCAGAATCATCATCATTATCACGTTCACATGCAACCATCTCTTCTTCAATTTCATTGTTTCCGGATGTTATTCCTTCTTCTTCTTCTTGAACGCTTTGTTCATCATCGCTTTCTGTGTCCTCATCTAGCAAACTTTCATTTGACTTTTCCTCTTCTCCTTCTTCCACTTCTCTTCTCCGACTCTGTGCTCTTGTAGTCACATTCGCTTGCAATTCTCCTTGTAATACATTCACTGGTGGAACCTCTTTCAGTTCTGCGATTATCTCTGGATGCAGCAAGAACTTTTCTTTGTTATCTTTGCACAAGACTGCCGGAATGCTGGCACACACCAAGGTTAAATATGGCGCGATATTTACTCCCTTGTCTTTCAAATCTCCTCCTTCGTTATGACAACTCATCCGCACTTCGATTTTCACCAACTTAGCTGGAATGGGTTCTCCAGCCACACATTGCAAATGTACTCTGCCAATTTCTTCCACTGTCGCTCCTTTCAACAATTCCTCATTGATTACTGGAATCTCAGTACCAGAGTCGATCAGCGCTCTGACTTGCACGGGATGACAACTGTCATCATTTCCACGTATCTCTACATTGACATGCTGTAGTAAAGACTTCTTCGTACGTTGACACTCATCTTTGCTTTCTGTTTCTCGACCAGTATCTTTAATTGGAGCAGAATTTACTATTTCTCTCTGTATAGCAAATTGAGGCGTGCACTTCATCACTGACTTCACTTCCGTTTCGCGGTTGTCTTGTTCTTCAGACTGATTCGGTGCATTCATTACTTGTATCTGATTTACTCTGAGATTTTCTGCACTTCGAGTAAATCTATTTCTCAGATTTGTCATTCTGGGTGGTACTTTGCAATCCTTTATCAGATGTCGGTCTGACTGACAATTATGGCAACGTTTCTTAACAATCCCTCTCTGTTCCGTGCTCTCCCGCCTGTAATTGTACGCTGTATTGTTTTCTCTTTGGCGTCCCATCACTGGAATTCGACTGTACATTTGTCTGTCACCCGTTGCTTCTCTTCTATCTTGACCAAACTGTCTTCCAGGTGCACCATCATTCCTTGTTTCGTTATTTCTGGCTTGGTTTCCTGTTTCTTTGTTATTACTATTCCACCTGGGTTGCTTCGAACTATTTCCCCATGCTTCATATTTCGGTTTGTCTTGAAACATTAGACCAATTCGATTGTTCACGTGTACGTCTGCGAGTTCTGCAACATTACTAGCTTCAAAGCATTCAGTACCCTCTTTTGCTAGTACGAACTGTAGTGGACCCGGTGGTAGACATTCTTTCAACTTATCCGCCACCAATAGATCAAATAACTTCTCGTAGCTTTTGCCCACTCGCCTACTTCTGACATAGTAGTTCAACAGATTCTTCAATCTTGCTGTAAACATCGTGTATGTTTCTTCTGCCGTTTTCCTCGCATCTCCAAATCGTGATCGATATTCTCTCGCTGTCAATTTGAATTCTTTCAGTAAATGTTCTTTCACTATGTCGTAATCGTCCAGATCAGCGAAAGACAATCGGTTCAACACCGTTCTTGCTCTAGGCGTCATTAGTGGCAACAGCAATTTGACCCAAAACTGCTTTTCCACCGTAAAACTGTTGAATGCATTCTCAACTGTCTCAAAATATAATGGCACCTCCATCATATCATATGGCATCTTAGGTAATACGTGTTTCATTGCATCACCTATCCTTTTAATCTTGGACACCATTGTCTCACTTTCTCTGATCCTGTTTCGTTCTGACTCCTCACGGCTTCTTCTTTCGTCTTCATTTCGTTCCCTCAGTCTATTTTGATCTTCTACCCTACGCAGTTCTTCTTGTTCTATCTTTTGCTGCAACAATTCTAACTGTTTTCTACGTTCCTCCTTTTCTATAGCCATTTCTCGGAGCTGAGCTTCCTTAAGAGCGATTTTCTTTTGTTCTAATTCTAATTGTTCTTCCCTTTCTCTTTCCGCTTTTTCCAAATTTTCTTTCTCCATTTGCAATTCTTCCTGTCGAATCTCTTCGGCTCTTTGTAATTCTGCCAAACGCATGGCTTCTTTGTCTTCCTCACGAATCTTTTGCTCTTCCATCTGTTGTTTTCGTATTTCTTCATCACTTTTTCTTGCTCTCTCGTATTCTATCATCAATTCCATTCTTCTTCGTTCAGCTTCGTCACGATCTCTTTTCAGTTGTTCTAGCTGAAGCTGGAACTGCTGCTTCTGCATCTCAATCTCTTGTTGTCTCATCCTTTCTGCTTGTTCTGCTCTTGCTTTTTCCTCCAGTCGAAGCTTTTCTGTTCGTTCAATCTCTTCTTGTCTCCGTTTCTCCTCTTTCTCTTTCTCTTCTTGTTTTTGTTCTTTCTCCTCTCGTCTCCGTTGCTCCTCTTTCTCTTTCTCTTCTTGTCTACGTTGCTCTTCTTTCTCTTTCTCCTCTTGTTTCCGTTCTTTCTCCTCTTGTCTACGTTGTTCTTCTTTCTCTTTCTCCTCTTTTCTCCGTTGTTCCTCTTCTTGTCTCCGTTTCTCCTCTTTCTCTTTTTCTTCTTGTCTGCGTTGCTCCTCCCTCATCATCATAAATTGCATCAACGCCTCCATAGACATCGGTGCCGGTGGTTTTTCAATTGGTTTCTCCTCAACGCCACCCACTGCACCTTTCTCTTCAGCTTCCTTTTTAAGCCAAACCTCTGCTAATGCTCTCATCAAATTTTCTCTAGACATCTCTTCGACTTCTTCTACGTCTAGACCCTCTTCAATTAATAACTTTATTAATCGATCAGAAGACATCTTCTTTATACTGGCTTGCTTTTGCTCTGTAAGTTTCTCCATCTTTCTTCTTTACTTCAGTGAATACCGTGAAGAAATCGAGGGAGTGACTATGAATATCTGTGATTGGCTGACTTTAATTCTTATGGCTCCTTGGGTAAACAAGCAAGTTTTGTATACCTCTCTCTGGCGTTGCGTTGTCGTACTGTCGTTCGTATGTCCGTTGTATCTTCTCACCAGACTCCGAAATGCGTCTCCAATCGAAAATATTCCTCCGATTGAAAATATTCCTCCAATTGAAAATATTCCGCCAATTGAAAATATTCCTCCAATTGAAAATATTCCTCCAATTGAAAATATTCCGCCAATTGAAAATATTCCTCCAACTGAAAATATTCCTCCGAATGAAAATATTCCTCCGATTGAAAATATTCCTCCAATTGAAAATATTCCTCCAAATGAGTTCGCTATCCCAACGTCCTTTGCTTGAATTCAGTATCCCACCGCTGCCACCAAAATGTCAACCTCCAATTGACCTTCAAAGTTTTCTTCCTTTTTTTACTTCAATGTTCAGTAGCGCAGCCTACGCCTAACCTAGACACTGTACTTCGGTATCTAAAGCTAGTGTATAAGTTTCTAAAGTTCTTAACTTGTTCAATTACAACAAAGCTCTGTTTCTTGTATTTTCTTCTTCTTTCATAACAACGCAAATAACACAACAATGGATCAACGACGAGAAACGCTTGAATTCAACGACAGCAACGCAACTATTATCATCTAACTCCACTGTTCTCTAAAACGTCTTCTATTCTCTCTTACCAACTCCTTCTTCTACAACTTAACTCACTGTCTAGACGTACACTCTTCCCCTTGCCGCTCTGTCCTTCTATCTCTCCGTCTGTCTGTCTGCCTATCCCTCTCTCTCTCGCGCTCTACGGCGACGGTCGGCCGAGCCGCGCCAACTTTCCCGCCAGTCTGTCACCTGCAGGCCTAACTGTCTAGACGCTGACCTTGAGCTGGTCTATTCGTACGCCTAAACATCAACTGACTATAGAGACTATACAAAATTAGCTCACAGAATACATACTGCAGCCTTCTTCGACCACGGGCACCAACAAATCCACAACACGAAGACGGCGAGTTAAGCAAACCAGCCACAAGTACAGTGGACCTCACAACATCATGCGGTCGGAGTCCAAACAATCCATGAGGTGATAAAAACCCAAATAGCATGCTAAGCCAGTCCCACACGCGGCACAGTAATCAGCGTTCTGTTCGAAAGAGAACCAGCTCGAAATGGTTTGCCAAAGTCTTCATAATCATGATCATGTCTCGATCATCGATATTGTAAGCGGAACAATTTGTTTGCCCCTGCTTTGATAATTGAAGATTATGATTTCCTTCGTTTTCTTCAAGTTTATTAATTTTATAGATTTGCATCAGCCGCCGATTTCGAGGCTTGTGCCATTTCCGATTCTACAAAAGCCTGCACATTGAAAGACAAAAATGTTTGCTATTGCGCTTAAAAACTGTTGAATTCTGTCAAAAGACCACTGAAAATAATTCCATTTTAATATTATCGAATGATGCCAGTACAAAGTCTTAGTTAAGTAGTAGGACGACTTCAGCGGTACGATGGAACCATAATTTTGGTTAAACACCGGAAACTACCTTAAACACATTCCATTATATACCACGCAAAATTATTTTGCTACCGTTAAGAAAATCAGCACTATATAACCCACAACTATACAGCAATCAATCCCGAACTGCTTGAATTCTGACAGTGCCAGTCCCAAGACTGGATAAAAAAGGAGGGCGACGTTACTGATCTTTGTTGTCTTATTAAACTAAAACAACCATTACCGCTCGAAAACATCTGACTAAGTAAGTAGCCTTTAAACGAATTGCATGCAACTACAATGTAGTTACGTTTGAACGGTGACTACGTAAACACTCGAAATAACCGCAACTATCTGAGTTCTGTGTGTACCAACCAAGGAGATTGCCAATAATTGTCGTTGCCGATACTATAATAAATATTCAAACAGAACAATATTCTGCTATCGTGTGAAAATCCGTCTCATGATGCCATAAGGTATAAAGTCAATAAATTCATGAAAACTTCAATCATTATCTTTGCCATTTAACAAACAGCCTAGATTATTGGACACTTAAGTGCCAGTCCAGAGTGAGAATAGCGAGGAGGGCGATGTCATCACCGAGTCCGTAAACGGAAAAAATACACATTCGTCAACGTCACCAATCCTTTACTACTGCCTTCGAATCGTTGCAAAGATGACGTCATTGTTTTCTTTAAAGAAACTCCGCCACTGGTTGTACTCTTCCAGTGCCAGTCCCAAACCTGGGTAAAGGAGGAGGGCGACACTCCATTACGTCACGAGCTGTCACTTGGAAGCGTACGATAGTAATTAAAAACAGCTCGTGTTCTCTTAATTTGGTTTTCAACATCTACGATCTTCACATCATGGCTGTCGCTTGAACAACCACATCAACCAAGAGTTTCATATTGTTCCCCTTTCGAATTTAAACAAGTAAGATGAACCGAGTCTTAAGCAGTCGATTCACGGTTGTTCTTGAACACTTCTTACTTATTCAGCTACTACCCCTACTGCCACCAAAGTCAAGCTTCTTTTGCCACTGCATTATAATAATAATAATAATAATAATAATAATAATAATAATAATAATAATTAGTCTTATCAATAGCCAATCTCCTCTCGACTTTTTATCACGATTAGCTCATCATCTGCCTGAATTTTATTAAAACGCGATTTTTTCTAAATATACGCATCTTATTGTTTTGAAATTTTACCACATGTCTTGTAATAAACTAATCTACTAATATCCAGGTTTTCTTCAAAAAATATCTCTTAGCAGCAAATATAACTTTTTTATGAGAGCACTTAAGAAATCTAAAGTCCTCACGAGTGGCACAGTTAATAACCACTTTCGCTTTTATACTCATTGGCTGCTCTTCCTATACTTTCTGCCACACAAGGGCGACATATTAGCCATTTTACACGAACGCAACGCTTAAGAACTCACGAGTGTCGCCCTATTCGTGAAATTTGTATTATAATACATAACATCGTATCCATTATGAACTACGTCCGTCATGCTCCATGTCCGTTGGTCAGTACGCCTGCCTTCGTGTCCTTTTGTGTGTCTGTCTGTATGTCTACCTGTCTGTATATCTGTCTCTATGTCTGTCTGTACGTACGTCCGTTGGTCAGTACGCCTGTCTACCTGTCCTTCTGTGTGTATCTGTCTGTCTCTACGTCCGTCTGTTGGTCAGTACGCCTGCCTACGTGTCCTTCTGTGTGTCTGTGTGTCTGTCTGTCTATCTGTCTGTCTGTCTGTACGTCCGTCCGTAGGTCAGTACGCTTGCCTACGTGTCCCTCTGTGAGTCGGTATGTCTGTGTGTCTGTCTGTCTGTCTGTCTATCTGTCTATCTGTCTGTCTGTCTGTACGTACGTACGTACGTACGTTGGTCAGAACGCCTGCCTACATGTCCTTCTGTGTGTCTGTCTGTCTGTCTATCTATCTGTCTGTCTGTCTGTCTGTCTGTACGTACGTACGTTGGTCAGTACGCCTGCCTACATGTCCTTCTTTGTGTCTGTGTGCCTGTCTGTCTATCTGTCTATCTGTCTGTCTGTCTGTCTGTCTGCCTGTATGTCTGTCTGTCTGTACGTACGTACGTTTGTCAGTACGCTTACCTATGTGTCCATCTGTGTGTCTGTGTGTCTGTCTGTCTATCTGTCTGTCTGTTTGTACGTACGTACGTTGGTCAGAACGCCTGCCTACATGTCCTTCTGTGTGTATGTGTGTCTGTCTGCCTGTCTATCTGTCTGTCTGCCTGTCTGTTTGTCTGTCTGTACGTACGTACGTTTGTCAGTACGCTTGCCTTTGTGTTCATCTGTGTGTCTGTGTGTCTGTCTGTCTGTCTGTCTATCTACCTGCCTGTCTGTCTGTACGTACGTACGTTGGTCAGAACGCCTGCCTACATGTCCTTCTGTGTGTATGTGTGTCTGTCTGCCTGTCTATCTGTCTGTCTGCCTGTCTGTCTGTCTGTCTATACGTACGTACGTTTGTCAGTACGCTTGCCTATGTGTCCATCTGTGTGTCTGTGTGTCTGTCTGTCTATCTGTCTGTCTGTTTGTACGTACGTACGTTGGTCAGTACGCCTGCCTACATGTCCTTCTGTGTGTCTGTGTGTCTGTCTGTCTGTCTATCTGTCTGTCTGCCTGTCTGTCTGTACGTACGTACGTTTGTCAGTACGCTTGCCTATGTGTCCATCTGTGTGTCTGTGTGTGTGTCTGTCTGTCTGTCTATCTGTCTGTCTGTACGTAGGTACGTACGTTGGTCAGAACGCCTGCTCACGTGTCTTTCTGTGAGTCGGTGTGTCAGTGTGTCTGTCCGTCTGTCTATCTGTCTGTGTGTCTGTCTGTCTGTCTGTCTGTACGTACGTCCATTGGTCAGTGCGCCTGCCTTCGTGTCCTGTTGCGTGTCCGTGTGTCTGTCTGTCTGTCTATCTGTCTGTCTGTCTGTCTCTACGTCCGTTCGTTGGTCAGTACTCCTGCCTGCCTGTCCTTCTGTGTGTCTGTTTGTCTGTCTGTCTATCTATCTCTCTGTCTCTCTGTACGTACGTCCGTTGGCCAGTACGACTGCTTACGTGTCCTTCTGTGTGTGTGTGTCTGTTTGTACGTACGTCCGTTCATCAGTACGCCAGCCTACGCGTCCTTCTGTGTGTCGACTTAACAGTAATTTCGGAACTCATTATAATAATATTGAAATCACCAAATCACGATAAAGTCTTCAAAGCATGTCGACTTAATAGTGATTTTGGAATTCATAATAATTGAAACCACCAGATCACGATAAAGTCTTCAAAGCATGTCGACTTAAGAGTGATTTCAGACACAGTTGCCTTGATTCTGCTTGAACTTCATTGAACAGTTGAATGGCGCGAGATTACTTTTAAGGCTGTATGTTCGTGTCTATGTCTGTCCTTCCCGTTGTCTGTCTTTCTGTCCGTCCTTCGCTTTTTGTGGCCATCTTATCATCTGCATGTTAGTTCTTGTATCTGTCTATGCATCCATGAGATTCTAAGTATGCGTGTGTCTGTTTGACTGTCTGCCTGGATGGCTGAGTGTCCGTCTGTATGTCTGTCGGTCTGAAAACCTTCATTAGGCGCCTAAATCTTCCATCTTATTCTGTCCATGTGTCCACCTATTACACACCACCCTTAAGGAAGGCTCCTAAATCGGATAAACAAGTATGTTCTCAGTTAATGAGCGTGTTTTGTTTATATTATTATTAATATTCGAAAGACTCTCGTCGTCGTGTAGCATCCATGCAAGGTGCCGACGACCGTACAAAATTATATGCAATGCAGTTAAAAACAAAGAATTCATTTGAGCACGATGCAGTTAAAAACAAAGAATTCACTGAGTAGGCCTGCAATGCTAAAAACAATGAACACCAATTAAAGGCGTCAAAATAATGGTCTTCAATGTTACTAATCTTTGTTATTTAACAGCATAATAATTATATTTCCGCTAATAATTTATATGATTTTTGTATTGTGATAAGATGGTCTTTAAGGCAAATAATAAAAATTTCCAGCCATTATGAAATACACAGAATAAAGAAATTTAAATGTAAAAGGTGAACTATTAATTAAACTGCCATCTGAATCTAGTTTTTAAACTATAAGCTTAGTACGGCATCGGCTTAAAGTTAACAACATTTGTACTTATGAAGTGAGATTTTATAAGAAATTTCTATGTAAAATCTCTGTCATTGAATGCAATCACCAATCATAATAGATATACATTGTACAAACAGAATTTGAAAATCGCCGTTCCTTGTCATATAGGTCCATTACAGACATGACTATGTCAGTCCTGTAATGCAACCTGATATACTTAATCTATAACTTTCCATTTCTAATACAGCATATTGTTGCTTATTATTGCAATGTTGACATGAGATTCTTATTCAAGTTATAAATGTTTACATTATAATAGTGAAAGCTAGGTATAAGGAAAGAATATTAACATTAGTAGGCCTATAGGCTAATACATTCAAACGCTTAAAACGAAAATAGTCAAAAACTTATAACACATTGATAGTGTTGGTAACATATAATAGTCAGACAACCTTAAAAGTCCACGCAAGGTCTTAGTTCATCCTAAGCTTCATTGCATAGGATTGACAAGAGAAAAACAATAAGGCCGTATACGCTTGTCCTTCTCCACATTTCTATAGGACCTGTTATGTCTGTCTCTTTGACCGTCTGTTTGTCCAGACCATTCGTCCGGTGCAGCATAATCATTTTTCATCAATCCGTCTTCTTATTTGCACAAATCCTTTTCATCAATAATCTACGCAAAAAATAGCTTCTGTCAAAGCAGCAACTTTTTTATCACTTCATCTTTTAATTAAAGAATTAGTGTCCATCCATCTAGTTCCAATTTTTATCGGCAAATCTTTTCATCGATTCAATTTAAATTTAAGTAGAAATTACCTCATCAATCCGGCATTTATATTGCAAAAATTCTTTTCACCAATCCAAGAGATTAGGGGCCGTCCATAAAGTACGTCACGCTATTTTTGACCATTTTTGACCACCCCTCCCCCTGTCACAAACTGTCACACATCTCGGACCCCCCCCTAAAGTACGTCACACTTTCGAACAATTTTTTTTAATACATAACCATTTACCTAACCCTCTAAACCATAGGATACTATCCCTAATCCCTCTGATAGTGATGTGTGTCCCTAAACGCCTTGATAGTGACGGGAAATCAACTTTTATCCCGCCAGGCCGGGTTTTAGACACGCCTGGCCGGGCCGGGTCGGATTTTAGGTACTAAGAACAAAAAATATAGAAGAATTTAAAAAATTAATGTGTGACGTCACACATGTCCTGACCCACTCCCCCTACCACAATCTGTCACACTTTCCTACACCCCCTCCCCCCCCTGGAGCGTGACATACTTTATGGACGGCCCCTTAGCGACCAACACTAAAACCCATGCGATGGCGATAAATTTAAAATGCTAAAGCGATAGATTGCCTAAAACCTGTAGCTCAACATAGGGCCTACTGTTTTAGAGCCCGAATGGCTAATAACAACCTTAGGGGCATAGCTGCCAAATAAAAGGTTTAATTTCCACCTTCAACTAAATCAATTTGACTTAGTTTCCTGCAGTGCAATGGACTTCAAGTAGGCCTAATAAACTTTTTGAAATGGCATCATTAAACATCGTCTTCTCTGCGGACCGATTTTGCTTGTCACTTGCAGCCTAAGTTATAAAGCAATGATGATAAACCAATAGCTATCCAGACTGATTTTAAAAATCCTTCTTTAAAAAATGAAATGTTAACATGCACATTTGAAAACATAAGACTTCTTGACAAAGTCAAGCTGGAAAACTCGAAAGTCACTAAAGTGTTGGCAGCCGATTGACTCATTGCAGCACTTTCTGCATTCTTCTATCAACTCGGCGCATTTAGTTGAACTTGTCATTGATAATTTTTGTGCGAATAGACTGCCAAGGCTGAGTGTATTGTGGATGAAGTTGCTTAAATTTCTCAATGACCATTTTTCCTGAAATAGAAAGCATACTGAAACATTTTGAATATTGATAATATGAAAAACAATTGTATACTTGAAACTATAGCTTAAATAGGAATTGTGACATTAGGCTACATATCTAATTCTAACAAGCACCTAATCTCCTAACATACAGGGTGCGGCAAAAAAGTAATCCCCTACGGTTTTCAGCCCATATCTTGGCCAAACATACGAATTTTTAAATGAAGCTTTACAGTCTTAAAGACAATTCATATTTACGTACAATGGTCAAATTACAAAAAAATCTAATAGAACAAAAGTTATATCACTTTTAGTGAGGCCACCCACCGTTTTTTGACGATTCAAAAACGAAACGTAATGTTTTTGTTTTTCGCTAAGATCATGGCCAGAAGTAGGAATTTCAAAATGAATCTCTACAGGCTTAAGGACAATTCATAATTACACATGATGGCCAGATTTCATCAAAATATTGCAAACACAACAAAAGTTACACCACTTTTAGTGAGGCCACCCACCGTTTTTGACGATTAAAAAACGTTACGCAACAAAAAGTAACAAAAACGTGATTTTATCAAGTCATATCTCAAATAACTGTTTGGAACTGAACTTGATAGTGATTCACAACTTGTGTTCAATGTGCCCACCACCAGTGCCAAAGCTTCTTTTGAGTCTGTTTTCAAAGTTCTTGATGGACCTGTTGATTAATCTGACGGATTTCTTATTTGCTAATTTGATTGTCATCTTGCTAAGTGACTTCTCGGTGACGTGCAGCTACGCTCGTACGCTGTTCCTTTTTTAAATAGAAATAATAATGATCATCTATCAATATAAAGGCTATCTGATACCAATTATTTGAGGTGAGACTAAATAAAATCGTGTCTTTGTTACTTTTGCTGCGTTACGTCTACGAATCGTCAAAAAACGGCATGGGACCTCCTTAAAAGTCCCATAACTTTTATTCTTTTTGAAATATTTTGCTGAAATCTGGCCATCATGTGCAGATATGAATTGTCTTTAAGACCGTAAATTTTCATGTCAAAATTCTTACTTCCAGCCAAGATATTGGTCAGAATAATTAAATTGGTTTTTGTTACTTTTTGTTGCGTCGCGTTTTTGAATCGTCAAAAAACGGTGGATAGCCTCACTAAAAGTAATATACCTTTTGTTCTATTTGAAATATTTTGTTTGTAATTTGACCATTGTACGTAAATATGAATTGCCTTTAAGACTGTAAGGTTTCATTTAAAACTTCGTATGTTTGGCCAAGATATGGGCTGAGAACCGTAGGGGATTACTTTTTGCCGCACCCTGTATGGACATATCATTTCCCTTTCCAAAAATTGTTATTTATTCCAATTTGGCAATGGCCAGCGCAAAATTCCACTGCATGCTATCATGATACTCATGATTCAGAGGAAGTAGGCTATATAGCCAGCTTCTACACTAAGATTAAAAAGGTATACAGAGGTATAAATTATATGCTCAAGGATGGACATGAATGGTTGCACATGAGAAATATTCTGACAGCAATAACGTGTTTCATCAACAACCCGTACAGATTCTGTTGGTGGTTGGTTTTAATTCTTTACGAGAACAATAATTAGACTTGAGTAAAGCAACACTGCGCGATACAAAATGATCATTAGCGACGTCCTCTTCCTTCATCCAGTCCAATTACCCGGCAGACTGGTCCGCACCAAGGCACAGATTTCTATTGCTGTCGTCGCTGATATATTCGGCATTTCAAAACACATACCGGAATGTCTTGAAGCGATCAATGGCAGTTTAAATTTATATTGAGTTACTTATGCTCTCGGACATCGCGCAATTTGACACATTCTATAGTTTGAAGTATCAAACTCAGATTTTACAGGTCACCTGCATAGAACTGAGTAATGGTAGTCTAACTCCTGCAAAAACTCTGTCACACACTTTCTCATGATCTCTTCTCATGGCGTGCAGACATTTGAACGGTGGCCATTTGAACGGACGACACTTGACCGGCGACACTTTAACGGGCGATATTAGAACGGACCGACAATAGAACAGGTGACACTTAACCGGAACGCCATATTACCGGACCGACTTATGAACAATTTACAAGGAGCGGAGGTGTAGGCCTATACACTATACACGTTTATATAGGCCTAGTTTGAGCTTTGACTTAATGTTGGATGCGACGTTTGGTGAAACTCAATATTAGAGAAAGTTATAAAGTTTTACTGTTACTTTTACGTGTGAGACAAAGTTTTGTTTTTAAGTGTGAGACAGCGTTATTCCTTCATTCATTCATTCGTCCATTATTCATTCATTCATTATATGAATTTATATAGCGCCCTTCAAGAAACTACCCAGACGCGCTCCCAGGCAAGCCACGGCGAAAGAAAAGAGACTTGAGAGAATGAAGGTGTGAACGGAGTTCATTCCAGATTGAAGGCCGTATACAACCGAGAAAGCTCGGCGTTGTCTGGCAGCTAGGTGAGCCCATGGAACTTAGAGTTGCCCCTTCATAGCAGAGTGAATGGCCTGATGTGTGCTTCGGGTGCTAGGACAAAATGTGCCCGGACAAAATGTCCCGGACAAAATGTCCCGGACAAAATGTCTCTGGACAAAAAGTCCCCGGATAAAAAGTCCCCGGACAAAAAGTCCCCGGATAAAATGTCCCTGGACAAAAAGTCCCCGGATAAAAAGTCCCCGGACAAAATGTGCCCGGACAAAATGTCCCTGGACAAAAAGTCCCCGGATAAAAAGTCCCCGGACAAAATGTGCCCGGACAAAATGTCCCTGACAGAAAGTCGCAGGGTGAAAGTGGTGTCCCTATAGTATACGTCGCATAAGGTCTTTGTTTATTGTATACACGCATCGTTTCATATGAATTTCAGTTATTAACGAATACTAAGTGATCGTTTACTTCAAAGCATTCGTTTTCAAACTTAACGTGCCATATGTACAGTTGTCCGTGCCATGGGGAAATATCCTAGTCAAAATGGGGGAGGGCGTCCGGGGAAAATTGTCGGGGAATAAGTCCGGAGGAATATGTCCAGGGGAAATGTCCGTTCACCATCACCTAAGCTACGCATCGCCGGCCTGTTGGGATTTTGTGCGGCTGTAGTATCACGCTAGACTGCGTCCGTGTGGGTGACTAAGCCTACGTCCAAGATGGACCGTCTTGTCTGACAATGCCCTCACCTGAAGACAGCCCAACATTTGAAACAGCTGTGTAGAATGGCAGATGGAAACCTCTTAACTTCTATTTTAGAGGACCAGGGCCGTGTTCTGAAACCGCTCCTCTCAAGATCTTCTGCAAGACACCTCTAGGTTAGAACCCTATTTACTGCGTCCCAGGTCGCGCCACTGAATGGTCCAACTGCAATGGGCGGACAATTTCATGAGGAAAACGTCCTACTGCCAATTGAAGATATCTGAATCCACCATCTCAGAGGAAATGCTTGGTGGTCTTGCCCTTGTGAACCAAATCGAATGCATTGTTTCTGTTCATCGCTTTATAATAGCAGATAGGCCTGCTAGGGCCTTTCAGAAGCGCTGCCAGTGCATGCAATACCTAGAGAATAGGCAGGTTTTAAGACGAGAGAAAGATGACGAAAGACTACGAGAGAGGATGACAGAGCGAAGTGATGGAGGGTCCATTCCATTGGGAGGGACCTACGCATGCAGGCAAATGATAAGGATTGTGCCATGGCGGTCCTGACGCGGAGAACAAAGACGTCGAACCAATCAGAGACCTAAGAGGACGCAACGAAGTGGCAAAAATGGGGTGAGTACTGGATCGCAAAGATACTTCGAAGCAAGACTCAATTAGAGTTTGACGTTCAGGGGTTGTTGTCTCCAGAAATGGCATTTCCAGCCCCTCGCCATGACTGTGCAGAATCGTATTTTGTTCGTCTTGGGCCCAGTCCATGGTCGGGATAGTGACGCTATGGCCCTCCGAAGTCCGAACCCTTCGGTCGGTCGGGCCTCAAGTTGAAGGGGTCTCCAAATTAATTTTAGCTGCTCATTATACCTATTGTGTCTGTTTATTTCTTAAACTCATGTATTTACAACTTACAAATTGAAGGACTCAAATCGGAGTCGGATCGCGTGCCTAAAAAGTCAGGTAGGCATACAGCTTCAGCAAACCTAATACAAATATTATTGATTTTGCGCATAAGTAACGCCACTTAAACTGACTCAGGTTAGTTCATAGAGTTTCTAAGCCTACTTTCTTAAGCACAGCGTTTATAAATTGTAATTCCTAATAGGGTGGGCCCATAATAAGACATGCGTGGGGCATTCGAAACAATACCTCGGTAGGCACAGATGTCATTAAGACGCGCCTGGCCTCAAGTTTGTAGGGGGCCTCCACATTTATAAGTGTAGGCCTACTCCGAAACGCAACTGTAGAAATATAATAATTTTCTTATGTTAACCCCGTCATCACTTATGTAAATGGAGGTTAGGCCTAATTTTGTTGCTCAGCAGATATGCCACATTACATGCAAAAGGATGTAGCCTAACAAATGGACTGCAAAAGTATATTAGTGTATTCATTCATTCATTTCAGAGATTTATATAGAGCCTCTTCAAGCGTTTTTACTCAGAAGCGCTCCCGACCCAACCACGGCTAAAGAGAGCAGTCTTGCAACATTGTAGGCCTATGTGCAGTTAATGTCTAAGGGCCCCAAGCCTTTAAAGTGTCCAGGACCCTAAGGTTATCATGCCACTGCATAGTTACAGATAACGATAGAAAAAGAATTTTTCGACTGATCGATTGTCTCACCCAAAAAACTTATTATTAGGATAATTTATAAACTATAAAAATAATGAGCGATCCGGACACACACCTTCAAGGCTGCCTTTATGTAAGACAAACGCAGATACTATGAAAAATAGCGGAACCCCTTGGCAAATTTGTACATTTCTGACGCTAGAATCGGAATTCTTCTAAAATAGTGAACCAAATGCAGCTTGCAATTGGTTGATTTGCTAAATGACTCGTTTTCATGCGTTTAGAGAAGGTGGTTCTCTGACAGAAGGACTCTTTTTCTCAATGTAGGTGTGCCTACCGACAGGCGCACATGCGCTTGGTTTAGGTAGTGTAGGGACATTACTTTTATCCTGGGACCTTTTGTCCGGGACATTTTGTCCGGGACATTTTGTCCGGGGACATTTTGTCCGAGGACATTTTGTCCGGGGAGTTTTTGTCCGGGGACATTTTATCCGGGGACATTTTGTCCGGGGACATTTTGTCCGGGACTTTTTGTCCGGGGACTTTTTGTCCGTGGACATTTTGTCCAGGGACATTTTGTCCAGGGACATTTTGTCCAGGGACATTTTGTCCGGGACATTTTTTCCGGGGACATTTTGTCCGGGGACTTTTTGTCCGGGGACTTTTTGTCCGGGGACATTTTGTCCAGGGACATTTTGTCCGGGACATTTTGTCCGGGGACATTTTGTCGGTCCACGGTATCCGAGATTGGGCGACAGAGGTCACGTAGGTATAAAATGGAGCGCAACCAATGATACAGCGTGAAATCAGAGCAGCAATTCGATAAGAGATACGTTGGGCTATAGGCAACCAGTGCAACACATCACGCATGTTATGACCACCCTGCCACAATTATGGCCATTTTTGACGGATCTCAAGAATGACATTCAATTGCAAGACTACTTTCATGCAAGGATCGAACAGGTTACACGTGCATGTCGCCAGCTACGGCAAAGGAGAAATTTTGATACATTTAAGCTCAGTTGCTCATTTTGTCACACAACTATACATTGAACTTGGTAGGCCAACAAGTCCAAGACAGTAAATGTTTGATTGCTTTAAATTTTACTAACTTTACCGATCAATTCTCCACCGGTCATCTGTCGCCCGTTCAACTGTCCGGCCGTTCAATAGTCTCAGCGGTCATTTATAGGCCTACACCGTTCTACTGTCGCCGTTCTACTGTCGCACGTTCTTTTGTCGTCCGTTCAAATGTCATGTAACCCTTCTCATACACAGCGCAATTCACGCGACGTTCGACAGCGCTATACAACATCGTTCAGTTGCTGTGATGCAATAGAGCAGTGCTGTTCAACGTTTTTGCCCCCACGGGCCGCAGAAGCAATAATTTTTAAGCCTCACCAGTAAACTCAAAAGCAACGGCTAGCATTTATTATAATTTTCGCCTATAGCTGGGGTACACGGCGTTGCCCGGGAAATTTAGGATTCGACCCGCTCCGGGCCACAACCATACTCCACCACACCACACCCATTCCACCACATTCCTACCTCCACCGGTACGCCACCCATGAAATTGGGTATTGGGGAAATTTCCACACCATCCCACCCTCAAATGTCTTGCTGTCCTGCGGCAGAACAACGGTCAAGGCAAAGGAATTTTATCAGGGCAAGCTGCTTGGCCGCCACAGTTTTACAAACTAACATATATTTTCGCGGTTACGCCAGTTGCAGACCTTAGCTCAAACTCCATCCTTCCTATGTGAGCTTTTCACCCGGGCTTCTGTCTCTCTGGGCAGCCGTTCACTGCGCTCAGCTACCCGTTCAGGCCTCCTTGTTCTTTTTTCGTGCTCTGTGAGCATGCAACGAACAGGATCCTTGGTAGAGGGTCTCAGTATGGACAGCACTGCATTAGAAAGAGCAACAAACTAAGATGCATGACAGCACTGCATTTGAGATAGCAGAAAACTAAGATACAGCAACCTGAAACACACACCAGGATTTTTCTCTGCATTGAGCCAAGATTTGAAGTAATCTCGGGTAATGTCAGTTTCTCCTTTAGACCATCGTAAATAAGCCCATCTCTTCCTTTTCCGCATTTTTCGACTGACATCTGGTTCTTCTGAAGAAGGATCAGACTCCATATCACTTATGAAATGTCTCGTCTAAAACGAAATTGAAAGAATATCCTGCAATAATTTGTACACTGCACAAAAAGATTACAAGAACGGTTATATTTAAACTGAATTTGCACTTTCATTCTGCAGTAAACGCCTGCAGCGGCAAAAACCGCTGTCATGGTGAACTCCCTTCAAGTAGAATAGTAGATTACAACGGCTGTAACTGTAAAGCCGTAAAAGAGTTGAGAGCTTCAAGTCTCTGATCAAACTGTTCTGAGCTTAATTACAATTTCATTTGAAATAATTTATTCATCCAATTATCATCTTATAAAATGCAATACAATACAATTGATATCTGATATCACCTTCCTTACAAAGCTCAGAAGTGCACACACAACTAATAGAATGCATTTGCGAGAACATGAGGTAAAAACCATGAAAACACCAACGAAATGGAAAAATGTGAAAAAAACCCGGATTATTTGGTAAGGGGAATGGGTGACTTTTTTGAAGATTTCGGCCGGATGACTAAAAAAGTCGTTAGTATTTTTAGGAAGGAAAATTGGTGAAACTTCCCCGAAATCAAATCCTGGCCACGGCCTTGCGGGAGGCTCTTCGCTGCCCTCCTACTTAATCAAGGAAATGTGTTGAATCCACTCCCCCATCATTGAGGCCCCAGCCTTATTCCATGAAGCCAAGACTAGGCCTATATGACAGAATTGTCCATAATTATAGGGCGAACAACCTAATGAGGAAATCGTTTTTAACGAGAATGCTTAATTGTATTTAAATGTCATACCATATAAACCAAAAATCAGCATAAATTGTTGGTTTTTAAAAAACATAATATTTTAAAAATTATTTTAGATTTTGTACATAGCATTTGTGCTATTTTAAAACACTTGTAATTAGTTGGATATAGAAATGATGTAGGCTACGTTGTTTATTATACCATGTCTGTACACACAAATGAGGTTAGCAATTGGTCTATTAAAGAATATTCTCATTTTATCTTATCTTCGCCAGTGCCGGTGTCGCGTGACAGTTCGTGACACCGGCGTTAGCACCCCTCGAACCCCCCGGCCGGAGGGGGTCTCGAGTTTGAAGGGGGCTCCCAAATTTAGCTGGTCAATATGCCTAGTTGGGACTGTACAGATTCGGCCTGGTGCATGCCTCAACTAATCATATGGCACTGCCATAGCAGACCTAAAGCAAATGTCATACTGATTTGGGCGTAAGCATAAAACCATTAGAGTTTTAAAGGGGCCCCCATATTTAGCTGGTCATTATGCCTATAATATGTAACTGTACAGATCCGGTCTGGTGCACGCCTCAATTAACCATATGGCACTGCCATAGCAGACCTAAAGCAAGTATCATACTGATTTTGGGCTTAAGTATAAAGCCATTCTAACAGTGGTGTAGTGGGGCGGGAACGCGGGGGAACGCCGTTCCCCCACTTTTTCCCAGGGAGGGAACGCGATCCCTCACTATTTTGCAGCATTTCTGCTGAATACTTGAATACAATATGTTACAAATAACAAATTCCTATGTATAAATTTACATAATTACATTTATTAATTTATTTTTTATTTTTTTACATTCAACAGTTTAAAAAAAGCAGCGCTCGCACTATGCAAAATTCTTGCAAAATTGCACTTTTGGCTATACAGTTGCTACTTCAACTTCCAGGCGTTCCCCCACTTCATTTTTTAGAACTACACCACTGCATTCTAACCAAATCGATCAGGCAATTTCGTCCACATTCTCAAACACAACTTTTGTAAATTTTAACTTATTCTAATTGCTAATTGGAGGCCTCAAAATAAAACCTGCGTAAGGTCCAAACATTAAAGCTTGTGTAGGCTCCCAGATGTCCTTGGCATGTGTCTGATCTCAAATTTGCAAGGGGCCTCAAATGTAGCTGGTAATTATACCTTTCATGACTGTTCATTCCTGAAACCACGCACCAAATTATGTTTTAACGCGAATCATACAAAATAATATTACGCAAACCAATAGAACATTGTCCTTCAACCAAAGAGGAGACTTGGGGGGGTGGACAGAGGCATGGCCCCACAATTTGTGGTTGGGAGTTGGGACGGAATCCCTGTATCCTCAATATTTCAGAAATACTTCATAAGTATCATCCACTGCCCATCAATAATTTAATAGATCTAATCATTTTGTTAAGATAACAGCCTATAAATGCTACCATTACAGTTGGCAAATCAGACAAATTTAAACAATGGAGAGGGGACAGTCTGAAGTCCTAAACCACGACTATAACAGCATTGAAAAATGAGCAATTTTTGTAAAGCCGACAGCTTAAAATTCTACCATTACAGCATGGAAATGCGAAAAAAATTAACAATTGGGAGGGGACATTTATTGAAGTCTTTCAGCCCTTATATTATGAGAAATTTTGCTGAGGTGACAGCTCAAGGTATGGGGCCCCAAGTGTTTTTTGGGGGGGGGCCTCCGGTACCCTAGCGCCGGCACTGATCTTCGCTTATGTAGTTCGAAAATAAGTTGGTTCCAGAGGAGCTGCACATCACTGTGACACCATTTTACAAAATTGCTATCAAGTGGTAAATTAAGAAATTGTTCACATCAATAATTGTTTATTATTTTAAGCAATAAAATGGAAAATTGCAAACATTAAAATGGCAAAGGTATCAATTACAAAAAATTTGTTCAGAAACTTCATGAGCAAGGTAGGACCATGCTGGGGAAACATCACGTAGATAGATAGATAGATAGATAGATAGATAGATAGATAGATAGATAGATAGATAGATAGATAGATAGATAGATAGATAGGTAGGTAGGTTGGTAGGTAGGTAGGTAGGTAGGCAGGCACGCAGGCAGGCAGGCAGGCAGGCAGGCAGGCTGGTTGGTACGTAGGTAGGTAGGCAGGCAGGCAGGCAGGCAGGCAGGCAGGCAGGCAGGCAGGCAGGCAGGCAGGCAGACAGGCAGGCAGGCAGACAGACAGACAGATAGGCAGTCAGGCAGGCAGGCAGGCTGGCAGGCAGGCAGGCAGGCAGGATGGATGGATGGATGGATGGATGGATGGGCGGGTGGGTTGGTGGATGGATGGATGGATGGATGGATGGATGGGTGGGTGGGTGGGTGGGTTGGTGGATGGATGGATGGATGGATGGATGGATGGATGGATGGATGGATGGATAGATGGATACATCAACTCGTTTATTGAACCCAGCAAAATCTTTTTTACAGTTGAGTATAAATGCAATAGATCAAATGAAACAAAGAAACGATTAAAACATCAGATTTAAATGAGTTTAAGTGGGAGGTACAGGTCCCGTAATGGGCGCAGACTTGGGCGGAGAATTGAGGGGGACGAAAAGGCGGCTGAAGAGTTTGGGCTGACGAATGGCTGAGACGCCGACGAAAATTTTCCATCTTGTTGACGGCAAAAATTTCTGACGACCTTTTTTTAGTCATCCGTACGAAATGGGGAGAAAATTCTGATTTTCGCTGCCAAAAAAGTTAACTACGTTTTTTAGTCATACATGACGACTTGACTTACCAATTACAGATTATTGAGGAGGGGACAAATGCATGGGCCGCCCCCTACCATATCCATTGAGGAGGACCGGCTTCCATGTCCACCTCTAAGTCTCCGCCCATGGGCCCATTGAGCAAGTGAGTGACACTTAGAGAGGATAGACATGCTGTCGGGAACTGGATCGGGTGATTATAGGTTATGTGTGTTAAGTGTATGGATTCGGATAAGTCCTTTGAATTGTGGTAAAGTGGGAGATTTTTTTTATGTCACTGGATAGTTTATTCTACACAAAGGGCCCTGGCAATGAATGGAAAATTTACGGGTCTTGGTTTTAGCATGCTGGTAGATGAAGACACGGTTACTTCTAGCTAATCTAGTAGTAATAGCTGATGAGACTGGAGTGAAGAATGACAGGAAAGCGGGTTCCACGACAATTGGTCTACAGACAATTATTCGTCTAACGACAACTCGTCTACAGACAATTGGTCTAACGACAACCGGTCTACAGACGACTCATATTGATGAAATAGAAGCTGGATTTATGATAAAAAAAGTGAAATGGCTTCATGGGCGCCCGCAGAAATGTTTGCAGGGTGCCAAATTTTTACGACAGTCACGGTTAAATTTTTCAGTAGCATGAGCTTGAAAAATGCAAAGCTGGAAATTAAGAATACGGGTATTTTTTCAAAGAGGTTTTTTATGCAAATTTCTCAGTTTCATTTTGTGTATAATTTTTAATAAGAATAGTTTTCTTATAAATTTGTTAAAAATTAAAAATATATGTTAAAAAGTAGCTTCCTAAAGGTGTGCTATGTAAGTCTATTGAATGAACGAATGAATAAATGAACGAAAAATAGGTGTCAGTTTTCAAGGGGCAAGTGCTCCTCTAGCTGCTTCTAAAGCGCCACTCGAAAGTCAATCGCAGGGCACCAGCTTTTTCATATGTGCTGCATAGAGTCAGAAGCCTAATCCAAAAAGCAGTCAGAAAGAGGTCCGAGTATCATGGTAGCAAGAGGGCCAGAGTAGCCTATCTGTTAATGAGGCTGTCTTTTAGGAAGGTGAATGATCCGAGGATCAGATGAGTGTGGTATCAATTCTTTTTAATAGATCTCTTTGTCTGTTTTGGGTGTAAATCTCGAGGCGCATGGGCGGAGTTTGGTTTCCGTTTTTTGGGAGGCTTAAAACTTGGTTCAGAAGGCGCGGCGCTGAAAAAAAAAATGTTGTTTCGGCCGGAAAAAAAGTTGTTGACCCTTTTTAGTCGTCAAGTTATTCTTATGATAATTACTATGTATTTCCCGGCCGAAAAGTTGGTGACCTTTTTTAGTCATCAGTTGGAAGTGCTTCGGGGGGTGAGCTAAACCCGAAAAAATAGACAATTTACACGGTAAAAAACATGGCTATGGGGCTTCTTGGGGGGCTTAGCCCATTAGCCCCTGATAAACTCCGCCCATGTCAAGGCGTGATAACCAGAGCCCCTTATCAAGTTTATCTACAGTTTGACCTCCCTGGATTATGTAGCCTACTGGCAGCTTGCGAAATGTAAAAATGCAGTCTGACTATAATAGCAGACTTGGTTTATAATTACAATGCTGGTGAATAAGCAGTTCTTTCTGATGTGGGCCTAATGTCAGTGTACCTTGAGAAATTTTCAAAACTTTGCATTAGTATTTAATTTTTGGCAGTTGTGATTATTTTCTCTACAGCTAGATTCCACTCAAGCAGGCCATAGTCGATAGCTCAGCTGTTTGCATGGGCGCCCGTAGGAGGGTTGAAAGCCAATGGTCATTGTTGCAGTTTTTACAATGTAGAAAGAGCTTGAACATGCAAGGCAGAAAGTTATAAGAGCATGTTTATTTCTATATAATATAGATCTCTAAACGTACATTTCTGACTTTCACTGCCTGTATCATTCGTATCATTGGTGCATTAATGCAAAGAAATGGTTTAAAACACAAAAGTAGTAGTTAAAAACATTGGTGTCAATTTTCCATGGGGCAGGTTCCCCCTTGCCCCTATGTGCGGGCGCCCATGAATGGCTTCGATTTCTCAAGCGCTGGACCAGTTGTCTATAGACCAGTTGTCGTTAGACGAATTGTCTGGAGACCACTTGTTGTTAGACGAGTTGTCTGTAGACCAGTTGTCATGACACCGAAAGGGAAAGCGGCAGGCAACATAATATTGGCGTATTATTACATGAACTCACAAGTTTGGATAATCTACTTTGATCAGCATTAGAAATCTCAAGGTCATCAAAAGGTGGTTTAGTGTGTGAGTTGTAAGTTGACTTAGCTATAATACGGATTGCTTTTTTTGAAGAAGTTTTAGTTTTAAGAGGTGGGCAGGGTAGATCGAAGACCAGATGAAGCCAGGATACACTAGGTTAAGTATGTTTGTAATAAAGCATGATATAAGTTCTTAAGTATAAAGGTAGGAAGTGAGTGGGAGATTCTAATTAGAATTCCAATATTTTTCGTAACTTTTTTGAGATATTTCGTAAGTATGGACATTCCATTTTAATCGCTGATCAATGTAGACCCCCAAGAAACATGCACGATTCAACCTGGGTCTCAGCTTACCATCGATTGAGAATCTTTTATCAGTAGTTGGAATGAGTTTTTAAAAATTTGTTCTAAAGATGATGTAATTAGTTTTACTCAAGATCAGAGAGAGTTTGTCAGCTTGGAACCAGTCACTAGCCAGGGTTAGCTCCTTGTTTATAAAGAAATAATCTAGTCATAGGGAGAATTAGATTTTAAAATGCGTTATAGTCATCTGCAAATGAGATAATTATATCGGAGTAAGGTTTATGCATTAGGCAATCGGCAGGTCATTAGTGTAAATTAGGAATAAGAGAGGTTCTAATATTGATCCCCAATACAGAATTAGGTCAGGTCTTAATAGCACGAAAGCATAGTATAGGGTGACACGAAAGTTCGTTCACCGTTTTCAAAATGCGTTATCTCAGTAACGGCTTCATATTTCTTTATAATATTTTGTCAGTGTATACATCAGTCAAATGAAAGATAATGGTGCAAATTTGATTATGATCCGGTCCGTTTTCGCCATTATTTGTAAGAAAATGTAAAGACGACCAGTTTTTGCGGAATAAACTGCGTTCATCAAATTAACACAATAAAGAAAATGTGTATACGCCTAGCCTCGTATACAAGCGTGACAAGACACTGCTGTTACCTATATAGTACATACACAGACGTAGCTAGGCTATTAGTACACAGTATCTCTTTTCTGCTTAATGACAGCACTGACTCTATCCCACATAGTAAGAGTACGTTCCGCCAGAATCCGCCTGCTCCAGAGTTGAAGTTTAGTCCGTCGGTTATGGTTTGGGGTGGGATGACTGCCAGGGGTCTCACTAAACTTCAATTTGTGCCAAATGGTACCAGACTGAACTCGCAGTAGCCTACTATACGTACATCATCAACATTCTCGAGCAGATCGTGAAGCCAGCTTTCGAGAGAAAAAATGACAACGGCAGTGTCATGCAACGAAAGTTGTTTGTTGACAATGATCGACCTAGGAGTATTTCAGCAGGATGGCGCGCGCTGTCATACATCAGTTGTGACGACAAAGTGGCTAGACGACAACCTCACGTCACACATAAAGCCGAAGGATTGGCCACCCAACTCTCCGGACCTATCTCCTATTGAGAACTTGTGGAGTATTTTATCTCTCAGCGTTTATAGAGATCCTGAGCCAAAGAACGCTGATCAGCTCAAGCGTCGCCTCCAACAAGCGTGGAGATCGATAGCAGTTGGGACACTTCAGAGGCTGATGATGCTGATCCTGCAGTCTATGCTCGATAGAGTCAGTGCTGTCATTAAGCAGAAAGGAGACACTGTACGCCAATAGCCTAATCTGTGTATGTCCTATATAGGTAATAACAGTGTCTTGTCACGCTTGTATACGAGGCTAGGCGTATACACATTTTCTTTATTGTGTTAATTTGATGAACGCAGTTTTTTTTCGCAAAAACTGGTCGTCTTTACATTTTCTTATAAATAATGGCGAAAACGGACCGGATCATAATCAAATTTGTACCATTATCTTTCATTTGACTGATGTATACACTGATAAAATATTATAAAGAAATATTAAGCCGTTACTGAGATAGCGCATTTTGAAAACGGTGAACGAACTTTCGTGTCACCCTATATATACAGGGTGGCTCAAAATAAACCGGACTATTAGTTTTTGCAATTGCATCGCTTGAATAATCAATGTAATTATCGCCTTAAAACTATCATTAGACAGAAATGACTAGGCCTGGCAATTCTTGACTAGTTTTTAAACAGTGGTTATTAATGAATTATCACTTCGAAGACCATCGGGGAATGGAGTACCCCAGGGCAATAAACAGTAATAATCAGAATTAATTAGACGCTGCTTAGGCTATTATAGGCCAGTCAAATTGTAGGCATAGGCCTAGATCTAAACTTGAATGGGGTACGCCTACCGGTACATGATATATTCAGAACAGGGTCAGGCAGGTGCTCCATCTTGCTGGAAAGTGAAATTGTGACCAGCTGCGGAAGCACTTCTCACAGAGCATCATGGTTTCGGTTGCCGTGTCGCAGCTGAGGAAATCGTCATTAGTTTTTGTTGAACGAGGAGCAAAAGTTAACAGTTCCTAATACTGTGACATCGTCCTACATCAAGGATTATTGCCAGACATTATAGCTCACTCTGGTCACAATTTCACTTTCCAGCAGGATGGAGCACCTGCTCATCGTTCCCGAAAAACAGTTGCTTTTCTCACTGCTCACGTTCCAGACTTTATTGAACCAGACAATTGGCCACCGAACAGTCCGGACTTGAATCCCGTAGACTATTCCATCTGGGGAATGCTTCAGCAGCTTGTCTACAGGCAGAGAATTCGAGATATTGAACATTTGAAAGAAGTTCTGACCGCATGCTGGGACGAAATCAGCGAGGACACTATCAACCGGGCTATTGGACAGTTTCGCAAGCGATTATCATTGGTTATCGCAGCAAACGGAGGACATATTGAACATCACTTTGACTGAAATTTCTTACGCATTCAGAAAATTCTGAAACTTTACAGTTCATTCAATGTTATATGCCAAACCAATGCCATTTTTCTGTGTCATTTCTGTCTATAAATTATAATGATAGAATGATAAAACTAATAGTCCGGTTTATTTTGAGCCACCCTGTAGATTAATAGAATCTAGGCAAAGCGTAGCATATAGGTCAACTGATGACAGCAAAAGAACACAACCAGAAATCCCATAGGTGATTACTAGTAGGTAGGTAGTTAGGTAGGTATACAGACAGAGAGACGTACATAGACGCAGGCAGACAGACAAGCAGATAGATAGAGAGATAGGTCAATTATAGAGGACAGTAAGATCAGTGACCATTTACATTTAGGAACTTAATCAGCGCGCATGTCGTAGTCCAGGTAATTGCATCAGATACAGAGACCGAGACAAAGACAGACAGTCAGACAGAGTCATAGATAAAGTGAGAGAGGGAGGGAGGGAAGGAGAGAGGGAGGCTGGGAGGGGAGAGGAGAGAGAAAGAAATTGAGACATAGATATAGACGGAGAGACAGAGAGATAGATAGATTGACAGGAAGACAGATTGAAAGGCAGAGAGACAAATGCAACATATTATTGCCATCAACTACAAACAGACAGAAAGACAAGCATGCAATATGACATTGTATGTATGTATGTATTTATGCATGTATGTATGCATGTATGTAGGTGTGTATGTATATATGTGTGTGTATGTATGCATGTATGCATGAATGGATGGATGGATGGGTGGATGGATGGATGGACGGTTGGAAGGATGGACGGTTGGAAGGATGGATGAACGGATGGATGGAGAGATGGACGGACGGTAGGAAGGATGGATGGATGAATGGATGGATGGATGGATGGAAGGATAGATGGATGGATGGACGGACGAATGGATGGACAGACGGACGGTTGGAAGGATGGATAAACGGATGGATGGATGGACGGACGGATGGATGGATGGACGGATGGATGGATGGATGGAGAGATGGACGGACGGTTGGAAGGATGGATAGGTGGATGGATGGATGGATAGATGGACGGACGGATGGAAGGATGGATGAACGGATGGATGAACGGATGGAGAGGTGGACGGACGGTTGGAAGGAAGGAAGGATGGATGGATGGATGGATGGATGGATGGACGTATCGATGGACGGGGAGATGGACGGACGGTTGGAAGGATGGATGGACGAACGGACGGACGGACGAATTGACGGATGGATGGATCAATAGATAGACAGACAATCGCACAGACAGATAGATAGAAGCATGGTAGGATATATTGATGGATTGATAGATAGATAGATATATGGATGGATGGATGGTTGGATGGATGGTTGGATGGATGGATGGATGGATGGATGGACAAACAAACTGACGGATGGATAGTTGGATGGACAGACAGCCACACAGACAGATAGATGGATGGAATGATATATTGATAGATTGATAGATAGATAGATGGATGGATGGATGTATGGACGGGTGGGTGGTTGGGTGGGTGAATGGATTAGTGGATGGATGGATGATAGATAGATAGATAGACAGCCAGACAGACAGACAGTAAGACAGACAGACAGACAGATAGATATATGGATTTATGGATGGATGGATGGATGGATGGATGGATGGATGGATGGATGGATGGATGGATGGATGGATGGATGGATGGATGGATGGACGGCCAAACAAACTGACGGATAAATGGTTGGATGGATCGATAGACAGACAGACAGCCACACAGACAGATAGATGGATGGAATGATATATTGATGGATTGATAGACTGATAGATAGATGGATGGATGGATGGATGGATGGATGGATGTATGGACGGGTGGGTTGTTGCGTGGGTGGATGGATTAATGGATGGATGGACGGACGGACAGACAGACAGACAGACAGACAGATATAGATAGATAGATGGATGGATGGATGGATGGATGGATGGATGGATGGATGGATGGATGATAGACAGACGGACAGACGGACAGACGGACAGACAGACAGACAGACAGACAGATAGATAGATAGATAGAATCATAACCGGCTTCATTATGTAAATTCCTGGTAATTGAATAAAACCAGACAAGTACTAACCTGTATTCGATTATGCAGGTGTCTTGACACCGATGCTGCTTATGCTGCTTTGGGATGGCACAAGACACTGGCACTGTAAGGTACCACACAGAACAGAAAGAGTATTATCACATGGTTCAAGTAGATTCCACACCATGTAGCAATAAAATATAGCAATTAAAAAACTAAGCAGCTACCCGGTTATAGTGTCCTCTCCCACGCCAATGCTTCTGCCACTGACAGTAAACGGTCAGTGCACTCATTTTAGCCAAGTTTATGCTGGCTAGCGATAGCAATCATAGCATGCATTGTGAAATTAAATATAGGCCTTACATTCGACTTCATACTGACTTCAAATCCAGAAACCTCTGTTTCGTCAAACGAACACTATTTGTTTTAGAGCCTTGTAGCATTTGGTTGCCGATAATTATAGCCTAATTTAATTTTTTACCTGTTGGTGAATGAAAATCGCTGCAAAAATTAGCAAAAATCTGTTTAGCCTTTCCAAATGCATTGTAGAAACCCATGCAACAAAGCTTCTGAAGTATCACAGTCATTGCAATAACTATGCACATTATAAATTATAATACCAGACAGATGGGTTCTTTTAATACGGTCCTTAGCACCGCGATGGCTGCCAAGAAGAGCTAGTGGCGTCTCATTTGAACCTTAATAATCTCATTCTCTAGATCCACTTATTAAAACGTAGGAAATCACCACGTGAAAGTTGTTTGACTTTTAAAATGCAAATTTGCATGAAAAAGGAACAATATAAGATCAACGAAAATTCAAAATTTTTCAATCGTAATCTTCAGATTTCTACAACGCCAATAAAAAGAAGTCGCAGGATCCAGCTTATTCACAAGCGCAACGCAAAGTCTAGTGGTGAAATTTTTTTACACATGTAAGGCAGTGTATAGGCCCTATAGGCGCTATTTGAGAAGTAGAAAATTGTAATACTTAAAAATGATGGTAACTCACCGAGATCTTTCCTGTTGCAACCTGCAGGTAGTCGAAATAAATCGCCTTCTCGGGAGAAACAAGTCTCTCAGACTGGTGGATCTATTGCAACTAGCAACCACATTTAGGATCGACACTTCTGCGTGTCTTGCTTTGAGAGGAACCGTTTTATATCGTGTATCCTTTGCATGTGCTCCATTGAAGTCTAGGCCTAATCACCCTCGCAGCAGGAGTACCTTACACCTAATACCAACAGCCGCTATTCTATCTTCCTCACAGTAGCACAAAGGGATCAGTTGAAAGATCCATGCAAGCCTTCGTAAGTTCTCGCCTTCATCACTAGTCTTGACGTAGTCTTCGTCGTTAGGCGCAACCCGAAATGAGCAGAGAAGGGGCTGGATTTCAACCTCCAGGGTGCATGCTTAATTCATGTTTGTTCATTGGAGCAGGCATCAAACGCATCCGATAATTGTCCCACAAAGACCTGTGATTAGGGAAGTCTTCTGTGATGCCGCGCAGATAGCCATGTAGACTTATAAACGCATAACTAGAACCAACAATTCACGTTTCTAAATAAATGTTAAGATGAATACGGCAAAAATTAAAAATGTTTTCTTAATGGTTTAAAAATTGGGAAGTCTGTATTTTTCGTCTGTCCATGGACAGACAGACAATCAGACAGACAGACACTCAGACAGACAGACACTCTGACAGTCTGTTACAGTAGGCCCTATGCCTTTAGCTATAACCTTTGCAAGTCTGCCTATTGGGCCTCCATTCCGTCATAAAGAAAATGGCTCGTATAACTTCGGTCTACTTTTAATCGGTCTACTTTTAAAAGTACGCTTGGCGATTGTTCTGATCAAATTTTCAAGCTTTTTACAGCGCGGGCTGTATGAATATTGGACTGGGAAAGATAACGATTAAACTCACATGTCCATCTGCATTCCCTATAGGCCATAAATTATGTCTGCACAATGCACTTGGGTCTGCTGTTGCTTCTGTATGATTCTGGAGTGAAGAGATTTAAGTTTTCAGCTGGCACAGACAGTCCACGGGCAGGCCGTTTGAACGCCTAGGCAAGCGAGGCACATGCCTAGAGCCCCGCGCAACAGAGGGCCCCGCGGCGACCCAACCATAGGCCTACCATATCGCATAACAACTTAGCAACATGTTATACGAAAATTTGACGTACCGTATGTTAAACTTACATTTATTTTACACTGCTTAGTACAAGGATTGTTATGCTAGCTGTGTCAATAGCATACTAGCCTATTGCCTATTATTAACAAATGTAAACAATTACACACACGCACATAGGCTATATATAGTAATATAATTATAATTACAATAAAAAATATCTTTGTTCATCGAGTTCAGCAGCTCAGTTCTGCTGTTGCTGGGTTATTCTAATGAATAATAGCAGATGTGACTATAAAAGTATATAAGCTCTTACTTTTCATCACTATCATCAGCTTATTCCTGTGTCAAAAATGGTCCTGAATTGCTGACCAAGATACACTTTCCGAAATCATATTTAATGGTACACAAATCAACCAAGGACTAATGAACTACCGGTTCCAAAATCGGGAAGCCACATGTAGTAGGTCTGATGATGTTGCTTTACTAGGTGTTCAGATAATACGACCAAAACATTTTGAAATTTGACAGTTTAAAATTCGAAGGATAGCACTGGAGAGAAGCAATTCAGTTGTACAAAAATAGTATAAATTGTACAAATATTAACAGTAAGTCATACTCATTTTAGCAGGATAGTGTCATATATTATAATAGTAAATAATTACTATAACCATGTAATAGTAAATAATATTAGAAATACGGTATACATGTAGTATATTATAACAGTTCATGTAATGCGATGACGTGAACAGCAACTAAAAACTTATCCTTTTGTCAAATATTTCGGGAGGGATGTCACCGAGAGGTGATAGGATCAATTGCCGAGATGATTGGGGGTTTCAACCCCCAGTCATTCCTAGAGCCAAACAGTAAAATTTGTCTTTTACACCCAGATTCCAAGTGGGTAATGGTCCAACCACCCAGTCATTTTTCCACAATTCTTGCACTGGTCATCTCTGTTTTAGTCAGGCAAAAATAGTGTTTATACAAATATATACAGTAATTTCTACTCATTGCAACATGATAGTATCATATATTATAGTAGTAAATAGTGTCATTATAGAATCATATCATAGTAATTAATATCGCGGTAATATTATTACACTTCATGTAAAACAATGATGAAAACAGTAACTAAAAACCAATATCATTTTGTCAAATTGTTCTGGGGGGGGTAAATGTCAATCCTGGGAGAGGAACTTTCCCCCCAGAGACGTCTAGATTAAAACTGCCCCGGACATTACCCCCGGGGTAGGAAATTATCCCCCCAGTCTATGGTTTCATTAGCTAAACATGATGCACAAAATGTAACAATGGGCCTATGTTAAGTGAATATCTATACATTACACATTAGTTTAACATCCTGCAAGAATATGTTAAGTTAATTGAAGGCTTAACATATATATTATATAACATTTTAAAGGTCTGAAACGACGCTAAGAAGTCTACGAAGCTCATACTCAAATGTCGTTAAGATGACACCTTAAAACGCTGTCACTGCAATGTGGGAATTCAATAACAAGCCTTCGTTGTAGCCAAATCTGACACTAACAATTAAGCTGGCATGCTTACTGTATACGATTCCCATTCATTTCTATAATTTATTTAATCTAATTTTGAATAGAAACGACTCTAATAGCCTTAAGTCTACGAAGCTCGGACGTAGCCTAACTGACGTTAACAAACCTTTGTTGTAAGACACTAAACAAATAGACTATAAAGGCCCTACATATAATTCCCATTCGTTAATTTCAAATCTACGTTTAGGCCTAGGCTTACTGATACAATTAGGACTTAAATGACACTAAGTACTTTTGTTTGCATGTGAATGCCAGTGACAAGTCTTATCGGTTACGGCATTAATCTACGATTTGCACATAGGAGGGGGGGACTTTGTCCGGGAGCGCTAATGTCTTATGCAAAATCGGGCGGGATATGTCGGGGGTCTTTTGTCCGGGAGATAATGTCCGAGCGATAGTGTCCAGGGGGGGCTAATGTCCTACACCCGCTTGAACCGTTGCATGTCATTGTATATTACAGGACGCCAAATATTATTTCGTACTAGGCGGCCAACGTGTTAATGAACTTAAAACTGTTATTTTTGGGCGCGCTGAAGCTGGGGGGACTCTGAGTAGTTTTTTCCTGAAAGGGCGATATATAAATTTCCGAATGTATGAATGAATGAATGAATGAATGAATGAATGCATGCATACATACATACATACATACATACATACATACATACATACATACATACATACATACATACATACACACATACATACATACATGCATGCATGCATGCATACATACATACATACATACATACATACATACATACATACATGTGGGGCGCGGTGGTCTAGTGGTGGCGTCGTTGCCTTGAAGCCGGAAGGTTCGAGGTTCGAATCCACCTCCCCGCGTAGGGACCTTGGGCAAGTTCTTTACTCACAATTGCTCAGCGCTTCGGCGTGAAACTCCGATGCAGTGTCCGCTCTGCATTCGGGAGCGCCTCTGAGTAGAAGGAGCTTGAAGGGGCGCTATAACAAGTACGCATACAAACAAACAAACATACATACATATATACACACATACATACATACATACATACATACATACATACATACATACATACATACATACATACATACATACATACATACATACATACATACACACACACACACACACACACACACACATACATACATACATACATACATACATACATACATACATACATACATACATACATACATACATACATACATACATACATACATACATACATACATACATACATACATACATACATACCAGTGATATTTTCATTAACGATAAGTAAAATTAGAACTGAAAATATTGATTTCCGTTCAGTGTAACTTTAACTGTAACTGAAATTATTTTGAGAACGAGAACTGAAATAGAACTGAAATTAAGCACAGTGAACGAAAATTAAAATAAAAACGGAAATTAATTTTAGAACGGAAATTGATGAAAAAATTGGAAATTTTAGTTCATAGCTTTCCTAAGCAACTGAGTTTGCATCTAAAAGGCGCACATACTTTCTGACTCTAAAAACTTTGGTATCTTTGGCTTAGCACGTGCTTTCGTTTGCAATTTATAATGGTCTTTTGCATGTGGACCTTTCCTGTAAGTTAACAATTTTCAACTTCATGATAAGAATGTGGTTATGTGAAAATCACTTTGAATACCGGAGTGCAAATATTTCAATCATGATAACTTTGTGCAGCTTGCTCACTGGGCTAAATGAAAAAATCATGTATTGGATTGTTTGAATAGGCCTACTGTAACGAAACAGACAAATAGGCTTAGCCTAACCATACAACGCTTGTACCCTAAAACGGACGTTTCTGGATGTTTCTGGTAAACTTTTCAACAATTTTTTGTCTTCTTCAGTGAATAAGCGCACACAGGATGCTAAGAAATATATTCAGGGTTGGCGCGAAACTTTCATGTGACTGATTCGAGTCAACGACTTCACCACGGAGAAAGCACAAGCGCTGCACAAATACGTCAAAGAAAGAAATGTAACGTGGAATATGATAAGGGGGGTGTGATCATCTATTGTCAACATGTTAGCGGACTGGTGCCATCCAGCAACTATTGACAATTAAAATTTTCAGGAAATTATACAAACTAGATCTGGAGTTCAAATTGCTTGGTTTTTTTGTAAATAAATTACGCATAATTATTATTGGAGGGAAAGACAGAAAATCTACGGCAGCACTGCCCCACTTGCAGAAGATGTTGAAGCTCCTGCTTTTCAAACTTATAGAAGAAACAAATATTTTTTCTGGCTGAAGAATTCTAACAGGTGGGAGAAGAAACTGTCAGCTAATGTCGCTGAAAATAGGAGTTTGAACTTTAAAATTATGAAGCATATCGATAAGGAAAATGTTCGAACTTGATTAAATTTGAGGCAAGTTCTAGGCCTATAAAGAAGTAAAACTGAAATTATTTCTATGTAAGAACTGAATCGAGAACTGAAATTATTGTAAAAACTGAAATTGAAGTGTAACTGAAATTTTTTGAAGAGCTGTATTTGAACTAGAACTGAAATTGAGGACGTCCGAACTGAAATAGAAGTAAAACGAAAATTATTTGCTGAAGTAAAATATCACTGATACATACATACATACAAACATACATACATACATACATACGGGTGTAGGACATTAGCCCCCCTGGACATTATCCCCCCGGACATTAGTCCCCGGACATTAGCCCCCGGACATATTCCCCCCGATTTTGCGTAGGACATTAGCCCCCCGGACAAAGTCCCCCCCTATGTGCAAATTGTAGAATAATGTCGTAACCGACAAGACTTGTCACTGGCATTCACATGCAAACAAAAGTACTTAGTGTCATTTAGGTCCTACTTGTATCAATAGGCCTAGGACTAGACTTAGATCTGAAATGAACGAATGGGAATCGTATATACATTATTATACATTATTATACAGTAAGTAGGCCTACTTGTTAGTGTCAGTTATGCTAAAACGAAAGTTTATTAACGACATTATTTTACGCATGAGCTTCGTAGACTTCTTAGTGTCGTTTCAGACCTTTAAAATGTTTTATAATATACATATTAAACCTTTCATTGACTTTACATATTCCTACAGGATGTTAAACTAATGTGTAATGTATAGATATTCATTTAACATAGGCCCATTGTTACATTTTGTGCAACATTTTTAGGTAATGATATCATAGACTGAGGGGGGTGATAATGTCCTACCCCGGGGGATCATGTCCGGAGGCTAATGTCCGGGGGGGATATTGTCCCGGGGGAATAATGTCATGGGGGCTAATGTTCGTACCCCATACATACATACGTGCATAAATAAATACATACATACATGCATACATACATACATACATACATACATACGTACATACATACATACAGGCACACAAACCAACATACATACACACATACATACCACCATACATGCATGCACATAATTATACATGGATACTGAATTCATGCATATAGTCATGCAAGAATTCTGACCATCGTCAGCAACTACAATGAGCATATTGTACTTGCAGAGTTCTTTATTACTATCGTAGGCTATGTGTAATAATTAATGCAGAAACTGAATGAATATTATGCATTATTATCGAAATTATGTTATTAATATATGATACAGACGTTGTTTGGTCTTTCGTTCAGCATGGGGGCGGGGGGTAATTGTCCGGGGCAATTGTCTGGGGGGTAATTGGTACGGTGTAATTCTCCGGGGTAATTGTCCGGGGGGGGTAGTTGTCCGGGGTATAATTGTCCTTAAAATGTTGCCATTAAAGTTTGCAAATTGAACATATTTTAAACAGTAGGAGAAGACATTTATTGCAGTTTTAAACCATGTCTCTAAGCACTGAAATCATGAATAATTTTGTGTAGATTACAGTTTTAAAAGCTACGGCTACAGCTTGGAAATCCAGAAAATTGTAAGTAGGGCCTAATTTGGATGTGATGCTCTGAAGTCTTAAAGATTTAAACCATGAGTATAAGCATTGAAAACTGAGCCATTGTATTAAGATGACAGTCTGAATTCTCACAATTGTGATATGGAAATTGAAAAAAACTTATAGGCCTAGTGTTGTTGGGCCACTTATTGAAGTCTTAAGCCATGTTTCTCAGCAAATGAAATTGTGAGAATGTCTTAGAACAGGACTCTAAATTGTTAGCACTGCTATTATGAGCAATTTCATCGAAATGAGAGCCCAAAATGCTTCCCCCTACATGTTGGTACAAGATAAACACTGCATCTACTTCATTACACACGTACATCCTGCGCACACATACACAGCTCAGGGGCATAATGGGTTGCATAGCATTGCTTATCTCTCTCTCTGGCGCGACGCTTCTATCGGATAGCCAGGCAGCGGGGGTCAAACGAAACCATACTAGCCTAATTATCAACCGTGGACGGAACGACAATGCACCTAAATAAACCAGATGCCCGGTCAACTCATCAACACGTGTAATCGGCAGAGTTGTCTGGAATGGGTTCCCACAGGGCTACGTCTACTTCCTGGGGTTCTTACAGAAACACTTTTTTTTTTATTAAACTCAAAACTGTCCGTTTTGCCGTGCTAAAGTCAGGAGCGCTTCTGAGCAGTCCCCATGAAGAAGTGCTATGTAAATTCTTGAAGAAATGAATGAATGAATGAATGATGGGTCTATTAAAAGATAGGCCTTAATTGTACTCTTAAATTAACCCAGCAGTCAGTGCTATGATCCAGTTTGCTTTTAGAAATGATTTGATCCTTCTCTGCTTTCCGTCCACCACTTTAAATTTCTTCCAAGCGTAATTCGCTTAGTTCTCTTTAGAATTTCGTTTCTTCAGCTTTTCCCAGCTAATTGCTAGCCACGTCTGTAGTTGCTTCGACAATGCCGTATACAGTCCTCACCACCATCCTAAATACCACTGGAATGCAGTGATGACGACGATGACAGCGACAAAATGATGATGATGATGACGACAACACCGAGTGTGATTATGAAGACGTTGAATATGACGATGAATATGAATGTGATGATGATGATGATGATGATGATGATGATGATGATGATGACGACAACACCGAGTGTGATTATGAAGACGTTGAATATGACGATGAATATGAATGTGATGATGATGATGATGATGATGATGATGATGATGATGATGAATATGATGATGATGATGATGATGATGATGAATATGATGATGATGATGATGATGATGACGATGATGATGATGATGACGATGATGATGATGATGATGATGATGATGATGATGATGATGATGATGATGATGATGATGATGATGATGATGATGATGATGATGATGATGATGATGATGATGATGATAATGATGAATATGATGATGATGATGATGATGAATATGATGATGATGATGATGATGATGATGATGATGATGATGATGATGATGATGATGATGACGATGACGATGACGATGACGATGACGATGACGATGACGATGATGACGATGACGACGACGATGATGATGATGATGATGATGATGATGATGATGATGATGATGATGATGATGATGACAGGACCGGATAAAAAATGTAGGCCCTGTTCAGTAAAACTGCGGGGCCCCAACGAAAGCATGGTCTACAAAAAGTACAAAAGAGCATACCAAAAAGGTCGCATTATGATTAAGGCTATATTGCGATCCCAGGTGCCAGTGGCGTAGCCAGGAATTTACGATGGTTTTTTTTTGCCTGGCCGGATGCCCTTTCTGACACCAACCCAACAGTAGCCTATTACAGTAAATAAAAGGGAATAAAGTAACAAAGGGAATAAAGTAAGAAAAAACAATTGTTACTACAAGTATTTGTTTTGTTTTTCTTATTTAAGCGGATAAATAACCTTTAAAAAAAAAATTATGGGCCAATAGGGGGTTTAAACCCGAAATCCCCTTGTCTACGCCACTGCCAGGTGGCGTAGACAAGTTGCCATGACTACCTTCTAATGGCCCCTTGTGAGAACAATTTTTCAACGGCATGTTCAATATGTCATGTCCAAAATTTGTCTTAAAAATTAACAGAGTCCATGTATCCAAAACTATCGTCCTTACAGCAAGTCAGCACCATGTTTACGAACAACGCTAATGACGTAACTATAGTGCTAGTAGAACAAAGAGGGTCGTCATAATATATGCGTAGGCCTATTTGCCATTATTCTATCCTAAGACATTATGACCATAGGCAGTGGGGCACGGTGGTGTAGTGGGTATGTTCGTTGCCTTGCAGCCGGAGGGTTGCAGGTTCGAATCCACCTCAAGTCGCTGCGTTAGAGACCTTGGACAAGTTCTTCACTCACAATTGCTCAGCGCTTAGGCGTGAAACTCCGATGCAGTGTCCACGCTGTAGTCGGGAGCGCCTCTGAGGAGTGAGCTTGAAGTGGCGCTATAGCAAGTGCACATACAAACAATCAAG
>OX457051.1:42729160-43024160 GCA_949752735.1 Lumbricus terrestris
TATATTTTGCGTGAGTATTGTCCAACCCTGTACCCCACCAAAACAGCATATACTAAGGGTACCCTACGATATTCGGTTATTTGTCATACATGCGTATGGTTACTGGCCAATAAATAAATGGCCAGCGCACGTTATATGAACGAAAGATTCATATAAATTGTTGAACTTAGAATTACTGACATTGTAGCACTATGTTTGGTCAATGTTTGCAACACAGAATTTGAAAGTCTGCAAGTCTGCGTAGGCCTACACAGCAATAACTGCATGCAACAGGCGTGCGTCAAAACGGAACGCTTAGGACAGTTCATACAAACGGTGGCAACCGTTCTGTCAAGGTTAGGCTACGCAAATAAATGGCTCAGCTTTTCTTCTTAGCCGGTGGTGTTGTAGACGGTAGTGGCCTACCCTTCTTTCTCAACACACAAGTAGGCCTAACACCACACAGTGACACAGCCGTTCATATATACTTCCATTCCTCCGCAATTGTTTGAAATTACCCCTTTCAATCGTGGCATGGTGTTATCAGGTCAGGAACCCGTCTGAGGAGTTTCTCTTGAAGCGGCGCTATACAAATTTACAATTGCGATTATTATTTAGTCTACCATAATGCAACTGGTCCGTCGATAGCTGGAAGTGAGAGAAGCACTGCTGACTGGCATGCGGACGCACCGGACGTATAGGCTTCCTTCGGTAAATGATGCAAGCAAGCATAACACGTGTATCACGAGATTTTTACACTATTATTTTGCACCAGGTGGTGATATTGTGATATACGATACCTCAATCGATTGCAAATTCATTTGGGATTTCATAGAACTAAATTCGGTTACGATATTCCAATCCCTTCTCAATATATTAACATGAAAACAATAGGCTTCCTTCAGTAAAAGCCGCAAGCAAACATAAAATGTATATCACGAGCTTATTACACTGTTATTTAACACCAGGTGGTGCTATTGTGACATAAGATACATCAATCGATTGCAAATTCATTTGGGATTACATAGAACTAAATACTGTAACGATATTCCAATCCATTCTCAAGATATTCGCAAAAAACGTTGGGGTCCGCACGGACCCCCTTGGGCCTTCGTGTACCTAAAAATACCTTGGGCACTCGAGTGTTAAAACCTCGAGGGGTTATCAATGGGATGAGACGACTATTAGACAGAAAGGCATCAGTGCAAGAGTCGCGGAAAGACTTGGTTTTGTTTGTACTATAATCTTATTGGACTCAGTCACTGCTTTTAATTGGGAAGAGCTTTTGGTAAGTTTTCCAGTTATGTGCTCTGATCATCTCCAATGCCCTTGAATTGACAAGCTTTCACCACGACCCACACAACGCTGTTGATGATTATGTAGAAAAAGAGAAAGAAGAACATTACGATGATGAGGATGATGATGATGATGATGGTGGTGATGGTGATGGTGATGGTGATGGTGATGGTGATGGTGGTGATGATGATGATGATGATGATGATGATGATGATGACGGCTACGGCGACGACGGCTACGACGATAGTGGTGACGACGACGAGATGTCGATGAAGCTGGTGATGTCGATGATGAAAATGATAGTGAAGGTGATGACGAAGATGACGATTACGACGATGATGATGATGATGATTGTGATGATGATGTTGAGGACGATGATGATGATGATGACGACTACGATGACGATGATGATGATGATGATGATGACGACGACGGCTACGGCGACGACGGCTACGATGATGGTGGCGACGACGACGGCGACGACGACGACGACGATGACGATGACGACGACGACGACGACGATAACGACGACGATGACGACGACGACGACGATGACGATGATGATGATGATGATGATGATGATGATGATGATGATGATGATGATGATGATGATGATGATGATGATGATGATGATGATGATGCAGGGATATTCACGCCAGCGATAAGCATTGTTCCCGGAATTGTTCCTTAATCTGGAACTCTCTGCCTCCTTATGTTCGTAACTCTTCTAGCGAGACTGTCTTTCGCTCTAAACTGAAAACTTTCCTCTTTGAGTCTGCCTATAATTCATTCAATTACCCCTACACATGTGCAGAAGTTGTCGGTCTATTATAGGGCCTATATTGAAATCAGAAGTTTTTTCAATAATTGACAATTTGTTCCGAGATTTCCCCCTCATTTTTGCTATAATAATAAATGACGATGAAAAATAATTGTATTGCATGCGTGGGGCCACCTAACGCGTAGAGGATCCGGTTCGGCCAAGCATGTTGAACATAATATTATCTGCAATGCCCTCCACTCGCAGCCATCGAGGCCCCCGCAACATGCAACGAGCAATAGGGGTCCTCACAGATTGGATGTCCTCAAATTGACTCCGACTCAACGCCCAAAAATCCCAATTCATTTGATTGGGCACTAGGCAACAGGCTAAGCTCAAACCGATGATGATGAGGGCTCGACCTTCACAGTTCCCATCTATGACTTTTTTGCCGCGACCTTGGGGTGCTCCTGGTCTCTGAACTCACCCTTGCATCTCATATAGATCTGGTGTGACGTAGCTGCCACTATACCAACTGCGGCAGCTCAGGGTCAATGCTCGCTCTCTGACTTCTAAAGTTGCAGCTTCTCTTGTCCATGCATTTGTGTTGAGCAGCCTCGACTACTGCGCCTCCATATTTGCTGGTCTACCGCGGGTTCGGATTGAGAGGTTGGAGAGGGTCCACCAGGCTGCCGCACGACTTATTGGGGGCTTCACCAAGTACGACCGTGTATACCAAATATATGCGTGAGGTCTTGCACTGGCTTCCTTTCCCGCAGCGCATCTCATTTAGGATATCATCTTTGGTTTGGCGATGCTTATCAGACTGGGCACCTCTTATCTATGTGAGCTTTGCCTCCCTCTTTCCACTTGCATAGGCCGCCGCGCACTGCGCTCTGCTGTCCATAGTGACCTAATGGTTCCTTCCACTCGCTCTGCAACAATGCAGTGGCGGTTTTATTCTCTGTGGGTGGTTCAACAACCTGCAGAAATGGACGTCTTTAACTACGCGACACCTCCCAAGCTGTTCTCAACTTCAGAACTATTGAAGACTGTTTTTCGCTTGATCTCGACCGGGAGCGCCTTTGAGTAGGTACCTTGAAGTGGTGCTATATAAATTATGATTGATTGATTTATGGATGCCTTAATCCGGCCCCTGTATGATGATTTTGACGATGATGATGATCGTGATGGTGACGACGATGGTTATGATAATGATGATGACACTGATCATATTGGCTATACTCACAATCATGACGATACTGAAGTCGATGATGGTGATGATGATGAAAATAAATACGATGATGGTTCTGACAAAGAATTCCACAATGGGAATGATTGTGGAGCCTATGATGATGACCGTGATGATTATTATGACAATGATGATTATGACGAAGATAATGACGACGACGACGACGACGATGATGATGATGATCATGACGATGATAACAGTGACAATTTTAATGGCACCTTGACAGAGCCATGTCGTTACAATAGCGCCTGACAACAACGACGACGATGATGATGATGATAAAGATGACGATGATAAAGACCCTGATTATGACACTGATTTTACCTATACACTATATTTTGACGGCCACGACAACGACGATGATTATAATGCTGATAACAATGACGACTTATATGGCTTTTGATAATGATGATGACGACGAAGACGAGATGATGATCATGATACTGATTTTAGTTATTTTTTAACATTTTTACGACGATATTGAAGATAAAGATGACGAAGATAAATATGATGATGATTGTGATAATGACGATGATAATGGTGATTATGATGATGACAACGACAATGATGATGGTGATGACATTGATTGTGATACTAATTTTACATATTATTCAAAATGTTAACGACGATATTGAAAATAAAGATTATAAGGAAGATAAATAATGATGATGATTGTGATAACGATGATGCTGACGAACACGATGATCTATGATCTATTGTATTGTTGTTCCTGTTGTTCGTATTGTTGTTGCTGTTGTTGTTGTTGCTGGTGGTGGTGATGATAATATTGGTGGTGGTGGTGGTGGTATTGGTGGTGCTGGAGTGGTGGTAGTGTTGTTGGTGGTAGATGTGGTGGTGGTGACAATAATGATGACGATGATGATGATGATGATGATGATGGTGATGATGATGGTGATGATGGTGATGATGATGATTAAAATGAGGATTATGATATTGATGACAATGTTGTTGTTTTTGGTGTGGTGGTGGTGGCGGTAGAGTGAGGGTAGTAGTGGTAATGCTAACGATAGCGATGACGACGACGATGACGATGATGATGATGACGACGATGACGACGATGATGACGATGATGACGATGATGAAGATGATGATGACGATGACGATGACTATGACGATGATGACTATGACGATGATGATGATGATGATGATGATGATGATGATGGTGATGATGATGATGATGATGATGATGAGGATGAGGATGAGGATGATGATGATGATGATGATGATGATGCTTATGATGATTATGATGATTATGATGATTATGATGATGATGATGAATATGATAATGATGATGATGATGATGATGATGATGATGATGATGATGATGATGATGATGATGATGATGATGATGATGATGATGGTGATGATGACAACGACATCCATACCCAAACCCTTCCCTGGTCGATGTAGCGTGCTTTGGCGATTGTTGCCAGACGGTCGTTGGTTATCTAACGAAATCTTGGTTTCAAGAGGTGAGGGGGTGTAAATTAGACAATATTATTGGGAGATGCTCCACGAGAAGATATATGAAAAATATTTGATTGTAAAAGGATTGGCAAACCGTTTTAGTAAGTATGTGCGATTGGTAAACCGTTTTAGTAAGCATGTGCGGATAAGTAAGTCAGAAAGAAACCTCTTGTCTATCGTTGCATCTGAAATTGCATAATTATGCATGTCACTGCATACGACTGAATAGGAGCCTCTAGCCGAATCAGTTTATAATGACACGGATGCACAAAATCAAAATGTCGCAGCAGACGATAGTCTAATTATAATTAAATAGTATAATAACATTTCGTATAAACAGGATGAATATGCCGTGGTGGGTAACATTAAAGGAAGTCATAAAATTATCTTGATTTCAGCACTGGAATTATGTAAGTTAGGAGCATACATCGAATAAATAACATCGTATTAAAACAAGGCTTATGAGAACGACACTTTATGTCTCCATTAACTACAAGCATTGCAATTCTCCAAAGTGATTAGCCTACGACAGGATTTCAGTTTCGGGGGGGGCTGAAGCCTCGACCGAAATCTCATGAAAAATTTCCATTTTCGCCGCCAAAATTTCTGACGACCTTTTTTTTTAGTCATCGACCGAAATCTCATGAAAAATTTCCATTTTCGCCGCCAAAATTGCTGACGACCTTTTTTTTTAGTCGTCAGCCCAAAATCATGTTGTATGTCACTGTAAAAAAATTTAAAATGGCCCTTTTTAGGGGGGGCTGAGCCTCTTGTAGGGGGGGCTTAGCCCCCCCCAGCCCCCCCTAGCGCCGCCACTGACTACGGTGCCGGTTTCGTGGTGAAAGGGGTGTTTGCCCAGAAGTTCTGTGAGACATCTCTCAGCGCCAAACCCCCCTCCCACAACAGTGCTCCTATCCTCTGTCTTGGCCGGTAGAACAGTCCAGTGTCGCCAATCAGCTAGAGGCCAGCTGTGCATTAGCGTCATACTGTGATAACGCGCTGTTAGCCATGCTAAGAAGCCCGCACACGGCGCACAGCCGATCTGAACTATCTGTATAATAATTTATTATCTGAGCGTCATTATGTCTTGCACTGCCTATTGGTTTGTGGCTTTGTACTTCTGAATGTCTTTCTCCCCGTATCGATGACAGTCCGCTTCTGCGACTGTACGTAAGCCATAAGTATGTTTGTGCATCTATCCCTGCGTATATATGTGCGTTTGGCTATCTGCTTGTCCGTCCACCCGTCTGTTCTCACCGTCTGTATGCATGTCTATCTGTCCGTCTAAATGTCTTCCCGTCTGGCCGTCGTTATGTGTGTCTATCTTAGACTATTTAGACATCTTGGCTATATGTTTGTATGTCTGCATGCCTGTATGTTAGGAGGTGGAGGTGAAGGAAGAGGACCGGAGGAGAAGGAGGAGGAGAATAAGGTGGGAGAGAAGAGGAAGTAGGAGGAGAAAGGCAAGGAGGAGGAGGAGCATAGACCCAGTTGAAAGCCACAAGGGGGCTAACTCAGGAATGAGATGACCAATAAGCAGAAATGCTTCAGTGCAGAGTTAAACACTTGTGGATGGTTTGGCTGTTTGCACAATCTCACTGGACTCTATTATAACTGATTTTAATTTCGAAGAGCTTTTGGTAAGTTTCGAAATCATTATGTCCTGATCAACTCCAATGCCTTTGACTTGACGAGTTTTCACAACGACAGTTGCACATAACACTGTTGCTACTGCTACTGCTGCTGCTGCTGATGATGATGAGGAAGGTGATGATGATGATGATGATGATGATGATGATGATGATGATGATGATGATGATGATGATGACGACGATGCTGATGCTGATGATGATCGTCCGTGGTGACGATGATAAAGAATTTCACGAAGAAGCAGATGATGATAACGACAACAACGATGATGATAATGATGATGACGGCGATGATAGTGAAGTTAAAGATGCAGATGATGATGATGACGATAATGTGGATAGTGAAGATGACGATGATGACGATGATGTTGACGACGACGACGATGATGATGATGATGATGAAGACGACGACGACGACGACGACGACGATGATGATGATGATGATGATGATGATGATGATGATGATGATGATGATGATGATGATGATGATGATGATGATGATGATATCGGAATACGCTCGCCAGCGATAAGCATTGTACCCGGAATTGTCTGCCATTCAAATACTCTATAGACTGCACGAACAACATTATCATGCACGCATCTATGATGCGACCTAGAGCCCATCGGCCAGTAGGCGTCTCCGCTTATTAAACTGTAACCTGCGCTGCCGCGCATGCGCACGGTTTGGACATTGGTTTAGAAGAGACGAATAATAACTTACGTAAAACAATTTTAAATTTCCCCCTGTCGTTCCGGCGAGTTGTGAACAAAAACTGATATATCTAGATTGGGATTAAATCAATTAATCGCAATCGGGGTGTCCCGCACATATGATAATTCCCAGTTTTTCATATATTGGTGATTTCATGTGGTGAGGATTTTATGATGAAAAAGTAAAAGACACGTAATAACAGGTCTGATTTTCATCATAAAATTCCAAAAGATGGAAAGCCCAAATATGAAACTATTATGAAAACAAACTTACTTTACTGGACTTAACGAAAACCAAATATTACTTTTTCGTTTAATGGTCGGATAAAAAAGAAATTTGAAGACAACTTTAAAGAGCTCACGTCGAAGAGCTCTTTAAGTACATGACGTCCTTAGCTGGAGGGTTTGCCATCAATTGATGAGTTTCGTATAGGATAATAATAATAATAATAATAATAATAATAATAATAATAATAATAATAATAATAATAATAATAATAATAATAATAATAATAATAATAATAATAATAATAATAATAATAATAATACGCTCTAAAAAAAGACACTCCTTTAACTAAGCGATATAATTATAATCGCAATGATAGCTATTTTGACTGTAAGCCGTACGGATACGGTTTACAGTCAAAAGAGTGATTGACACAAGATGTCGCTAAGAAACAACAAAGAGAAATTATAGCGCCGTTCATGGGCGTAACTTTGCCCCAGATAGTGGTGGTGACTAATGACTATTCCTCAGCAGCTCTGCTCACTAGAGTAGAGAGGCAAAATGTTTGTTCCCTGCTCTGCCCCAATGCTATGCAGTGAATAGTTCTACTGTCCTGGGGGACCTTTACTTGCTGAGATAATCGTCAACCATCTGTGTTTTGATGTTTCTCTAGTTTGTTTTCAAGAAAAAAATTTTTTTCCGTGTTTCCTTGTCAGAGTTTGCTGCAACTTCTGATTCGATCAGTATTGATGCCAAAATGCCAGGCAGTTAGCCTTTAATACAAATTATAGGTTTAAAGTATAGGCTACGATGCCGCATATCGAACTACAGTGCACAATAAATGTGACTTTAATACGCCTATATCAATTTTTAATTTCAATCTCACTGGTAGCCTAACACCAAGCGGGGCAAAACGCCCCTATGACTCGCCTTGACTAACTGCCCCTGCATTTGCATGTATTGCAGGTCCATTCTTAGCAAGCAATTTTTCTTGTGCTAAAAAGATTAGAGAGGAAGTCCTATAACCGTCAGAACCAAATAGAGCACTAGCTGTACCTCTTTAAAATTGTTTTCGGCTTTGAAGGTCACAATTCACAAAGGTTTTCAGAAAATAGAGATGGGGCAACAATTAAGAGGGCTTTTGCCCCAGGTGATGTCAAAGCACCCCTTTGAGGCACCTTTTATTTAATTATTTTGCAATAATCATCCTTTTAGAAATTTTTTCGAGCACAGTTACTGTAGTAGGCCTACTTTTTGGGACATTCAGCACTGTGGATCTTACAATAACTTCAAGCTTGAAATGCTATTACTCACGTGGTAAATTTGTAAAAACCGTTAATGGGAAAGTTTTACCCCCTTCTATTTTCCTTCCAATCTCACTTCCCCCGTATTCCTCTATATCTTCACCAAATAGGAATGTTAGTATGCTCTGTCCGGCACTTTAGGTCACCCGCAAAATAAAACAACAATATTATACAGTGACGTACTCATTATTCCAAATGAATTTGATAATTATTTTTACTTTTTAAAGGAACTCAATTTCACAATGAAAGTCCAGATTATATACAACAAAATGGACGACTTAACCCAATTATTATGCGACCAAACATGTGCATTGTGTAGGCTTAAGTAAGGATTGTAAGGTAGTGTGGACAATAAACGCACTGTCAGCTTTTCCGTCATTGCAATGTTAAATATCCACGAATGGCTTTACGCCAGACAGCCAGACGCTTTCATGTGAAAAAATACTTCCCTGCAGGACTTAAAAGTGGTGGTGACTGTCACCACCACTTTTAAAAGTGGTGGTGACAGGACACCACCGTCACAATAGAACGTTACGCCTATGGCGCCGTTTCATAATGAAGACATGAGTTTCGGTGCGGATAGAGCCGCTGCACAATCAGTCTTTAAGCGGCGATCAACTCTTCGATCGGCTTATCAAGCTGAACTCTTTGTCCATCGTTTGTTGACTATTATAATGAAGCGGCGCTTTTTCTCTGCGGCTGACCATAGAACCTGGAACAAGGTCCTTGTTGCGCGGCTTGCCTTGTGCTTATAGTTCACACCAGTATGTTCATGTTCGATTGTAAAAAATGGCTTATTCAGCTGTTGTTGGAATTGAAGCGTTTCTAAGTAGATTTCTTTAATGGGGCTCTATTGTATGAGACTCGATGATTAATGAAAATATAATTATATTTAAATCTGTTAGCCTAGTTAGGAAGCGTAACAACGTTATGGGAATTTGACATACAACCAACCCGGAAATGTTGTTACTTATATGACGTATATCATAATTAGAAGAGGTGTTTAAGTATTTTTGAGCATCTTCAGCCTATAATGATATGAGAACGCATTAATTTGAGCAGACATATCGACCGATACACAGATCAACACTTCGACAAATAAACGGAGTGATAGACGGACAGGCAGATAGATAAACAGACAGATGGACAAGCATAAAGACCAAAATACACAGATATCGAAAGCACACATAGAACTATCTAGAAAATACTCTGCATTGATCATAGCATGATGTCATTTACTGTGTAATGAACTCTTGTAGGGCCAGTATCGAGTCTGGACAAAGGAGGAGGGCAACGCCAGTGGTCTTTGATATCACACGTACATGTACATGTACATTGTCGTCAAACTGAAACAACCCAAAATATAAAACACCTCTTTTAAATTTTATCTTCAATGTATATAAAATTTGATGTGAATTTTAAGTGGTGTTCAATTTTCGGGGACGCAAAGCCCTAATGAGTTAACTATGACAAAAATTGGTATGTCCCGCCAGACTCTCTTATATTTGATTGCTAAGCGTTAATTTCAAAGATGAGTGTCATTATGTTTGTTTGTATGTACACATAGGTTTGTTTGTATGTGCTGAGAAACAGCAAAGGAAAATCACCAGCAAAGGCATATCAACAGGTTCCAGGGATACCTCTCCGCGATCCGGACCATCAACTGTAGCATAGTCCAGGGATCTGGGATTGGACCGTCATCTTGTAATAATTATAATTGATGATCCGATCTTCAGCCGATTAACCCTAAAAATTGCATTGTGAAATTCGCAGATGACACGTATCTGCTAATTGGCTCATTAATGCGCAAGACAGTCGGTGATGAACTCGACTCGGTTAAGAACTCGACAGCCAAAAATAACCTTCGACTGAACACTACAAAGTCGAGAGAAATTATCGTTTCCTGTCGTCAAATCCAACAAACAAGGTAAAAGACATTCTATAGGTGTTATATTCTATTTGATAAACTGCTTTTTGTACCTGATAGCGGTGTGTCTATCAGTTTTTGTTACCATGAAACGAATAATTATAATAATAACATAGATATATAATAAACGTTAATTCAGATACTGTATATCCTAGATATATATATATATATATATATATATATATATATATATATATATTGTTGTGAGTAGTGTTCCCTAAGTTTAAGGTCCCTACTTGGTTCAACTCACATAAAATAGCTCGTGTCTAGTTTAAAGGTATAATTTAACATAAGAACGAACTGATACATTTACCACACTGTAGCCCCAGTGGGAAGTCGACGACGGCATTGTCATTCAGCGGCGAACGGACGAACAACATCTTGACACAGCAACAGGCTGGCGAAGAACGAACTTAACTAACGACACCAAGGCGAGGTGTATGAACGAAAGCTTAACTAACTTAACTACCGAACTCTGACAAGAAGGCTGCCATGCAGGCACCCTGCAGCCGAGAACATCAGAGCCCAACACCACGCTCAAGAGAGCACAAGCTCAAAGAGAGCACCAGCTCAAAGAGAGACCAAGAGAGAGACGCCCCCTGAAGTCAGACCTTATATAGAACAAGTCTGTCACCAGGTGTCGCCCCAAAGTCAAGTGACCGTGACTATAGCCTATCCCATGACCAGAACCAGTCGGAGAGAGTCGTGTAGCCCAACAATATACATATATATATTATGTTTATCATTTTCACTACTTTAGAGTAATACAATCCTTAATATAGTCCTTCCGTTGTGGGGTATAATTTTTGGTGCGCTATCCTACAAATGTCTTATGTATGGATTTGGAGTTGACCATCGAATTTCCGAACAGACGAGATTGATTGTACTAGGAACGCAATTGTACTGTATGACATTCGATTTTAAACAGAAGGAAATGACGGTCAAAAGAGTGGAGAGGACGTCCAGTGTTAGTCGAGATACGTCGCCTAAGAAGATTACGTAGGTCCACTTGGGAGCTAGATCCAAGAACACCTTATAGGCAAGAACGAGAATTTTTCATTGAATCCGGGGAGTTATTTTAAAGTAAATGAAGGAAATTTACTCAGCTTGCGCTGCTCTTTCTATAAAATTAATAGCCTACCTCGGAATTATTGAATGCTTTCTACTGTTGCCCAAGACTGGGATGTCGCAATGACCATGGATGGATGGATCCGATTTGACCAGGGTCTATGACAACAGAGGTCGTTACCCTGGACAGAAATTTGCTCGGCGTATTACAGCACATAAGAGCGATGTATGGAGCCAGTTTATGGAATGGAATTGACTACGATGTGAGCTTGACCTTTGTATTGATTGAATTTGAATGAATAATTGTCGTTGTAATTTTAATTAGCATAAAGGTAATTAGTTTCTTTCCATAAAATTTGAGATTCACTCATAGCTGCGCCATAATGACTAACGTAGTCCCTCATCATCGATGCCACAGTTACAAGTCCCAAGTCTGTGGAGAGGAGGAGGTCGTATCCTGTAGACGCTGATAAGTATGACGCAATTTCGTTAGACATCAACTGGTCGTGGCAAAGGTAACTACAGTTACACTTGAAAAGTTATTTAGTTGTTGTTTAACGAAACTGAACGTTCATTACAAAGACCAAAAACGTCACCATTTCCTTTGTCCAGTCCATTGCCTTGTGATACTGTCAAATTCGAAATTTTTCTGAAAATGGGTGAGAATCATCCTTTAAAATGCGTCTTTATGTGATCTTAATCAAATATGCAATGTTACCGACAATTCCTGACTTACATTCGTCAACGTAAGCCAAATCTGACATTGAAAAAGGAATTAAGACGCCGACTATAATTATAGCAAATATAATTTAAGAATTAGTGTATGTGTCCAGATTTGACTAGGGCCTATGACAGCAGAAGCCGTTACCCTCGAAACAAATTGATTGGCATTTAATTTACAGCTCTTATGAAAATTAGTGACGGAACTTTAACTCCGCCACTGGTTGCACTCTGCCAGTGCCAGTCCCAAGACTGGATAAAGGAGGAGGGCATCGTTAATGGTCTTTGTTACCACACAGTGACGTTAAGCTGTTAATACTCACACCTTTAATCTGAGTTAATAATTTATCGAGAATGCAAATTTAGGTCTACATAAGTTTTATGAAATAAAATGAAAGGTGTCTAAAAGCGGCTGAGCATCTGTTTGTGTGTGCATTTCTCTGTCTAGCTGCAAGGTCGACTTGGTCACTGCAAGGTGCCGCTGAACAATTTTTTACTTTGGGTTCGATTTAAAAACCTTTATCTACGTTAATTCGGATCCTATAAATATATAAATTATATTTCTTTTCATTACCTAAAAGAGAATGGCAGTTGCTTATCTCCTTCCGTTGTATGCTATGTTGTGTGCATCCATACAAGTGACGTATGACTGGTTTTTCCAGTCCTAAGTCGTATTAATAGGAGGACGACGATGACAAAAATCGTTTTCTCTGGTCGATGTAACGGTAAATTTCAGTTCTGTGTAAACGTCTCTCTTAGTCGCAAGACGTCGTTTAACGCTGGAAGCCACTTTTAGTTAACTCTTTCAAATATTGTATGCTACAAAACAGGGAGCAGTGCCACCGCCAGACTTGAATATTAGTCTGTCTGTGTGTCTGTGTGTCTGTGTGTCTGTCTGTCTGTCTGTCTGTCTGTCTGTCTGTCTCTCCCTCTCTCTTCGCTTTAGAGCTTCGCTTTAGAAATGTGAGTTTTTAAACGCGACGATCCCGATCATCTGGTCTTCGGATAAAAAGTCAGTCAGTAGCGATGAGCTTGACTTCATCCAGGTAATTTATTTATCGTGGCGCTTCAATCACCGTAACGGCTAAAGAGTAGAGTCTTGAGCAACTGTAGAAAGCAGGCAATTATTCCTAGGAATATAGAAAGAGCCGCGCAAGCTGAGACCATTCTTCACTGACTTTCATTTACTGCCCGGATTCAGTCTAAAATTATCTTTCTTACCTATAAGATGCTCTTAAGCCAAGCTCATCGTGTTGATAAATGGCATTGAGAAGGCTGACGGCAATGATGACTAAAACATTTTATGATGTGAGAAAATAAATATAATATGGCTATTCGTGTATTTGCACATGATACTCGAACTTACATGTGCTAAGTACTCATTCTAGCCATCTAATAAGGATTGAAAAACAGATACTTGTTCATGATAAGCGCCTGTTTAGTTCATAAATGATCAGAGAAGAATAGTTTAACTCAAATTAATATTTCCATTTGATACCGAGACGTGAAAATAAAAATATGTATTGGGGTATGTCATACCCCACCTCACCTCTGGCGTTACAAATCGTCACCTCACCTCCGAAGGGTTAAGCCAAGCTCATCGCTACTTCTGTGATCTTATAATTATGGTGGCCTATCTCAACTACCACTGGACGTCCTATCCGCTCTTTGGACCGTCATGACCTTCTTAACCCTCATGCGACCAACATATTTTACTCCTTAATATGACCAACTGGGGTCCCCTGGGACCCCAACAATTAGTAACGCGTTCATTGCTTCATGCGTCAATATTGTTAAAGGTAACATATGTAAATTGCGTAAAAAAGCAATGTCAGTAGTTTCTGTGAGTTAGTAGTAATAATAACAACAACACTAATCAGGACAATTCATATAGCGCAGTAACACAGCAAGGACGCCTTACAAAGCAGCTAACATGCGGGATAAGCCATAGCGGGGAAGTACGACTATGTTTTTTGCATGGATGTAAAAGGGGTATAGGACATCACCCTCCCCCCGGCCCATGACCCTGTCATTACCCCTACCATTACCTCCGTAGGACATTATCCCCCGCCATTACTCCCGCCTGTATGCATGTAGGTCTAGTCACTCTAGTGCATATATGCAGGTATGTACATAAATACATGCATGCATACAAACGTACATACATGCACAGACTCATACACACAAGTATGCATGTATGTATTTATAGATGCATACAATACATACATACATACATACATACATACATACATGCATGCATGCATGCATGCATACATACATACATACATGCATACATACATACATACATACAAACATACATACATACATACATACATACATACATACATACATACATACAAACATACATACATACATACATACATACATAGATACATACATACATACATACATACATACATACATACATACATACATACATACATACATACATACATACATACATACATACATACATACATACATACATACATACATACATGCATGCATGCATACATACAAACATACATACATACATACATACATACATACATACATACATACATACATACATACATACATACATACATACATGCATGCATACATACATACAAACATACATACATACATACATACATACATACATACATACACTAAATTCTACTAGATCATTTCTCGCTGTCATATCTTTTCATGAAGTAGCGTTCGGTTCCATAAGAAAAAATCATCAAAAGGCGCGGGACCCCACTAGATATTTCATATTTAAAAAATAACCGTAAAAGTTAAACCGGATTTAATTAGACGCAAACAATGAGCGATGTCCACGTGACAAATTCATAAAACGTCGTTAAAAAATTTTGACTAGCAAAAAAGTAACACGAGTCGAAACGGTGCTGGGGTCCCCCAGGACCCCAGTTGGTCATTTGAGGGTTAATCCGGGGTCTCGGATAGCCACAGCCCAGCATCGTGTCTTTGTTCCTGTTGGCCCTTGCTTATAAAATGGCCTGCCTACTATTATACTATACATGTAGCCATAATTCGTACTCAGATCTTCTCCTGTAAGCGCCACTGTCTGTGCGTTTCCATAACTCTTCTTTTTCCTGGAGGAGGATCTTTGCACAGGGAGAGACTCTGAATAGGTTGCCTATCGAAGGCACTTTATAAATCCAAAAATAGTATAGTATAGTATAGTGTAGTGTAGTGTAGTGTAGTGTGGTGTAGCGTAGCGTAGCGTAGTGTAGTGTAGTGTAGTGTAGTGTAGTCTAGTGTAGTATAGTATAGTATAGCATAGCATAGCATAGCATAGCATAGCATAGCATAGCATAGCATAGCATAGCATAGTATAGTATAGTGTAGCGTAGCATAGTATAGCATAGCATAGCATAGCATAGTATAGCATAGTATAGTATAGTTACAAGAGGATGTTGTAGAGATTCCCATTTTTTCATTTTTATTATACGACTGATCGAATTTCATCTGTGATTCGAATAAACTGCTATCAGATCAGGAGCTACCCAACTCTAGTTTGTGTCGAGAAAATTCTTATACTATGAGATTTCTACGATTAAAAGGTGTTTTAAATGGCACTAATAATTATAAATTATATTGGAAATCTTGCAGTTGGTGGGAGAAAAGAGATCACTGATTGGAACTATACGTGGACGGCAGAATAAATGGATAGGACACATCTTAAGGAGTGACACCCTACTAAGAGACATCATTGAGGGAAGAATGGAGGGAAAAGGATGCGAGGTAGACCAAGAACAATGTTGCTGGACTGGATGTTGACAGAGGATGGATACAGTGGACTGAAGAGAGAAGCGCAGAACAGAGAAAATGGCGTCATTGGACAAACGAATCTGCCTTCGGGCAGAGAACGTAAGAAGAAGAAGAATTATAACTAATATAGTTTGCATCATAGAGGTTAAATTTGCAGATACAAAACAATTCAAAAAAGCATCAAAGACAGTGGAAATAAACATTCGAATAATGACAAATTAGCAGATAGATATCTAAAGCCTACGCGTAGATATGGATTTGCACGCATGACACTTATACACCCTCTTGTCTGTGTGAACTTTGCCGCCCCTTTCCACTTGCACCCCTTTTTGCACTCTGAAAGTGCCAGTCCCAAGTCTGGATAAAGGAGGAGGTCGTCGCTAATGGTCTTTCTTACCGCACAGTGACGTTAATCTGCAAATATCCGTCGCCGCGCATTGCGCTCTGCTGTCCTTAATGGTTGCTTTCACTCGTTCTGCACCAATGCGTTCGTTCTCTGTGGTTGGTCCAACGTTTTCGAATGGTCTTCCCTTGACTGTGCGACACCTCACAAGCTCTTCTCAATTTCACAAACTGTTGAAGACTTCTTTCGCTTGATCTCGGCCCGGAGCGCCTCTGAGTAGGTACCTTGAAGGGGCGCTATATAAATTGCGATTGATTGATTGATTGTACATGAAATAATTACAGCGTTGTTTCTGATACCTTTATTTGAAAGTGAGATAACTAGTTATATAACGACGTCTATAATAACTGCGTTAATTTTCTTTCTCAGCTAATCAATCTCGTCTGTTCGAAAATTCGATGTTGCACTCAAGTTACATTCTTCTCGTATTATAATAGGCGTACAACCATGCCTGGGCCTGGACAGATTGTGATCACCAGAGTTGAACATACATCGTCAAAAAACGGTGGGGGCCTCACCAAAAGTGATATAACTTTTGTTCTGTTTGGAATATTTCGATGAAATCTGGCCATCATGTGTAAATATGAATTGTCTATTAGCCTGTTAAAGTTCATTTCGAAATTCTTACTTTTGGTCAAGATATTTCCCAAAAACCTTGGGTGGTCTTTTTTGGCCCACCCTGTAGAGTAGGTCTAAGTGTCATCCGATTTACGGGTAGGCATTTCTTGAATGATTTTTTTAATATCATAATTCTCAGAATGACAGTTTGTTTAACAGCATTTATCTCGCAATCGTCACCGGCTTTCGTCTTGTACAAACACAAAGACCTGGACCCAGGAGAGGATCGGAACAAAATGTAGCAGTTTACAGAAGGTAGAGTCAGTCGTGATGTGTGTGTAATTCTTCTCTTCTGTCTTGAACGTTTCCTGCGCTCTACCAAGATGTCTAGAAAAATTTGACATTTACGAACTATCAATCAAACGGTCAGTGTCGATTATTGTCAAATCAATTCGAAAGGGCAGTTTGCCTAAGCTTGCAACTGGTGACATAATATCTTATATCGGCCAAACTTCTTCCTTGCGCATTGCGTAACACGCTGGCATTGAGAGCAAGAGGTATCGACATCGCGCCCTCGTAGGACATGCATGGGTTGCTTCGTTGGCTGCTCTCAGCGCCTTGTAATCGCAGGCTATCCGTTCTGTTAGTAATTAAGATTTATGTCATCTGCAATATGAATTAACTCCGCCACTGGTTGCACTCTGCCAGTGCCAGTCCCAAGCCTGGATAAAGGAGGAGGGCGTCACTAATGGTCTTTGTTACCACACAGTGGCGTTAAACTGCAAATGCCGCCGCCGCAATTGAATTTTTGTGATTTGTTCCAATTGCGTAACTGTACACTGTAACCGGTTGCGGTCTTTCAACCGGATTGTGGAATAAAGAGAATAAATTATTATTATAAAAACACGGTTAAAATATGACTCTGGGTCTTCTTGGGGGGGGGTGGCTTAGTCCCCTAGCCCCTGATAAACTCCGCCCATGGACGTATCGGAAGTTCCGCTCAACACAGTCGGAGCTGCTGATTGTTGAGGTGGTTGCCAATGGCGACCATGCGTTGTTTGGCCTTCTATCTCTCTCGGTGGAATTCGGCATTGCATATCACGATATCATGACAGTGCTAATTTCTCGTGCTTACTTAACTGAAAAAGCGACAATTTGCAAAGTCATATAATTATGAAGCACTAACCATAAATAAGATCATCTATCGGTTAACAAAACCGTCTGATGTTTAGTAAAAGGCTCTATATAAGGTTGGAGCCAATCTACTTAGGAAAGAACGTCAGAATTATAATACAAGTTCACAGACAGGGATGCCACTCTGATTTTAAAAAGTTCAGGTCCGGCTGGAAAAAACTTAGACAATCTAGATAGAGGAATTTCTGAAAAATACATTGAATTTTCAGACATAGAATTTCTGACGATTTTTTAGTCTTTCAGTTTCCAAAAATTTTCAGATTTTCCTATTTCTTCAATTCGAATTTGCTGATGACCTTTTTTAGTCATTCACTCAAAGATCCGAAATTTTTCTCAAATCTCGCTACTTTATACTCGTCCTTCGAATCTTCTTTACAGAAAAATCTCTATTGTTTTCGAAAAATGCCATAAAAACCGCCGTGACAAAAAAGCAAGATATTGACTAAAAACCTAGAAACCTATTCAAAATCGAAAAACCCTCTATCTAGGTGGAATAAGCATTGAGTGGCATCCCTGGTTACAAGCAACACTATATTCATTTATAATGGATTCTAGTTCATTCGAAATTAATGAATATACATATAACCGTCTAGAAACGATTTAGAGGTGTGAAAGAATAACGTCGCCAATAATAAGAAACCTCTGCTACGAAAACCTCAAAGCGTTAAACCCGATGCGAAACTTTAATTCACTGTTGGAAATCTCTTTACTGGTATAATGATTCGAGACATTGAAAACATTTTGAGGCAACAAATACCGTTCTTCTCGACAGAATTTTTTTATTGCAGATCAAATAAATGTTTTTATCATTTAAACACTGAACGAATGGACCTAGTGAATTTGAGGCTGAGAGTGTAATACTGGCTTAGCGTGAGTGTTTGAATTAAAATAAGCGCGAAGGAATTAAGTCCAGATCATCAGCGCCACCCGGCCTATGAGGTTACTATGAATACACTGGTCGCTTACTGTCGCGATGGATAGAACTGGCGTCTCACCCAAATACGCCGTGATCAAGAAAGTGAAACCGGTAACTTGGCTATCCATCTGGATATATAGAAAAGCGTCTCTTTGATATGTAGAAGCATCAAGCAATAATTATGTAACGACATTTTGCAATTATGCACTAAGACTCAGGAGTCGAAGAAATTGGAGTTTAAACGCAATTGATCATTCTTATAGCACACTTATTTAAATAATTAAAGGTGTCTAATTTGTTCAATTTTTTTTACTTAACTGGGTGCTGAGAGCGTAGTAACAAGCTGCAAATATTATTTGGCAGAAAACCCATGATTTTTTTAGGCATTCACTGTTCAAATAATTTGAAAATTTCCGCCTCTCGCTGCTGACAAACAACAATTTTTTAAGCATCATGCATTTTAGAAAATATTCGAACAACTGCAATTGAATGCATGGATCATTAGAGTAATACTATACTATACTGTATACTGTACTGTACTGTGCTGTGCTGTACTGTACTGTACTGTGCTGTGCTGTACTGTGCTGTGCTATGCTATGCTATGCTACATGTATGCTATACTATACTATACTATACTATACTATACTATACTATACTATACTATACTATACTATACTATACTATACTATACTATACTATACTATACTATACTATACTATACTATACTATACTATACTATACTATACTATACTATACTATACTATACTATACTATACTATACTATACTATACTATACTATACTATACTATACTATACTATACTATACTATACTATACTATACTATACTAAACTATACTATACTATACTATACTATACTATACTATACTATACTACACTATACTATACTATACTGTACTATACTATACTATACTATACTACACTCTACTGTACTGTACTACACTATACAATGCTATGCTATGCTATGCTATGCTATGCTATGCTATACTATACTATACTATACTATACTATACTATACTATACTATACTATACTATACTATACTATACTATACTATACTATACTATACTATACTATACTATACTATACTATACTACACTCTACTGTACTGTACTACACTATACAATGCTATGCTATGCTATGCTATGCTATGCTATGCTATGCTATGCTATGCTATACTATACTCTACTATACTATACTATACTATACTATACTATACTATACTATACTATACTATACTATACTATACTATACTATACTATACTATACTATACTATACTATACTATACTATACTATACTATACTATACTATACTATACTATACTATACTTGAAGACATTTAACCGCTCCTAACACCCAACCCATTTCCCAGTCCATCCTTACCCCACCCAGCACCTATCCCTCTGGAGTAGTTGGAAATTCCCCGGATTTTTGCCCCCAACGCTCCCCACCCTACCCTATGCTCGTCCTCACCATTCACGTCCATTTAGAAATATGTTGGGATTTAAGGTGAAATGATGGCTGGAAGTATTCGCGTTGCCTACGCATTTTGTTTGAAACAATTTTATTAAATTTTTCCTCAGGTTTTCGTCATAGTCTTTCTTGGGACAACGTACAACCATTCAAACAGAGCTAGGGACAAACTTTAAAAATTATAACATAGATAAACAATTAATCCGCATTCCGCTTTACGTGTATACATAATAATTATGTTCCTAGCGATATTATAAACAACAATCATTATAAATAAAGCATTCCAACTGTTAAAGTTCTTCATATTCATATGTTCGCTAGCGATCCCGCGATCGCTTTTAAATCCAAACGATGAAAATTAATAGTTTCCTTAAAACACCTTTTATTTAGGCACTAAAGCCGTTATATATATATAATCATGACATTGATCACTATATGCCTCAGGTAATTGGCCTTGAACTGAATTGGAAATGCAATTTGTCAGCGGTAACAGTGGTTAGTTAGGGTATAGAGTGGAGAAGTCTGTAAAGACTGTTCATAGAATGTTACATAATAATTGGTTTGTTTGCAATGTGAAATGTATGTGAATTATAAATTTAGATGGTTTTGCTTCAGTTTCACAAAGATAATTTTTTTTTAATGTTTCATAAGTTTTGTTTTATCCTTGATTTTTTTATTGCATTATTAAATTGATATGATTAGGTGTGTGTGCGTGCATGCGTATGTGCGTGTGTATATGTGTGTGTTTGGGGATTGATAAAATTTTGAATATTTCTGTAATAGATGAAACAGGCATTGAATAAAATGGTCTTGATATTATTGTTTAAGTTGCTAACTGATGGCTGACGAGTGAATACTTTGATTTTCATATTAATGTTGAATATCTTATCTGCTTGTAACTTTATTGGTGATATATGAACATTGAAAATTGCTTGCAAATATGAGATTATGAGAAATGATTCGAATTGATGTTGATCTAAATAAGTAGATGTTGTGTCATGTGAACGTCATGAAATGAGAACTTATAAGAATTGATGTTAATCAAACTAAGTAGGCCTAGATTTTATGTCATGTGAACTTCATGAAATGTCTAAATTAATGATAATAATACATAAGTGTACATAATGACAATACATATGTGTGCACATGTGTACATGTGCTCATTTGTATATAAGGAATTATAGGCATATGTAATTATGGTGACATATGTATATATGTGTATATATATATATATGTATGTATATATATATATATATATATATATATATAGATGCATGTGGGCATAATTTTGCATGTATGCTAAATAATAGATAATGATGCATGTATAAAAAAGAATCGACTACGGCCATTTGGTGAACACTATCGTCATGAAAGGCGGTTAGTCAAATTCAGGAAGAAAAGAAAAGAAAAGAACAAAAAGAACAAAAAGGAAAGAAACAAAGAAAATGAAAGTACAAACAGAAACTGCTGAACAGTTAAACAAAAGTGAGCTGCAATACATCAAACTTTAAAGACGTCAACAACCTTTGTATTTATATGATGTCGTTAAACTGTTGAATAATAATAAAGTATAAATTTATTGGGTTCTCTCCTCTTTGACATTATGAAGAACAGCGAACAGATGCAAACATATAAAAAGAACTTTTATCGCAACAAATATCGTTTTATTTTGCTGGATTGACCAGAAAGCTTGCACTGTTTCACTTAGCGTATAATGCCTATTTTGGCTTATCTTGTTTATATTAATTTTAATAAGAGCGATTTTACCTAGTGGCAGTTCTGAGCAAGAATCTTTCTCAGCATTTGCAACTCCTTTGAAAACTCAATTTTCTTAAATTTGACCCCAAAAAATGAATTGGAAATATGAAAACATACGAAAAGCCGCCTCGTAATATCTCATCAGTATGTCCAATGTTCGTCGATATTTCGTTGAACAAGCACATAGAACTAGTTTCCACTTGCATAGGCCGCCGTACACTGCGCTCTGCTGTCCATGGTGACTTAATGGTTCCTTTCAAACGCTCTGCAACAATGCAGAGGCGTTCGTTCTCTGTGGTTGGTTTAACAACCTGGAATGGACTTCCCTTGACTAAGCGACACCTCCCAAGCTGTTCTCAATTTCACAAACGGTTGAAGACTTTTTTCGCTTTATCTCGGCCGGGAGCGCCTCTGAGTAGGTACCTTAAAGGTGCGCTATATAAATTACGATTGATTTATTGATTTATTGAAATTCAACGCACGAATGAGAACCAGAAGACTTGTCAGTGGATTACCAAGCAGCATTTAGTTTTGAGTTAAAATGTTTTTTGATGAAGATTTATAACATAAAGACTTTATTGAGTTGATAGCTTTGACTACAATATAGAATGTAGCAAAACGAAAAATATTAATGCATTATCTGATTCACTGCAGTTGAGGAAATATACGTGATGGTTAGGCCAATGTGAGGATGAAGTGGTTGCTTTTGCGTCATGTCATGTCATTCCGCCATCGTCGCTTTGCGACGGTTGGCTGCACGAATGTAGGAGCATTTTCCACACCTTAAATAAGAATATAGCATCACTATAATAATTGTTAATGACGTTCTGTTTCTAGGTAAATTCTCCGAATAAAAGTTTGCAAACAATTCTTATTAGAAAGAGCCAATCTGGTGTCCAATGAGGAAGAAAGTGCCAAATGATCCCTATCGTGAATCTGTAGATACTTAGTCTATACTTAGCAAATTTTAATTTGTAGACAATCCTTTCTACGCCATTCGCTCAAGTGATATCTGCTCGAGAAATTATAAAGCGCCATTAAGAAGCATACTCAGAGGATTTCGTGATGGAACTTTCTCCTATCCCAGGAGAGAAGAGCAATATGGACTGGAATCGCTTTGTGATTGGTCCAAAATCCTTTGCGACCTCATTAGCGACGCAAAAGGACACCCCTGTAATAATTATTATCTTGGAGTGAACACAGCAATGATTATCGCTGAAAGGCAGAAATACCTCTAAGTCAACGTTTCCGTGACGTAAAATACGCGGCACACACACACACACACACAATTTATATATATATATATATATATATATATATATATATATATATATATATATATATATATATATATAATTCAAGCTGAAATTGAGAAACCGCGAATTAAAATAATTGTATGTTTTTTTAAAAATAAGACACCAATAAGTTACACGGAAATTATTTTCATATAATGTCTGTAGTCTTCGGTCGACATAATTAACCAGGTTTTATTCTTGGGATCATCCGATTGCATAAACTCAATAAACCACGCAGATTATAGACTGAGTTTTGGCCAAACGAATTTCTTCTTTGACAATTGGTCGAACTTTCTGAATATTTTTTAACTTCGCCACCGGTCGCACGCTGCCAGTGCCAGTCCCAAGCCTGGATAAAGTAGGAGGGCGTCGCTAATGGTCTTTGTTACCACACAGTGACGTTAAACTGCAACTACCAACGATCAGTCCTACATAGAAATGAGTCGTGGAGAGCAAAACGCGATAGTGAGGCCAAGTTACAATTGCATTAAAACGATCAGCGTTCCCCTTCTCTATCCAAGCTTTGGACTGACATAATCACAGCTGCAACGCGCAGGCCTGGAGAAATAAGCCGTGCGACTCCGATCACGTTTGTCATTACACAGTTTTGCTGAACATCTGCGAACCAGTTAATATAAAACTAAAGTTGTATATTGAACCATATTTTGTCTTCCATAATTGTAATTGTTTATTTATTTAATTGGTGTTTACCATGTCAAAAGAAAGATTTTTAGCGCTACCAGGTACCTGCTCGCTTGTAAATTCCAGAAAGTCCAATGTCGCCTTGAAGAATATGGAATTGAAAACAAGTTGTATGATTATTCCAATGATTTGTTTCGTCATAATAACGTCAATTAATGTTTTTACCGGCATTGACATTATCTACAGTACAGAGAAAACAGAATTTGCTGTTTCCAAAATTCATCAATAACTCGATAAATCTGCATTCATAATTTTATCAAAATTCATTGTTTTGAAACATGGGATGCAATGATGATCATCTATTGGATATTATAAAAAGTTGCAATTCTGTTTCAAGTCGTCTTATAACAACAAAGGCCGTTGACAACAATGGAGAAGCAGTAGAAGGAAACCTGTAGCAGCCGAGTAGTTCAACTAAAAGATGTGTAAACGAAACTTCACAATCTCTTTTGACTCAACGCAGCGCTCGCGAATAAGCTGGTGTCCCGAGCATGGCATTCGAGTTGCGCTTTATAAGTTTGGAGAGCTCCCAGACAATCTTTCTATCTATCAAGTTGGTTCTCAATCTTCTTTACTCGAAGACAGATGGATTTTGACCGAAAACGTCACTTGTATATAGAAAAGGACCTTAGATTTTAAGGTGTTCAATAAATAGACGCAACATTATTCGCTGTTAAAAGGCTAATTTAGAATCAAGAATTACTCCCAATGAATTTGGCCGCATTTGCTATTTCAGTGTCATTATTAGTAAGTTGAATATGCATTTTTAAAAAATTCTTAGTAAATAATACTCCAGTAGTTTCAGCTAAATATTATTAACTCCCGTAATGCAAGCGAAGAAAAGGGAAGATTATACATATTAATCACGAGTTAATCATTTTACCTACCGGAGATCGTCATAGAATTAATCATTACGCATATTTTGTATAAAGCACATCTGCTAACATGATATTTGTATTTTATTTTTGCGTTTTAACCGTCTGCGTATAATTATGTCCTGTACAATAATTATTGTCTGATGGCACCTTAGTCAGCTTTGTGCTGTAACACACGAATTCAATGATTGACTGATCGATCTTTAGATCCATTCCAAATATTAAAACAAATTAATTGTTCTTTGAAAACTTGACACTTAATACCTTTAATTCAATTGCTTACCGTTTTATAATAATCACCAACTGCACAAAAAACATAATTTATACTTCCCTTTTGACCCATAATTGTTCGATACTTGGCCAGAATGCCCCTATGAAGTTCATATCAAAAATAATTGCTATAGCGCTCCTTCAAGTATACTACTCAGAAGCGCTCCCGACTACAGCGCGGACATTGAATCAGAGTTTCACGTCGAAGCGCTGAGCAATTGCGATTGAAGGACTTGCCAACGGTCCCTACTCGGCGACTTGAGGTGGATTCGAATCTGCAACCCTCCGCCTGCAAGGCAACTGACATACCCACTACACCACCGTGGCCCATTGTTATGTCATTGAAAGCGACGCAAAATAAGCAGCGCCCAATGTTATGTAATAAGTACATCACTTTTAATGACGGAAATCTGAAGTTTCTATGGTCTCCGTGCTCTGGAATTGCCAGTCATAAGCCTGGACAAACGAGGGGGTGCACATTCGTTCTTACTAATCCAATGGATCGTCTGAGTTTTCATGCGCCGCCATGGTTAGACTCATTTAGAACCATCATCATCAGATCTTCGAGAACTGTTCAACATCCAGCCTACCCGTTCTACCCGATCATCCGCCTGCCTTACACTCTCTCGACCGCCGGTCACAGGTCATCTCAAGTTCCCCAACCGAGCCATATCCAACTCAGCACCACGCCTTTGGAATGATCTGCCTGCTGAGTTCCGATCCTTTCAGTTCCTACTCCATCATTACTAATCACACACCATCACCTTCCTCAGGCTCCTCTATCCATCACACCTCGGGTCTTTCACTCGAAACTAAAGACACTGCTTTTCACGAACTCTTACCCTGTCCCATCTGATCCTCTATAATCCAATTCCCGGCTCAGAAGACACCCACCTTAATAGCTGTTCAACCGATCTGAGCCTACGGTACCTCGACCAGGACCACCACGGACTACTCTTGCGGACAACCCTTTTGACTCAACGCAGCGCTCGTGAATAAGCCGGTACCCTGCGCTTGGCTTTCGAGTGGCGCTTTAGAAATTAGGAGATTACGATTACGACGATTACGATTATAGTGTCTTGTTCTCTAGCGTCAAAATCTGTTTTCTGATATCGTGAAATGTCGTTAAACCGTTCAAACAATAATCACCGTTTGACAATAATTAGCAAGTGACTGAACATCGCAAAGTGCCGGATCGTGCATCCAAAGTAAAATTTTGGGCCTTTGGTCAGTTACTGTAGAGGCTCTTTGATAATATTATACCTGATGCCCCATTTCCCGACCCGTTCCGATTAGACACCTTTAAAACGCGGCCTACCGTGTTTCTTAAAACGCGCAAGGCCTACATAATTTGGATTACGCTGACAACAACAGCAGGAAGATCAAAGCACTGATGTTCGGACGAATGGATGGGACAAACAAGAGAGGAAGGCCTCATAGGGAATGGCTCGACGACGTATCCGATTGGGGCAAAGCCTCGCTTCAGGAGCTGAGCGGAACGGCGCTGGATAGGAGAAAATGGAAGGACCTGGTGAAGAACGCATCGGACACCTACGGGCGCTGAGCCCACGGTTGCTGATGATGATGATGATGATGACAACAACTCCAAATGTCTAAACTGAACATCGCCTGTCTTTACAATATCAAGTCTGTTAGCGATGAAAGCTATCTCAATTTCAATCAATCAATCAATCAATCAATCAATCAGAATTTGTATAGCGCTCCTTTAAGGTAACTACTTAGAGGCGCTCCCAGCCGAGATCAAGCGGGAAAGGACCTAGTCTTCAACAGTTTGTGAAATTGAGAACAGCTTGGGAGGTGTCGCATTTGGATGATATCCGATCTGCTTTCAAAATGAATAGGAGCTTTCCTTGCCGATCCAAACATTTACTTCAGTGTTATATATCTTTAATCTTATTCCTTTACAATGGAAAACTTGGCATCGTTCATTGATCCATAAACCTTTTTGTTAGGATCGGTACTTTCAACTTTGCCAATGGACGCTGGCCTGCATCGAAATCCGTAGATCTTTAGTGCCGCTACGCAAATCGATAAGTGCCGATATGTAATAGTTTTTTACTTTCTTTAAACACCTTAAAATCTAGATTCTAACACTTTATAAATAAATCATTTCCGTAGAATCATCTATAGTTAGTTGTATCAGTTTGAAAACCGTCGAGTTCACGCAATCCCCAAAAAATATTTTTTGATTCTTCGAGTCTAACAAAATTGAGCAATTTTGATAATTGGATAACTACAAAGTATGGAAAATCAAAAGCAGTTTCTCCTACTAAATTGGGGTAGACACATCCCCTCCTCAAACAACTCCAATAGCTAGTGTGGCACATTCCGACTCGAATTTTAAAAAAATAAACCTTAATACACAATGAACCAGCGGCGCCCGCAGGATTTTTTTCTTGTACGCACAGAAATTTTCGAAGGAGGGGCGAACAGGGAAAAATTTTCGTTAGGTCGCCGAAAAAACTGATGAACTTTTTTTTTTTAGTCATCAACCTAGAATTTCCCAAAAACATACCTTTTCTATCCGCCGAAAAAACTGATGACCTTTTTTTTTTTTTTTTAGTCATCAACCTAGAATTTTCTTCCAAAAAACATACCTTTTGGGTCATCGCGCTGTACGCACTTACGTATGTGCGTACGTCTGCGGGCGCCGCTGCTGTACGCACTTGCGTAAGTGCGTACGCCTGCGGGCGCCGCTGCAATGAACCGTAGGACTTCGATCGGAATCATAGTCGGCTCGTAATTTCACAGGTTATTGAAAAGAATGGAGTGCTTTCTGGTTGTGCTTTTTTTGGTTGTGCTTTCAACTTTGCTTCGAAAGCCATTGGTTCAAACCTACCTCATTTTAAGGTAAATTAAGCATTAACTAGAATATTCTCCCTCCCTCCTCCCTCTAAAAAAAAAGATTCAAAAATCTTGCTCTTAAGTGCTGTAATATGCCGAGCAAATATCTGTCCAGGGTAACGACCTCTGTTGTCATAGACCCTGGTCAAATCGGATCCATCCATCCTCCTCCCTCCCTCCCTCATGCATTAATTTAAAATGATAGCGTTGTTAAACAACATACAGGTTGAACCCGAAATCCAAAAAAATCGCAAAATTGAGAAACCTCTCCTTAGGCACCTTTAAATCGGCCATAAGGGAAACAACGAAGGATGCATTTTCAAAAACTGACCAAAGTGGCCATCTTGCAGCCACACAGTCTAATATCGCTGTTCACATTAATTTTTAAAACTGCCTTATTTATCTGTGGTTGGATTGGGAGCGCATCTGAGTATTACATTGATGGTGCACTATGCAAGACTTGATAAAAAGAGCAATAATGAAATAAATCCAATAAGCATGTTATGTAAGCAATTCTGGCTTGCATTGAGGAGCTTCAAAGAAAGTCCTTCTTGACACACAGGGTGCGCCAAAAAGACCCCCTAGGTTGTTTGCCAATATCTTAACCAAAAGTAAGAATTTCGAAATGAAATTTTACGGGCTTATAGACAATTCATATATACACATGATGGCCAGATTTCATCACAATATTTCAAATAAAACAAAAGTTACACCACTTTTAGTGAGGCCGCCCACCGTTTTTTGACGATTCGAAAACGTGACGCAACAAAAAAACAATCTAATTATTCTGGCCAATATCTTGGCCAAACGTAAGAATATCCATTTAGAAGTGTATTTTTTGTGTACAGCTGCACGTTAAAAAAGCCCTGCCCGGTATCAGTATAATTGTCTAGTACGAAGTGACAGTGTTGCTGTGCATTTTATAGGTCATTATCGTAAGAGTTCATCAGATGCTTTAAGTGTAGTCAAAGACGTGTTTTTTCTCTGATTTTTACTACTTCACAATATTTACATTATGTAGGGAATTAATTATGTTCACGAAATACCACCAACTTGACCTCAAAACCAAAATAAGCGCCTTTCTGGTCAACCACGGAACCTCAGAGTACGTCAACGAAAAACAAACAAATGAAAATTTGTCTCCAAACCCCAACTTCCCAACACTCTCCCATGAAGTCTAGATGCTCCTTCGATAAAACATGGTGTTCGGAACAAACTTCGGTCACTGTCAAACTGGTAATGTCGAACGAACAACACAGCGCCTCGAGACTTGCACTCGGATAAGAAAAGTCATGGCAGGTACCGGTATTAATATGTGAGCAACGGCCCAAGCATCCACAGGATATCGTCATCAACTTACGTCACAGAACATTTGGTCTCTCTTTCGACACCTGCATTTATTGACTACAACTTAATAAAAAAATTAATTTTTGTCTGCAAATTTTTTAATTTTTAAGTTGTTGTCAGAATGATAATATTTACCTTTGTCTCATTCCAGTGTCACCAGCAGTTTAACTAATAATAAACTCCCTACGCTGTAAAAAATAACTTTTATATAAAACGAAACTAGTCATCCTTTACTTAATAAGTGTCCTTTAAATTGCACAAAATCGCCAAACAGCTAATTTTAATTCAGGACGATGGAGCTACAAATTTCGCAAACAAACAATCGTTGCAATACACTACAACTGAAATTTGATATCGCCCTCTTTACAAAGATCAGGAGTGCACACGCCTTGACGACGCAACTGCAATTGCATTGGGTATGTTCGTTGCTTTGCAGCCGGAGGGTTTAAGATTCGAATCCACATCACGCTTCCTCGTAGGGACCTTGCACAAGTCCTTCACTCGCAATTACTCAGCGCTTAGACATGAAACTCCGATGCAGTTACCGCTCTGTAGTCGAGAGCGCCGCTGAATAGACAGCTTGAAGGGGCGATATAACAAGTGCATATACAAACAAATCAAGCTCGAGTAAACGACTCTATGAGGCGGTCGTGAAGGGATATGTTCTGTGCCTTGGAGCCGAAGGTAGCGAGTTCGATTCCACCACAAGCCGCCGCGGGTAAGTCCTCAAGTGGCTCTGCGTGAAACTTCCATACAGTGTCCGCGCTGCAGTCGGGAGCACCTCCGAGGAGCAATCTTGAAAGAGCGCTGTTGAAAGCGACTGCACTATAATTCAACGCAGAAACTAGGTTCGCTTAGAAACCGTAATTTGAATTATTAGCTACCATTATATAAACCACGTCTCGCACGGGTCGACACTTCATCAGCACTCCATCAGTGTAACGTATCAGCTTATGTATCAGCTTTTGCTTGTATCAGCTTAACGTTATTAATGGTCACTGTTGTTAGTTGTGGTTGATAAAGTGAAAAAGTCTTACTATTGTTTTGAATCATGTACCAAGCATAAAAATGAGAAGGGTGACGCCAAGCATATCTGTATCTGTTAAGACACAGCATTGTCAAGGAGCAATATCGGGTGGCGGTTAGTGTAACTGTAGCGCTATAACAGAACGAAGACGGGTTTGCTATCCGTAACCTTAACAAAGTTCTGTTCATTGCTCAACCTTCCATTGTGCAGATGCATGCGTTGGTAAAATGAAACGAAATGGACATCTTGTCGACAATGACAATGAAATTCGAATCCAGTTATTATTTGTGATTATCCGTCACAACATAAGTTGTAATCGTTGTGTTAACATGAAATTAATCGAAGATTACTATTATAATATCAAAACATGTCCTTTATAATTAACCCATGCATATAATAATTGTAAAAATTATGCCAGCTGTGCCTTAGTCGCGTCAAATAGCAACGACCCGACAAAAACAGCAAGCTGACATTTATTCTATGTGACAATTTGCAAAGCCGAAGAAAAAAATCGATGTTCTATTCAATCGTTGATTCCGTCGATACATGTGTGAATGATATCGAAGTATAATTATTAGCGCGTTAGACACCTTTTTATTTAGAAATAATTTATGGCATTAATAAATTTGTGGGTTAACGATATTAATTTAAGGGTAATTAAACACGTAGGCTAGCTGACGCTGTTGCCAATTAAACAGCAACTAAGCAACAAATGCTTGAACTATGCAACTGCTCGACAGTGAATGTGCATCTGCCTCTCTGTTCAGTGTTCATTTATAGATAGAGGCTCGAATGTTGTTTAAAACATGTGCTAACAAATTTGACTATAGCCTGACGGCTGATAATGTTCATCTGCAACGTTTTTCATGCTACGTTGTCTAAATAAACGAATATACATGGACACACAGTGTGTTAATCATTTGTTAATATATGTGGGCGCGTTGGTGAGTTGGTATGTTCGTCGCCTTGCAGCCGAAAAGTGTCAGATTCGAATCCACCTAAAGCCGCCGCGTAGGGACCTTGGTCAAATCCTTCACTCGCAATCGCTTCAGCGTGAAACTCCGATGCAGAGTCCGCTCTGTAGTCGGGAGCCTCTGAGTACCGAGCTTGAAGGGGCGCTATAACAAGTGCACATACAAGCAAACAAACAAACATAATACGTGGTTGACGACAGTGATCTTAATAGTCAGAAGATGTTGTTCAACATTGAATAAAATTAATCTGTAGATGATTATACAGAAGATACCTTTTAATTGTTTCATTATATGCTATAATATCGTCGCGTCGAGTAAAATTATAAATCGATACATGACATTAGTTACAGGGAAAGGAGAAAATCTGTATAATAATTAAAATGATGAGATTCGAATATTGTTGTAATTTCCTGCTGAACTTTAATAGGCTAATATAATCATTAGAAAAATTATGCGGTCTAGCTGAAAATAATGTTATGTCCTGCACAATGTAAACAACAAGGATGGCGACCACGTTGAAAATGAAAAAATACTTTATTTATTGCCTTAGAAAATCACGATATAAAGGTGTGGAATTGTTTTGTAAACAATCATATTTTTTTTGTGTTTTGTACTGCATTGCTCTATTCTTACTGGTTGCAATGTGTCAACTTGTTTAATGAACAAACGAAATTACTTACTTCCTTACTTTTCTGATGACACTGAATTGGACCCTAAATCGGTCGCTCACGCGGTTGACTCGAAAGACACCTTTGAAAAAGATGGATCTTCTGCTATATATTATCTTGCGGATTGCGTTCAATCAATTCTATTCTATAGGCTTCCCCTTGTTGCTCGGATACAACTCAAGGTTCTGACATTAATCTGCCGGTCATGTGCTGGCCGAGCTCCCATGTACCTCCGTGACCTCATCCATCTGCCGACCTCAGCCACTTCTTTTCGCCTGCTACGCTCCTTTGATCGGCATGATCTCTTCGTCCCGCGAGCTAGGACTGCCTTGGCTAAAATGCATGCCTTTGCTTTCATTGGCCTGGCATTGTGGAACCAGCTTCCTCCTTCAACGCGTTCCTCCATACTAAATGGTGGGCCTAATGCCTCTTTTCGGTGTCTCAAGATTACTTTTTTCTCTCTTGGTCTAACGTACTGGGAGCGCCTCTGATTGGTATGCACTGTGAGAGACGCTTTATAAATTTATAAATACAATACAATACAATCATGTTTCCAGCATTTCCATGAACAACGTCTGATGTCACAAGATGACATTAAACTTTAAAATAACAATTAATTATCAATCAATTTCTTTCTTTGTGTCATACTTTAGCGCTACACGTGGACCTTGCCGACATGAAAATTTTCCAACTAACAAGATTTGATATCCCCAGATTATATGACACATAAAGAAAACTAGAAACAGAATTCCCAGAAGACATCGGTAAACATTAACCTTAACCTTTATTGACCCAACGTTCCCAAAGTGGAACATATTTTAAATTTTTTTTGAGGGACGGTAAAACCTACTATAAGTCATCTAATAAATATTCATTTACTCGCCCAAAGATGGGGGCATGTTTATGTACTTTTATTTCAAGTCTGTTGCAGCTAAATAAAATAATTATTTTGATGCAATTTTGTCAAAAAACGACATTTATGCTAATAAATATTTAAAATTAATATAAATTACAAATGCATGATAATTAATTGATTTTATCATCTATTTGGGTTGAATTGTGTCTATTGTGCCTACTTATGGTCAGATTTTTTAATGGTAGTGCCTTATGAGTGAGCTACGCAACTGATTTTACACATGTTCCACTTTGGGAACGTTGGGTCACTCTCGCTAGTTGCATCGATATTTTTGCGCTATACTGAAATTTGCCCTTCTCGCTCCAAAATTTACATTGATAGTAATTGTAATTCCAATATGAATATGAATTCTATTATTAATAGTAGTAGAAGTATTATTGTGCCTAATATTGTTAGTAATAGGCCTATTTTTTTTATTATTTTTACTATTGTGATTAGTTTGTTTGGGGTTATGGCAGTTTGAAGTGCGTTTGGCTCTCTGTGGCATGATGTTTTCAACGTAAATTTGAGTTCTGATTAGCCCATATCATTGTTCCGTTTTTCCCCAGGGTGGGTTGTGTGGGGGCAGGGTAGGGTGGGGGATGAGATGGGTATTAGGGGAATGGGGCCGGGGCAAGATGCGGTGGGACCAAGGTGAAACAAATGTGAAACATCTTTGTCATGACTTTCATATGCTGAACCTTTTGCGGGGTGGGGCGGCATGGAGGGGTGGGATATGGAGGTGGGTATGCCTGACTTGGGGTGGAGGTGGGGTGGGGTCGAACGGTTGGGTATGGGTTGAAGTGAGCCGGGTGGGGCGAAGTGGGAAGAAGTGTTGGACGAAAAACAGAAATTTACTCAGAGGAATGGGCACCCGCTTCACTTTAAGAGGGGTGCGGAGTGGGGCGGGGTTGGACCGCGGTTGGGGTGGGATGGGGCGGTGTGGGTTGTGGTGAGGGCGGTTGGAATATGGGGCTGTAGTGCGCCGAGTGGGGTCAAAGTGGGAAGAAAGGGTAAAAGTGAAAACAAGTGAATCATTATTTTTTTATGAATTTTAGATGTTGAGCATTTTACAGAATGGGGGAAGCGTAGGGGTGGGAATGGGGTGGGGTTGGCCGAAATTGTGTGGAGGTAGGTTAGGGTTGGACGGTAGAGGTGTGGGGTTGAAGTGAAGCGGGTGCGTTCAAAGTGAGGAGAAGGGTTGACCGAGAAAAAAAAATTACTTCAGACAGGTGGTCTGTGTGAGGGGCGAATTTGGGGAAGGTGGTGTGTGGTGGCGGAGTTGGGACTGGGGACTGAAGTGGGGTTTGTGGGATGCGGTCGGTCAGGGTAATTGCCCGGTAGGAACGGTTTGAAAACAAATTGAAACGATATTTTTCATAAATTTCATATCTTGAGCATTTTATGGGGTGGGTTGGGGTGGAAGGGTGGGGCTGGGTGGATGGGTGGGCATGGGGTGGGTTGGGTAAAAGTTAGGGTAGAGGTGGGGTATTAACCTTTGTGGATCACAGCTTATACAAAATTGTATATCTGCATCATTTGGATAAAGTTATATTTTTACATATGCATGATGCTTTTACTAGTCAAAGTGACCCAACGTTCCACTTTGAGAACATATGCATAATTCTGACACCTCCCCCCCAAAAATAATTTTTCACTGATTACCTCTAATTAGGCGGTAAACTCTAACATAGCGAAATTCTGAAGTGATAGAATGACGATTTCAGTATCTGGGAAGATAAAGGTTAAACAAATCAAAGATAAATCGGGGACGGCAACGAAGTCCGAGTTTGGTCTGCGAATCCATTTGAGGTCTCTGTTTTGGTTTAATAAAATTAACGTATCGGCTTTCATGCTGACTAAGAATGATCCTGAATCAACCAAAGATTCGTTGAATTGCTGAAAATACTTCAGAATTATTGGTCTAAAACATTGAGAACAACGGAAAGAGTGAAAACATCATAACGTAAGCAGAACCTCTAACGGCGCTCGTAGCTAAATTGTGCCCTGCGTTTGGCCTTTGAGTGGCGCTTTAGAAGTTTGGAGATTACTACTAAGATACTAACGATGACGAGAACTAAATCGAATCTTTAGGCTACTATGTACGACTAGATGTCACAGAATAGTACTAAATACAACCGTTTGCTTCCACACCTTTATATCTGAAATTTCAAAGGCTATAAATAAAATATTTCATAATTTTTAACGGTTCGTCTGTCAGGTCTTTATTACTTTGTGTAGGACAGTGGTTCCCAAAGTGGTGGTCCGCGGACCGGTGCCGGTCCGCGGAGGTATGATCACCGGTCCGCGAAGAGTTAAAAATAAATAAATAGACTGTAATTATTAGTTGATTTGTTTGAAATTGTGAAATTATACGAATTGTTGTCCCAAATTTATTCAAATTTCTGTCTTAATATTTAAAAATTTGAAATAAATCAGCGCGCCTTATTTTAACTTGCACGATGACGATTTCAAGCAATTTAAATTTATTCTAAATTTACTACATTGATGACTGCAGTCAGTTTCAGTAGCGGCGCTAGGGGGTTAGGGGAGGCTAAGCCCCCCTAAAAAGCCGATCCATTTTTTGGTTGGAAATTGGTACTTATTCATATCTGCCAAACTGTCTGCCAAACCTTGTGTGTACCTTTACGAGTTTTTTGGGGAGGGGGCTAAAGGGGGTTCAGTTCTTCGAGCAAATTTGCCATTTTTACATGGGGAAAAAAGGATTGCCTTTTTAGGGGGGCTTAGCCACCCCTAGCCCCACCCCCCTAGCGCCACTACTGAACGTAAGCAAACAAATCTTTTTAAAACGTATACAAACTGTACATGCAGGCTAATTGTAAATTGCCTTATATTTTAGTCTTTTTATAATTTGGGTCGTTTTTTTATGACATCGTCATTTAGGCCTAAGTTAGCGGTCTGCGAGCTTCACCTAAAATTATTGCCGGTCCGCGGCCTACTGAAGTTTGGGAAACACTGGTGTAGGACATACCAGTATTTTGTGCTAGACCACATAATTTTTCCGAATGATCATAGCCTATTAGAGTTCATCATAATGACACGTGTGTCATTCTCATTTACCGTTCTTCGTTTCAGATAGCAATCTATTTTTATTGATGTTGCTTTAATGAAACCATGTACGCATCTCGTCTGAAGACATATTTGTTTTCTAAGGCGTACTTTTGACTGAATATATTATGTTTGTGTTTGTAGAGGCGCCTTTGTAACTGCATGTGCTGTGTTACGGCGCCATAGAAATTGTCGTCATTATTATTATCATTATTATTATTATTATTATTATTATTATTATTATTATTATTATTATTATTATTATTATTATCTCGAGTCATATATTTTCCTCCTGACCACGGAATTAGCTGGAAGGGTTTTGTGTGATGTACAACCCCGCAACATTACGATGATGATTGGAGTCGCCCTCCTTTGCTAGTCAGACTTGGGACTTGCATTACCAGTGTATTGCAGCGCATAGGTTCAATTAATCAAACTAACGACGTCGATAAGACATGAAAGTTTCATGTTCCGTCGAATCTATTTTTTTAAAGTTGCTTTAATGAAGCCATCTACGGAACTTTATATATTTCTGTAAATATATTCTATAAAAGGTGTTTTAGTTGTAAAAGCTTCGAATGTCCAACACTATCCTATTGTTGTGCTGCCATTTCAAAGCTTGGAGAAATGAGTTGGAATACACAATGGAAAACACAACGTGTTTTTTATGACACGATGCCCTTAGGGTTAAAGACCACGTCTTGCACCGGCACAGTGTCTGTGCACAAGCAAAAACTTTCTATTGGATTATTTTTCCAAAACACCTTCAATTGCAGGTCTCATATGATATATTATAAGCCTATTAGACTTCAATTTTATTATAGGTTCATGCCCTTCAAAAGTGTAATGTCGAAAAAATTACGAATTAGCATCATGTTGTGTTCCAATTAGTGTGACGAAGTTTCATTGCCACGTGTTTCATATTCGTTTTGTTGTGAATAAAATGACAAGCTGTAATGACGCGATAGTTAACCTTTATACCGCAGCTATATGAGAAAACTAACAGCCCCCGTATTATAGCACCAACATGATTCCAATTATAGACTTCTGATAGTGCAGTTTTATTTAATTCATGAATGTGTTTTTTTATTTTATCTGTTTTTATTTCTCCATTTCTATAGCGTGACTTCGACCTCTCTACCCTGAGACAACAGCGCAGACACTGCGTCGGAGTTTCACGCCGAAGGGCTGAGCAATTGCGAGTGTAGGACTTGCTCAAGGTCCCTACCTGGCAGCTTGAGGTGAATTCGAGCCTGCAACCCTCCGGCTGCAAGGCAACGAACATAACCCACTACACCACCGCCCCCACGTTGTGTTCTAGTTGCAGGACGTTGCAGTTTTCGTAACGGCGGCAGGAAAGGTGAATTTTCAATCTATGACTGTAAAGGGGAAAGTGGCAATGCATGAATGCATGCTCGTCCAGAATGTGCGCCCACAATTTCGCAGCTATAATTGTCCTGAAACCTTGCACCTAAGCAGATTACCTACAGATTAACCCGGAGGGTGCTTTAACTCCTTACTATGGGAGTGCGGTAGAGAAAATAATACAAATATCGCTCTTTCCACATCTTCGCCATAGTTTCGCGGTTAATCTGAACCTGAAAGCTGGAAATAATGCCTCCAGGGTGACGTCACCCACATCAATAACACGATGTTATGTGAGCTGGACTCTGACTGCCAGCCTGATCCAGGATTACGACGACGATCTACTCCCCTTTCTTACTCTCCTCTGCAACCGGTCTCTCCAATAAGGCTTTCTTCCTGACTCACATAAGAGATCCATCGTCTTTCCCATTGTGAAACCTCTTTTTCTAAGCAAGGAAGTATTTACTTCGATTTTCAATTGCTGTATGCGTTATGATTTTGCACATGACATTTAGCATAAGCATGTGCAACTGAAAATAATTACAACAAATTGCGCTTCATTTTTCTTGTTGCCGCCTGCTGTTGCGTTTCATTCTAGATATTTAGGTTTCTTTAATTTTGTCTTATCAGTATTATACTCGTGAACCTCTATTATCAAAGGTCATTAGCGTCGCCCTCCTCCTTTGTATAGTCTTGGAACTGGCCCTTTCAATGCGGTAACAGTGGCGGAATTGACTCATCAATCAGATCTTCGAGAGCACATTTCTATTAGAAATTCTGGACGATAATTAGAAATATGTTACGTTGGTATTTACATAATTGAGGTGTCTAAAAAATTTGGTACACTAAGGTAGTTGTCTATAAAACGACATCATCATCATCATCAACAACCGAGGTACCAATGCCCGTAGGTGCTCGATGCCGTTCTCGTTATTCCACGCCAGGTTTGTCTCTCCATGGCAGCGTGTGTTAGGTCCTGTAATGGTGCTCCACACCATTCTGATATGTTGTCCAGCCATTCCTTGTGTGGTCGTCCTTTCCTGTTAGATCCCTCCATTCTTCCAAGCACAACTGTCTTGATCTTTCTGCTGTTATCTATCCTGCATATATACCCGAAGAGATCTAGCTTTCTGGTTGAAGGCTTTAATTTAAGGAATCGTACCAAAGCTTAAGTACAATGTATGTGATCGATTTATAAAATTGTTTTTATATTCTATCAGCAAATAAAAAGTATCTGCCATGCTAAGGTGTCATGACATAAATAAATGCAAATCAAGCGTAGTTGCCTTCATCTTTTGATTTCTTAAAGTCTCTTTAGCTAAAATTAATGTTCAAGTATAGCGCAGCGGAAAGTCACTGACTGCGCCGATGACGGTTGGATTTAATATTTGAGTCACACTCCAAATGTCAAAAAAATAACCAAGTGAAAACTATTTTATAAAACTATTTTATTACTATTCCATCGTCCAATTCTTCACTCACACCTCACAGAAACCGTGCATTTTTGCAGTTCTAATGCCAGGAATATGTTGCATAGTAGGCAAATTAAAATATTCATTTCACTTTTCAAAATATTTATGAAAATGACAGGAACTCCAAACCGACCATAATTATGGGACCATTTTAACGTAGCTCTTCTCGTGTGACATAGGTTAAAATAATCAGCATAAGAAATGCCAAAGCAAGTCTGAAAAAAGTAATGAAAAAATAATGTTATTAATTAACTGCAATGCCGTGCTCTAATGACAAGTTCTTTATGACAAGTCATGCTGTTATAATGCAAAAGAAATCAATTACACAAAGCTATAACATCACACGTTCTATTTATAATAGGTACCCTCACTTCTGCAATATAATAGTCAACCGTCGCGCATTAACTTTGCCACTGTACGCACTCTGCCAGTGCCAGTCCTATTCTGGACCAAGGAGGAGGGCGAAGCTAATGATCTTTTCAATCGCACAGTGTGTTTTAACTGAGCTGTTTACTTATCGATCGCCTTGTGGGTACTATTATAATACGCGTTATGCTACGCGAACGGTGAGAATCGCTGGAAATAATTAAACACCTGTTTATTATAATAATATGGGCCCTATAAGTAGAGAAAAATTAGAAACATTTGATATGTGCAATCTTGGCTTAAGAGTTAATATGAAGAGTAAGAAGTTAACTATACCAAAGTCTAGACATAAATTATAATTTTATTGTCCGAACCGTTTAATGTGAAATACTGTAAAGATAATAATTATGACATATTCATATTACGCTTTCAAAACTCTCTTTCATCCTTCTCTACAGGGGCCGATCCAGGGGGTCCAAAATGACCATGCCCCCATTTAGAAATTTCTTAATTTTTTACCAGCTATTCTGGCCCGGAAAGTTGACGTGGCTCTCCCCCCCCCCGTGAGTAGCTCCGTATGCCTCCACACCCATGAGTTTCGCAAACTATGACGAGGCATCTTTTTGGGGGGAAATCCGAAGCAGATGACTAAAAAAGGTCATCAGCTTGTTTGGCGGACCGAAAAAGGCATCTTTTTGGAAAATTAGAGACAGATGACTAAAAAAGGTCATCAGGGTTTTAGGCGATCCGGGCGAACTTTTTTCCCTCGACAAAGACCCTGAATTTTGCCCCTACCCCCCTCCTCCCCCCCATCGAAAATTTCTGTATCCGCCCTTGCTTCTCTATCATAGTTGTTTCGTCCTAAGCGACCCCCCCCCCCCATAATCAACTGCTTGACTCATCTCTCTTCGGTATCCATGACAACCGAGGAATGAGATTTCCACCGGTTATCGATCTCTGACCGACTCCACTGATGCGATTCAACGCTCGTGAATACGCTGGTGCCCTACGCGTGTCTTTGTGCAGCAGAACTCCTAAGATTTACAGATAGCATTTGAGGTTACACTCAGATGTTGTCCTGAGTATCAAAATTGAAAGGACGCTATAGCAAGTGCACATACAAACAATGGTCAACTGAGGATGCCTTAATCATAATGAGTGAGCTGAGTGGAGTTGTGTACGATTCATTCTATCGCAATTCATCATCTTCATTTAACCTCATTCGCTGTTCAAATTCGAACAATGTGCGCTGACGAACATGTGCTTTACAACATTGTATGCATGTATGTATGCGCACTTGTTATAGCGCCCCCTCAAGCTCTCAACTCAGAGGCGCTCTCGACTACAGCGCGGACACTGCATCGGAGTTTCACACAGAAGCGCTGAGCAATTGCGAGTGAAGGACTTGCCCAAGGTCCTTACGCGGCGACTTGAGGTGGATTCGAACCTGACACCCTGCGGCTGCAAGGCAACGAACATGCCCACTACACCACCGCGCCCATTGTGTTATGAAAAGATGACTAGCGCCACCCTCCTCTTCCCCCCCACGAGTGGGTCTGGCAATATCAGAATGCGACTTACTTTTAAAATAGGGTCTGTTCGACATCCCTTATAGCCACGAAACGTTTCAAAAGGAAAAATATTACCAGAGGCACTGTTTCTTTTAGACACCTTGTATTCGATTATTAAGTAGCTATAAAATTAATGGTAAACGATTTGGCTGTTACCTGGACACTGTGCACTGCAATCTGCCATTTATTGCATTTGTATTTATTCATTCATTCATTATATGCATTTATATAGCGCCTCTTCATCGGGGCTACTCAGAGGCGCTCCCAGCCTCAATGGTTTAAATGTTGGAATATGTAATCGTTTCATTCAACCTAATGTACGTGCGCTTGTCAGATGTAAGTACATAAATAGAAGACAATTACTTACTTGTATAAACTTTTCTATCCATGTCCAGGAACGGATACAGAAATTTTCGATGGTGGGGGCAAAATTTTCGGTTATCTTTTTCAGTAAAATCTCATGATCCTTTTAAAATCATTTGGTCAAAATGTCTTCTGGAAAATATACCAATTTTCTCTGACAAAATAACTGATGACTTTTTATGTCATTTGGTCGTAATCTCTTCGAAATGTGCTATAGCCTCTAGTCGTATGCTACTTTTTCTCTCACGCCTTATCCCGCTGAAAGATTGTTGCAGTCAAATGGAGGCACATCCTAAGCAATTTTTCAATGGGCGCCATAGCCCGATTGGCCCCCTTGGATACGCCCCTGTCCATGTCCTACCGAGAATATACGTATTTTTTTACTATGGTGGGGTCAATGCTAAACTTGAAGTTTGGAGATTACGATTACGATTACGATTGTGTATACAAAAATATTGACGTCAGCGACTTTGTCAATCACAAGAGCTCGCTAAACAACGAATAGCGTAATTCTCTCCATTTCCTCTAGCACACCCTTATTTTTTTTTACACCGGAACTATAATAAGTTATAATATACCACATGAAATTCAGATGACTTTCTTTTATCTCGGTTGTGCCTTCTCATTTAGGTTTTGGTAGCCGTCCTCCACCATCCAGTCCAGCATCATCTGTCTTGGTCGACCTCGTGTTCTTTTCCTTCCACTTTTCATTCGATCACTATCCTTAGCAGTTAGAAAGGAACTTCCTCTTAGTGTGTGTCCAATCCATGTTCTGTTATCATTCTTATCAGTGTTCTTTCTTCTTCAATTCTTCTCAACACTTCTTCGTTTGTTTTATGTTCTGTCCAGCTGACCTTTTTCATTCTTCTCCACTTCCACATTTCAAATGACTGAAGTCTTTTTATATCTTCTTTCCTCATTGTCCTGGTCCAGGTTTCTTAACCATACAGCACCACACTCCACACCAATGACTTTTATTGGACACAATTATGGAGAACTAGCTGGGGTACCCGGCGTTGCCCAGGAATTTATGGATTCGGTCGCTCCCGGCCAATCCCTCCCTTCCTCAACCCCGAAATATTTTAGTCATCTAATCCCCCCCATCCCCACCCCGACCACCACACGACACCCCCACCACACTCCCACCTCCACCTGTACGCCACCCTTGAAATTTTGGTTTTCGGGGAAAAAATCCACGCTAAACTATATGTAGTTAATAAATGGCAAATAGAATATAGTAATGATAATAAAGGTCATTTTTATAGATATATTTGTCCACTTGTGAATGCAATCTCCTTATCAATCAATCAATCAATCATTCAATCATTCGAACATAAAATTGTTTTTTGACACCCATACCTGGCGACGGAAAAAATTGGTATTTTACAAACACGTGACTTATATAGGAGAATGAATATCAGATTTTAAGGTGTTCAAAAAACAATATAATAATTATTTGCAATACTAAAGTATTGCGATGAAGCTCTGCGCTCACAGAGTCGTTAACGTTGAGCTTACTTAAAATATTTACTCTTACATATTAATCAAGATAGAGATTTCAATGCAAAGGTTGGAAAGCAGACAACATACGTGAGAGCCGCAGTTGTAGCAAGATCTGGTCTGGGCGAGGGAAATGAGGCAGGAGAATAACTAACGGACTTCAAACGGCGTGTTTAGCGTGTAGATAAGTTACTCGACGAGATAAAAAAAAATAGTAAGAATAAACCTACTGTCCATATTTCCGAATGAGTCCTGATAATGCCAAATATCATGTCTAACCTTACTAAGCACAGTACGGTTTTAACCTCTTAAACGAAGAACCTGGAATGTGTGTTGCAAGCAAGGTCAAAATCCGGTTTAAACTAACATATCCGATTTTTACAAAAAAAATCTTATCCACTGGGATTCAAGGACTCCCATAAAAATTTGCTTATGATGAAATGAAGACCTACGTACAAGTTGGAGTGCATCTGTTTGTTTAAAGGTATCTTAATTTGCACAGTGGAAATGCTGTGTGTTTAAGCCAATTAGGACCACTTTGGTCCAAACAAGACCATTTCACCACCATTGGCCTGTCCTCTGGAATGCACTCCCATCACTTTGCATGTTTAAATTCTGTCTATAATTATATCTCTGTATCCGCATCACTCAAATCTCAAATCCAACTCCAATTTCTCCGTAAAAGTCTACAATATCCGTCGTTCAATTCGGTCGATTCAATCGCCTTCAATTACTTAGACTCGGCGTACGAGAGCCGATGGATATCTCTCTCCATTACACACTCATAATATGCACATGGGATGCAGTTACGAAGTTATGATTATTATGCACTTTTGCCAGATGAAAGAGCTTAAAATTCTGAAAATGTTGATACCAAATATTCATTTTCGATTAAATAATTGTGCTTCTGCACCTTTACTTCTAAGCCCTCGATATAGTCACCTACAGTCAGAGCAAAATGATTCTACGCTAGTGTCGCTGTTGGAACGGAAATTGCGAAGCATGCATTTCCACGACGGCATTGAGCTCTCTATTTTATAATCACAACACTGTCAGGCATCCAAATTAGGTCTACAGCAAATAATTCGCAAAACATAACACACTGATTATTCAAAACCTATTGTCACACTGGGGATTGAGTTAAACACCTTCAAAACATATTCAATCCTATTATAAATTGATTTTCCGCCTCTAATATTTTAATGTATTTTACCTTTACTCAATGAGTTTAACAAAACGCGAAACAAGCTGCTCTCTTATATCATTTTGTGTAACTAGAATGAAAATTAATTAATTCCTTCTTTCAGAAACTTATTTAGCACCCATCGTGGAAACTTCTCAGTGGCGTTCCCGGTTCCAGCGCGTTAAAAAGGAACAGCTTTAGCCTTTAAGTTTTATGATGAAGTATTCTGGTAGAATCCCGGGGTGTAGGCGTAGCTCCAAAGGAAGACCATTCCAGGCCAAACACAGAGAAGACTCGATTCTTCGTGGTTGCAGTACGAACAAAGGGAACTCTCTCCCCTTCAGCATAGCAAACGACAGCCGTTTGGATACCCAACGTGAAGTAGCATACATGTAGCATACATAGATACATGTAAATTTCTTGATGTGCGTTATATGTTTTGTACATCCGTCTGTATATCTAACTACATCCTATTGTATGTCACCCTACATCGATCCAATTGACACCGATTGCCCAAACTGCGGTAATTTTATATCTCGACATCGATTTGGAACACTCTGCGGTGTAGCCTATCTTCCATCCGCCGCTAGGTGTCACCGTTTGGCAATGGTCGACAGAATTTCCAATCCGACTCCTATTTCTCAATGACTGTTCACATATCCGTCGTTCTATTCGGTCAACAGGGCACTCGATCGCCTTCAATTTCTCTGTCTCGGCATACGAGAGTGGATGGATATCTCTCGTCATTACACACTCATTTTGTCACCTACAGTCAGGGCAAAATGTTTCTACGCTAGAGGCGCTGTCGAAAGGAACGTTGCGATGCATAGCCTACTTTTCACTGAACCCTTTGTTTTATAATATAATCACAGAGCTAAGTAATTCACAAAGTTTAATATATAAAAATTGAAAATTTCTGATATTAGGCCTATATTCAGACGTCAATTCTTTTCGAGAAATTGGCAAACAGACTTAAACACCTTCAGAATAGAATACAATTTTGCTATAAATAACATCGCCATGTATCCTCTTGTATGTATCCATGTAGCCGCAGGGTGCCGCTGAAAATAAAACCGTGGAAATTGGCAGATCTTCTTAGACAACCTTAATTTTGTTTCTTTAGCTACTATAAATAACAACGCTATTTTGAAATTATACAATTTCTTGCTTTTCTAGCATGCATTTTTTTCAATACTATCGCTACTAGCTTCAGATTGACCGAGTGCCATTGTCACGTGATGCAACGTTAAATGAATCTCCGAAATTTCTCTGAGCCACACATAATTATGTCACAACAATCAACTCCGCCACTGGTTGCACTCGATGTGCCAGTCAAGAGCCTCAGTAAAGAAGGAGGTCGTCGCAGATGATCTTTGTTGTCACAAATTGACGTTTAACTAAAACTACCTACATGTTCAGGCAATAAACCTGGCCATGCAGACCATAGAAACTTGGATGTCTTCCAACCGCCAACGACTAAATCCAAAGAAGACCAGGGCTTAAAGTGTGGCTGGACGGTCATGAACGGCGTCCATGCACTTATCTTAAAATGTGAATGCCGTCCTGCCACTTATTGACCAGCATAATCTGTAAATTTAAGGGGCGTCCAGGCACTTCTTTTGGAAAGGTGAGGGACGTCCAGGCACTTATTTTTCCACACTTTAAGCACTGAACAAGACCCAATACATTTGGCTCGGCACTCGCTAACGACTTGCAAAACTTAACTTGGAAGCTTTAACTCTTCCGTTTCCTGGGATCACATTTGCCTCCACTGTTCTGGATCTTGGTTTCACATTGGACCAGGAGCTGACGCTCTCGAAACACATAAATCTACTTTGTCGTGATTGCTACTACCAACTACGTCAGCTTAGGGTGGTATCTCGATTTCTGACCCCTACTGCGGCTGCCACTCTTGTTCATGCTTTTGTGGTCTCTCGCCTCGACTATTGTAGTGCTCTCTATGTCTGGGTCCCGGCGATCCGGATGGGGTGTCTTGACCGGGTTCTGCGCACAGCTGCACGTCTTATTGGTCGGATTTCTAAATTCGATCAAGTCAAGGAGTACATGCGAAATGTCCTCCACTGACTTCCAATTACACAGCGGATTACTTATAGGGTTTCTGCACTGATCTGGCGCTGCATGGAGGGTCTTCCTCCCATGTACCTACAGGAACTCTGCTGTCCCACCTCTGGTGTCCAGCGGCGACCTGACCCCCGATCAGCTGATCAAGCTGAACTCTTGACCCCTCGTTCTCGAACTGCTATAATGCAGCGACGCTCTTTCTCAGTGGCTGGCCCTAGAACCTGGAATGAACTCCCTGTTGCTCTCCGCCTGGTGCCTAGAGGTCACACCACTATGTTTCTTTCTCACTTAAAAACTGCCTTATTTAGTTGTTGTTGGACTGGGAGCGCTTCTGAGTAGAAAGTTTGAAGGTGCGCTATATAAAAGGTCAATAATAATAATGTACCTGCCTTAGGTCAACTCTCGTAGGGTCTGTCCCACATATGGACAAAGGACTAGGGTGATTTAAACGGCAAATTTATGTCATGTATAGACACCATTGGATCAATTATCTTTAATGTTATAAATTACATCACTTCTTTTCTAATTGTAGCTTAATAATCAGCATACTCCATAAAAATTTACATGAGCACGTTTACATTCCTTCATTTATTCATTCGACTATTTATATAGCGCCTCTTCAAGGAAACTACTCAGAGGCGCTCCCGACTCCAGTACGGACAAACAGAACAGTTTTTAAGTGCTTATAGAATGTGTCAGCATAGAATGTGTCAATATTGATTAGAAATGCATCTGAACGACAATTTAATATTTGTTCAATACTATCGCTCCTAGCTTCAGATTGACCGAGTGCCATTGTCACGTGATGTAACGTAAAATGAATCTCCGAAATTTCTCCGAGCCACGCATATGTCGCATCAATGAACTCCGCCAGTGATTGCACGCGATGTGCCAGTCCCGAGCCTGGGTAAAGGAGGAGGTCGTCGCAGATGATCTTTGTTGTCACAAATTGACGTCAAACTGAAACCACCTACATGTACCTACCTTAGGTCAACTCTGGCAGAGTCAGTCCCATATGTGGACAAAGAACTAAGGTGATATAAACGGGAAATTTAAGTCCTGTAAAGACACCCTTGGATCCATTATTTTCAATGCTATAAATAAATCATTTCTTTCCAAAATGTAGTCACAATTCTTCATGGTAATTTGCATGAGCACAATCATATGGGTTACAAATACATCTGAATGACAATTTAATAAATTATTTCATAATATTTTTTAAAATGTGTTATAATTGTTATGGTTTATAATACGTATTATATGAATACGGTTTATCAAAATGCAAATATTGTGTATTGGATTTTTAGCGTATTTTCAGCGGCGGTGTTCCGATGCCTTTAAGCGGGGCATTCAAGCCAGCTTCAAGAAAAAAATCCCTACTGCGGATTGACTATAACTCTTCTGTTATTCATCGATTTCAAAGTGCTAGTCCCAAGCCTGAAATAATTAGTAGGGTGACGTTAAGGATCTGCCTTAGATCACACAGTTGGGTTAAACTAAAACAACTATGCTACTCATAATATTACTCATTATCATCAGATCAAATTCACAGATCTAATTAGACACCTGTTTTAAGTTAACTCTTCTCTTATAAGATTATATTAGTCACTGGAATACGTTAGCTAGATACGTCCCTCGACTCTTTTTTTTAACCGTACCGTTTAAAAGTCCACACCACGTGTTATCAACCAGTTACATACAAGTAAAAGGTGAAATACTGTGAATATGACAAAATTAACACAATCATCATCCACCCGACCTTTCTCCCGTAAAGTCTTAAAGTATTCTCGTATTTAACGAAACCTATTCCCGTTATCAGCTGCTCCGGTTCCTCTTACAGGTTTCCATAGTAAACGAACCCGTAAGTTACTTATTGGTCATAGGTTTCTGATACGCCGCTGCGGTCGAGAATAAGCAAGTCCTGTGATTGGCTATAAAGTGGTACTGTAGAAGTCTAAAGTTTGCTATTACGATTACACACAGCAGTCGATGTTATCCCAGTTAATAACAGGATGTCATTAAAACCATATGACGTCGTTGTAGGCTTGCTGAAGGTTGAGTAAACACCCCCGAAATTAAATTCTGGCTACGGCAATGTTAGCGACGCCCTCCTCCTTCTTCCAAGCTTTGGACTGGCGCTTGCATGCACTGAGCAGCTTATGTGCAAAGCCTGGACTTCCAGTGAGTACTTGGTCGCCGACCCTCATCTCCGTAGAAGTCTGAGTCGGCTAAAACGACAAGGCGAATACTTATCGGACATTCAGTGTAACAAGTGGACCTATTATGCATGTGCAGCACTTGACTGGCACGATCAGAGTTCGACTTCCTTTTAACAAATCGGGTCTGGTCAGCATATATTATCTTGCAGCCACGAACCTATTTTGAAACTGAAAATATACTACCAAAAACTTTCGTCTTATACACCTTAGTAGTGGGATTAAGACTATTCTGGAACATTTGACCTTAACCATGGTTCAACTTTTCCAAATCACCCATAACCATGGTTCAAAAATATGTCGACCCATAACCATGGTTCAAAAATATGTCGACCCATAACCATGGTTCAAAAATATGTCGACCCATAACCATGGTTCAAAAAATATGCTGACTCATCAAAAAATCAGTCGACCCATAACCATGGTTCAAAAAATCAGTCGACCCATAACCATGGTTCAAAAAATAACCACCCCAGCACGCGCCTATGACTCATCATGCAGGGAATTCCCAGTAGTTTCGATGATGAGTCATAGGGTGGGTGGGAAATTCCCCATCATCACATGACCACTAAGTCTTCATTATCTACCCACGAATTAAATGACTCTGGATATCCTAGCCACTTCACGAGCGATTTCTTCCCGCGTTTCCTAATAATCTTTTCTATTCTAAATATTTCTTGAGTTGTTTTCTGTAGCTCCTGTTCATAAAAACTCCCCTGTATCTCCTCTCCATTTGAATCAGTAATCTTATAAGTTGGTGGAACCGTGTATTGAATCTGAGATACTGTAAATACCTCCTCAGTCCATCTAGGCGTGTATCCCTTCTCAAAAATATTCTTCTTCTTAGTTATTCTGACCTTATCACCGATTGAAAACTTTGGTACAATAGGTTGTGAAATCTCTTTACCGTATAAATTCATAAATACAGTTTTTGCATTCACTTTCATACTAGCCTTGGCGGGAGTCATTTTAATCGAACCGTGCCTGGTATTGTTATAATTACCCACCATTTCATCCAAAACGTTGATATATCTTCTCGTCGAGTTAGCCGAAAAATATTTATACATCTTTTCTTTCATCGTTCGGTTCCATCTCTCAACAACGCAAGATTTTTCCTCATTCTCAGTAGAGTACAACTCAACCAAATTCTTTACATCCTTATTATAAAATTCCTTCCCTTTGTCAACCCATAACTTAATCGGCTTCCTCCCACCCTCGAGTATCTTCACGAAGCCGTCAGCTGTAGATTTCCCACTCTTATCTTTCAATGACACAATCCAACCGTATTTAGAAAAAACATCTATAACGGTTAATAGGTATTTCACCCCATCGTTATCTTTAGCAAAAGCTTGCATGTCCACCAAATCGGCAGCCCATATCTCATCTATCCCATTAACAATCACCTTTCTTTTCCTAAAATGTCTGATGACTGGTTTGTGCAATTCATCGGCTAATTGATCAGTCCATTTCAGTTCAGGCTTTTTTTTAATCCCAAACCAAGGCTCGTTTTAGCTGACAAGATGGGTTTCACTATGGCCCTCTCTACACGCTCCCGGATAGTAGGATTAGGAATGTTGTTCAAATTATTAATCATGGCTCTATCAGCAACATTCCTAGAAGCTGTATCAGTGTGTTGATCGTAAGCTAAATCATGGATATAAGCGGCGCTATCTACCCTATCCACAGGCTTGCTCCAATCTTTAGGAGTTCCGTCTGGGTTCAGTCTCTTGTTTAGCCGTGTACCTGGACCTGTAAAATGGTGGCCTGGTAAATGCATCTCACCGGGAAACTTAGCCCAAGGTAGCTTAATGTTACTAGTAGCTGCGTTCAACGAACCAACTAGATCTCCACCTTGCACAACGGTAGACGCCTTTACGAATTGAGTTTTTGTTTTCCCACATACAACGCAAACGCCTCGAAGCATTGATCTCCCGTTATTCGTCATGACGTTTTGTATATCTCTCGTTTCAGTCTGTTTTTTACATTTTACGCAATACATCTCGCTTTTTTAATACATAAATAAAATGGATATCAAAGATCTGAGTTGGGGCACTGCGCTATCGAAAAGATTTAATAATCCTTTGTTACCCAAAAGTATACGGGGGCTCATAATCGGGAAATCAGCGTGCGGTAAAACAACACTTCTTCTGAATCTATTGCTCAGGCCAGACTGGTTGGACTATAATAACCTCCAGGTATTCGGTACTTCTCTGTTTCAACCGGAATATCGCATTATTAAAAAAGCATTCGAAGAAAAATTACCAAAAGAAGAGATCGTTTGGTTATTCGAGCACCGAGACGAAATCGTGGAACAAAACGCGCCACCAGACCTCGTTATGGAATATATGGCAAAAAGGTCAGAAGCCAAGTCTGATATCAATGCCAAGTTTTTTGAAAAAGCCGATGATGTACCGGACCCGAGAGACTTGAGTAGTGAAAAGAAGAATCTGATGATTTTCGACGATTTACAATTGGAAAAACAGAACACATGCGAAAAGTATTATATTCGGGGAAGGCATAGTAATGTGGACTGTTTTTACCTCGCTCAGAATTATTTCAAACTACCGCGACAATCGATCAGAGAGAATGCAAACTTTATTTGTCTGTTCAAGCAGGACCTGAAAAACCTTAACCATATTTACAACGATCATGTTAGTACAGACATGCACAAAGATGAATTTAGAAAACTATGTAAAACGGTGTGGGAACAACCGCATGGATTCCTTGTCATCGACCTAAGTAGCGAAAAGTGCAATGGCAAATACCGCTGCGGATTCGATCTATTTTATGTAATCGAAAATCCTCTGTAATAAAAATGGAATCATCGCTTCTCAAACAAATAGCCGATAATACAGAAAAGACGGCCCGTAACACGGAACCAAAAACGTCATTTTACATTGTGCTAAGCGATAATAGTACACGAATCAGAATAAATTTTAATCAACCTCTTGAACTAGAAAAAAATAAAAAATACGAAATGGCTTTAGTAAATCTCGAAACGTACTATTCCTTTCCAAATATCGACGCTACAAACAACAACTTTAGGTATTCACCGAATGGCGTGAGCCCTTGGTTTAACATAACAGTCCCTGAAGGGTGCTATGAAATAACAGATATCAACGGATACATACAGAGAATCATGAAGGAGAATGGGCATTACGACAGGGTAAATTCAGAGTACTGTGTCTCAATAGAACCAAACACCAATACGCTGAAGTCTGTGTTAGATATAGCAGGGGACTATGCGGTTGATTTTACGCCTAGGAATTCGATTGGAAAGGTTCTAGGTTTTACAAAATATATCTATCTTGGAGGATATAATGAATCGAAGAATTTGGTAAATATATTGAGTATCAGTAGTTTACTAGTGACCAACGATATTATCGGGTCTTCGTACTCTAACGGAACGGCGGTAAACGTAATACATTCTTTTTTCCCAAACACAGGCCCGGGGTACAAAATTATCGAAGTGCCGCATAATTTAATTTATATTCCCATTACAACGTCTACCATTTCTACGATGACAACGGTGCTCACAGACCAAAATGGGAAACAGGTAAATCTTAGAGGAGAAGACTTGTCGATTCGTTTTCACATCAGAGAAGTTTGAAAGTTTTTTGCAATTTATAAAATGAGTCGCTACACGTGCTTTAAAGTTAATATTTCAGAAGCTCAACAAGACAAAATTAAGAAATCTCTCCAAGCGGGAACTGGTGTGAGTATCAAACTAAGCCATAACGATATAAACGGAGAGCATGCTTTGGCTTTCACACGGGCACAGGTCAATAAAATGACAAAGGCGTATGAAAAAGGAACAGGCGTAATCATCAAAATGAGTAAAACGCAATTGGAGAACAATAAAAAAGTCGAAGGAGGGTTCATAGGCGCTTTACTTCCGTTTCTAGCAACAGCGGGTAAATTCATTGCGTCTAAATTGATACCTAGTTTAGCGATGGGGGCTATGAGTGGCTTAGGTTCTGCAGCCACGTCGAAGATTGTAGATAAAATCAGCGGATCTGGGGTAGTGTATGTGAAGGAGGATGATAAGTGGTTTAAGATAAGAGCAGCCGGGTCTGGTTTGTTCATGTCCCCTTGGTCAAAAGGCGGCTCAATAACAGCAAACGGGCTATACATGAAAACGGGTTCGGGATATGTGCCTATAGGTAAAGGACTTTTGTTCGGTCCTAATTCTCCATTTCAAAACATTCCGATTCTCGGTCAGATATTATAATTTAGTCTTTATAAAATGTCGAGACCATTACACAAATTTGGAACTAAACCAACTAGGCAGGTAGAAGTCAGAACCCAACCTAATTCAGTCTTTTGGAAGATTACGAGGGGTATTACTCACGCTCCAATTAGGCTACTAGAAGGCGTAAGATGGGAGATTTTTGCGCAAAATGTTATAACGATACAACCAAAGGCAATAATTTCACTAACGCTTGGACTCGGTGTAGAAATGAGTGCAGGACTTTGCCTCGTTTCCCTCAAACAGAGTATCAAAGAACAAAGATGCAGTCTACAAAACGAAGTGGTTTCGGATGATCTGGTTGATGATATCATAGTCACTATTCAAAACAACTCCGATTCAGTGGTAACTATCAACGCGGGAGATTCGCTATGTCGTGTAAATTATCTGTTATAAAAAAATATTGTGTAAATAAAACGAATGGAATACGAAGGCAACAAACTCTGTCCAAACCTAACAAGTATAACACCCTCCGCGCTTGAAGGTGAAATACAAATCGTCGGAGGGGCTGCTCAAACGTATCGCCTTCAAAAGATCAGCGAAATTAAAAAGGAAATCGAACAAGAACGAGGTAAAAGAGCGACGTTGAGTAAAAAGTATCATAGAAGTGTAAGCATAATCGGTGTAGTTGACGACTTCCTCATTGCGGTTACGATGAGGCTTGGAATTTCAGGAATCGGAGTATTAGCCGCCATAATTGCGACCCTCAGCCGAATCTGTAAAAAGCTCACCCTGAAGGTGGAGAAGCATGAAAAGATCAAAACGCTAGCCGACGCGACGCTCAACACGATCAGCGGCTATATTTCAAAAGCCCTCGAGGACGATAACATTTCAGATGAGGAATATTCTATGATTCTAAGCGAGATTGAAAAATTCAATAGCATGAAAGAAGAAATTAGGAGTAAGATTAAAGTTGCGATAGACACGATAGATGAGGAAATCGATCGAGGAAGATAAGAAGCCCGGCAGTACTTTCAATCCATGTTTGAGAAAAATAACGAATCTATCAAAAAAACTACTAACGCAAACATACGCGAAAACATGTAGACGTATGTCGTTACGTCTGGAAATACGTCTAACATACGCGAACATACGTGAAAACATGTAGACGTATGTCGTTACGTCTGGAAATACGTCTAACATACGCGAACATACGTGAAAACATGTAGACGTATGTCGTTACGTCTGGAAATACGTCTAACTTATGTTTTTGAAACATGTCAAAAAAAACACGTCTGGAAAAAATTTTTTTTACTTACTTAAAATGTCGTATATAATCAAAGACTCCGTGAAAATGGACGATTTCATTACAAAATATCAGAAAAACAGGAAGGGTATTAAACAAAGCTATTTATGGGAGTTTTTAGATGATTCGTGGGTGCAAAGAACAATCCTCGACTATATCGTTAAAAAAGCTGAGATGGATGATAAGATCAGAACGCTAACTATCGAGACAACCAGCACGATCTACGATTATATTTCAAAAGCTCTCATGATCGATAACATTTCAGATGAGAAATATTCGCGAATTCAGCGCAAATTAGAAATTAAAATGGAGTTGGAAAGATTAGAAATAGACTATCGATATAGGAGATGGTTTTAGTTGGTAACGAATTTATCTAAAAAAAAGACATACGTGAAATCATGTAGACTTATGTCGTTATGTCTGAAAATATGTCCAACTTATGTTTTGAAACATGTCAAAAAAACACGTCTGAAAACATTTTTTTACTTAATTAAAATGTCGTTTGTAAAAATAACCGACCCCGCGAAAAGAGAGTTTATCGTCAGGGAGTTTCTGAAAACAAAGAAGAGTATTAATCAAAACTTTTTATCGGATTTATTTAGTGATTCGGGGCTACAAAATATAATCGACAGCTATATCGGTAAAAGGTTGATGACGAAAGCTGAGATGCTTGAAACGATGAAATCGCTAGCCGTCATGAAATTCGACGCGAACAACGGTCATATTTCAGAAGCTCGCATAGATGATATCATTTCACGTGAGATTGAGTCGATGCTGAGCGAGATTGAAGAATTTAATAACAAGAAAGTCTGAAAACACGTCTAACTTATGTTTTAGAACATGTCTGAAAACACGTATGAAAACATTATATTCCTAATTTTAAAATGTCGTTTGTAAAAATAACCGACCCCGCGAAAAGAGAGTTTATCGTTGCGGAATTTCTGAAAACAAAGAAGAATATCCAACAAAACTTTTTTTCGGAGAGATTAGGAGATTCAGGACTGCAGCAAGAATTAACCAAATTGTACAAGCCTATCGTCGATTCCCAATCCGCAATTTCTAAAGAGCAAAATGCCTTACTATCCGTCATCAAAGAAAACTCGGTAGCTACTTCAAACGCGCTACAGACGATACAAAAGCGAGTTCAATTTCCTCAGTATCCCTCGATAGAAGCGTATAGCAACGACCCGACTGAGGACATTAGAACTTTGGAATTAGGGGATGTAGCCGTCAAGTACCTTCATCAATACGCCTCCGATAAAAGAACCGTAGACACAACATTCGGAATAAAATCTAAAAATGGACAATTCTACATCGGCGACACTCCGATTTTGATTCAAGGAGACGATGTGACGGTTGGAGATAAGACTTACACAAGAACACCGGGACTTTGGGAGTTGTTGACGATGAAACAGCCAAACGATACGATATACGATGTTAATGATATAGGTAATTACGCCGAGATTCTGTACGCGACGAATGCTATAGCACAGCCGAAAAAACCTAACAAACCTAGGGCGTCTGCGGGTCCCAAATGGAAAATTGTCAAACCGATATGGGAAAAGAGACCGCGTAGTACAGTGGGTAAAGGCGTTGGCGTAATCGTCATATCCGATGACCCTAATGTATTGGTGGAACAGCTGGAGTTAAGAATTCATAGCTTCAGGGCAGGCAATACTGGGGTAAGAAACGAGATCGTAGCGATGTGTGATGCATTACTGAGACAAGGGGTGTTGAGTAAAGATGGTTACAAAAATATAATGTCGACTTTATAAAAATGCCGATCGTTAATAGAAGGAGTTACAGGAAGCAATACGTTATCGGTGGATCTGGAATATTTGATACTATTTCAGGATTTTTCAAAAGACTTGTTACATCGAACGCTGCCAAACAGTTAGCAACGAGGGCTCTTAGTGCTAGTAAAGACGTGGCGACAGAAATTGGGAAAAAGGCTATCGATGTTGGGAAAACAGCCGCAACCGACGCTGGTAAAAGATTAGTTGAGAAAGCTGCGACTAAACTGTTTACTGCTCCAAAGAATCCACTTACGCCAAAAAATATAGACACTTTAGCATCGGGACGAATGTGGTGGACACTAACATCAATAATCAGATGATGGGGGAAGGTTTGAAGAATGTCCCGTCGATCCAAGATTTAGTGCGTATGCGAAACGGCGCGGGAATGAAGGTCGCGTAAAAAAAAAATTATTCTACAATAAAATGAAGTCTGATATTCTAAACTTTACCGAACAAACATTGATCGATGATGGAATCGAGCGCTATGAATGGCATGAGTATGAACCGATATCGGGAGCGAAACTAAACACCGCTGGGGAGATTAGAATAAACATCGAACTTCAAGATAATTTCAACCATCCAGCGGAATCTTATCTATTATTCGAGGGTAGATTGATGAAGGCGGACAACACCGCGTACGCTAATGCCGATGCTGTAGCCCTTACAAACAATGGACTCATGTATCTGTTCAGTCAGATTTCATATCACCTATCAAACGATGTAATTGAAACATTATTTCACCCAGGTCAAGCAACTACGATGATAGGTTTACTCAAATACCCAAATGATTTTCAACTAGCTCAAGGTTTGAATCAGCTGTGGTACAAGGACAGTGCCGCGGCAGCCTCTATCGCTAATAATATAGGGTTCGGCGTTCGACAGTCGTATCTAATTCAAAAACCGGGTGTCAAAGGCACGTTTAGTTTTATCGTTCCATTGAGGCATATTTTTGGATTTTGTGACGATTACAACAAGGTTGTTTATGGTTTTAAACAAATGCTAACTCTTGTTCGTAAAACTGACGACGACGCAATTTTTCGAGACGCTGCTGTGGCTGCTGGGAAAGTTAGACTAGACAAAATCTCATGGTTTATGCCGCATGTTAAGCCGGCTGATATGGAAAAGTTCGAACTGATGAAAACGATCGAATCGAAGGCTTCGCTGTCAGTTGGGTACAGAGCACGCCAATGCGATATTATATCCGTCACACAGTCGTCTACTTTTGATTCGAGACTTACCGTCAAGTCATCACCTGAGAAACCTAGGTACATAATTATAGGTTTTCAAACGGATCGTGACGACAATCAAGTAATGAATCCTTCCGTTTTCGATCATATTAATCTGAAGAACATGTACGTGATGATGAATTCGACCCAATACCCAGCCGTCGGCTACAACCTATCATTCCCGAATCAGCAGTTCTCGCGAGCGTACCGAGAAGCGGCCACGTTTAGTGAAAAATTCTATGGAATGGACGAACTGATAACGCAAAGTAATATCACTCCAGCAGACTTCAAAGATCTATTCCCAATTATGGTGTTTGATGTGAGCAAGCAATCAGAGCGTCTGAAGCCATCAGTAGTCGATATCGTGATCAAAGCTACTTTTAATGATGTGGTACCAGCTCGAACGCAAGCTTATGCAGTGGTGATTTGTGACAAGTTACTCAAATTTCAGTCGGATGGTGGGAAAATGAGCGTGGTGTATTAAAGTTCATGGGAGGAAGGAGGGTGACGATTTTGTAAATTCAAAACTAAATATGGTTTCGAATTTAGGGTCGTAAGTACGCTGCTGAAAATTCATGGGCCATAATGTTTGAGACAACGTCTGATAAAACAGCTATCTCGAGGTAGTCGGTATTAGTTAATCGAACTAGGCAAGTACCCGATACATTATTATTCGCTGCGGGTGTACCTCCGCCGCCAAAGTCACCTCCACCACCGGGCATCTTCATGTACGTTGTTCCATTTTTAGTCAAGGAAACATTACCGTAAGTTCTAGCACTATTAGCGTGAAATTCCACAAACACCGTAACTATATAACATCCGGCTTTCTTAGGAAAGAAACGTTTCGAATTGATGAAACAATTATCCTGATCGAATCTTTCTCTTGGAAAATTTACTTGCGTCGCAACGTTAGCGGGGATAGCCTGAACAGCGTGGGAGTAGGCACAAAACGCCGGGCCAAAGAATCGGTTGGTAGTGGTTACTGCTGAAGCAATTTGTTCGTCGACATATTTTTTATTTGTCAAATGATTATCATTGGATGGAGTGCTACGGTGATCCGTTATCAAATCTGTGACTTGTGCGAAACTTACAGCCTCATCCATTCCACAATCCGGATTATTCGTTATAGGAAGACCCTTAATGCATTTGCCATTCATATTTAGATCTCCAGTAGCAGGGTTTGCTCCATCTACTCTTAGAAAAGTATTGTTGACTTGGGATAATGTGATACCCCCTGCTATTACTCGTGGCGCTGATCCACCATCCATTCGTCCAAATATATCAACAGGCATTTTATATAATTAAGATTTTTTCCCAGTCGCTATTGTCGAAGGAATGCGAGGGAAAAGTCCTTAGCTACTATACCTACAGCGGCGGTTGAATAAACGCCTATCTCGAGGTAATCGTTTTCGGTTAGATAAAGTATGGTACAACCTGTTGCATTGATAGTTGAACCTGACGCACCCTCTCCACCCGCAATTAGCATATGCACCCCTCCATTTTTATACAGGTAGACGAAACCTGAAGTAGCAGCACCGAATAAACGAAATTCTATGTGCGTTGAAACGAGATAGCAGCCGGCTTTGTCGGGAGAGATCTTATTCCATCCTACGCGATGGCGGATATCTCTTTCGAATCTTGCTATATCGAAAGAAACTTTTGTGTATGTATTGGCGCTTATAGCTTGCGTAGCTGAAGTGTACATGCTAATCGCGGGTCCGATTGCTTTCATGTCGACATATTTTTCAGCCGTTGCATCGACGTATTTCTTATTAGTCAAATGGTTATCGCTCGACGGTACATTATCGTGATTCATTATCAAATCTATTGCTTGCCCCTGACTTAGAGCCTCATCCATTCCTGCATCCGGATTATTCGCTGTAGGTAGACCTTTTATCACGCGGCCATTCATATCTAGATCTCCAGTAACAGGGTTTGCTCCATCTGCTCTTAGAAAAGTATTGTTTGCTTGAGTTAATGTGACGCCGCCTGCTATTACTCGTGGCGCTGATTCGCTAGCCATTTGTCCAAATATGTTTACGGGCATTTTATTACGCTATAATATTTTTAGTACAATTCATTGATAACATTTTGAAATTTACAACCATCGGACATAGTCTTTTTCAAAACGTACAAACATAGATGACCGCAAAACACTTCGTTATCTGGTTGTACGCGTTCACTATTGTAGTACACGGGACTTTGTAAATATTTGACGAGCTCTGTGGGTGGTGGTAGGCCGTAACTATCAAAATATATTTTAACCTTTCCGTTCTTTAAAAAAGAGCACCAATGGGTCCCGTTCCCATCAGAATCGTCCAGGTTTAGTATTCCGCATTCATTCCGTTTAGGTTTCTTTGGTAGTTCATCACGTAAGAAGACGCCTCGAAAATTTGGAATATTCAGTTTCTTTGCAGCGTCGATCAACTGTATGTTTGATAGAGGGATATTAGGTAGTATGATGCCTTCAACGCTGATATCTTTATATGTCTCAAAGCTCATTTTTATTTATTTCTTCTAAATATTTTATAAAGTCATACGCTTTTTCCATCTGCTCTATTTTGTTCGCTTTTTGCATATTTGTTTCTAATAGCACCGGGCATATATTCAACCAATTCACAGCTTTATCAAGTTCTTTTTCATCTGACAAGTCGAATGATGATATTGGTAAAACAAAATCAAGATGCCAAACCGAGCCGTAATTGTCCATGCTCATACCCTCTTCAAATTGGAACTCAATCCATTTCGTAAATGTTTTAAGACCTATACCGATTTTACATTTGAGACATGCTGGTATTTCCATTTCACATTTTAGGTCTGTCATTTTATCACACCGTTGGGCTTCTACGCGGGTGAGATAATATTTATGTCTACAATTTTTGCATACATTAGCATATCCATCTTTTTGGAATCGATTTTTATCGTATTCCGATATGTTCTTCTCTATTTTGCATCGGCTGCACACTTTTCTATCCTTTGTTTCTCTGTTCTCTAGCATTGCATATTTATGCGCACGTTCCTTTGCTTTGGTATTATGACACGTTTTACAGCTCGGATTACTTCCGCTCTTTCGTCTTTTATCTTTATGAAATTCATCCAAACTTTTTTCAATCTTACAGAGATAGCAAACTTTTTTGGGTTTTGTTTCCCTCACTTCAAGCTCCGAGTATTTTTTTGTAAGCTCCTTCGTTTTGATAATGACACACTTTTTACAAGAAGCAAAATAGCCGCTCTTATTACGGTCGTTTTTGTAAAATTCAGTTAAGCTTTTTTCCATTTTACAATTGGTGCATAATTTTAAGTCTGCCATTTTATATTAGGATTTTTTTTCTTAAGTAGATTTCAATAAATAGTGTCCATATGCCAACGTGCTTATACCATCGTTCATTATCGCTCTTTTATCATCTTCAGCGGACAGCGCCACTTTGTTTGCCTCTTCTGTATAGATTTCGTGAAGATGGGACCTGATGACATTCATCCTTCTCGATTGTTCCTTCCTCGTAAACAGGCAGTTCTTATAATCATCGTGGGTTATCGATTTCTTGACAACGTTTTTCTTAACGCCCTTACATTTTTTATGGTCTACGCCCGCCATCTTATAACTGTACAACTTGGATCTCAACCCCACGAATTCTTCGATCTGTTTACCTGCTGCTTCGTCCTTGAACAAACCGATCACTTTCTTATTCACTCCAGTTTCGATGCATGATGGGTGATCCTTTGGATAATCTGATGTGTCAAACATGCTTCGAACATCGGGAGCTATATCGGTGAAAAAGTCTACGGTTTTAATTTCATAAGCTAGCGAATCCGTATCAGTGAATAATAGTTTAGCTCTATCTCCATACTTGTTCTTGATGTAATTATAGTGAAAATCATACATGAGCGTTTTACTCAAGTCTAGGATACACATATCGAGATATATCGGCTTGTTATAGAGCAGCGAAGTCTTTTTCATGTGAATGGCAATTAGGTTCTCATCAAAAATAGTCCGAGTGTCGTAACTCGTTTTAGCCGCTAGTTTTATGGCTTGCTTCTCGCTTGAAACTAATTTTATATCTACACGGGACTCTATATTTTCGCAAGTCTTACCAAACACGCTATTGTTCATAAGTTTGAAAAAGTCTTTCTCGAAATCGTTTGTGGCTTTGGTCCTCAGGTTAGTATTTAGGTCGATATATTTTTTTCAACCAGGTGCTTTCTTCAAATTTAATTCCTCGATGAATTTTAGTAATCTTCAGACCTAGGTTTTCATACTGTTTCAAATTTTCGTAATGGGTTATGTACTTTACTTTGTCATTCAGGTTTGGGATGAGTTTAGGAACCGTTGAAGATTCGGGCGTAATATTCTCGGGAGCAAGAGGGTAGTCGTTGTGAAGATCGTGTAAATCTTTAGAATATTCCAAGTCCACCTCCAATATACACGGTATCGATCTCCATGCGTTTAGCTCATCATCAGTCATCCATTCAAACCCGTGAGTTGGTAGTTTCTTACACATTGCCCAACCGTATAAATTGTTGGCGTCTAAATAAGTTATAAATGATGAGGGCTTGCTTTCGTCAAACGTGGACATGTACTTGTTATTTGCCTGCCCATAACGATGCGAAATTGTGCTAACGCCGCCTCTTATCCCATGTTTGACCATTAGTATCATATCGTAGTCGTTTAATAATTCCAACTCTACTCCAGTCAACTTTAATGAAGCATCCCATGCTAGACCGGGTGAAGTGTAATACCAGGCGGGATCAAGGTTGTAGTTCTTCATACAAACGTCTCTAAAATTTTCGAATACATCCGCTAATAATAGAACATCCGAAAGATTGTACAAGTCGTGATATTCTCTGAATGTTTTGAAACCGAATTCTTTCCATACCACCTGTGCGTGGTTGTAGTCTTCATCACTGATGCCTGAGTCGTTTAGTTTCGAATAGAATGCTGACTTTGGTGGTAGTTCTGTTTCATTCAATTGATCGATGGAACTAACGTGGTCGTATGGATAAACCCCTTTTCTAAGCAAGAGATCGAGTTGATTACCTGAGTAGTAGTTGCTTATATTTTTACACTGGTCCTTACTTAGGTTCTTCGATAAGGCGTCGAGGCCTGCTGGCATGAATCTAAAACTATCGATGAAACGTAATTCACGCTTGACCACTTTCTCTTTCCCTTCTTTGTTAATAAACTTATCGACTATAACATCTCTGCTAAATGAGATATACTTTTCTTCATTGCATGGGATGCATTTAATCTGTTCATTATCACCACCTCGTAATTTCTTCACGAATAGATGGCTATCGTAGCCGGTTAGATTATGGAATACTACTGGGAAAAACTTGGGGACTCTATACTTTAGATTACAAATCTTATGAGCTGCGCCTCTGAATTCCCCAGTAAGATGACAGTGGTCTCTTACTCGCATGTTATTATCATTATCATCATCAACAAAGAACTCACCCCCGCAGATATGGCAAACAGTAGCCGAGTCGAATAGCTTCTTGTCATCCTTTCCAAATATCATTTTCTTTGGGAATTTAAATCGATTATAAATATCTTTTATATCCACTTTAAGACTGTCAATAAATATCTGCGCTACATCATCGTCTTCGCTCTTCGCTGTGAACGTTACAGGAGCTTGCGAATATAGGTCATCGTCGAAACATTTTATATGGTAACAAAACGAGCTAGGAGTATGTTTCTGGTATTTATTGGTGTAAGACGTGCTGGGATCGGGTTGACATGTATCGATCGGTTTAATGAAGGACTCGAAATCCGCATAGATAATAAAAGGTACTCGCATTTTTCGATAATAATTTTTAAAACTCAACATAGTTCCTGGACTTGGGAGTTCTATTCGTTGGGCGTCATGTTGCGAACAGTACTCGATGTGTTTTTTAAGCGAGTCTTTCGTTCTGTAACCGATTAAACATCTTCTACAATAGTGCATCGAATTTACAGATTTTTCTGTTCGTGCTGCCATCAATCTATTAAAGTTCTTGATCCAACAGTAATGCTTCTTTTCACCGTCGGAAATAAGCAGTAGATCTACACAGGTATCACTTTCATGCTTCGATATGTATAATGGGTATACGCTCTTTTCAAAGCCGAATACGCTAACGCTAATGTTATTACAACGCTCAAACTTATTTACAATATTAGCATCAGTAGCAACTGGGAACACGATACCACCCCAATCGAGTTTCTTAGATTGTTCTATCAGGTCTTTAGTGATTCTATGCGGGTTATCTTCAGTTGGATTCAACGCCCTTGTAATACACCATTTGAAACATTCTTCGTCTTCGTTTTTCATATTAATAATGGCCTTTTTATTTACCAAATACTCGGGAAGCTGAATATATGAGCTACCTTTCAATGGCTTGTATACCACTGTATCGATATCCAACTTCAAAACGGCCTTGAATCGCCAGTTGCTGCCCCGCATCTGATAACTCGCCATGCTCTCCTTAATTTTGTCCACTGCGTTGGTATATATTTCCTTCACATCGGTTGCTTCTAAAATAATATCAGTCTTTGATTTGAAATTAGGCTCAGCCGTTGTTATTTCACCGGATTTTATGTCTACTTTCTCCATTACGCACATGAGATTTAGTTGAACTTTTACCCCTCGATTTTTCGCTAACAGCCTAACTACCCGCGATCTTACAGCCTTGAGAAAAGATTCAACATCGACACTATTGTTACCCTCGATCGTGTATCTTTTTGTAAACCCTTTGATAGCCGTCGCAGTCTCTCGAAGTTTGAACCTATGAACGGGTGGTTTGATTTGAGGGGGTAACTGACTAATCTCACTAGTCAACCAATCCGAAAAAGTAGCTTTATTTTTTCCCACAAATTTCCAAATAGTAGACACGTGTGCTGTAAGTTCCTCTTTTCCTAATCTTGAATATCCTCGTGTGCCTCTCCGTTTCGCAATTTCTCGCAATTCTCGTATAGTACCCAGAGTATGCGTTGGAACCTTGATGTCTGGTGCCCGAGCGCCTTGTCGATCTCCCTGCTTTATGAACGCGATAAGTTCCGCTTTTGATAGTTTCGTGTATCCTTTTTGTCCTCTCTGTTTAGGAATTTGTTGCAATTCTTTCAGATTATACGTTGTGTAGTCCATTTTATATTGGAATTTCTTGTCTTTAAGTCGAGATGTATACTCCATTTTCAGTTATTTTATATACACAAGAGAAAAAAATTGTTACGATTAAGTGACTCATCGATACCATAGTATTTCCCACCCACCCTATGACTCATCATCGAAACTACTGGGAATTCCCTGCATGATGAGTCATAGGCGCGTGCTGGGGTGGTTATTTTTTGAACCATGGTTATGGGTCGACAAATTTTTTGAACCATGGTTATGGGTCGACTGATTTTTTGATGAGTCAGCATATTTTTTGAACCATGGTTATGGGTCGACATATTTTTGAACCATGGTTATGGGTCGACATATTTTTGAACCATGGTTATGGGTGATTTGGAAAAGTTGAACCATGGTTAAGGTCAAATGTTCCAGAATAGTCTTAATCCCACTACTCACCTTTATTTTGAGTATATAAGTAACTATAAAATTAAATTTCGCTGTCTTTTATCTGGATCGCTCAAACGCTCGTTTCTCATCACTATAAGATATTTTAATACAATTGAATCCAAGTCTTATCGAAATTATACTTCTCCCGTACTTTGGTATACGCCCAATTCCAAGTTTAAAGATAGGAAGCGGGCGACATTGATTTTCTCACTGGCCTCGTTCCAATGTCCTCCTCTAAGTTCTGCTTAGAATCATTGAAACCGTCTCATTGAAGAACAAACATTCTTCACAAGAATATCTCCAATCGTTAACAAGTCCGTCATTAGACTACACAAATCACGCTGGTCTAGAGAAAGCAGGACGTTCTGACAGGCATACACTACTGCAACGTCAACCGAGCTAACCGTTCACCACATTATTTATATGCTCTGAAAGTAAGGCATTCTGGTTCGCCAATGAGAAAATCAAAGGTAAACACGTTATTGAGATAATATTCTGCTAGTTAATAAACGGTTGAGAAAAGCAATTCAAAGAAAATTCTATCTTCTTCTATTGATGTCAGCAGATTTTTTGCAATTAAATGGCGCTTAGGATTCGTGCGCAAATTAATTCCTATCTGGATGAAATAACAGGAAAATGTGGATAAATTACATGATGTAAATAGAAAGAGATTTGGTTAGATGGCAGCATTATCAAACTTTATTGTGTTTAACCGAGGATGTGCGCTGGGGGAAAGGGAAGCAGTGTATAACACCCCCGATTTGTAGTGTAATAGGACAATTATATGCAATTTACTCAGAAAAATAGAGGTGTTAAATATGAGACTGAATTCAACATAGAGAACTTGCGAAGTGAGTAGTTATACGATTGTAACAAAAAATAATAATTATGTCTAGCAAGATGGCACAGAAATGTGGCTTAGAGGAGGCAACTTGAATGTTGACACATCGTAGAAAAGCTCAAACTATGCGATCAAAGCCCCCCAATAGTCGCAAGACTATTAAAGCGAAAATGTCAATTATACGGTATTTCTGAACACCTGCATTTTACACTTTGACAGGATAATAAGAAGTTTTATTTATAACTTCATGTTAATGCCCTGCATTCGCGTTTTAAAAGTACATCTTATTAAAATTAACGCTGTAAATAGAAAGCGATCTGGATATATGGCAGCCATTTCAAACTTTATTGTGTTTAGGCGAGGTACGTCGTGTTGTGAGAAAGGAAGACAGTTATACAGTGTAATAAGGACAATAAAATACAATTTACTCAAAAATTAGAGGTGATGAATATGAGACTGAATTCAACTAAGAGTACAAAGAGAACTTGCAAATGTGGCTGAGAGAAGACAACTTGAATGTTGACACATCGTAGAAAAGTTCAAACTATGCGATCAATGCCATCAAGAGTCGCAAGATGTCGTTAAGGCGATTATGTCAATTATCCGGTATTTCTGAACACCTGCTTTTTATACTTTGACAGGATAATAAAATGTTTTATTTATAACCTCATGTTAGTTCACTCTTCGCCAAATGCTTTCAAGTATGAAAAGCCCACTGTATCACCTGCCGGAGCAGTGGAGCGCAGAACCCGATCTTGGAGTCCCAGAACCTGAAGGTGGAAGCCAATAAGGATCAAGTAACAATGGTCAACTCGATCAGTTACAAAGGTATGCGCACAAGCACAACTAGCGCGTCAAGAGAAAGAAAGCGAACAACCACTTGGAGAAACAGCTTCGAGCGATTAAGTTAACATGCTGAGAGAGAGAGACTAAGTTCACGGCCAAGTGTGACACCCAGGTCACGGACCGCGAGGGAGAAACTAATGCCATGGAAATTTGAGCAAGCTGGAGCGAATCAAGATCTTCAAGCTGCCTTGCAGCCGAAGGGTTGAAGACTCGAAACCACCTCAAATCGTCGCGTAGGGACCTTGGGCAAGTCCTTAACTCGCAATTGCTCAGCGCTTCGGCGTGAAACTCCGATGAAGTGTCCGCTATGTAGTCGGGAGCGCCTCTGAGTAGTGAGCTTGAAGGGACAATATACCAAGTGCACATAAAACCCATGCAGCCAAATGAATTTAGTTTTACAGTTATTTAAGAGAAGTCCATTTGACGCCATTATGAAGCTCTTAAGTGCTGCAATACGCCGAGCAAATTTCTGTCCAGGGTAAATTAATGGCCTCTGTTGTCATAGACCATGGTCAAATCTGGATCCTTCCAGGCCATCCTAGAGTAAAGGACGTCAACAGTGGGTTTGTCAGGACACCTTTTCAACACTTTACAGTTATCCAATGAATGCATCGGTCACCTAGGGCGAATAATTTTTCTGACGTCCTCAGCACGATATCGTTAAGATTAATTATTATTCATTCGTTCATTCCAGATTTAAAATAATAATTATAATTCATATTCATGAATGTTCATTTGTTTTTTTATAGCGCCCCTTCAAGCTCTCTCTATTCAGAGACGTTCCCGAATGCAACGCGCACTCTGCATCGGAGTTTCACGCTGGGCAATTGCGAGTGAAGGACTTGCCCAAAGTCCCTTCGCGGCGGCTTGAGGTAGATTCGAACCTGCAACTATCCGGCTGCAAGGCGACGAACATAATTCCTACACCACCGCACCCCACAATGAAATAATGGTGACGCAAGAGCACAGCACGCCAACAAATATTTCTTTCCAACATAATATAGCCATCAATAATTATCGTCATCTATAGTTAAGAATATAAATATTATTATGCTTGGAGGTTGTGCCATCTGAAATCGTTAAAATCGGTTTCACTCCTTCTTTTAGTAGAACCTCCGCATGAAGTGTTTTAATAAATTTGCAAGATCTGACTACCTGTGATTAGTATGCATTCCGAATAGAGTGTTATTAGTATCCAAATACTGCATCTATCGGATACAAAATATGAAGTTTGTCACTTCGCTTAATGTTGCAATGAAATAATGGTGACGCAAGAGCACAGCACGCCAACAAATATTTCCACTGATGCAAGATGCTGCTACATTTTGTTAGAAATATCAAGTCAACGATAAAAATGCTTAAAACGGGACTAAATCATAAGTAGATGTGAGATAACTAAGTACACACTCTCAAGTACAAGTACAGAATGTCCAGTGTGAGGTCAATCTCAAGGTCAAGGTCGGGCATCCCAAACATGGAGCTGACTCTGATTCGACTCCATGCCATACACAGAACTCGTCTGTTAACAATAAAGCGGAAATGAGTTTTGCTACATCTAATTGCAAGAAATAAACTGCTGAAGTTATCTAGAAGTTCAATCTTACTGTAATATTCATCCCTAGATTGCGACATCAAAATGGCCATTACCTTAAACACCTTTAAAAAGGATTTATTTGTACTATAAGTAGCAGTTTAAAAGATTGCTTGTTAGTGCCGTCTTACAGTTGCTTGGCGTCTATAAAGTAGGTTATTTCTCGCACAATTTTCAGATAATAGTATCTCGTCGTCGTTATCATCATCATCATCATCATCATCATCGTCGTCGTCGTCGTCATTATCATCATCATCATGTCCATCCTCATTGCTGCGGATCGGAGACCAGAGCAAACGACGTCAGTTTCCTCCATCTCTCTCTGTCCCTTGCACTCCTTACACAATCCGCCATCGCCATTCCCATCCACTCCTCCACATCGTCCATCCAGCGAGACGCTGGATGGACGATGTGGAGGAGTGGTCTACCTCGAGCCCTTATTCCATCCACATATCCCTGACATATGAAGGCCGGTAGATTGTCCGCTCTGACCATGTGTCCATTTTTTTCAAATTCCTTCTCTGTACCACCTCCAACAGTCGCTGCTCCGGTTGTAGATAGTAGTATCTACAGAAGAGCAGTTTTAAAAACAAGAAACGGAAGATTATACTAATCTAGATCCATGGATCGTTCCTCATAATATGTTAACTGACCACCAGATGGAACAACTATCTTCTTAAAATACATAAAACAAAGATAAACATTTCTACTTCATAGTTGCATCATCATCACTCAAGTAATATAATCTGGATGGATCCAGATTTCACGAGGGTTTATGACAACAGAGATCGCTGCCTTCGAAAAAATTTGTCTGGCGTAATACAGCTCTTAATATAATCTGCTCAACACCGTACTCATTAAATGACCAAATCCTACGTTTGATGCTGAACTCTATTCGCAGAAATTCCATAAACTAGGCTTAGTTTAGGCCAGGCGATAGTTTCAGCTTTACAATTAATTGCACAGTCAGTAGATCAACTTAAATCACTTCATTCATCCATTCATTCCTTCGTTCGTTCGTTCGTTCGTTCGTTCATTCATTCATTCATTCAATCATGGAATTTGAATAACACATTCGTGTATTCTACTCAGATGTATAATGGAAGAAGAAAAACAGGGAATACGGGAACTATGCACTCACATCCAACAAGCAATCCATCGCACCTTTTCTCAACTAAGTGATACATGATGGGTTCATTCTATGGAGTCACTAAGTGTACTTTTCTTTTGCTTGTTTGTAAGCTGTAATATGTGTTTAAAGTATAAAGTACAAATGAAAGTATAAAGTATAAAGCATAAAGTATATTCTGTTCATATCGTTAGCAAAGAATTTACCTCTTGGTTTCTAACATAATATGGTTATCTGTTTGGCCGTGACCATGGCAATTTTTTCTCAAACAAAATAATGTGACCAACCCTAAAAAAAGTCTCAACGTCAAAATTATCGTGGCACCATCATGCTCTCTCCCTTGCATTGGCCTTCCAGATTTTAACCCATAGCACCGGAAAGAAAACAAGGTGACTAGACTTCATATAGCGCCGGTACTTATTCTGGTATTTGAATGTGTTCTTTGTGTTATTTACATTAGGTTATAATACAATGGTGACACTGTTGTAAACCAACCGTTCACATGTCACGAATTTTCAACAGGAGGCTTTTATTACAGCTAGCAATTTCAATTGAAGGTGTCAAATAAGGATCACCCATTCTAAATGGTTTTTTGGTTTCACAGCGACACCTGACTTTAACCTTATCGGTACTGTGTCATTAAAAAGATGTGTAGCGTAAACCTCCTCATTCACCCAAGCAACTATATTAATGACGAATTGGAAACTTCAAGAGACACACCTTTAAATTTATATTACTAGACCATATAAATACCGTCCGCGCAAAAAATGCTAAATGCAATTTGCATCTCTAATTGAAACCGTTCGTTAAGTACATCGAATCTCTGCTACTGCTATTATACTCTGATATTGTTAGTCTGAAGTCTGAATCATCTAAGGACTTCAAAGTCTCTTGTTGTGGTCTGATTTGTGATTTGTTTGTCATGAACTGTTCATTTAACTTCTCTCAAATGTTTAGGCATACTCTCAAAATTAATGTTCAAGTGCAATAAAGATATTTACAGTAAAAGATTGCTTTATTTTCAACAAGTTTAATCATGAATTATCTTCCTCACTCCAGTCTCTATTTAAGCACGATTTCCTTTAAGCAATCCAGCTTCTATTCACACAACTATTTTCATCAATCCAGTTTCTATTTATCATGAATTCTTTTATTCAATCCAGCTTCTACTAAACACAAATTGACTTCATCAATCGATCTTTTAGTTAGACAACTATTTTCAACAATCTATCTTCTATTTAATCGTGCTTTCTCATCGTCAATCAAACTTCTAGTTAGACGACTGTTTTCATCAATACAGCTTCTATTTCACCATCTATACTCATCATTCCAACTTCTATTTATTCATGAATAATTTTACTCAACCCAGCTTCTATTTCGACAACTATTTTCATCAATCTGGTGTTTATTAAAGAATGACTTTCGTTCATCAGTCCAACTTCTAGTTTACCAACTCTTTCTTTATCAATCCAGCTGCCATTCTTCACTTTGGTTCCTCAATTAGGCGTCCCCAGATCAACAGCCATTGATGAATAATGATTGGATGAGTTGGCCTTGATGAACAGTCCAGGCCTTTTTTAACGTGCAGTTGTGCACAAAATGTGCAGTTCTAAATGGATTTGTGCAGTTGTAGAAGCACTTCTGTACAGTTAAAACTAGCAAAAAATTCATTGTCCTCCAATTGGAAGTAATTTACTATGGAGAATGGGTAAGAAAAGAAGGGGTCGTGCAGTTCTAAAAATATCTTTAAAAACAATCCGTTGATGAATAGTCTTTGATAAGTAACCTAGTCCGTTGATGAGTCGTTCTTTGATGAGCAGTCATAGAAGTCATATTAGAAAAAGTATATAAAACAGTAACATTTGATAGAAGTTAAATGAGCGAGTTCTTCGTTCGGCTGCTCACCTCATTGGCCGAATTTCTAAAAGTAGTTTGTCTGCTCGATGATTCGCATGTCCCTAGCATGCCATCTCTTATACAACATCAGCTGCATGCATACTTCAATATATACTTCAATGCACACTACAATGTATGCTTCAATGTATGCTTCAATGTATGCTTCAATGTATACTTCAATGTATGCTTCAATGTATACTTCAATGTATGCTTCAATGTATACTTCAATGTATACTTCAATGTATGCTTCAATGTATACTTCAATAGTCAAAGATAGCAAGAAGTGGCGTTCTACATAATTATTTAACCAAAGTCTAACGTCGTCGTATGACATCAAAGGCCGTTGACGACAATTTGCATCTTATACAACAGTGCAGTAACAATGTATTCGTGACGCCCAGAATACAGCATTTAACCTTGTTATAACAATGTCTTTTTTCCTTGTTTAACAAAAAACTTTTTATAGCTAATAACATCGGAATACTTTGATATATTATCTTATGCAATTTCATAAATTTTATATACTGCAGCGTTTGTCACATACAAAAAATGCCAAAAATATCTTTGATCAGTATGTCTAACATACATTCGAAACTCAATGTGTTTACTTAAATAAAAGTATGCTAAATTCTTTAACAAATTAATAAGAGATAATTATAGATTTGACGATTCTTTTTGCACAATTGCATTTCCAATAAGCTATAAATCGACAAAATCAAATATTTTAATAGACATGCATTCAGTAAGTGAATATGGAATTTCCATCATAAAATGACGCGTAATTTTACTTGATGTTAAAGTGGCTCCAATCATTTCAGTTAGGTTTCGATTAATATTTATATAGAAAGGAATATTAGATTTAAAGGTATTCAATAACTAGTCTAAGCATCTCGCTACCATTGTGATCTTATTAGGAAACCTTTCTCAGTATACCGTTGGATGTCCTCTCCGCTCTTTAAAACCGTCATGATCTTCTTGTACCACGATCTCGGACTGCCACAGTCTAACATCGCGCCTTTGTCTCTGTCTGTCTTTACTGTGGAATAGCCTTCCTACTTTTGTGCTCAGATTTTATCCGAAGGCTTTACTTTTTCTGTCCGTTGTCTTAAGACTTTTCTTTTTCCAGGAGTTCTTCGCACTGAGAGCGCCTCTGATTAGGTTGTACTGTGAGAGGCGCTTTATAAATAAAAAATAGAATATAATAGAATTGTAAGCGGTTGCGGTCTGTCAAGCGGATTGTTCAATTAAATGAAAACTATTATTAGCCTACAGTGACTATCCATTGCTTTCGGGTGAAAGTGTAAGGTAGGACTGGTTCAGTTAAATACCTTTAAATTAGTGTCAAAAATCTTATATATACTTCTCCGTTTCAGTTTTTCTACATGTGGGATCTGCATCCATTAGATACTACACAGTGGACGTTAGACAGTAACAGAAGAAGAAGCATTCATTAGCCTACAAATTGTAACATGGACTCTTTTACGTGGTTAATGATTGAGCATTGGTGAAATTGTCAAGATTCATTCAGATACCATTTGATGGTGTTTTAGGATGCTAGAAATATGTATACTTCTTCTTCTTTCCCTTCAGGCTAGGATTATTCCCTCTGGCGAGGGGTCAGCCACTCGGATCCTTCTCATCCACTTGTCTCTGCTTCCGGTGTCTTCTTTCTTCAATTTGAGCAACTTCAGGTCTTGTTGTATCACGTCCTCCCATCTTTTCTTCTGTCGTCCCCGACTGCGTCGACCATATACCTCCGCCTGCATGATTCTTTTGACGCAGCTACCCTCCTCTTTTCTCATTACGTGTCCATACCATCGCAGCCTGGTCTCCCGTGCTTTGTCAGTGATGCATGCCACACCGAGCGTCTTCCTGATGTCTTCACTTCGTTTCATGTCTTTCAATGATATTCCAAGCATCCATCGCAGCATTCTCATCTCTGTTCTTTCCAGCAAACTCTCGTCCCTTTTCGTTAATGCCCAGGCCTCTGCTCCATATAGCATTACTGGCCTTATCATCGTTTTGTAGATTTTTCCCTTGAGGTGAGTCGGCATTTTAAAGTCGCACAACACTCCGGATAGTTCTCTCCACTTCTGCCACGCTACTCTGATTCTGTTCCTGACGTCCTGCTCGCATCCTCCCTGCGCATTCATCGTCGATCCCAGATATTTAAACGTTTCCACCTGCTTCAGTGGTTCTCCCTTGATGCTCTTTATCTCCACTGTCTCCGCTGATTTTGAGCATACCATGGTCTCTGTTTTGTTTATGTTTACCTTGCTAGAAATATGTATACGTTGCGTTGTATATTTCTGTATTGTCCGTCAACGGCCATTGAGGTCATAGGACGACGTTAAACTTTGGAATAATAATAATAAGTCTAATCGCTGTCCAGTTATTGTAGAGGAAAGCAAGAAAGAAATCTTGGTCAACGTGAACGACCTTGGCGGCCAAAAAGAAGACAAACATTGAAAATTAAACACCTTTTTTACTAATCTCAGTTTGCTCCTTTCCTTCCAGATTTCTCAACAACGACAACAACAAAACTTCAAAAGAAGAAAGCTCTTAAGTGCTGTAATATGCCGAGCAAATTTCTGTCCAGGGTAACGACCTATGTTGTCATAGACCCTGGTCAAATCGGATCCATTCATCAACAACTGTAAAAATTTTCCTTTTGTATAAAATCTCGTAAAACTATTATTAAGCTCGCTCATTTGTCTACTTTTTGGGTGGCGCCAGACCAAAACAATGTTTACAGAAGGGGGTGATGATCAACCTGTAATAACCCATACAGCGTTGTTCTAAACAGTTTGTTGGAGACAACTTATTCCAAATTCATTGCATGCCGATAGCGATTTTATGTTTCGTGAAAGTAGAGGTATATTGATGACTTTTAAACCGGGGTTTGATTTTATAAATTATTATTATTATTCCAAAGTTTAACGTCATCGTATGACAACAAAGGTCGTTGACGACAATACAATATAAGTGTACAGAGCAGTAAAAATAAACTTATAGAATATAAACATCACCAACGAGGTGTCTAAACGGAACTTTACAATTTCAATGACATTCAATCTAGCGTTTCATGATTATTTATAGTGCAGAGCTAAATAATAAAAAGGTGGTCTAATAAGATCGATATACAAGTGTTCAATTTAATTGGTATAACGGTTGAAATCCATTTATTTATTTACTTCAGAATTTTATATAGCGCCTCTTCAAAGGTAGGCTACTCAGAAGCGCTCCGGCCTAACCACGGCTAAATAAAACAGTTTTTAGGTTCTTAAGGAACAGAGCGGAGTGACCCCCGGGGATTAAGCGCAGTGTAACAGGGAGGCATTCCAAGTTGTAGTACCTGCAACAGAGAATGAACGACGCTGTCGGATAGCAAGCAGTCCGACATCTTTATTCAACGATCGAAGGGTTGATCGACGCTGAACACCCAATGTGGAACAACAGAGTTCTCGAATATATGGTGGAGCTGGCTCACTTTGTGTTTCTTCGTGATATTAATTTGTTTGATTCTCTTCCCAACCCCTTTGTATTGGCGAATCTTTGTATGACCTGTTTTCAACCCAAAGATCAGTTTGGGGTAACACCGCAGCCCTATGTATTAAATAAAATCTCTAACTGAATTCAAAATAGTGCTTCAATAAATAGATTCATTTGATTGCGTTATACAATATACTTCTGGCAATTTAGCAAGCGTTGATATCTTTAAAATTGAATGTATAATTATAGAAGTTGTGAACGGCAAGAAACGTGCGCGCCTTCTGCAACGTTCTTTCACTGCAGAAATATATTGTGCTAAACAACGTCTTCTGTGATTCGTCAGCTACACCTTTTATTTATGCGAAATTGCAACTATATTTGTCTCGAGTTGTTCAGTTTATTTCAATGATATGGTTGATACCAAATCCAATCGGATTTTCTTGATCGTTATAATGGGCAAACGTGCACACATTCAGACCGAAAGACAGACAAAGAGACAGACAAACAAAAAGACAGACAGACAGACAAAGAAACAGACATACAAAGAGACAGACAGACAAACAAAGAGAGACATACAGACAAAGACAGAGACAGACAAAAAGACAGACGACCCCAGACGGAAAACATTAACATAATCCAAATAATTTAACGTGTATCTGTGTGAGGTACTCAAACGCGCCATTGTGCGAATAGATTATAATTATACGGGTACAATGGTACATAGACGCACATACATACGCATACAGGCACGCACACAGGCAAACAGAGGGACACAAACACACAAACAGACATACACAGACGAACGCACAATGACAGGCAGACATCAAAGAGTCGCAACCGATTAACGATCAATGATCATCTTTCAAATCATCGAATTTGTTATGCAATCAAAATTCATCTTCAGACACAAGTTCATAACAATAGCTTCACAAGTACAACGTCGACAATTACAACAAGTGTAACAGTAGCAACAACGTCAACGAGAACAACAACCGCAACAGCGACAACAACACCAGATGTTGCAATAGCGTTGATTGTTGTTGTGTATAGTTCGAGCCACTACTACTGCAGTGTATAATATTTAACACGTGAAATGTGGTTGTGGGCATTAATTTTTGCGTCAATTACTTGGGTGTGTATCTTGGTACATGTAGGTGTAGAGCAGAATATTTGAAGGTGTCTAAGCGGACCATACATTCCATAAGCTAATTTTGACGCCTCACGTCTTCAACCTAAACGGCACTGTGTCGTTGAAAAAGATGCGTAGCGTAACATTCCTCCCTTACCCAACCAAGTATGAAAATGACGAATTTTGGAAATTATTACAGCTAGACACCTTTTAATTTTTGCTAGCGCACCATATAAATTTTCTTTCACGCATTTCATTGTATTGTCTGAACTGGTGGTTGAAAACTTTTTTTCTTTCAAATGTTTAGCCATACGATCAAAAAATGTTTAAGTACAACAAAGATATTTACAATAAAATATCGCATTAGTTTCAACCAATTCAATTATGAATTCTTTGTCATCAATCAAGCTTTTATTTAATCAACTAATTTCGTCAATCCAGATTGCATTTAAATATGAATTCTTTACATCAATCCTTCTTCTATCAAGACAACTACTACAGCTTTTACAGCTTTTTCTCAATCAATCTTTTACTCAATCATGAATTCTTTTCATCAATCCATCTTCCATTTAGACAACTATTTTCATCAATCATGCTTATTTTATTATCATTATTTCTTCCAGCAATCTAGGTTCTATTTAATCACAAATTCTTTTCATCAATCGATCTTCTAGTTTTATAACTAATTTCATCGATCCAGCTTCTATTTAATCATGTTTTCACATTGTAAAGTCAGCTTCTAGTAACACAACTGTTTTCATCAATGCAGCCTCTATTTCAACAACTATTTTGTCTTTCCAACTTTTATTAATTCGTGAATTCTTTTCCCCCAACCCATCTTATAGTTACACAACCATTTTAATCAATTCGGCATCGATTTAGTCATAAATTGTCAATCAAACTTCTATGTTAGCAAGAATTATTTTCTTTGATTAAATTCGTTGCGTTTGAGACTTTGGTGCATACTGATTTGATGAGTTGGCCTTGATGAACAATTCGTTGATGAGTGATCTTTGATGAGTAGTTCTCTGATGAATCGTCCTTTGATAAGTAGTCCTAGATCCATCTCCCTATCATTTAATCTTTATTGCAACATCGGTTCCAGGTATAATACTTCTATGAAGCCAGTTTCAATAATTCAGAAGTAATAAAAGACATTCTGAACGAAATGTAATAGGCTATTTACCCACAAGGAATCTTGGATTTTAAGGTGTTCAATAAAACATATAATACATGTATATTTCGCAATATTAAGGTTGTTTGACGATAGCTTTCCGCTCAAAGAATCTTAAACGATGATATTACTTATATTTTCTCTTGCATTATGGGATACTTATCAGCTGTTTTCTTGACGTCGATGTATCATCGTAATATGAATAATTTAACATATTTAATTATTTTAGAAATATTCACACAGTTGGAATTCTATAAGTTTCGTGTGCACGCTCTTGTTCTGTTGCACGAGGACTTAGGATTACATTGTTCCTAATTTTATCCCTGATTATTGGGGAAACTATGCAATGCCGGTACCTCAGAAGCGCTGTACGAAAACTTGAAATTAATGTTTGGAATAACGAATATCAATCTTTTTAACTGCATCAGGTAATAATTCTTTGAATCAATCATCGAGGAAATAAAAAATCTTGGAAATTTGACCGAAAGCGCGACTTATATATCTAAAAGAATTACAAATTTTACGGTGTGCAATGAAACGCCCAATATAATATGCAGTTTTAAAGATGTATGCTTTCCTTTCATAGAGTCGTTAACGTTGATCTTGCTTATATTTACACTAACATAGTAATCAACTGTTTTCAACGGCGCTGATTCATAATAAGATGAAAAAAAATTGATATTCAATTTATCTTAAAGCATTCACACAACATGAAATTTATAGTGTTTCTGTGCTCTCGTTCTGTTGCAAGGGGACTTATGATTAGCCTACATGATTCAAAATTGTATCCCTGATTATCAAAAAGCTATGCGAAGCGCTATATAAAAACTCAACAATAAAAAAAGGGTCGGTAATAATCAATCTTTAAATGCATAAGGTAATTCTAATTCTTTGATATTCAATTTTATCTTAAAGCATTCACGCAACATTCGGAAAATCATTGGAATTTTATTATTAATCCGAAGTTTAACGCCATCCTATGACAACAAAATAATGATGTTGATGACAATACTAGATAAGTGTACAGAGCAATAAAATTAAACTTATAGCATCCGAATAACAATCAATAAGGTGTCTAAACGGAGCTTTACAATCTCAATGACTTTCTATTTTTAGACAACACAGAGTAGTTCATTTGACGCTCACTCAATCGTACACATTATGATAATAGGCCTATACATAAGACAGTATTATTGAAGATTGATTATCTCCTACAAATAATTACATAAGAAACCCCAGTTATCGGTTTCTGTTACAAAAGTGCATAATTGATAATAATGCAAAACTTAACATATCAGAGTAAACTGCACCATTTAAGACACAAATCAAATAATTATAGATCTGAGCAAGATACAAATGCAATCTGCATCGACGACGCCAACTGTTTATTCACAAAATACGACCTTTAGTTATAAGTTCAATTAACCGATATACTTGATTTTGATATAAATTTACTGTCTATAAGGTTTTAACAGAAATTTCATCTTTATAATTATATTTGACATGTAGGCCTAGGCCTTTTTAGGCCTAGTTCTTGATTACTTTGAAATATTTTCTCTTTTACACTCAATTAAAATGGAGTGAAATTATTGTCTCTCTTTGATGTGACAGGCGTCACAGATACCGTTAGAATGTCTTTTTATTAAGAAAAGTCTGTGATTGGTATTTGCCACTCCTATGCGTAATCTAGAAATCTGGACTTCCTTGTGCCTTTAAATTTCGAAATATTTTATATCAGTACCAACAGTTGAACATTATAGATTCATAAAAAAACTTTTTTTATCACTATCATGTTTTATGTGCCATTTGTCCGAATTTTGAGAGTAATCTTGTGAAGGCGTTTTAGTAATCCATAGGGTACTTTATCATCACCTGGGGACTTATTATTTTTATCTGATTTAATAGCTTGTTTCAATTCGTTGATATTAAAACTTTCGTTTAAGAATTATATTTCGAGAACATGATCATTGGTTGTCACATACACGTAAGGGTTATTTTGTAGATTATTATCTTGCAAATAATAGACGAATGTGTCGTTGCAATATTGAGAATCACTCTTATCTGCATATTACATGTATGTTTTAGCTAAGTATTTCCTTTTTCTAAGTTAGTTTCAGCTGTTAACCCATTATAACCTAGAGTAAGAATGGAGCTATGGGCCGCAATACCATTCATTTTTCTTGGCCAACTCCATGCAGAGCTTAATTTTGTTGGATATGTTTAGCTCAGAACAATAATATGCTTGCCAGCAATTTTTTGCTTCTGTTTTCAGGGTTCGTTTGACTATAGCTCTTGCTTTTTATATTCCAAATAATCACCCAATTCTCTTCTTTTGGTCATTTTATTCCTAAATTTATTTATTTTATAAATAACCTCATTACAAGTTCCTTTGCAATATAGAAGTGGTTTATGTTTTGTATTATTAGAATTTTGATGATTATGAATCCGATTTGACCAGGGTCTATGACAACAGAGGACGTTACCCTGGACAGAAATTTGCTCGGCATATTACAGCACTTAAGAGCATTCTTCTGTCGAATTTTTGAATTTTGACTGACAACGTGAATAATGTATATTGGAAAGACATTCAAATTTTAAGGTATTCATTCAAAACAACCATTAAAATTCGCAGTTTTAAAGTTTTTGACGGCAACATTCCGCTCATAGAGTCGTTAGCGTTGATTTTGCCTACATTTATTCTCGCAAATTTAAAGAGCTATATAATAGCCCAATAATAATATTTATAATACTGTGAACTGAGAGAGACCTGCTTTTTGCTGCAACGTCTCTCTATATAATTATAGTTTAACGTTTCAACTCGGTGGCCTTTCGAGGCACTTTGGCTGAGCCGGTCCAAGAGGAGGTATAACAATAGCTACTGCTTCCCTAGTTTATTGTAGCCTACTTTCTGTTTTTGATGTTGTTCGTTGAAAATATTAAAAGGAAATGAAATTTTATAATACTAATAATGATAATCAATCTCTTTACATACATCATGTAATTCTTTGACGCACTCACTGCGATGCATAAAATCATTGGAATTTGACCGAAGCGTGACTTATATTTTGTAAAAGAATATAAGATTTTAAGGTGTTCAATTAAAACAATATAATTGGCAGTTTTAAAGTTGTTTGACGACAGCTGTCCGTTCAAAGAATCGTTAACGCTGATCCCACTTGCAATTATTTACTTTTGTATAATATCATAATAAGATGAAAAAATTAAATATTTAATGTACCTCAGAAGCATTGACACAACAGGAAGTTGAGAGATTTTGTGTGCCCTCCTTCTGTCGCAATGACTGTGACTTACATTGTTCTCAGTTGCTTCAATAGTTATAGGGAACACAATGCATTTTAAGGTTGTCTCACGACAGCTGCCCGCTCATAGAGTCTTTCTGTTGCAACGGGATCTTAGAAGGGTGACTATGGCAATACTTGATTATCTTTGAAGCGAAGGAACAAACATTATGCAGCGAACGATCGTTGTCAGCTTGAAATTGAAGAAATAACTTTTTGAAAGGACGATTGTTTCAAGCAGAAAATACAGCAATCAATGTTTAAAGTAGTGAAAGTAATCACGGTTTAGTTGGTTATGTTGACCTTATGCCGAAGTATATAACTGGAATCCTAATACCTACAATAATTTTGGCGCTCCCTTACACACCTTTAAATCAGTGTATTTAGTTCATATAATTATCGCCAGCAGCATTTGAAAGTAATGACAGCCGCGACGGCCTAAACCTGTGTGTCCACATTTACTACATTCACTCATTCCGACATTATTCTATATAGCGTTTCTTCAAGACAAAAAAACTACTCAGAGGCGCTCCCGAAATCCAGCGCGCCCAAGACTTAAATCTTACCTTAGACTTAAATTTGGTAAAGAAGGCTCCTGGTAGAGTTCCATGGTGTAGGCGTCGCTCTGAAGGAATGCCATTCAAGACCAATGGGCCAACCACAGAAAAGACTCGATTCTTCATAGTAGTAGTACGAGCAAAATTAATTAAAAGGACTAAAAACCAGAGCGTTAATATACGCAAACTGTGGAGTTGAACTAACCGACAAGCAGAGCGTAGCTGACGACGTCCTTGGATACCCAATGTAGCGGTTGAATGCTTCTTGCCAAACAAAACCTATTAAACAATGCTATGTATAATGATTAATGTAGGTAAGAATTAAGCTAGACAATATGTGGCGTATTGTAGATTATAATTAATATTACTTGTGGCATTAAGTTAGATAATAAAAATAGCGCTACAACAATTCTTGAACACGCGCTACAACAATTGACTAAACATTACTGAGCGGTGGAAAGCAGCGTTAACGAAAGCAGACGGTAAACACGTTACCAGGCGACAGGCAGTCATCGAGGAGCTGTGCAAGGAGATGGACGGAAAGATATTTCGAGCGATGGCGTCCGTCGGCAATTACGGAGCCATTCGTTGGTAATTCGAATATCTGGAACTCGATTTATGGGTGAGGAAAGCGACACGTTGTCGACTTGTCCCACTATCGCACTTTGAGACGTTTGAAGCGAAGTTCCGTGGCGAAGCGAGTGAACTGTGCGAAGCATTGTGACTCTTGGCGACGATTTGCGAATCGGTCGAACGATGCAGTAGTGATCGAACTTTGAAGCGATCCGAGTTAAAACATTTGCAGCAAGACGAGGAGGAAGATTCGATTGAGCGACGGATGAATTCCTATGCTTGACGAGATCCGAGGAAGAAGGAGAAACACGCTGGGTTACTGTTCTGAGCTACAGTACCCATCGACCAAGCAACAACCGAGGAATCTGGACTGACGGCAAGTGAGAAGATCGCGGCCTTCTTCAACCTTCCCTTCAATCCATTCCCTGCGGAAGTTGAAAAGCATTTCTACATCCACCAGAAAGGACGATGTGGAAAGATAAGAAATATACATAATATTATTTAATTAATACGCCACAAATAGGTAGATAAGATTCTTTTTCTTTGAATTGCATTTATTGACTGAAGTGTTATTTTATATTATATCTTTATATGAATCACAGTCTCATTTGTTCTAGGTCGTAGGTTGCTATTATACAATTATTCGCCCAACAGCCTCTGAGCATAAAGTTCACCTTTCAATATTCTAGACTTAATAAATCCAGAATAGGGAGGGTAGTGACACCCAATGTAACACAACTGATCTTCAATGTCATTGCATCAGACCGAAAGATGACGGATGGATGGATCCGATTTGACCAGGGTCTATGACAACAGAGGCCGTTACCCTGGACAGAAATTTGCTCGGCATATTACAGCACTTAAGAGCTTTCTTCTTTCGAAGTTTTGACGTTAACCACAACATATTTATACGTCGACACCTTGTAAAAGAACCCGGATCATTTACCGAACTCAATGAAGTAGCAAAGGCAAATAAACAGTAAAATTGGTTTTCATTCAGAATAACGTTGAGTCATAGTAATAATAATAAGAATTTTCGTTGTTGAACAATCCGGTTGACAGACCGCAACCGGTCAAAGCAGTTATGCAATTGAAACAATAATTATTGACAAGAACGCAGCAAAATCACACATCACAACGCTTCACTACTGACGGAACCGACGGCATGCAACACACAACAAAGATCGTCATCGTCGCCCTCCTTCTTATCGCCGTTTTGGACTGGCAACGCTTGAATTAAAAGTCGAAGCGAGTGACTTTCAATCATCGAAGGAAGATATTGTCCGCACTGTGGCCTAAATAGAAATTTAATTTTATCGATCGTCTTCCAACACCTTTAATTCAGTGCCTCAAAGATCTATAAATATGCCCAGAGCAAAAAGCGATGAGTAACATGGGTTTTTGCATAAAGGCTTCTGAATACCAAACTCTCAGTTTTTACTTTATAAATCACTAGTGCCTTAGCGTAAAGAAATTTTGTATAAAAACGCGTTGTTTAAAAATAGTCGTCAACTTTCCAGGGGAAAATGACCCTGTTGCGTCTGTGTGTGTGTGGGTGCCCACGACACCACTCGGTCCTCAGCCTGACTCGCACTGCAACAAGGGTGAGAACTGAGGCGGGTTGTGAGGTTCAGGCCTCCCCTCCTCCCGTCTTTCTTAAAGCCCCATAGGCCTAGTAATGTCCGTTTTTCACACCCCAATTCCAAGAGGATCATAGTCCAACCCTTCAATCCTGTTACTTTTCCACAACTCTCATTCTGACTGCAACAGTACTGTATACAGTGGTATATGCATCATGCTAACACTCATCACGTTCTAGTGAGCAGTCGATAGAGTCTCCGTTGTTCAATGGCTGTTGTATGGACACATCTTGCGGGATCAGTCTAGCATATATGGTTGCCTCAGTCATAGTTTTTGTATGGCTGTCGGGGGTAGACAGACCATTTAAAAGCAGTAACCACATGGCGTATAGGTCTAAAGAACTTGCACAGGATCACATGACCTCATTGAAATGGGGTCGAACGCTTCGTTGTGGGTAAACTCATACCGTTACGTTCTACCATCATCTTCATCATCATCTTTATAATTGTCACAATCATCATTATCACCATCGTCATTATCATCATCATCATCATCATCATCAATCAAATAATCAATCGATCGATCGATCGATCCCTGGTGTGTAATATCCGTTGTCTTCGGCTGTAAGTGTAAGGTATGATCTGGTCAGTTTAGACACCTTTGAATTGGTGTCAAGAACTCTATGTAATATTTTGATATTCCACTTTCCGTTGAATTTCAAATCAAACTCCGCCCATGAGCTGGAGAGAATCAAGTTCTTTCAAGTTGCCTTGCAGCCGGAGGGTAGCAGATTCGAATCCACATCAGGTCGTTGCGTTGGGACCTTGGGCAAGTCCTTCACTCGCAGGGACCTTGGGCAAGTCCTTCACTCGCAATTGCTCAGCGCTTCGGCGTAAAACTCCGATGCAGTGTCCGCCCTGTAGTCGGGAGCGCCTCTGAGTAGTGAGCTTGAAGGACGCTATAACAAGTGCGCATACAAACCCATGCAGCCAGTTTAGTTTTACAGTTATTTAGGAGAAGTCCATTTGACGCCATTATGAAGCTCTTAAGTGCTGTAATACGCCGAGCAAATTTCTGTCTAGGGCAATGGCCTCTGTTGTCATAGACCCTGGTCAAATCTGGATCCATCCATCCACGCCATCCTAGGGTAAAGGACGTCAGCAGTGGGTTTGTCAGGACACCTTTTAAACACTGTACAGTGATCCAATAAATGCGTCAGTCACCTATAGGGTGAATAATTTTATATGGCATCCTAATACACCATATCCATAAGATTAATTATTATTCATTCGTTCATTCCAGATTTAAAATTAGAATTAGAATTTATATTTATGAATGCTCATTTGTTTGCTATAGCGCCCCTTCAAGCTCACACTACTCAGAGGCGCTCCCGAATGCAAGGCGGACACTGCATCGGAGTTTCACGCTGAGCAAGTTGCTGCACCTGTTTGGCGATGCCATACTGTCATACTGATTGTGCTTCATCATACCTGTCTAACCTTTTCGACCTGTCACAGACCTTGCATCCCGCGAGCAATTCGCTCTGCCACAACGGGTGAGCTTTTTGCTCATTGAGCTTGCACCTCTACCAGACAGCACCGAGTCTTTTCTACTATGGGTCCCGCTATCTTGAATGGCCTCCAACTAACTTTACGACTTAGACTAAATTCAAGTGCTTTTTATAATTCGCTCAAATACTATTTTAGCTGTGGTTGTGGCGCGAGCGCCTCTGAATAGCTTTCCTGAAAAGGCGCCTTATAAATTGTCGAAGTAAGTGAATGAATGAGTAAAAAAGAGACTGGTAGAATTCGAACAGCAGAATCATAGAATATACATGCATGTGCTCGAAGATTCGCATCCCCCTAGTCATCTTTTATACAACATCAGCTGCATGTACATGTATACTTCAATGATGCCAGCTTCTAGTCAGAGATAGCAAGTGGCGTTCTATATATTTAACCAAAGTTTAACGTCGTCGTATGACATCAAAGGCCGTTGACGACAGTTTACATCTTATACAGTGCAGTAACAATGAATTCATGGCGTCCAGAATACACCATTTGACGTTGGCACAACAATATCAATTTTCGTTGTTTAACATCAAAACCTTCTATAGTTAATAACATATTAATGCATACAATGAAATATCTTTGCACTTCATTTTATGCTGCACATTGCTACAGCAGTTGTCACGTGCAACAAATGTCCAAAGAACTCGTTTGATCAGTGTTCATAACATACATTTGAATCTCAATCTGTTTACTTAAGCAAAAGTATGCTAAATTCTTTAACAAATCAATAAAAGATAATTATAGATTATTTTGACTTACGATTCGTTTTGCACAATCGCATTTCCATTAAGCTATAAACCAATTAAATCAAATATTTTAATAGGCATGCAATCAGTAAGTGGATATGGCATTTCCATCATAAAATGACACATTTTTGGTGTCACAGTCACAGTGATTTTATTTAGATTTCAATGCAGACCGATTAATATTTATATAGGAAGGAATATTAAATTTAAAGGTATTCAATAACTAGTCCAATATAAGTCGCAATATTAAGGATGTCTGACGACAGCTGTGGGCTAATAGAATCGTTAACCTTGAAGTTACCTATATTTACTCTTGCGTTATGAGATCTTACTCAACTGCTATTTTAACGTCGGTGTATGACAATGAGATGAATAATTTAAAATATTTAATATACTTTAGAAGCATTCACACAAAAGGAATTCCATGAGTTCCGTGTGCTCTCATTCTGTTGCAAAGGGACTTAGGCCTATATTGTTCCCAATTTTATCCCTGATTATGAGGAATTATGTATTCTGGTACTATAGAAGCACTATAAAAAATTAAATAATAATATTTAGGATATCAATTATTATCAATCTCTTTAAATTAGGTAATTCTTTTGCGCACGAAATGGGGGTATATTGACATTGGAATTTTGACCGGAGGCGTGACTTATATACTGGAATGCTATAAGATTTTAAGGTGTTCAATAAAAACAACAAATATAACTCGCTGTTTTAAAGTTGTTTCCAATTGTTTGTTTGTTTGTTTGTGCAATTGTTAAAGCGCCCCGTCAAGATTACTACTCAGAAGCTCTCAAGACTACAGCGCGGACACTGAATCGGAGTTTCACGCCAAAGCGCTGAGCATTGCGAGTGAAGGACTTGCCCAAGGTCTCTCCTTGGCGGCTTGAGGTGGATTCGAACCTGTAACCATTCGGTTGCAAGGCAACGAACATACCTACCACACCACCGCGCCCGTGGTTATGGGGAACCATTCATACTAAGGTTGTTTGAGGACAGCTGTCCGCTCATTGAGTCTTTCTGTTGCAACGGGATCTTAAAAGGGCAACTGATGGCAATAATTGATTATCTTTGAAGCGAATGAACAAACATCAGGGAACGAGCGATCGTTGTCTGTGTGAAATTGAAGAAATGACTTTTTGAAAGAACGATCCTTTCAAGCGGAAAATACAGCAGTCGATGTTTAAAGTAATAAAGGCAATCACGGCTTAGTTGGTTATGTCGACCTTATGCCGAAGTATAATATCACTAGAATCTTTATACCTACAATAATGTTGGCGCTCGCTTAGACACCTTTAATTCAATATTTTAAGTTATATAATTATCGCCAACTCCATTTAAAATTATAGCTGAGCATCCTAAACCAGTGTGTCGACTCCGTGTAAAAGAACATGAATCATAAATTTTACTTAACTCAATGAAATAAAAAAAAATTATATTCAGAATGATGTTGAGTCAGAATAAAAATAAGAATTTATTTCACTGAACAATCCGGTTCATGGTCCGCAACCGGTTACAGCGTACCGTACATTCATGCAATTGAAACAATTCACAAGAACACATAAATCATAAATCATCACTATACTAATGGAACCGACGACCTGCAATACACTGTTACAGAGGTCGTCATCATCGACTTCCTGCTTGTCCCATTTTCGACTGGCAACACTAGAATTGATAATTGAAGCAAATGACAAATACAGTCATTGAAGGGAATTAATTGTCCGTGGAGAAGTAAAAGCTCAGTTGAATTACCTTTTCTGAAGCCAGACTGGATTTCTGGGAGCAGGTTGTTAGTTTCAAGGTTATGACGTCATCTGAAGAGCGACTATTTCTCAATAAGCTTCGATATGAATGAAACGTTAGCGATAGAACTGAAGTTGACTGAATTATTGCTTTAATCGAGCCCTTCGCACTTGAGAACAGGAACCAGCTTTGGTTAACACGCTGGCGTAGAGAGCGAGAGGTAACAAGTTCGAGCCTCCAATCAGTGCGGACATGCCTTGTAGGCTGCTGTTTGCGCCGATCTGTCAGTTCTGTTAGTGTATTTAAGATTTATGTATTCTATGATCTGCGTTCGTGTCAATTGTTTCAACTGGATAATTGTGCACTGTAACACTGTAACCGGTTGCGGTCTGTCAACCGGATTGTTCAATAAACGAGAAATTATTATTATTTCGGCTGAAAGTGTAAGGTAGAATTGGGTCAGTTTAGATACCTTTAAATTCCTGTCAGAAACTCTATGTATACTTCTCTGTTTCAGTTAATCTAAGATCATCATCTCTAAAAATACAAATAATTATTGTAAGACGGCCTCTTTCAAGTTGTTAACGATTGAGCATTGATGAAACTGTGAAGCTTCATTCAGACACCTTTTGACGGTGTTTTTAGGATTCCAGACATTTGGATACGCTGCATTGTATATTTTTTTGGTATTGTCGTCAACGGCCATTGAGGTTGTAGGATGACGTTAAACTTTGGATTAATACTAATAGGTCTAATCTTGGTCCAGTTATTGTAGAGCAAAGTAAGAAAGAAATCTTGTTCAACGTGAACGGCCTTGGCGGCCAAAAAGCAGAAACTAAACATTGAAAATTAAACACCCTTTTTTACCAATCTCGTTTTGCTGCTTTTCTTCCCAATTTCTCAACAACTGCAAAAATTCTCCGTTTGTATAAAATCTCGTAAAACTTTTCTTAGGCTCGCTTATTTGACTACTTTTTGGGAGGCGACAGTTGAAACAATTTCTACAGAAGGGGGGTTGTTTAAAACTGTTGACTGAGACAACTTATTCCAAAGTGAGGTACCTTAAATTTTGGGGTAAAGGGCCTCTATATATTTTAATATTATAGTATGCAAATACTTTTAAATACCAGAGAGTCTATATTCATAATATTATACAGCTCGCATATTAGCAGAGCTTTCTGTATGCATGTAATTAAGAATAGTTAGCTAATGCGCAGTGACAATTATGGATTTCAGCAGGGATTACCTGTTGTTTTTTTCAGAACCGAAAATTGTCGTTTCAAAACACAAGAGCCGATTTGCCCTAATCTCCTCTTTTCATCAAACCTCCATCAGTTGCTGACACCATCCACCATTGTATCAGTCCAATCATCCCCCTACTTTCTCCATGGTTTTCACCTGAGACCAATTCTGATCATACATAAAAACCATCTTTGGACAAAGAACTCCTATCCAACTATCGTCCAATCTCAAATCTGTCATTCTTATCCAAACTCTCCGAACGGATTGTCCTCTCTCGTCTCAACAGTTACCTCATCTCCAACAATCTTCTAAACCCAAACCAGTCTGCCTACACTAAGCATCACTCTACCGAAACACTCCTGGCCTCGCTCTACAACAAACTTGTGATGGCGATAGGCCGTCAACAAGTCTCTTGTCTGTGCCTCTTAGACATCTCTGCAGCCTTTGACACAATAGACCATGCTATTCTTCTCAATCGCCTCTCCTCTGTCTTTGGAATCTCTGGCACTGCCCTCTCATGGATCAAATCATACCTTTCCTCACGCTCTTTCATCGTTAGCGCTTCTGGTCACTCGTCTAATCAACAAATCCTCACCTGTGGTGTCCCTCAAGGTTCAGTCCTTGGTCCTCTCCTGTTCATTCTCTATACCTCCCCACTCAGCAAACTCATTTCATCATCCTCTGCTGAACACCACCTCTATGCCGACGACACTCAATTATTCCTATCTTTCTCCCCTCGCTCCTTCTCAGACGCACTAAATCAGCTACGTAACACCATCACTCAGATTTCAGCCTGGATGACCGCTAATCTGCTCTGCCTCAACCCCTCAAAAACAGAATTTCTCATCATTGGCCTACGCGAGCAATTAAACAAACTAGACTATCCTTCTGACTTTTCTCAAACAGACCCAACTCTTCCTACGCCATACTCTTCTCCTGTCCGCAATCTCGGGGTCATTTTTGACAAAAACCTTACTTTTTCTGACCACATCACCCAGCTATCCCGCACCTGCTATATGCACATCCGCGACCTCCGTCGATTGCGTCCAATTCTAAATTACAAGACCGCCTGCACAATAGCCACCTCAATAGTTCATTCCAAACTCGACTACTGCAATTCGCTCTTCCATGAAATAGATTCTCTTCAAATTAAACGCCTGCAAACTATCCAGAATGCTCTTGCCCGCGCAGTCACTAAGACTCCCAAACATCACCACATAACCCCTGTTCTCAAGTCTCTTCATTGGCTAAAAGTTTCTCAGCGCATCCATTACAAAATTGTTTCTCTTACCTACAACGCTCTTCAAACCTCTCAGCCCTCCTACATTCGTCAACTAATCACCATCCAACCACACAGGTCTACGCGCTCATCATCATATCTTTCTCTCTCTCGGCCTCCAGTATCATCCTCTCTGAAATTCTGCGACCGCTCCTTAGTCTATGCTGCACCAGCTCTTTGGAACGGACTCCCAACATACCTCCGCCTGTTCGCTCACCCTCCTATCTCTCCTGCAGTCTCACCTCCAAATTCAACCTCTCCTCCGCTTGCACTCTCCTCTGCTGCATTCCATTCACGACTGAAAACCGAACTCTTCAACCTATCCTATCCAGATTCCAATCAGGTTCCATCACCTAACCACCACCATCACCGACAACCACCGTAGCACCACGCTGTCTCCTCGGCTTGACCTCCCCGGATTTTGACCTGGCACCGGAACGAAAACGGCAGCTCTGGCTATTGCGGACTTGATTTGATATAGCGCCGGTGAATAAGCTGGTCTCCCTGACGTGGCTTTTGTGGGCGCTGAGAAATTCTCGAAGATTTACATTACATTACATTACATTACATACATAAGCAAAATTGATTGCATGCCGAGAACGATTTTATGTTTGTTGAAAGTACATGTGCATATTGACAATGTTTAAACCGGAGTATGATTTAATACATCTAGCGTTTCATGATTATATATTGAACAGAGCAAAATAATAAAAAAGGTGTCTAATAAGAGCAATATACAAGTGTTCAATTTACTTCGTATAGCGGTTGAGATCCATTTATTTTTTCATTTCATAATTTTTATATAGCGCCTTCAACGTAGGCTACTCAGAAGCGCTCCCGGCCCAACCACGGCTAAATAAAACAGTTTTTATGTTCTTTTATGGAACAGAGTGGAGTGACCTCTGGGAATTAGGCGCAGTGTAACAGGTAGACCATTCCAAGCTGTAGGACCTGCAACAGAGAATGAACGACGCTGTTGGATAGCAATAATTTATATTCGTTTTTAATGTTAAAAGACAATCTGCCATTAACGCAGAAATGTTAACATGAAAGATAATGAATAATTAAAGTCCATGGTTCAATTAGTTAGGCTTAAAGTAAACTAGTAAATATTTTTATATAATGACCGTGGTACATGTATAAACTGAGAATTGTCCTTTAGTGGGAGGGTATAGTTGTGTTCTCTAGATCTTAGTTGGTGAGAGGAGGGGGTCGGAGAGGAGGTAGGAGTTGGTGAAGTACATGTTTGGGGTTGTGTATAATGGAGAAGAGGAGTTTAGGCGTTTTGCTCTTTTCAGAAGTTTTTCGAGGCGTTCTCTGTCAGAGGCCAGGGTGAGGCCCCACCAGGATGGGGAGGCATAAAGTAGTTTAGCAACAGTAGTGGCTTTGGTAACATTATGGATGGACGAGGAGGAGAGGCCATGGGTTTTGATATTTCTGATGGCATAAAGGGAAGAGGAGCAGTCCGCGAGCGGGGAACCAGAAGCTCAGCTTGGTTCACCGATCGAAGGGTGGATCGACGCTGAACTCCCTAGGTGGAACAGCGCTCGTGAATAAGCCGGTGCCCCGCGCTTGGCTTTCCAGTGGCGCTTTAGAAATGGGGAGATTACGATTACGATTACGATTACGAACAACAGAATTCTCGAAGATATGGTGGAGCTGGCTCACTGTGTGTTTCTCCGTGATATTATGTTTAATTCTCTTCCCAACCCTTTTGTATTCGCGAATCTCTATGTGTCCCTTTTCAACCCACAGATCAGTTTGAGGTTACACCGCTGCCCTTTATGTTAAATAAAAATCTCTAACTAAATTCAAAATAGGTTCGATTGAATAGATTCATTTTACTGCGTTAGACAATATACTTCTGGCAATTAGGCAATCGTTGATTTCTTTAAAATTAAATAGATATGCAAGAAACGTGCGTACCTTCTGCAAAATTCTTTAACTGCAGATATACGGTGCTAAACAACATATTATACGATCAGAGACACCTTTTATTTCTGTAAAACTGCTATAATATATAATATTATATTTCTCGAGTTGTTCAGGTTTTATTAAACCATAAAACAGATTCAGAATCCAATCAGTTGTTCTTCAAGATCGTTGTTATTTTTGCACACAAACGCATAATGGGCAAACAGACAAACAGGCAAACCAAAAGACAAACAAAGACACAGACAGACAAAGAGAAAGACAGAAAGTGAGACAGACAGACAAATAGACAGACAGACGACCACAGGCGGAATCCATTTACATAATGCAAACATTTTACGTATATCTATGTGATGTACATAAATGCACCATCGTGCGACTAGATTATATACGGGTACAATCAGGACTTGAAGTGTGGCTGGACGGTCATTGCCGGTGTGGCATGAAATTAAGTCCGGCATGAAATATTGTCCGGCTCCGCCCACTTCCATTGTCAAGACAGTATTTCATGCGGCCTATGTATGAGATATTGTCCGGCATGAAATCGTGTCCGACTCAGCCGTTACATATATGCCATTGCTCACTAGCCTAAATAGCCTACAAAGCACCACTCACACAAGTGGACGTTGGCGCCAAGATAAACCTTGCAGCGCACGTGTAGGGAAAGCCGTTGCTAAATAGGCTACCGAGGTTCCATTGTTTGAAGCCAATGAATTTGAAACCTGGGCTGCGTTGCTACCTCCTCTCCCCACGCCTCCCCTCTTGTTTCCCTATTGAATTCAGGCAGCGCCCGACCCTTCCACACCTCCCACCCAAACTTTGGCTGACAGGCCCAGTTTCTTTAAGGCTGTTCTTCACCGATGGCAAACTTGCATCTGGCCATCAACAATACGTGGGCTCACTGTGTGCAACACTGAGGCCCATGGAATTGTTCGACAGTCGCTGAGATCGTGGCAAAGTCATGGAATGTCAGTTAGCCGATGCCCGCGTATATAGGACAAATTACTCCAGTGGGCCACCATCCGAACGACGAGGCAGGCTGTCTGGGCTACGACTAGGCTAATAATTTAATTTGCCCTATTTGTCATAATTATAGCTCCCAATTTTTATGGGACGTTGGAATTATTATTTTACTTAAGTATTTTAGGTCTTTACTGGAAACGATGTGGTTACTGTTAATAACAAGTTCCAAATATAGATGTTGATGTCTATTATTAGATGGACAGGCTGCGCTGGAATTGTTATCTTTGGTATTTTATGTCTTTCCCGGACAAGATTTCATGATGCTTTAGCTTGACAGTTGCTATCTGATGTCATCGGTCACATGAACCAATGACAACGCTTTCCGGACATAATTTCATGCCGGACAAGATTTCATGCCACACCGGCGTCCATGCGCTTATTTCAAAATCTGAATGCCGTCCTGCCAATTATTGGCCAGCACAGTCTAGAAATGTAAGGGACGTCCAGACACTTGTTTTTCCACACTTTAAGCACTGGAACAATGATACATAGACGCACATACACACGCATGCAGACACGCACACAGGCAAACAGAGGGACAGACACACAGACGGACATACACAGACGAACGCACGAGAACAGACAGATATTAAAGAGTCGCAACCGATTAACGATCATCTTTCAAATCATCGAAGCTATAATTATGCAATCGAAATTCATCATCGGATACAAGTTCATAACAACAGCTTTACAAGTACAACATCGACAATAACAACAAGTGCAACAGTAGCAACAGCGACAACGAGAACAACGACAGCAACAACGACAGCAGCACCAGATGTAGTGTTGTTTTCGTTAACGAAAACGAAAACGAAAATGGTAATTAACGAAAATGAAACGTTTTCGTTAACGAAAACGAAAACTAAAACTAAAACACGCTGACAACGAAAACTAAAACTAAAACGAAATATGCAGCAATCAAAACTAAAAGTAAACGAAAATTGATCAAACGAAAACTAAAACGATAATTGGCCAAACGAAAACTAAATAATTTGCTCGTATTTTCACCTTACTTTCCTTATTTGTGCGTATTGTGCAAATGGCGTATTTTAGTATTGTGAGGAAGGAGATTACTCACAAGTGGGTCGTTTTATCTGTATACCTGGGGTCATAATATGGCTCTGAACCTGTCCAAGCCGGTTTGGGGATTGGGGGCTATTAATATGCAAATCAGAGTAATGCAGGGCAGTGATTGTCTGAGGAAGCCTTGCAGGGCTGACAGGCAGGGTGACCAGTGGAGTTAGGTAAGATATGATTGGCCAGTGAATAGGGAGAAACAATGGTGAGGCACGTGAGAGTCAACAAAGGCTGTCCGCTGGAAGGAAGACTGTTTTGCTGTGGCTGGCTATGAAAAGTATAGTCATCTCTGGTGTAGATAAGAGCCTACTCAGCCTAGGATTGCCCTTCCAGAGAGAAACCAAGAGAAGTCCCTGGCCAGGATCTGATTATATCCAGGGTGAAATTTATTAGTCTAGGAGAATTTCTGTAGCAATATATTTTGAGGTCAAACAAGGAAACGGACCACTTTGTTTGACCCGAGGTAAGAGTAAGTCTTAAAGTTTACAGTCATAAAATATTCTCATTGATATGCTTTGCCTGTGACCTTTATTTAATTGTGTAAAATCCTGCTAGAACTGCGTGAATAGTCGCACAATAGCATATTATTCTCATTCATTCACTTCACCTTACAATATTCCATTTTGGGAAGTTTAATTCTTTGCATTCATATATCCAGACTAGTGTTATCAAACGTTCTAGCGCATGATAGACTGAGTGGTCTTTGGGATGATAGCGGGCATCTACCCTGCATCCTACATTGTACCTGTTCTTCACGCCAGTGATGCTATCATTATTCTATGGACTCCACATGCATAGCAAAAACAATAATTCCCTCGGCCCGTTACCTGGGATATCAAAGAGTGATAAAAACTGATAAATGCACGGGTAGGTAAAACTATATAAAAACTGTAACTGGAAGAAACAAAATTATTTGAGAACTTGAAGTAGAAGTAAAATTGCTTCAGGCAGAAGTGAATAAGAACCAGAAATGAAATTATTTGAGAACTAGAAGTGGAAGTAAAATCCCGTCAACAGAAGTGAATAAGAACTAGAAGTAGAATTAATATAAGAACTAAGGGACACTATAATTATTTACATGTACGATCAGGGTTGATACGTAATTTTGACCTTCCTGTGGTGAACAACTGCATATATATCGTTGTCATAAAATTTTATATTAATTCCAAAAAAGTTATGAACTATAATGCTGAGGTATTTATCAATTGGGCAGCAAATGACATTTCACATAATGATCACGTTTTATGTTCAGCACATCTTCGTATTGATTTGTATCAATATAGTTTATTCAAGGAACGAAACGGTATTCACTGCTAAAGAGTGTGTAGCCCCAGATTATTAAAGCTAAAACTAATATTGGCATACTAAAACTAAAACTAAAATTGGCATACGAAAACTAAAACTAAAACTAAAATTGATCCATAAAAACGAAAACGAAAACTAAAACTAATATTCAGCAACAATTAAAACTAAAACTAAAATTAAGACTAACAATCAAAACTAAAACTAAAACTAAAATTGGGGCAATATTAAAACAACACTAACCAGATGTTGCAATAGCGTTGATTGTCGTTGTGTATTATAGTTCGAGCCACTACTACAATAGTGTTATAGTTAACATGTGGAATGAGTCTCTGGACATTAATGTTTGCGTCAATTATCTTGAGTAGAGCGGAGCATTTGAAGGTGTCTAAGAAGGTCATTCATTCTAAAAGCAATTGATTTCACAGCGACACCTCACGGCGGCCAGACGTTGTCTTCAACCTAAACAGCACTCTGTCGTTAAAAAAGAAGCGTAGCGTGACCTTCTTCATTTTACCCAAGCAAGTATGATAATTGAATTTTGGAAACAGTTGCAGTTGCAACAAACCTTTAAATTCTTGCTACCGCACCATATAAATATCCGCTCACGCACTTCATTAACCAAGCTCTAAAAAAAAACTTCGAAAGAAGAAAGCTCATAAGTGCTGTAATATGCCGAGCAAATTTCTGTCCAGGGTAACGGCCTCTGTTGTCATAGACCCTGGTCAAATCGGATCCATCCATCATTGTCTGAATCGTTAATCGAAAACTGTGTTTTCTATCAAATGTTTAAGTACAATAATGATATTTACAATGAAATATTGCATTAGTTTCAACCAATTCAATCATGAATTCTTGCCCATCAATCCAGCTTTTATTTAATCAACTATAATTTCGTCAATCCATATTGCATTTAAGTATGAATTCTTTACATCAATCCATCTTCTATCAAGAAAACTATTTTACTCAATCTATCGTTTACTCAATCATGAATTCTTTTCATCAATCCATCTTCCATTTAGACAACTATTTTACTCAATCATGCTTCTTTTTAATCATGATTTTTTTCAGCAATCTATTTTCTATTTTAATCACGAAATCTTTTCATCAATCGATCTTCCATTTTGATAACTATTTTCATCGATCCAGCTTCTATTTAATCATGATTTCACATTGTGAAGCAACTTCTATTAATACAACTGTTTTCATCAATGCAGCCTCTATTTCAACATCTATTTTCTCTGTCCAGCTTTTATTAATTCATGAATTCTTTTCCACAACCCATCTTCTATTTAAACAACCATTTTAATCAATCCGGTATCTATTTATTCATAAATTGTTTCATCAATCATACTTCTATGTTAGCAAGAATTATTTTCTTCAATTAAATTCCTTACGTTTGTTCCTCGATAAGACGACCTTTGATCAAACAGACTTTGGTGCGTAATGATTTGATGAGTTGGCCTTGATGAGCAATCCGTTGATGAGTGGTCTTTTGATGAGTGGCTCCTTGATGAATCGTTCTTTGATGAGTAGTCCTAGAACCATCTCCCCCATCATTCAATCTTTTTTGCAACATCAGTTTCAGGGATACTTCAATGAAGCCAGTTTTGATAATTCAGAAGTAATAAGTGGAATTGTGGAGTGGATCCGATTTGACCAGGGTCTATGACAACAGAGGCCGTTACCCTAGACAGAAATTTGCTCGGCGTATTACAGCACTTAAGAGCAAGGTACTGGACCAAAGTCTGAACGAAATGTATTATTTATCCACAAGGAATCTTAGATTTTAAGGTGTTCAATAAAACACCAAATGTATCTCGCATTATTAAGATTATTCGACGATAGCTTTCCGCTCAAAGAATCGTAAACGATGATATTACTTATATTTGCTCTTGCATTATGGGATATTTATCAGCTGTTTTCTTAACGTCGATGTATCATCGTAAGATGACTAATTTAACATATTTAGTTATTTTAGAAATATTCACACAATTGGAAGTCTATAAGTTTCGTGTGAATGTTGCTGTTCTGTTGCACGGTGACTTAGGATTACACTGTTCCTAATTTTATCCATGATTATTGGGGAAACTATGCAAGCCCGATTCCCCAGAAGCGCTATATAAAAACTCGAAATTAATATTTGGAATAATGATAGTCAATCTTTTTAACTACATCGTGTAATTCTTTGACTTAGTGACCGGAAACGGGAAATCTTGGAATTTATACCAAAAGCGTGACTTATATATCTGAAAGAATAGCAAATTTTAAGGTGTGCAATAAAACGTCCAATAAAATATGCAGTTTTAAAGATGTATGCTTTCCGTTCATAGAGTCGTTAACGTTGATCTTACTTATATTTACACTAACATAGTAAACAACTGTTTTCAACGTCGCTGAATTATAATAGGATGAAAAATGTGATATTTAATTTATTTTAAAAGCATGCGTACAACAGGAGGTCAATAGGTTCTGTTGAAAGGGAACTTGGGATTAGCCTACATAGATAAAAATGTTATCCCTAATTATGGGAAAACTATGCAAAGCGCTATATAAAGACTCAACAATAATAAAATGGTCATTAATAATCAATCTTTAAATACATTAGGTAATTCTAATTCTTTGACGGGATTCGGAAAATCATTGGAATTTTATTATTAATCAATCAATCAATAAATTTCACAAACTGTTGAAGGCTGCTTTCTTCGCTTGATCTCGGTCGGGAGTGCCTCTGAGTAGGTACATTGAAGTGGCGCTATATAAATTACGATTGATTGATTGATTGAATTCCTGAACTCACTGAAGTAGCAAAGACAAGTAAACTGTAAAATTGCTTTTCATTCAGAATAATGTTGATAATAATAATAATAATTTCTCGTTTATTGAACAATCCGGTTGACAGACCGCAACCGGTCAAAGCAGTTCTGCTAAAAATAAAGATAGCCCCTCCCACTTCTGGCTTGGCCGAATCAGAAGTGATCCAGCACATAGGCCATTAGTTAAGTTACCGAACCCACTGCTGTAAACCCGACCTGCGTGTCGTGCTACAACAGTGGGCCGTATTTCGTATAACCTTTACATGTAACCATTCTGCGGTGTGTCAGATTGAGCTATTAAACGAAGATTTTAAAAAAGTTATGCAATTGGAACAATTGACAAGAACGCAGCACAAACCACAAATCACACATCACAACCGACGGTCGTCATCGTCGCCCTCCTTTTTATCCCCGTTTGGACTGGCAACACTTGAATTAATATTCGAAGCGAATGACTTTCAATCATCGAAGGGATATATTTGTCCGCGGTAGAGCCTAAATAGAAATTAAATTGTATCGATCGTATTAACACCTTTTTTTCAGGGCTTCAAAGATTTATAAATAGGCCCAGTTGCACAAATTATTCAGCACAGTAAACCTAAAAAATCGAAAGAGTTTTAGTTTATCAATTTAAATTCCAATCGAAATCAAATCAAAAGTATTGTTCCCAACATTCTGCAAGACAATGACCGCATTGCACAATAACAAGTCCATGCATGATTTATAAGAAATTCAGTTTTGTGTTCCAATAAACTTTTTGAATAAGTAGCAGTCATAGGAGATAGTGTCGAAATAAGTAAATGGGAGCAACGGGCTTTCCAAAGGGAACACGTCCCGCAACGGCTTACCAAAGGGACAAAATGCCGCTAAAAGTGGGCCTATATTTCTTTAGTTAATTAGAATAATTAGGTATCATTTAACCTACTCAATAATGATCTAGGCGCTGTTGGACACGTCGACATTGAGGAAGAGAAATAATTTAAAAAAACGAAATAAAAGTGAGTTAACAGTTATTGAGTAGAACCGTCGTTAATTATGTTCAAGCAAAATGCGTTTATATAATAATTATTATAGACAAAGCTCCAATCATATTTTGCACGATTTAGACGACCGCCAACGATTCCTGTTTGGCGAATAAAAATCGCGAAGGACGTCATGAAAGTCGTTTCAGGCTAGCTCATAACACACAGACACCGAAGATATCTGCAGGTTGCGCGAAACACATTAGTCATGCTAGTAGTCTTGGTTAAAGATTTTCTGCAAGAGTCTGACAATAAGGCGAAGAGGAACATGGGCATTTTGAATAAAGATTTCTGACCCGATATCTTTCCTGAGGAACATGGGCATTTTGAACAAAGATTTCTGACCCGATATCTTACCTGAGGAACATGGGCATTTTGAACAAAGATTTCTGACCCGATATCTTACCTGAGGAACATGGGCATTTTGAACAAAGATTTCTGACCCGATATCTTACCTGAGGAACATGGGCATTTTGAACAAGGATTTCTGACCCGATATCTTACCTGAGGAACATGGGCATTTTGAACAAAGATTTCTGAATAACCAATTCTCAGTTTTCGCTTTGTAAATCAATTGTGTCACTAGTGCAAAAAATTGCATAAAGCAAAATGTAGTGTTTAAATAATATTCGTCACTTTTCAAGGAGGAAGTGACCCTCTTGCGCCTCTTTGCGGGCGCCCATGACAACGCTCGGTCCTCAGCCAAACTGACTCGCCATGCAATTGTGGCGGAAATCGCTGTTATACAGTATCCATTCACTTCTGCTGAGAATGTAAGTTAAGATATCGGGTCAGTTTATACACCTTTAAATTGGTGTCAAAAGCTATATGTAAAAACAATATTCTCAGTTCCGTTCAATTAGATGATTGACGAATTAAAAACCCTATTTTACCAATCTTGGTTTGCTACATTTGATGACAAAATGAAAATATAAATGAAAATGCAAATAAGTATATTATATATACTGATTCATTAAGTGTAGCAACATCTATAAAAGAAAATAAGTTATGTTCCCGGCCTAATTTATTTCTTGAATTTTTTAGATAATGTTAATAAACTTAAGAATAGTAGTATAGTCATAGCATGGATCCCTAGCCATATTGGATTATCTGGAAATGAAATGGCAGATACCCTAGCAAAGAATGGGCAAGAACTAACGGAAATTAATTCAACAAACTATCTAGAGTTGAAGGAAATCTATTCTTTAATAAGAAAATATGTTATTAATTTATGGCAAAATGAATATGATACTGAACGGAAAGGGCGATTTTATAAATCTATCCAGCCTTTGGTATCAACTGATATAAAATTTATGGACTCCATAAGGAAAAGAGAAGTTCAAATTACCCGACTTAGAATGGATGGTTTTGGTTTTTGAGCAGCGTTACATGAGCGACATTGGTTCCATCATATTCCTTGACCTCGAAAATGTTGACTTAGACCCTGAAATCATGATTCCATTGTGTACATTACTTCACCTATAGCCATTTTAAGATTCTGACCCGCCAATTTGTCCGCCATTTTGATTTTTTTGGCAGTGGTACATATATGTCTTTGATTCCATTGCATTCCTTCAACCCTATAATCTTAATTTAGAGCCTAAAACCGTCTTCCTATCACATACAATACTTTACTTTTAGTCATTTGAAGCAATTGGCTGCCATAGTGTCCGCCATCTTGTTTTTCCATGGAACCGCTAAAAATCCAGCTTCCTAACCGCGATTTTCGTTTTCAGGAGGGTCAAGTTAGTCTAGAAACACCAGTTAGAAAATTGTTACATGATTTGCTTCTAACAGTGCAATTTTCAAAATGCCTGAGAGTACTGAAAATCAATATGGCGTCCTTAAATCGTCCGGTAGAGGGCAGAAGACGTCAACATAGGAAGGTCAAATTTTTGTAGCAATTCTGTGATACCATGGTCAACTTTTGATCAATATTAGAATTAGAAATTCGAGAAAAAATGTTTTTTCACTCTGATTCACTTCACCCTAATGTTCACTGACGAAGCTAACGTTGATTTATATCGACGATTAATTTGTGATAAAACATTTAGCGTAATAAAGGTGTCAGAAAGTAGTCGTTTGTGTGCTTGTATTCAGTCATTGATTCGTTATAATAGTTCGATGCTGTATAACCACAATATAAAGTAAATAATGATAACCTATGCTAATCGACGATTATGACACTTTTGTATAAACAATAGCCGTTTACGTAAATAGCCCCGAAGCTTTAAATTCAAATTTAAATTCAAATGCACCGTTTCCACCTTCACGACAGAGAAAAATAACAATTGCAAAACACTCTTAATCAAGAGTGCTCTCTTTTACAGAGTCGTGTACAGACGCGCGGTCAGCGCTCTTACCGATGTAGTTAAGCGAGCCAGTAGCCTTGTAATAGCCCAGCGTTGTTTTAAATAGTACATGAAGACAGCGTTTTAAAAGAGAGGGACATTACATTTTGAAGCAAATACTATTATAGTATGCATGATGCTATTAAATACCAGTAGTCCTACATTCAGCCTAATATACACTGGACTGCGGTAGTGAAACATACTTACAAACGGCTTACAAAAAGAAAGAGCGTGAGAACTGAAATAACACTCTAACTGTCAACGTCAACGAGTCGTTGCTTCATTTGTTTTAACACAACGTCAACTTGTGCTATATTATGCATATCTATAGAAACCATTCACAACTTCTGTAAGAAGACTTCAATAGTAACAGAAGATTGTTTACCCGTTTAGCAATTCGCAGCCTTCCTGAATAGACGCGTCAGTTGATATTGACTTTAGAAATGTGTGGTTAAGCATGATTGCGAACGTAGGTGAAACATTGCAATTATAATGTTAGCTAAGTTCGAGATGGTTAGATGAGTCAAGTCAGTTGAGTACATTGTTCATAATAATACATTATTTGGACAGTTTGACGGCGGGGTCACAAATGTCGCTCCAAGTTTCTAGAGGTCACTAGATAGATAGCGAGAGGTAGTGAGTTCGATGCCCGTTGGGTGGACAATGGACATGCTTTGTAAATTGCTATTGGCGCCATGTATTGCAGGCTGTTCTGTTGTGTTAGTAGTTAAGTTTGATGTTAATTAAGACTACTGCATAACTTGTACATGTTTGCAAGCGTTACATTAAAGAAAATTACTATTATTATAATTAATAATAAGATTAATAATGATCAATCGTTTCAACTACTGAAACATCAGCTGATTGGTTGACGCAAACACGGGGTAGCTGCAATACATTTGAATTTTGATCGAATGCGCGGCTTTTATAACTGGAAGAATCTAAGATTTTACGGTGTTCACTAAAAACAACCAATATAGGGGAGACCGGGGTTATATGCACTCCATCGCCTCTATCGAAGCAAAGAGTCTGAATACTGGGAGAACCTTGTAGCTCGTGACGAAAAGAATCCGAAGCGTCTTTGGTCTACTATATCGGGCCTGCTGGGTCATGCTTCTCGCTCTTCAACCACACCAACTTTCGTAGCAGATGACTTTCTCAAGATGATGACTGACAAAATAGCTGGTCTTCGTGCTGGAATGACTGGTGCTCCTCAACCCGACTTCTCTCAAACGGACTGCAAATTCGACGGTTTTCGACCTATCCTTGAAGCTGATCTCCGACGGGTTATTGGCTCCTCGAACATGAAGTCGTGTGAGCTTGATCCGCTCCCACCGTTCATCATTGTTAATGTGCTTGATGACATTATTTCATTTCTTGTCTATATGTTTAATAGGTCACTCAGTGATGGATTTCTTCCTACATCTCAGAAACGTGCAATAGTATTTCCAAGGCTAAAGAAGCCTAACCTTGACCTTAATGTTTGCCAAAACTACAGGCCCATCTCTAACCTCTCTTACCTATCTAAAACTCTTGAGAGACTTGTTGCAGCTCAATTCGTCCCTTACTTGGAGCAATCTGGGCTTTTGCCTCCCACCCAATCTGGCTTTAGAAGCCACCACTCGACAGAAACTCTTCTCCTGTCACTTCTCTCGGATATTTACACGGCAATTGATAGATCTCAGCTCTCTCTTCTTGCACTCTTTGATGCCTCTGCGGCATTTGACATGGTAGATCATGAGCTCCTTCTGCAGCGTCTACACCTCTCATTTGGCTTATGTGGCACACCCTTTAATTGGTTTAAATCATACCTTACAGATCGTTCTCAGATGGTTGTCCTGGGTAACACTAGAACACCCTGGGTTAGAGTTGACTTAGGTGTCCCTCAAGGGTCGGTCTTAGGTCCCCTTTTATATATTCTTTTCACCGCAGACATCCCCTCTGTCCTCTATAAACACCAGGCCAGAGGTCATCTTTACGCTGATGATGTACAAGCTCTTGTACATGGCTTACCTTATGAGCAGATCTCTTTGGTTGAAAGGATGAGCTCTCTGTTGCAAGATCTCCACTTCTGGATGTCGTCAAACAAACTTAGCCTTAATCCTTCCAAGACCCAATTAATTTGGTTTGGAACCAAACAACAATTACATAAGCTTGATCTTCAATTACTGGCCACATTATTCCCTCATTTTACCTTTTCCTCTAGTGTTCGTGATCTGGGTGTCACACTTGATAGTGCTCTGACATTTACTGAACACCTGTCACTCTTGACCCGTTCTTGTTACTACCACTTGAGACGCCTCAGGGCAATAAGAAGATCTGTGTCCTCCAAGGTGTTTACAACTATGGTACATGCCTTTATCTCCTCACGAATTGACTACTGTGTGACTTAATGTGTAAGCCTCTTTCTGCAAGATCTTCACGCCCTCTTCGTTCTGCTGACCGCTTTGATCTATTTGTACCCAGATCACGAACATCATTAACCCAACACCGAGCTTTTGCTATTGTTGGTCCTTTAATTTGTAATCACCTTCCTTCTGAAATTCGTGGCAGGATTCTTGTAGGAAATTCACCTGCATCTTTTCGCTGCTTGAAGACTTTTCTTTTTTCATGGGCCTGTCACGCTGAGAGCGCTTCTGAATAGCTCTGCTGTGAGAAGCGCTTTACAAATGCTTTATTAGATTAGATTAGATTAGGTTACAATTTTCACTTTTTTGCAAATTGGCTGTTCCTCAGCACCTCAGTTTTCCTAAGACCAAGGGGGTTTAGTACTTCAATATGTTACACAGATATTGGTCACAGTAGATTGTGTTGATAGTTAATGTATTTTGAGCAATATTGGTTTTAGACAAGCGACTGGAATGTAACAAAAAAAAACGATAGTGGGGTTACATGTTACAATCCCCGGGGTTGCAATGTTACACAGGTAGAATTGACATTTTTACAGTAAATGTAGTGATTATTAAACAGGAACATCAATGACAAAAATAAACTGAACTACTAGTTAAATCAGAAATCAGTTAAATGGGTCTACTTAAGCTTAGGCCTATAGTCAGAGAACAGTTGTGGCATAGGCTACATAATAATCGTTTCCATCAGTGCGATTGCATATATATATATATATATATATATGTATGTATGTATGCATGTATGTATGTATGTATGCATGCATGCATGCATGCATGTATGTATGTATACAACTATACATGTATGTATGTATATATGTATGTATGTTTGCATGCATATTTGTATGTATGCACGCATGTATATAGGCGGGTATGTAATTATATATCTGCATAATCGTGTATATGTGTAATTGTGTATATGTGTATCATGTTTCATGTCCATGTATATGTAATCGTGTATCTGTAATTATGTTTAATGTTTGAATGCATGCATGTGTGCTATTTATGTGTAATACTAGACATAGATTGCATACATAACAAATGGCCTAGCGGCTATATCTTACGTATGTAACATATAGCCCCCTATATGTTACATATGTAACAAATAGCCCCTAGGCATATGTAACATATAGCCCCTAGGCACATCTTCGGAAACAAAAATATTTCACACATACAACTGTCAAGCTACATCACTAGTAATATTCTGTTTATAAACACATATCACTAAGCCACCAACACGCCGAATATGACCACCGAAGTACTACAACTGGCCGCAGAAATTACAAAAGTGCGCACTTGCCATTGAAAAAAATATCAGCTGAAAAAACCTTTTTTTACCCTAAATTGGTCACGCTGTGTAATAAATCAACAGCTCCGCCACTATACCTGCAGGACAACTCGGCGCATGCGCTGGAGCATAGACATATGCTACAGATAAGCAAACACCATAATTATATATGACCGTTGTAACATATAACCCCTGTAACATATAGCCCCGGTCTCCGATACATTCGCAGTTTTATTGTTGTTTGACGACAGCTTTTCGTTCATAGAGTTGTTAACGTTGATTTTAGAGCTACCTAATTATTATTTACTTCTGCGCCAATCAACTATTTTAACGGCGTTGCATCATAATAAGATAAAAACTTTAAATGCTTAATAATTATAGGCCTACTGTAGAAGTATTCACGCAAAAGGACGTTTGAAAGTTCCGTGTGCTTTCCATCTGTTGCAATGCTACTTATATTGTTCCAAATGTTATCCATGGTTATTGGGAAAACTGACAATCCGGTGCTTTAGATGACAATAATTAAATCTTTGAAGCGAATGGACTCCCATCAAGGAACGGATGATCTCTGTCACGTAGAATTAAAGAAATAAACTTTTTCAACGGAAAATGGAGAAAATAAAGTTTGAATAAGTTTTTAAAAACTCACCTTTAGCTGGGTAGGTCAATCTTAAGTAGAAGTATATCACTATAGAGTATTGAGAAACACTAACAAGCCTCCCTACCTTCAGTCACTATGCTAACTTCTTATCTTATGTATACATTCTTCCTCGTTGCAAAGCTGTCGTCAAACAACAATAAAACTGCGAATGTAGGGGAGACCGGGGCTATATGTTACAGCATGCGCTCACCGGGATCAAGTCTTTTAGCTGAACGCCGATGTAAAACAGATAATTATGGGTTCGCATGCATTCCATGCCTCAGCACCCAGGGAATGGAATCGATTTCTCTTTTTTCTTAGCTCAAAGTCACTTCCTTCCGTCAAAAAGCGGCAACCTCACTATTTTTCATTGGCTTTCAAGCACATGGATCTCTCTGCATCTTCTTCTCATATTCACTTAACATTTCGGTGCGACCTTGCGCGCGTTACAAATACATATAATAAGGATGATGATGATTGATTATCAGTAGCAAAAAGTGTTGTAATAATGCCAAACAACTTTTTGTCGATGGCAACGGTTTCTGTTGTTTGTTTGTTTGCGCACTTGTTATAGCGCCCCTTCAAGCTCTCTCTCTCTCTACTCAGAGGCGCTCCCGAATGCAGAGCGGACACTGCATCGGAGTTTCACGCCGAAGCGCTGAGCAATTGTGAGTGAAGGACTTGCCCAAGGTCCTTACGCGGCGAGGTGGATTCGAACCTCGAACCTTCCGGCTTCAAGGCAACGACGCCACCACTACACCACCGCGCCCCACATTGTCATAGGCCCTCGTCAAATCTTGATATATCCATCCAATACCCAAAACTTATTATGGCGTTCGCTTATACACCTTTAATTCTATATACCAGCATTATATAATTAGCACCAAATGCATTTAAAAGTGATATGGTTGTAAGTCCGATGTGCCTGTTTTTAGTATTATAACTGATCTTCAATGCAAATGCATCAGACCGCAAGATGGCGTTTAGCACAAAATATTTATACGTCGACTTCTTAGTAAAGAACCCGAATCTTTCATCAAACTCACTGAATTAGCAAAGGCAAAAAATTAGTTTTTCACGCAAAACCACGTTGAATCAAAATAATAATAAGAATTTACATTATTGAACATTCCGGTTCATGGGCAGATACAGAAATTTTGAAAAGGGGCAAAATTTTTGGCCTTGGGTCGAACAAATTTTCGTTGGTCTTATGCCAAAAAATCGGATGACTTTTTAGTCTTTCACCCCAAAAAAACTTCTAAAAACCCGTGGCGAATCCGGTTATTTGAAATCTGATGACTTTTTAGTCGTATGCTATTTTTTTCTCTCACCATCCTGTTCCCGCTGTATCGATTTAAAGCTTCTTGAAACCTATGCAAATCTCTGAATTGGGAGGCCATTGCCGGATTCACCCCCTCTGGATTGTTCCTGATACGGTTGACCTGGGGCGCGGTGGTGTAGTGGTGGCGTCGTTGCCTTGAAGCCGGAAGGTTCGAGGTTCGAATCCACCTCGCCGCGTAAGGACCTTGGGCAAGTCCTTCACTCACAATTGCTCAGCGCTTCGGCGTGAAACTCCGATGCAGTGTCCGCTCTGCATTCGGGAGCGCCTCTGAGTAGTGAGCTTGAAGGGGTGCTATAACAAGTGCACATACATACATATAATGGCGTTGAAAACGGGGCGAGTTAATTCAACGATCGTCTAAACACCTTTAATTGATTGCTCTATCGATCTATAAAGGAAACCAGCTGCGCGACTAAAACAGTACTACTGTCCTTTTCAAGACATCATTACATGTAGGTTTTAGCTGTCGTTAAACGGGCGGAATGATAACTGGATATGTGTATGTGCGCTTGTTGTAGCGTCCAGGGGCGGATCCAGGGGGGGGCCAATCCGGCCATGGCCCCCCCCATTTCAAATCACCATGGGACGTGGCCCCCCCCATCCATGGTGGACGAAAAAAAAAATCAGGGTGTCAGTCATGCACAGGAGAATTAATGTATAAATGTAATTAAAATCTATAATAGAAATAATATATATAAATGTAATCTAAGTCTCTCACGCAATTGCATTGTCTTAAAATAAAGCAACGAAATGAAACAATCTTATAACAGTATCCAACTATGATTTATGGCATACAATGTAAGTCAATCGTGTATATATTCGTAGTAAATTTTAAAAACATTAACACAAATAAACACAAGTATAACTAAGTACAACTAACTATTAATTACAAATCAAGTTAACACGAACAACAGTGTTTGGGATGTAATTTATTTTTTGCAGATGCCAAAAAATTTCAGGGCGAAACATGTTAAGTTTTTAGTGTAGTCTACATGTGCAAGAAAGTGCGGTGAATGATAACACATGTTTACTCCTTGTTTTTATTTATATCTTACTATATTTCATTCAGTAGTGGGAGTATTTTATTTATTTTAGCCTTAAAACGTCATCACTCTTTTTAGACGAAAAATTAAACACCTTTTTTAAGATTTCGCACGCATGACTACAAAAAGTTATCAGTTTTTTGCGATGCTAAATTGAACACCTTTTTTTGAAAATTTCGCACGGCAGAGTAAAAGGTCATCCCTCTTTTTAGACGAAAAATTAAACACCTTTTTTTAAGATTTCGCACGGATGACTACAAAAAGTCATCAGTTTATTGGGATGCTAAATTGAACACCTTTTTTTGAAAAGTTCGCACGGAGGAATAAAAAGTCATCACTCTTTCTAGACAAAAAATTAAACACCTTTTTAAGATTTAGCACAGATGACTACAAAAGGTCATCGTTTTTTGGGATGCGAAATTAAACACCTTTTTTTTAAAATTTCGCACGGAAGACTAAAAAGTCATCACTCTTTTTAGACGAAAAATTAAACACCTTTTTTAAGATTTCGCACGCATGACTACAAAAAGTCATCAGTTTTTTGGGATGCTAAATTAAACACCTTTTTTGAAAATTTCGCACGAAAGAATAAAAAGTCATCACTCTTTTTAGACGAAAAATTAAACGCCTTTTTTAAAGATTTAGCACGGATGACTACAAAAAGTCATTAGTTTTTGGGATGCGAAATTAAACACCTTTTTTGAAAATATCGCACGGAAGACTAAAACGTCATCACTCTTATTAGACGAACAATTAAACACCTTTTTAAAGATTTCGCACGCATGACTACAAAAAGTTATCAGTTTTTTGCGATGCTAAATTGAACACCCTTTTTTGAAAATTTCACACGGAAGAATAAAAAGTCATAACTCTTTTTAGACGAAAAATTAAACACCTCTTTTAAGATTTCGCACGGATGATAAAAAAATGTCATCGGTTTTTTGGGAAGGAAAATTGAACACCCTTTTTGAAAATTTCCGGCGGATTACTTAAAAAAATCTAGTTTTCGGGAAAGAAGTTTGTAAGTAAAGTCAATATTTATTGAGATCTTATGGCACTCTTATAAGCACTGAAAAGTACAGCTATTTTGTTAAGAGAATAGCTTAAAATGCTACCATTGCAATGTGAAAATTCAAAAAGTTTCTGGTGGGGAGGGGCATATCCCCTCCCCACACCCCTCCCCTACCACTCTCGGCGCTTCGCGCCTCATGATTGTCTTCAGACGGTGAATTATGTAACCCTCCGGAAACCTCAATCCCCCTAGAGGTGAGGGCTAAATTAAACTCTGGTTCCGCCAAAAACGACTAAAATAGTTAATCAGATTTCCAGCGAAAGATCAACAAAAAAATTTCCGACCTCAGCCCCAAAATTTTTTGGCCCCCCCCTTCGAAACGTTCTGGATCCGCCACTGGTAGCGTCCCTTCACAATTTATACTCAGAGGCGCTTCCAACTACAACTCGGACACTGAATAGGAGTTTCACGCCGAAGCGCTGAGCAATTGCGAGTGATGGACTTGCCCAAGGTCCCGACGAGGCGGCTTCAGGTGGATCCTGAGTAAATATCTTGAAGAGGAGCTATATAAATTATCAAAATGAATGAATGAATGAATGAATGAACGAATGAATGACTGAATGAATGAATGAGTGAACGAACAAACGAATGAATGAATGAATGAATGAATGAATGAATGAATGAATGAATGATGCTATTAAATACCAGTGGGCCTACATTCAGCCTATTTTACATTGTACAATGTACAGGTGAACTGCAGTTTCAATGTATAAACGCCGGTTAGAGCGCACAAGAACAAAGGCAGAGCTGAAGATATACACATTAGCAGCTCGTACTGTATGCATATAATTCAGAATAATAGTAAATTAGTCAATGCACTGTGACAATAATGTATTTTAGCAGGGAATTAGTTTTACGAAAGACTTTTCTACAGTTGTCATGTTTATTGTCATTTCAGCAGGCCTACAACAAAAAACTTGTTCCGTTTCAAAAACCAAAAGCCGATTTGTCCCACTCCCTGAACTCATCTACCCATCATCACACATCCAGTTGTAGGCCTATACACAATTAACTCACCATTGTATCCGTCCAATCGTCCGCCTACTCACTTTTTTATTTTCACCTGAGACCGATTCTGATCCTAGATCAAATTAATTGAAGCAGTGAACGGTTAATGATTGGTGGTAGGAGTTTGACGAATTTATTATAACCGTTTTACCTGGCTGTATTGAATAAATCTGGCGTTTAATGATTATTTATAGTGCAATTAAAACTAATAAAAAGGTTTATAAAAATATCGAGATAATTATCAGTTTTCAAGTATTTAGTATAGCGGTTGCTACGAATGCTCACGTCGACTTTCTATGTCTCCTTGATAATAATTATAAGTCTGATACTAAGGTTTCCAACTCTTTTGTATGTACGGACCCGTTTTCAACCAAAATGTCAGTTTGGGATTATACCACTGTCCTATATGAAATAAGAATATTCAACTGAATTCAAAATAGTGCGATTGGCACAAACGTTTGAATAAATTGTCACATTAATTTTTATGGCGTTAGACACTGTATATTTCTGGCAATTATAGGCAAGCGTTAATTTCTTTAATATTGGATTGATATGCAAGTTGTGAACTGCAAGAAACGTGCGTGCCTTCTGAAGTAAAGGCTTTTTCACTGCTGCAGAAATACGGTGTAAAAAGCGTCTTCTATAACTTCCCCGTTCATTTCAATGACACCATTTATTTCTTTTTAAAAGGCACTATAATAATAGGCACAGCTCAATTCGTTCAGCTCTTGAAATCCAACTGATGGTTCTATGGTCCAATCAGTTACACCTGATCATTGTTAGTAAGCACATAGGCGTATGGACAAACGTGAAAACAGGCAGACTGAAAGACAGACAAAGCGACAGACAGACAGAGAGCCATACAGACGACCACAGACATAATTATAATGCAAATAAATCAACGTATACCACCAGTGTGAGCTACTTAAAGACGCTATCATGGGAATATGAATATACTGATGCGTATATACGCACATGCACAAGCAGACAGACACACAGTCACACACACACACACGAGAACAGGCTGACATCAAAGAGTCGCAACCGATTAACGATCACCTTTAAAATCGTCAAAGCTAAATTTAATCTAAATTCATCTTCAGTCATGATTTAAAGTAAGTGAGTAAGTTTATTCTTTGATATAACCATCTGCAAAACAGTATTCTGTTGAGCAAGTGGCACAATGTCATATAGAATTCACATACGACATATAAAATCTTTCAAGACTAAACAAATTAATTAGCTCATAGCAACAACAACAACAAGAGCAACACGAACAGCAGCAGCAACAACAACTGCAACAACAGACCGGCGACGTCTAATGTTGATTAATGTTGCACAAATCAGTGTTGCAAATATAGCCTGCTGCCCTGCTCACCAACGCTAATAATTATAATAACACTCTAACAGTCTAACTGTCAACGAGCCGCGACTTCGTTTGTTTTAACACAACGTCAACTTGTGCTATATAAGTATATATGCATGCATACCTATAGAAACCATTCACACCTTCTGTTGTAAGACTTCAATGGTCACAGAAGATTGTTTACTGACCCTTTTAGCAATTCGTAGTCTTCCTGAATAAACGCGTCAGTTGGTATTGACTTTAGAAATTTGCGCTTCAGCATTGCGAGCGTCGGTGAAACATTGCAATTATAATTTTAGCCTTTAGTGCGAAATGGTTAGATGAGTCAAGTCAGTTGAGTACATTGTTACTAAAAATTAATCAAGACAGTTTGACGGCGGGGTGTTACATGCATGGTCACAAAAGTCGCTTCTAGTTTCTAGAGATCAATGAATTAATTGTTTGTGACAGAACCTGGTCTACAATAATATTATAGATGTCAGTGTCAGTTAACAGCTTAGCAATATCCTCATGTGTGAACATCGAATGAAAAACTTCTGAAGGTTGTCATTCGCTAGGATTGACTACAATGAATATGGTCTCAAATTAATATACAGAATTAGTTTCAAAATTACGTAAATTACCTAATATTCGGAGTGGCTTGGTCCTGCTGAGCCATAAATTCCCCAATGCCAAAGTGTCATTGTAATCGGAATGGTAAACTTAGAATTTCTAGCCACATGACTGTGGTCAACATAAATGTGTGATTTATCATTATAGGGCACGTGGTTGGGCTGTTCAAATTTGATCGTCCTACCCGAACCTCTGCTAAAATATATATTCAGCTGTTCTCCCTATATCTATATCTATATCTATATCTATATCTATATCTATATCTATATCTATATCTATATCTATATCTATATCTATATCTATATCTATATCTATATCTATATCTATATCTATATCTATATCTATATCTTTACCTATCTTTTTATATATCTATATCTATATAACTATATCTATATCTTTATCTATATCTGTATATATATATATATATCTATCTATATCTGTCTCTCTCCGTCCGTCCGTCCGTCCCTCCGTCTGTCTGTCTCTTGCTCCATATGTCTCTGTCTGAGACTGTCTCTGCATATGTGACCGTCCGTCCGTCTGTCTGTCTGTCTGTCTCTTCCTCTCCATGTCTCAGTCTGTGTCTCTTTATAATTATGTGTCTGTCTCTCTCTGGTCTCTGGATCTAAAGCGGCCATAAATTACGTCGACAGCTATCATGGGTGTGTCTTTTTACATGGCGCTCGTCAATAAGCTTGTGTCCTTCGCTTTAGTTCAGACATCAGCTGAGCGGCACTTTGCAAATGACCTTCACGACTCGTGAATGCTTTGTAGCAGATTAATAATAAGGTAATCCTTGTGCCTCATTGTTGGTCTCTGAGCTGAAAGTTTTTATGAACGCTATGTAAATCTCATAAATGAAAGAATGATTGAATCCGAAGTACCGTTGAATACGGGTCGAAGCCGAGCTTGCCATTGTCTGCAATACAATAAAATAACACAATAGGCCTACAACAAAAGCAATGCGTTGCATCCCCATCCTTCCTTCACAAGTTGGCTTACCTATACGCACGACTATGCCACCAAACCTGGATGGCTAACTGTAGCAGCAATTGTTAGTGAAGGACTTGAGACTCAAGGTCCCAACGGAGTAACCGTCTCAAGGGAGGAAGGGAGGGAGATCGAACCCCGAATACCATTATGGACTACTAACCCAAAGGTCTAAACAATCGCTAACCTCTCCTCCTATTGGCTGCAATGGATTGTAAACACGAATCAACGAACCGTTTAATGAGTTATTGGGTCGATAAACAGCTGAGCAGCTACAGTGTAGTCGTGCGTTGATTGTTGGTGTGCATAGTTCGAGCCACTACAACTACTACAGTATTATTATTATTATTATTATTATAGTTAACACGTGAAATGCGTAGACATTAATGTTTGCGTCAATAACTTGAGTGGATAATTATCTTACGAGTAGAGCAAAGAATTTGTCGTACTTGTTGGAATCTTTCTCTTTCAACTGTCGTATTACTGGTGACATTGAAATGATGGATGAATCGGAATTTATCGCAAAGATGTTGGAAAGCTTCAAGTAAGTCGTTTATCAATTTCACTCGATTAATTGCTGTAATTGGTCAGAGAATCGTATCTTTAAAAAAAATGTAGGCCTAGATCGTCTCTCACAGAATAGACTTTGCCTTTTATAGCGTGTGAACTATTCTGAGGCGCCTTAGACAAAGAAAGCATCTTAGACTCTCGAGTGTTAGGATGCGATGTAGAGTCCAGCTATGAGCTAAGACCGTAGATCAGGGGAAGGCCATTCCATGGGGAGGGACCTATCACAGCAAATGCTCGAAGACAAAGCACACCGACTACGTGGGACAAAGAGGAGGTCAAGACGGTAGATAGAGTGAGAGCACGGTACAGATGTTGCCGAGAAAGAACTATGTATATTTATGTATAATATTACTATAGTCGGATAGATGTTTGGGGACAAATTGGAGTCCCGTTTAAGAGGCGCTATGCAAATTCTCGTAACAAATGAGTGATTGAATTGCAATAATTGTATAGTTAGCATCTTTTATTGCTTCGGGAACTAATAGACAATGTATAGCGCCCAAAATCCAAGCCACAGTGATGTCAATGTCGACAAAATCAGATGGCGATGATGACGACGATGAATTATTTCTTGTGACATTCATGCTTTGCTTTTTGCAGCGTATGAACCGTCATTTGATATTTTCGCGCCACATAAAGTTATCACTAAATAATTAGATTCAGAGTTTAACGGCATAAATAATTATGGCAACAAACGGCTTTCACGACGACTCAAATTATTTTGGCATATTAATTTATTTAGCCCAAGAGTCCGTCAAGTGAAATCTTAAAAACTGTAATGTTTTGTGATAATAACTTATTGTTGACTTATATTGCTTAACACTTTTGCTGTGTCACGACATCGACGATGATTCATTATTCTCGTGTGGCGATGTTATTTATATGGCATTGTGTAGAATAATATAAGGTGTCTAACTGACCCGTATTACACCTGATTTGGATAATGAGGGTTACACTTAAAGAAGTCTGTAGAAAGCTAAATATAAAGGAAGACTTAATGTAGAGAGCTATGAAGAGAAACCAGTCTATTCTCTCGATGCACATAAATATGTAGAATGAATGACGACAGAAAAATGGGTGTGTTGCTGGGTATTATGGACAGCAATGGGAGGAGACGAAGACCAAACAGGAGTGGAAAGATGACATCAAGCAAGCACTGGTGCAAACGAGACCCATCATTCAATATTATTTTCTGCATAGGGTCGAGGGGTGGTGGAGGGGGGGGGGCAAATGGCAATAGACCTAGAAAATTTTTATGATATTCGCAATGAACACGTGCGGGCTCTCAACCCATGAATCATGATGATGATGACGTTGACGAGGACGATGACGTTGACGATGACGAGGACGATGACGACGACGATCATCGTCGTCGTCATCGTTGACGATGACGATGACGATGATGTTGACGATGACGACGACGACGATGATGATGATGTTGACGACGACGACGACGATGATGATTGCTGTCATTTGCACCGATGATGCGCTATAACGTTTGTTTGCTGCTGTTAAACGTCACTGCCATTGCAAAGATCATTGGTGCCGCACTCCTCCTCTTTTATCCAATCTTTGGACTGGCACTAATTGAGTATAGACAGCTGCGGAGTCGATACATAAGTGGAAATGACCTTCTACATGTACAGTGTGAAAATTATTGTGGCAAAATAACTGGTGGTTGGACTAAAATCCCCTTTGAATTTGGGTGTTAAAACCAGAATTTACTATGTGGATCTGAGAAAGACTGGGAGATTGAACCCCACCTCCACCCAAAAAAACGCAATTCTCACCCTGGCCTTCTATGTATAAGGAGCCTGCTGTTAAAATAAAGTACATTCAGATAGGACGTCAAAGAGATCGTCAGGCAGAGGCTACAGACAGACAGACAGACAGACATAGAGGTAGTGTGACAGACAAACAGACAGACAAAAGACAGGCAGACAGACAGATTAAAAGTGAGGAAACAGGTTGGAATAATATGAATTGAGTTGCGCAGTAATGGATGTGTAATGGCATGAATTATTTAATTTGAAACACTTTTGCAACTTTCTGCAAGACTTTATCGAAAATAATGAACTATTCAGGGTGCATTAACGCATTAAACCTGCGTTTTGCCTTTTTCCACACTAATCATATTGATTGTAGGATATCATTAATTAAGCACCTTTTTCTAGTTGGACCTCAATTATATAAGAGGTTGAATTTAGAAAAAAACAGTAGATTCGCGAAGACGATTCAGTGCTGTCATACTGAAACAACCAACTGAAACCTAACAAGTTGATAAAGAGTGAAAATAATAATCTACTTCGATTTCTCAAATCAAATCAAATCAATCTATTTTACTCTTCCGCTTGTAACAACAACAGGTACACCGAGTCAGAAACAAAAGTTACACAAAGCATCTCCAGTATCACCAAGTTGTTAGACATTAATCAATTCAATAACTTAATTAGTTAACATAAATTGTTCAGTGAAATGGCCAAGACTGGGATAATCTCCAAAGGAGTAGGCTAGGTAAGGATTGCTTAAACCTGGTGGTTCTAAAGTTAAGTGATGCCAGCGTGGACAATTATCCTTAGACCTGGAATGCCAGTGTTGCCGATACCATAACGATTAAACCCAGCAATTAGCCCGATCACTGCTTTAGTAGATCTTTCACTACATTTCCGCCACTGGTTGCACTCTACCAGTGCCAGTCCCAAGACTGGCTAAAGAAGGAGGGCGTCGCCACTGGTCTTTGTTGCCCCACAGTGACTTTAAACTGCAAAATTAATACTACTACTACTTTTTGCTTTAGTAGCTCTCAGCTCACATTTTGACCGACCGACTTTTAGCGCTGTATATCGCATTGCAGAAAAAAATCAGAATTGACCTCTAAAGTTTGCAACCATTTTTTCCACGCACAGCGGAGAGTTCTTTGGTCGATTTCCAACGTATAAAACAAACACGAGTTAATGGGACCAAAATGCAGACGACAATTTCCCGCTCAACATTGGCGGATATTTTTGCATTCTTTGTTGTAATGTTCCGCCCCTCTCATCTTATGGTAAATCGACCCGGACCACCACGGACTACTCTCACGGACAACCCTTCTAACTCAACGCAGCGCTCGTGAATAAGCTGGTGCCCCGCGCTTGGCTTCCAGTGGCGCTTTAGAAATTTCGAGATTAAGATTACGATTCTAATGAGTAGGCCCTTTTGACGAAGAAAACATTTGTTATAGTTATAAAATAAAGAAAGTTTAGTGGCGCAATTCCCGTCTGCCTTGACCACCTTTATAAGCTACCATTCTTTTGCTATATATACGTGACCTGGTACTAGATGGATTTAGATTTTGGAGACAGTCTATAATAAAAGTGGCCGTTGCACTCGACAGAGATTTGCTTGGCATATTACAGCACTTTTACACGGTGCTGCCAGTCGTCATATTGGTCGCATCTAGAAATATTCCTCTGCCTCAGTCTACATAAATGGCACGATGCCATGTATTCCACTCACTCAGCGTATCACCTATCTCTATGAGATTGGTGTGCTGGTTTAACTGTGTCTTTTAATACAGCATCTGCCTACCTGTGTGTGTTTTGTTGCCTGTATGTCTCACACACAACCAGTCGTTGAGCCATTCTTCTACCAATGATGGGTATTTCTTGTTCCCATCCATTGTTGTCCCATCCACCTGGAATTAACTTTAATTTAATGTGCATTTGCTCCATAGAAATAATGCCAATACATTTTAGAAGTTCTTTAAATCTTATTTCTTTTGTCGTTGCTGGGCTGGGAGCGCCTTTGAGTAGGTTTCATGAGGATCCGCCACAGATGAAATAATCGAATGATTGAAAAGTCATTTGTTTTAAACACCTTTATATAAATATCTATTCGACACTAATAACTCCCTGTTTTGTGAATTGCTTGCCTTGGTCTCAGAATCTTATTCTAATGGCGTCTTTCGCATGCTACATTGCTACATGTGTCCAGCTTTCACAGCATTGCCTAAACTCCGCCATTGGTTGCACTCTTCCAGTGCCAGTCCCAAGCCTGGATAAAGGAGGCGGACGACTCTAATGGTATTTGTTATCACACAACTGCAATACTAAGTTGTGTTAAAGATGTCATCATTATGCTGGCCAAATTTTCGCCGAGGGCAACAGCCTTTGTTATTATAAGCTGTCTTTTTATAACTCTGGATGCATATATTATGCTGTGTTAAAATATAATTCTTTCTCAAATTTGACCGAACGACCGTTAGCACTGTATCTCGCATTGCAGCTGAAGTGCTGAATAATGGAGTCATTAAAAGCAATTCATACTAAAAGTTGTGGACTGTCAAGGCCGTGTTTAACATAGGTAGGCCTACATTCGATGCACCGAATGACCCTGAGCCGAGAGGTTTTTTTGTCATTGGCCAAATGTCTTTTGCGAGTCTCAGTGTTACGTACTTAAACCTTTTGTAAATTCAGTAGACATTAATTTCACTAAGTTCACCAAAGTTGCGTGCTTGCTTGCTAACCCACCCAGCCGACAAACCACGTAGGCTATAGCCTATAATTGAACAGTGGATTTGTGTAAATGACTAATCTTGTAAGACTGCCGATCGGCACTTTGCCTCTGCTGTAACATTTTGCACCGACACTCGAAGAACCTTAAAGACCGCCCTGTGGACCGTTCAGACACAGCGGGAGATTTCATCGGCGAGGACGTATGCGTATAAAACGAACCAGAGTTATTCGGTTCCAAATGTCGACATTCATCTGCGTTTCGGTTGATGAAAGCTCCCGACGACAATAACGGACCCGCTTAACAATGGCGGCTATTCTCACATTTCATGATTGAATGTCTTTTCAGAAAATAGGACGTTTTGCCATAATAATCATACAGTTATCATACAGGTGGTGGTGGTGGTGGTGGTGGTGGTGGTGGTGGTGGTGGTGGTGGTGGTGGTGGTGGTGGTGGTGGTGGTGGTGGTGGTGGTGGTGGTGGTGGTGGCCTGGAGAGAACGAAAGCCTTTACATTGTCACAGAGCGAGTGAAAGGAACCATTAAGTCACCATGGACAGCAGAGTGCAGTCCACGGCGGCCTATGCAAGTGGAAAGAGGAAGACAAAGCCCACACAGATAAGAGGATGCCCTGATAAGCATCGCCACACCAAAGATGCAATCCTAAATGAGATGCGCTGCGGGAAAGGAAGCCAGTGCAAATGAGTCGCTCTGCAGCCCGGTGGACCCTCTCCATCCTCTCAATCCGCGTGAGACCTTCAAAGATGGAGGCGCAGTAGTCGAGGCGGTTCAGCACAATGCATGGACAAGAGAAGCTGCAGCTTTTGAAGTCAGAGAGCGAGCAATGACCCTGAGCTGCTTGTAGCAACCGGTGTGTACACTGTACATAATTATGCACAATGCGGGTCTGGTTTTCTGGTGCGGGAATTTAGACACATTCACTTTTTCTGGTGGGATTATACATTATCTACAATGTATGCAGAATCTCGGGATTTTGCCTGTGGAGGCGAAATTCACCCCCGGGGAGGAATTCCCCAAGATACGTCTAGATTAAACACTGTCCATGCTGTAGCAGTAGTCTTGCATATAAAGTGCTGCTGTGTTTATGGTGACAGTCCAGTGAATTGGGTATCCAGTGTGTCCAGTATCCAGTGTAATGCATGAAGAAGCACTGAGGCTGATGATGGTTTGCAAAAGCTGAGGCTCAAATATTATAAGGAGTGTTTATGTTGATAAATTATTGTGGGTCACAAGGTTGAACGGCGCCGAAGCGCATCTGGGCAAAGTGGACTGAAGTGCTGATTATTATCAGTCACACACACACACACACACACACACACACACACACACACACACACACACACACACACACACACACACACACACACACACACACACACATACACACACAAAGTAGGCCTGCACAACCATGGACTAGATTGTACGACGCCTGGGATTGAAACGGTGCTCAACACTGGATGCCAGCCATACCCCAGGGACCACGGTCAATTCAACCATTAAGCTTCTTGTGGTATTTCGAATACATTTAAACGGAACTATGTTTGAACGCCACAACAATTTCGCTAATGCATGCAGCTGTCATACATCAAATGGTGTCACTCTTTCAATTCTGGACTATGCCCTTGCGAACTAAATTCCACCCAGTGGTAGGCCATAAGTCTATTCAAAACCTTATTCACGACATACCTCATTAGGTATAGATACAGTATTTGCACTGCATATAAAATTCATTGGTGCCGTAAAGATCTTAGTCTGCAGAATATTGCTTTAGGCTAGGTTAGTCTAGGTAAGTGATGGTAAGTGGTCTAAACACAAAAACTTCCATGAAAAGCCCTGTCTGAAATATGAGTGCGCTATAAAAATATATGGACGGTGTTTCAGTCGGCGATCTTGCTTTCGTTTCGAGTGTGCAACAAAACTCTACAACATTGAACAAGATAAATTTACATGCATGTCGAAATTTAATGAACGCATAAAATAATAGTATTTGTGTCTTATGCAAATCGTACGATTGATCACAACGGTTAAGGTTGTTGAATGGTGCGCTAAAAGAAACATTAATTTGTAATATTATTCTTCAAGTTGTTCAAACATGTACATGTAGCCTACGTGACGTCACATGGACGTCACATGGACGTCACAAGACATCAGGTCATCAGCAATGACATTAAGTAATCTCTTATAAGATTTTCAGAACTTTTACGACGAGCGTGTACTAGACGCCTAGAGGGGTGGAGGGCAGAGGGCAAATTTCTGGCGAAATTTAGAGACTCGAGCTAGGTAGTTATGTACATGTATATAATATATACATTTACATTTCTTTTCTATAATATTAATATAGAAAAGTTTGTCATTTAATGTAGGCCCTAGGCCTATTTTTAATTGGTCTATAGATATAATATTGCAGAGATAATTGGCAGCAATCAGTTTAAACTTTAAGTTAACAACTTAATACAATCTCATTTTATATATAAAAATGAAATTGCAAGTCGTCCTTGCAATTTTACCACTTCAACTTCTTTCTTAAAAGTTAAAACATTGTTTCTCACTACGTCTTAAGATAGTGTACGAGCCCGTGGATTGCATTGCCTAGGACCCAGAATTTCTATCATCAGCCTTGATTAGACGTGACAATTAAACTTCTGCAGTACATTGTTAAACTCTTATTATTGTATTCTCAAATAATCTATTATTGATTTCTAGGTCTGAAATAAATCACGGAACAATCGACTTTCGGACCACCGATGCTACAGGTACTAACACCCAGTGGTCTACATCAACTGGTGCTACCACTTGGTGTAATTATCCTACGCTCACCAGTTTTTCACCGATCAATATCAGTCCATTTCCTCTGCAAACTCAAAACACTGTCGTCAATTACAAAACCTGTCACAGCGACGTGAAGTCAATCAACTCAAGCACCACAGGCGCAAGGTACGTACTGTTTAAGACACTCAGTGTAGCCTACTATTAGGCTAGTCGTATTTTCAATTTAATTAATATTAGACGAATCGTATTTTGAATTTCATTAATATGATGATCGACTGAAGAAACTTTCGTCAGTGCATCAAAACCATAATATTTTCATGACACCACTGCAGCTGCAGCCGGTTGGAAATTGAAACTCGCAGAAAGTATTGAAAAATTTGAAATATTCTACACAAAAACCTATCAAATGAGGCTGGATTGACCATGTCTCTCATAGAACTGAGTTCGACATTGATATGTAAAATTAGTAGGCCTATTCATAATTATTATAGGCCTATCATGTCCATCTATCTGAGGAATTTATACATCGCCCATTGACAATAACTATTCAGAGTCCCAAGCACGACCAGAGAGGAACGTCCTGGGGTTGTTTATAAAAAGAATTAGACAAATTCCTCTGTAGGGTTCGTAAGCCAAAGAAAAGACTGCTCCAAACACAATTGAGATAACTTTCTATGAAAGAAAAGAAATTAATTTTCTTAGTGTACAATGAATGGTAGTTTAATTTCAAGCGTATATCTTAGTGATCAACAATCTCCCTGTGATTATCAAGGCCTGTGATTGGAGTTATGACTTGTACACGGCCTATTATACCTGTCAGGCTGTCAAGGCTGAAATCTTTTGTGATGAATGTCGGCTGTAAACGTCACGCTGTCATAAAGGCGATAAGTTTATTTATTGTAGATGTCGAGGCCTAACACCTCTTCACACGTTCAATGACATCTTCTTTGAATTGTAGATCACTTCGCTCGCATGTGTATGCATGCATGTGTGTGTGTAGGCTACTGTGGCCGCCTTGGGCTTCTTTATTGAACTTTTATTTCACTTAGCAATGCGCTTATAGAGCTCCTGAAATATGCAAGTGCCATATTATTATGTCGTATTAAATTATGCTGTGAGCATTTAGGTAGCTGTAATGTAAGGTAATATTTTCGTAAAGGCCGACTCAATTCATTCGTTCATCCCTTAAATTTATATAGCGCCCCTCAAGAAGCCTGCCAAGAGACGTTCCCATACTTGACACAGCTAAATGAAAAGGTATTGAGCAACTGGTAGAAGCAGTCGAATTATTTTCAGTTAATTATTGGGAGCCGATTCCGATGGGCCAACCACCGAGACAGCTCGACACATGTCTGGTCAAAGAGCGGACCCGGGAGACCATACATGATCCAGGTCTAGTCTTTTGTTTATGTGAACTGATTGTTGACTGATTTGCTATTGTTTTTTACTGCTCAGGTTTGTTTACATTCTTGGTGCACCGACGTCACCTGCTACTAAACTTACCGAAGAACCAATGACATTTCTCAATCAAGGTATTATAGCAATCAAGGTATCATAACAATCAACGTATTATAGTAATCAAGGTGTCATCGGTTGTCTTATTCTTACCTGATTCATTTAAGTTACTTTGCATTGCCACTGTCTTTTACATAAATTTATTCTCGATTGTGTAGTGATTGGCACGTTGAACTATAATATTTATTAGGCCTGATCGTCGTTTACTTCCAAACTAGCACAACGCAATGACACTTTGATTAGGCCTACAATCGCGAATTTTATTTAATTATTTATTTTTTCAGAAATTTATATAGCGCCTCTTCAAGGTAGGATATACTCAGAAGCGCTCCCGGCCCAACCACGGCTAAATAAAACAGATTTTAGGTTCTTAAAGAGCAGAGTGGAGTGCTATGAGAGACAGGGTCAACCCCTGGGAATTAAGCGCAGTGTAACAGGGAGACCATTCCAAGCTGTCGGACCTGCAACAGAGAATGAACGACGCTGTCGGATAGCAGTCCGTGAGCGGGGCACCAGAAGCTCAGCTTGGTTCGCCGATCGAAGGGTGGATCGACGCTGAACACCCAAGGTGGAACAACAGAGTTCTTGAAGATACGGTGTAGCTACTAGTAGCTCAATGCATCGCCTAACCAACGCACAGACCCTGTATGCAATCCGCTGTGGAGAAGGGAGCCAATGTAAGATATCCCACATATAGGATGAGACATGGCCATATTTTGGGATATGGCCAACAAGTCGCGCCGCAGAGCGGAGGACCCGTTCACGAATGAATGAACGACTAGGACAGATTCTTTGGTTCGAGATTTAAGTTCCCTCTGTAATCATATCTTTAGTCAATTCAGCTTGAATGAGTACATTGACTACAGTATGGTAGGCCTATTATAATACACTATCGATGAGAAGATGAAACGGCGAAGGAGACGCCTTGCCAATCGTCCGTATACATGTGCCGCTGATGATAGGATATAAATTAATGCTCAACCTAATAATTCTTGATCATATCCTGTTTTGTTTTGCTTTTCTTCAAAGGCCAATCGTATGAAATTGATCTCAGGTGTCTCGACAATCTTCAAGAATTTTCATCCCTCAAGGTTTGTGCTTTCCCTATCATAATTATGGCTTTTAATTATTGTAATTATCTGATATATTTAGAAAGCACCACTTCATGCAAAATCATCCGCTGTTCGCATCTTCAATTCGCTCACTGTGTTCTGCAGGTCGTCTTCATCTTTTTGTTCCTGGGTCTATGACTGCATCTCTTGCCAAACCTACGGGATATAAAAAATATTAAATGGTCGTTTCTTCTCATCAATCTCATTATGGAAATCAAAGACCTGAGCTCAGAGCGCCACAGAAAAGTCATCCTAAAAAGCATGTACAACAACTCTACAGATGCGATGCGATATGGCACTTTAAAATTAAAGATTAAACACATCTGTGGCACCTACCTGTGAATAAAAAGTAGACTTCCTATTCACAGGTAGGTATCACAGATGTGTTTAAAAGGTGAATTTTAAGACCGAAAACGAATACTGGGGCTTGAAAGAATTTGATATAATACCCACCTGTTTGACACTGTCACGTTTGCTAGCCGACCAATACGCAGTCGTGCACTCTCGGACCAATATTATTAACAGTCGCTGAAAACCGGGTCAGGTCAAAGTGCGGTAAACAGGAGAAAGGTCGCAATCAAGGTCAAAGATCACACGACGAATTCTGAATTACACGACATCACCGAGAAAGAGATTTCACAAGAACTCATAATCATTTCGTGGAGAAAAACGTTAATCATCATAAGCAGTTGTGAACATAAGAATGGTCAGACTGAAGGTGCCGAGGACATGGTGGCTGTTGGTTGGGGGCCGTCCATAAAGTACGTCACGCTATTTTTGACCATTTTTGACCCCCCTACCCCCTGTCACAAACTGTCACAAATCTCGGACCCCCCCTAAAGTACGTCACACTTTCGAACAAAAAATTTAAAAACGTAACCATTTAACTAACCCTCTAAACCCTAGGATACTATCCCTAATCCGTCTGATAGGGACGTGTGTCCCTAAACGCTTTGATAGTGACGGGAAATCAACTTTTATCCCGCCAGGCCGGGTTTTAGACACGCCTGGCCGGGCCGGGTCGGATTTTAGGTACTAAGAACAAAAAAATATAAAAGAATTTAAAAAATAAATTTGTGACGTCACACATGGCCTGACACCCCCTCCACCCTGTCACAAACTGTCACACTTTCTTACACCCCCTCCCCCCCTGGAGCGTGACGTACTTTATGGACGGCCCCTTGACATTTTTTCACTTGATCTCGGCAGGGAGCGCCTCTGAGTAAATACCTTTAAGGGGCGCTATGTAAATTCTGATTGATTGATTGATTGATTGATTATGATATTTGCATATGTCCGTTCTGCTGCCTGCAGATGTTTATCCTCTCTGTATCTATCCTGCTGCGTATTGCTTGTTCAACGACACTGAAATTGCAAAGATGATTAGTGTCGCCCTCCTCCTTTGTCCGCGCTTGGGACTGGCTTTATCAGAGAACAAACAGTGCCGCAGTTTCCCTTCTGCTCCCAATATTATTTATGCCGTCTGTCAGTTGGGATTGAAAGTTTAATATTAATGGAGGCGTCGACTTCGAATTATCTGAAAGATAAGTCTACCAGTATTTGGAGTGATAATGTATTAATAATATGTATTTGTGTTTGTGTTTTTAATTGTCAGAGTGTCGTTAGAGTGACCTTCAGTGACCGACGATTGCAGTTCATGGAAAAGGAACAGCTCCAGGCCTGGAAAACAGGAAGACATCCGTCCGAAAATCTAATCGAGTTAGGTCTGTCTCTGTCGCATATACGCAATTATATATAATTGTATATCCATTATATATATATATATATATATATATACATATATATACTCACTGGCTGACATACATGAAGCAGCATAACAGCATGTCAATTTCTCTGATGAATAAAAACAAAGATTGCTCAATAATGTTAGTAATAGCAACAGCAGTAGGCCTAGTGGTGGGAATGGTAGTGGAAGCGTTGGGGGTCGTTATAGTATTAGCAATAATAACAATTATAACAATATTGTTATTTTTATTTTTTTTTGTATTTTTAGTATTTTTCAAAAAATTATCCGGAGACGTAAAAAATTGTATTCTGGAACGGTTATTATTATTATTATTATTATTATTATTATTATTATTATTACTTATTATTATTCGACAAAATCTGGTTTGACAAAAGAACCGCGGAAGGCCACGGCATTAAAGCGCTGGACGGTAATCGACAAGCGCTGGAAGAGAAAGCAAGTTTCTCTCGAGTCACTATTATTATTATTATTATTATTATTATTATTATTATTATTATTATTATTATTATTATTATTATTATTATTATTATTATTATTATTATTAATGTTTTTGCTGCTGCTGTTAATTTTGTCGCTGCTGCTTCTGCTGTTGATGTTGTAGTTGTCATCATCATCATCATCATCATCATCATCATCATCATCATCATCATCATCATCATCATCATCATCATCATCATCAACAACAACATCATCATCATTATTATCATCATCTTTATGGCTACTGTGTAAGGACAAATCGGCTCTCATGTCCCACTCTAGTCTCTGGGGATGACCTGACAAGTGTGCTCTTACCGTTAGGGCGCATAACAAACGTTATGTCACTTTTAGTGAGGCCACCCACCGTTTTTTTGACTTTTTTTAATCATCAAAAAACGTAGGGTGGCCTCACTTAAAGTGATGTACCTTTTGTTCTGTTTGAAATATTTTTATGAAATCTGGCCAACATATGTAAATATGAATTGTCTATAAGCCTGTAAAATTTCATTTCGAAATTATTACTTTTGGTCAAGATATGGGCAAAAACCTACTTTTTGTTGCGTTACGTTTTTTGAATCGTCAAAAAACGGTGGGTGGCGTCACTAAAAGTGGTGTAACTTTTGTTCTGTTTGAAATATTTTGATAAAATCTGGCCATCATGTGTGAATATGAATTGCCTATAAGCCTGTAAAATTTCATTTAGAAATTCTTACTTTTGGTCAAGATATGGGCTAAAAACCTAGGGGGGGTCTTTTTTATGGCCCACCCTGTATAATTCGAAGCATTGCATTCTACTTTCTGTAGATGTTCCGCTCAGCTATGGCATCTCGTATTCTGAGAACGAAACAGACAACCTCAACGCATTGCAATTCTTCTGGGACTCTCGTCGCCAGAGGGCCACCGTCGGTATTAAATTGAATTGCGTCAGCACAGAATTCACGGCCAGGAAATGCGGCGGAGAGAAGGGCGTTCCGCTGCGGATCCAAATAGATACTTATGGACTGCTGTATCAGCAGGAAACGACCGCAAAGTTGTTGAGCAGCGCTTACTGTCTAGTCAAAGTCTTCAAGGTTTGTAATTTGTGTTGTATTTGTATTTAAGTATTTTTAAACTAAAACGCCTCTATTATGGTGGACTGGGGAAAAGCCCCCCAGTGCGCAATGAAGAAGCGGTTTACAAAAGAGAGAACGAAAATGAGAGACAAGCGGGCAGACTAATTATAGATCGAACAGAAACTGATAGCATGATTATTCCATGAGCAAATGATCAATTGTGGCAGATGATCGAGACTGAGCCATAACAGTTCTAGCACGGAGACCAAGTGCTCAATACTATCAAGTCTTTTGGAAGAACGAAATGGACGGTGGGTAAAGCTGAAATGCGAGTATTGGCAGTAAAACATGGTATCCTGCAGGTGGAGATATATCGTACGGCAATGGTCCTTGTTGTTGTTGTAAATGCTACACAGAGGTTGAGCCTTGATGTAACACTGTCAAAGGCTCTTGTGAATTCACACTGACCAAATTAACTATATCCACACTTTTAAAATTTAGACACTTAGCTGCTGTTCTACCTCTGGTGACTGACTAATAAAAACACCTCCGATTCACAAATTTCTCTACATGACCTTTCATGCGTTAAAAGTTCTGCAATAGCTTCAATAGACCAACGTAAGAGTCTATAAATATTGTTTCGCTATTGTACTCCACACTGTGATTGAGACTTTTGCTTGAGAAATCCAGTATAAAAACGAATAAAATTTCAAAGCGATCTGCTTGCAAAGCAGGAAATTTATAGTAGCACATAAAATTTGTATTTCTTAATTTTAGCCAAAAGGAGCCGAAAGAAAGTTAAAGAACGATATAGAATGGATTAATCGACTTCCATTGGAAAATCAGGTTTGCTGTTCAGGATGATTTTACTGATCTGCGATGATAGATTTTTCACTTAATAATTAATTCGCTATCGACAAAATGTTTGATGGATGGACGCGATTTCAAGCGAGAAATTAATTCATTCATTCTTCGTATTAATTTTATGTGGCACTGATGAAACTACTAAGGTAATTAAAATAGTTTTTAACATCCGAATTGGTTCGTACAAAATCACATAAAATGAACCCTATGGAACTCTTGAAATTCAGTCTAGAAAACTAATTTAGAACTATTTCAAGGTTTAACAATAACAATATCCTTGGCCAGATAAACGAAGTTAAGAGAGAAAATACATTTATTTCTCTCGCAACACGAATCTATTGCCATCCAATGCTTCAACGAAGCCGTTTTTCATTTCACTTTGGCACTCAACAAAGACTTTGGCATGACATGGCAGAATAATGCTATTCCTAAGTTTCTCTTTTGAATGCAAAATGCGTTGGGTGCAAGGTAAAAACTTCTTGGGCATGAAACTCACAAGTTTAAAGAGATTAATTTATCAACTCTTTTTTTATCTGATTTTTCTTGTGTTCACAGAAAAGTTATCGGCCTTCGCTGCAGAAAACAATACTAACTGAGGTAAGTAGTAATTGAAGTTGTAGAAAATGATGATTTAGTAGCTGCATCTTTAGCCTGCAGCTGCATCACATGCTACGACATAAGGTGCCCCGTCATTAGCGCGCAGGAAAAAAGCGCGCCGACAAAAGCTCGCCGACAAAAGCGCGCACGGGTCAATTGCGCGCCGACATAAGCGCGCGGCGTGGTCGAAAGGCTGTACTTTCACTTTGCCTAACATAAATTAAAGCAATACCCACATATTATACTTCTCACGTGTACATGTGACCTATATTCAAAGCCTTTCATAACGGCATCGATTCAACCACCTATTTTGATGACACTGTTGCTTGTCCACAAATAAGAAGTTAAATTAACAACTACTTTATAATTTTAATTGCCGATTGATGTTTACTGCTTGCATATTTGCTAAGCGTAAACTACGGCACATAATGTAGAGCAAAACGACTGCATAACGCCGATTGATGAGACTTCTAAGGAAACCGAAAGATTCAACGAGGTTCGCTACCTACTGGTTGCATATTTACCAGACAATTAACGTTTTGTTATTTCTTCTTCAGATGTCACAGGATGAAGTCTTAAAATATGAGAACCAATTCGGTTCAATGTCGTCTTCAGCACTGTTGTCTTCCTCGTCTCAAAATAATTACGTCCAAAATCCTCTGATCTCAACATCGAAACTGAATTCTTCACCGTAAGAATCCAACATTATTGTTGTTTTTAACGTTATTCTAATTTCTTTTTTAATCGATTCAAACATTCGACAGAACGGTCAGCCAGTCTAAATGCAGAAATTGTTATTGGCACAGTAATAATAATTAAGTCAATTTAAATGTGATTTTCAAAAATATTTTATTATAATGTTGTACTTTGGGAATCGGCGAATGCAATTTGTAATGAATAGGGACCTAGTTTTGATGTTACCCTTTTTAGGATTAATCGTTTCCATTATCAGTTGATTAATCAATCAACTAACACCAATTAGTATTCATCTTCGACTGATCTGAGCTGTACACCAGAAACAGTATATACCGGCCTATCTCTTTTAGAGCTCTGCTATCAAGACTGCCTATCTGTCGTGCTATATCGCAGAGCACTTCGTTCTGCCTATAGCGGGGAGCGTTTGTCCCTTGTGCTGGACCCTCATCCTGTCAGCGTCGTGCTTTTTCCGTTTTCCCTGTTTGGGATAGTCTCCTGTTGGAATTAGGCTTATTAACTAGGTTTGACTCGTCAGGGTTTCACAGGCTCTTTAAAACCTCTATTTGCATAACCTTAGTTCGACTGGGAGCTTCTCTGAGTAGGTTTCTTTGAAGGGCGCTATTTAAATTCTTGAAATGAATTAACTAATTAATTATAATTATTCCTGCATGAAAGTTAATCAATTTATTGTGTGTTTTTTAAATTTTAGTTTACATCTAGAACCATCGTCGTCCGAAGCACAACCTCAGGTTGGTGACGATTTGCATAGACTCTGGAAGGCGCTATAGAAATTGAAGGACAGTTTTGCAAAAGTCAATAAAACGGTGGGTACGATCCCAAAGGAGTAGACCCCTTCCACGTCACAAGACCAATAAAGACCGACCAAGACTACGCGAGATATTATACAATAAAGGCCTAAAGTATGAGGGTACAACGTCGCTTGGATTGATTCTGAGGGGAGATATTGATTTGACAAATGACCTTGGACAAAGTAGAAGAGACCACACAACTACATAATCAGAAGGTAACAATGCAACAATGCGATGAACAATTTTGTTTCTCTTTTCAGTTTTCCAAGGACTTTTATCTCAACGAGGATGCGACGCAGCAAGAAATCTTGCAATGGATGAGAATCAACCAATTCGATAATTTCATCGATACACTGAATAAATTCTCAGGCAAGCGAAATGTCATCTCTTAAATTAATCTTTCTAATCTATGTCTTCAGTAGAACATTGACTGAAATTAAAACGCGGAGCTGTCTCCTTTCGTTGTATCATTGTAGAAGTATGCCTAAATTTTTATAGCGCCGTTTAACAATTCAGATATGAAGTCAGTTGCCCTGATAATTCTGGTCAAAGTTCTTGTTTTGGTCTTCAAGTCCAAATTTTGTCTTGCTTCGAAACACCTCAGATATCTCAATTGTTCTTGTTCTATAGCTTCTCCGCTCTTCGAGCATCTCTTTATACCGAGATCAAGGACCACTCTGACCCAAACTAAATAATTTGCCGCCATTGACCCTGCCCTTTGGAATGCCTTCCCCTTTAAGCGTTTTCATTCCTTCTAGATCTGTTCCAACATCTCTAGGCCTATCTCTGCTGAGAATTTAGTTATTCTGTCGGACAACTCACTCTGCATGGAAGCGCTACGGAATGGTTGCTGCTGCGAGAGGCGCAGTATTGGTTTCTAATTGCATTGCATTATTATTATCAAAAAAAAAGTTAAAGGCATTTCCAAAATAGGGAGGGGTAAGACTCACCATATAACTTCGTATACCGATTTCGATTCATGTTCAGTATTTCCTCTCACTCACCAGCCTTTGCTCAAACCGCTGAATTTATATTTATCTGCTTAGAGTCTTCTGATAGCAACGAGTATTACAATTTACAAAGTGTGATAAGCTTATCTGGACAAGTGAAGTAAAAAAAACTGGAATGATTACTGGATTGATAATGTTTCTAATGATTGTTGCTGTAGCGTGTGACTTGCTTCGTCTTAGTCGTCAGGATTTCATTGACATCTGCGGAGTGGCAGAAGGAATTCGTTTCAGCAATGCTGTTCACAGAAGGTAATCGTAAATGCAGACATGAACACAAACATTTCAGGATTTCTGTTTCTTTTTTTTCCAATGGACTTGGGCGCAATGTAGCCTACACAATTATCTTAAAACTAATTCGGGATAATTATTATTTATTTCGGTGCTGAGGTCGTCACCCCACCCAACGCCCCTAAATACGCCCATGGTTGTAACACTGCAGATGCTTTGTTTGTAATTCCAGATATCTAAGCAAAACGCAGGGCACCAGCTTATTCAATTATAGCGCTCCATAGAACCACAGGGTTGTCCAGAGTTCCGTGTCCTGTTGAGCTTGAAGTCCGTTTACGAGAGAGTTCAGAGATCAGAACAGATGCTGATCAATTTTACCCTAGTAATTTATGGCAACAAAAAGCTTGAATTTACCCCATATCCATCCAATGATCTATAAAAGTTCTTCCAGGACACTTCTTATTTCTTAGAGTCACTGGCGGCGTACGTGTGGGGTGAAAACTTGAATTCATTTTGTTTTATCTTTCAGACCAGTTCGTCCAAAGCTTGCGCTGTACGTTTGTTCCCAAGGTGTTGACTGTGAATCCGGTATGTATATAATCCAAACATATTCTGGCAGGAAATTTGTTGGAAGCTATTTTTCTATTCTGGAGGGAAATTTCCATAGAGGCTATCATATCTTATTTTAATATCTAAAATATAATGGCGTCAATCACAGAACGTTTATACAAAACCGCGGTTGGAACAGAAACACGTTAAAAAAATTAGAGAGTTGTGAGGACAATTGGACAAACGAGTGATTAGTTTAAAGTTTAAACCTTTTAAGCAGGCGGCCAGCGCAGAGAGCGCCTCTGAGTAGGTTTCTTGAAGAGGCGCTCTGTAAATTCTTGGAATGAATGAATGAATGAATGAATGAATGAATGAATGAATGTTGAATAGAATTAGGGAACTTAAAGTCAATCAAGTTGAATATGTGCGTTTTAGATTTCTGTAATCGAGAGGATGATCTGAAACGATCTGGTTCTTTTGATTCCTTTAACAATCTGTCACCTGTCGGTTCTCTCTCAAGTTCATCGTCGATTGGTAATGTTCTCAAAAGAACGTCCACGAACGGTTCTTTGAGTCCATCGTTTGGTTCTTGCTTTGGTTCGACCGTTGACGTCAACACAGTCGCTGCTGCGTCAAGTCAGAGGGGGAGAACGAGGAAACGAAAAATCGATTTGAGTGACAACGTCTGTGATTATGGATTGAAACGAAACTGCTGCCATCGAGATATTGCAACGAACAATGGTATACGCTTAAACATGATATCGGTGATCGATTATTATAATCAATATCACTTTTGTATCATTCGCGGAATCAGTCGCGTCTTCCATTATTTCTGTCACTGTCTCTATCTGCATATCTATCTTTCTGTCTGTCTCACTGTCTGTCTGTTTTTCTTTATCTCCATATCTCTTTCCTTGTCTCACTCTGTGAATCTCTCTGTCTTTCTCTGTACCTATATATATCTTTCTGTATCTCTCTCTGTCTGACATTTTCGCTATGTCTTTCCATCTCTGTCTTTCACTCTATCTATCTCAATCTATCTCACTCTCTCTCGCGATGTCTCTCTTTCTTTGTTTCTCTCCCCTGTCTATCTCTTTCTCTGCGAGTGTCTCTGTGTCTGTCTGTGTGTCTGTGTCTTCTCCCTATCTGCCTGTATCTCTCTATCTCCTTCTCTCTAACCCATTCGGTATCTCCCTGTCTCTCTGTCTCTACAGTATATATGTGTGTTTCTCTCTCAGTCCCTGCTCTTTCTATCTTCTCTCATCTTCTTTTCTTTTCCTATTTATTTCCGCCCCATTTTCTTTCATCCTATGTGTGTATCTTTCTATTCTTATTTCTGTTTTTTGCCGTTGTTGTTTAGTCTATGATCTCGTCAATCTGAATGAGTTGACTCGCATCCACCTCATTGAACGATTGTCGACACTTTACGGTCTTCAATCCAATCACATATCAGAAGTCTACCTCCAGAATACAAAGGGACTCACAGTTGACGTCACGGACCTCGTAAGCAATAGACTTGGATATTTAATACATCAAGGGTTACTATAAAAATAGAATATTGTAACTTGTACCCGTATAGAAGATTTAGGTATTACATAGAACAGTAAACAGTACCTGAACAAAACTATTTACCTGAGTAGTACTGTTTTGCCGAATACATCTATTTCGTTCTATTCCCTGAGTTCCCTCGGGTAGGTTCGTATGTCCAACTGAGATGCCACTAAACCCTATTTTGTGCTTCTCCCTTCAGTCTCCCTTCTGTGGCCTTCCTAAAGTCTGTCATCATAACAATTCAGCAGTCACTTAAGTCGTACTTGCTTAGAACAGCTGGGTAACTACTCTAAGACCCGTCGTGAGGTTAATATAAGGCGCTATCACAATGTCCATATGAATACACACAGCTGAACATCTGCTCGAGATATGTTTAAATAATCTAGGGTACGTCTGTGATCTTGTGTTGCAGGTTGTTGAGCATTTCGAGGACGAATCTCATTACAAACTGGAAATCATGCATGGTAATGAATTGCAGTTGAAGTAGTAATTCTTTCATTTAAACTTTTTTAATTGCGTTGTAAGCTTTCAATTCAAGTCGACTTGAGACAATGTCGTGGGTCGCGGTGATGTAGTGTAGTGGGTATGTAGCCGAAGCGTTTCATGTTCGAATCCACCTCAAGCCCGTTGTTTTGCTTTCAATTTGTTAGTTGTTTTGTGATAATACGGTAGGCTTAGTGCAAATTTATGATGAGGTTTTCTTCAAGGGTCAATTACGATACGATAGTAATTTCGCTCAGTGTTGATTTGAGCCAACAAGCTCAGATTCTATCTTTTCCTTCAAGAAGATCTTCAAAACTAATATTTCTCGCGGCTTTCAAACATCTGGACTTTTTCTAACCCTTCACCTGGTGAATGACTAACCACACATCAGATTCGAATAGCTGTGTGTCTTTGTTGTGCAAATTAGCAACTTACATAATAATAATGATAATAGTAATACTGCTACTGCCACTAATAATACTACTACCTATTAGTAGTAGTAGTGTAGTAGTTATGATGGTGGTTGGGTGGCGGTATTGGTGATGGCGCGTACTGACGGTTGTTGTTTTTAATAGTGAATATAATAAAAACAATTATGACAAAAATCATTGTAGTAGTTGTAGTAGTAATAATAACAATACAGGTATATTCTGTTTGATTTTGTGTAAATTTGTTTATACGTTCGTGATTCAATTAATTTCTGAATACGTAACTTGGTTTTATTTTATTTCCCTTTTCAGCCGCAGTCGAACTCCAGCCAATCACCGTTCTTCTACTGAAGTCAGTTGCCAATCCTCAACACGTCATCTCCGAAACTGTACAACTCTAACTCAATGTTGATTTGTGCCAATGCATCGGCAATTATAGTATTACAACCATGATATGGCCTTACACACACACACACACACACACACACGCGCGCGCGCGCGCGCGCGCGCGCGCGCACTGCATCAGATCCGTTCATGGTTTGGAGATCCATTCCAGAAGTATTAAGGTACACAGATACCGCACACACATGAGATCCTCTGCGCTGATCCATTAAGTGCTGCGCTGTAATCCATTTCATCCATTAATTATTATCCTACTCCATCTAATCATGTGCATTAATCCATCCAATGTCCCACCTAATCATGGAATCTTCTGTCTTCCAAGATTTCCCTTTCCTAAGCAAACCTTGCCTCATCAACCCTCTTCTCTGTCTGTCTGTATGTCTGTACTCTGTATGTATGTCTGTATGTATGTCTGTCCGTGTCTTTGTTTCTCTCTCTGGCCTAAAGTCTCGGATCTCCTCTCGCATGCCTCTGGACAAATCCTCTGACGTGACGCAGCAAATGAGAATAGACTGGTGCCTTGCTACATCCAAGCGAGCACTTTACAAATATTGGATTTTGCAGTCAATTTTAATAGTGAACAATAATATTGGCATTTGACTCAAACAGCTTTAATATTAGATGCAATGACATTTTGTATGCAAAAATGTTGCTACAAGAGCATAGACTAATAATCTTCGTCGTTTTATCTTAACTCTATTTAGAGTTTTAGACTGATTTGGTGAGATTAGACATGAGGTAGTTGCAACTTTAAATAGGAACTTCTACTTATATATATTTATCGCATTTGCCCGTTCAAGCTGACTACTCAGTGGCACTCCCGACTAAAGCGCGCGCACTGCATTGGAGTTTCGTGCCGAAGGACTTGGACAATTGCGAATGAAGGACTTGCTCAAGGTTCCTACACTGCGACTTGAGGTGGATTCGAATCTGGAACGCTCTGGCTGCAAGGCAGCAAACATACCCACTACACCACCGCGACCCACGACTTTGGCTCAAATCGACCATGCAGGATTTCATTCTACAGTTGAGATGTGTCTAATACTAATAATTTATTCAAGTAGCTACAGTTGGACAGGATGCATGTGGAAGAATGTATACAGCTGGTTATCCTCTGATTGCATGTCTGTCTCTGTCTTAACTATGTCTGTCTCTGTCTGTCTGTCTGTCTGTCTGTCTTTCTGTGTGTGTGTGTGTGTGTGTGTGTGTGTGTGTGTGTGTGTGTGTGTGTGTGTGTGTGTGTGTGTGTGTGTGTGTGTGTGTGTGTGTGTGTGTGTGTGTGTGTGTGTGTGTGTGTGTGTGTGTGTGTGTGTGTGTTTCCCACTGCGTCTGTCTATGCACACACACACACACACACACACACACACACACAGACGCACGAGTATATAATAGATATTCGTCCTACTTTTGTATTTGCTTCCAATGAGATACTTGGCGATACACTGTCATGGATGAGTACCGTATGATTGTTTGGTGAATGGGGGAACTGCAATAGTCAGCACTACTGGCAGATGTCGAGTCTCTATTAAATAGAAGTCTTTGTAGACTGAAGAGCAGAGAGAAGAGATCTCGACTCCATCCAACAATCCAATTTAGCCATTTTGTCCTGCTGTCTGTTTCACTGAGCACTGCTCTGTCTCGATCTGTTTTCTCTCTGTTTATCTGTCTCCATCTCACACTGCATTTATCGCTTTTATTGAGTGTCTCTCTATCACTCTCACGCTGTCTCTCAATCTATCTCTCCTGTGATTCTATTGCACTTTGACATAATTATACATTACAATGACCTAGTTTTGTGTGTGTACATAATACATACATATATATGTTTATGTGCATATTCATTCACATTTATTGTGGATAAAAGCATACCATATACTCGTGCTTGTCGAAAAGATAGTAACTCAAAAGATGTAGGGCCTAATGCCTAAAGCGATACAGAAGAAATCGGTTTAATTCAACCAGAAATAAAGCTACAATCTTTCTGAATCTTTGCAAACAGCTAGAGGCTATAATTATAAACTACTATATTTTGGAACTAAACTCGTTTTTAGTTAAATCAATTTTGTGTAAAAATAACATAAAGATGAGATACTGCTTTTTTGCTTAGTATCGAAGAATTGGACATCGGTTTGCGGCTAAGCATGAAAGCAATGTCTGTTAATGCTATTCTAATTATTGAAAACATTACATTATTAACAGGACTCTGCAAATTTTTAATCTTTTTAGTCTTCTGCACTTCCACCACTCCTCCCTGTCCATCGCCAGTTCTTCAGCCTCCTTCCATTCATAGGCGGAGACCTGGTCCGAACTTTGGGGGGGACGGACGAGCGGCCGAAGGACGATCGCCGAGGCACGAAGCGCCAAACAGGGGAGGGTTTGGGCAGGGAGATATGCCCCTCAAACGTCGAAAAATTTCGATTTTCAGCGCTACAATGGTAGCATTTTAGGTAGTCATATTAACAAATAGAGGTGTGTAAGAGACATCTCTAACTGGAATTCTCTGGTTAAAAAATAATAGTCAATTTGTCCGATGATAATTGTTTAGTAGAGTCAAAAGAGGTGTGTAAGAGACATCTCCAGCTGGAATTCTCTGTTTATAGTTTACTTGTTTGGCGATAATAGATAAGTAAAGTTAAAAGAGGTGTGTAAGAGACAACTTCAATTGGAATTTTCTGTTTAGAAAATAATAGTTAACTTCTCTGATGATAATTGTTTAATAAAGTTAAAAGAGGTGTGTAAGAGACATCTCCTATTTTAATTCTCTGTTTAATAAAATAATAGTTAGCTTGTTTGACGATAATAGTTTAGTAAATTTAAAAGAGGTGTGTAAGAGACAACTCCAACTGGAATTCTCTGTTAAAAAAAGAATAGTCAACTTGTTTGACGATAATAGTTTAGTAAATTTAAAAGAGGTGTGTAAGAGACATTTCCAATTGGAATTCTCTATTTTACAAAATAATAGTTAACATGTCTGATGATAATTGTTTAGTGAAGTTAAAAGAGGTGTGTAAGAGACATCTCCAACTGGAATTCTCTGGTGAAAAAAATAATAGTTAACTTGTCTGATGATAATTGTTTACTTAAGTTAAAAGAGGTGTGTAAGAGACATCTCCAACTGGAATTCTCTGTATAAAAAAATAGTAGTTAGCTTGTTTGACGATAATAGTTTAGAAAATTTAAAAGAGGTGTGTAAGAGACAACTCCAATTGGAATTCTCTGTTAAAAAAATAATAGTCGACTTGTTTTATTATAATAGTTTAGTAAAGTTAAAAGAGGTGTGTAAAAGACATTTCCAATTGGAACTCTTTATTTAAAAAATAATAGTTAACTTACCTGATGATAATTGTTTAGTAAAGTTAAAAAGAGGTGTGTAAGAGACATCTCCAATTGGAATTCTCTCTTTAAAAAAATAGTGAACTTGTTTGATGATTATAGTTTAGTAAAATTAAAAGAGGTGTGTAAGAGACATCTCTAATTGGAATTCTCTGTTTAAAAAATAATAGTTAACTTCTCTGATGACAATGTTTAGTGAAGTTAAAAGAGGTGTGTAAGAGACATCTCCAATCGTAATTCTCTGCTTAAAAAAATAAAAGTTAACTTGTTTGATGATAATAGTTTAGTAATTACATTATATTTAACTTGCAATTTTAAATCGTACGTTTTTATTACCTATTATTAATCCGATGTATATTAACTATGTTCTATGCCCCATTCTTCGCCTTCAAGAGGAGTAATAAACAAAATACTTACTTACTTACTTACTTACTTTTCATATTATTCCCAATGTTGAACATGACGTTGATTCGAGCCTGAAAGAAACCTGAAAGGATTGTAGCAGAAGCCCGATATGACGTTGTGACTTTGGGTGTTGGTACGGCTTTTATAATAACTGGTAATGCGTTAAAAGAGGTATCATATCCACACAGTATAATGTTCGCAAACTATCCAACGTGGGACTAAATAACTTTTGGTTAGAGTCTGGCTTGCCCCGGAATTCATATCATCAAAAATATTTACTTCATCTGCTAAACATTTCTTTCTCTAGTTCTCTACTGACGTGTGTGTGTACATGTCCTAACGCTTAACCATTGGGGGGGACAAATGCATGGGCCGTCCCCCCCAACGCTTTCATTGGGGGGACCGTCCCCCCTGTCCCCCCCTAGGTCTCCGCCCATGCTTCCATTTCATCTCCAGTCATCTCAAATCATCCTTGATTGTATAATGCCAACTGTTCCGTGGTCATCCTCTCCTCTTTCCATTTATTTATTTATTTATTTATTTATTTATTTATTTATTTATTTATTTATTTATTTATTTATTTATTTATTTATTTATTTATTTATTTATTTATTTATTTATTGGTAGTTTCATATAGCGCTCCTTCAAGGTTATCTACCCATGAGCCTTCTCCCAGTCCAACCCCGGTCGAATAAAACAGTCTTAAGAAGAGAGAGAAAAGAAGCTGAAAGACCAATATGTATTTGATGAAGGATAACAGGCAGCTCATTCCGGATCGCAGGGCCAGCCACGGAGAAAGTACGGCGCTGCCTGATTGCAGTCCGGTAGCGTGGAACAATAAGTTCCGCTTGTGCAGCTGAGCATTGCACGACATCACGTGTCTGGCTCCTAGGTCTCTTATTTTTTATGTGGTTTTTTGGGGGGGGTTCAAAGTGAAGGTTTGACCGTGTTACGAATTTAAACGGTCCCTCCTGCTTCCAGGACTTACAGAGGTTTAGCTCGTGCCAGAGGTCCTGAAGCAGGGCTATACTCTATAGGCAATAGTACCGACTATCATTGCACGGATGCTAAGTCAGTAGTAAAGCCCTAGAGCATTATAATAATTATAGTTTCACTTTGATCTTGGCCAAAAGGCCTAGAAGCGGTAATTCTATAGTTATTTCTGAAGCTTATATAGCATCGGTAGGACGCATGAAAAGAGTGTCTAACGCGGTAATCATATCAACGAGTGTTTAATGAAATTTACGGCAGCTAGAAACTTTCAATTTGACTTTATACTTTTATTGCAATTTTTCCTAATTAAATCTGTACATATAATCTATATGTGAATAACAAAGGACATGTTATACGAAGAAGTAGAATGCCCCCTATCTAATCTGTGTTAAAAATTACGTTATACTGGCGCCATTGAGCCTAGCAGCGGACTTGTAGCGTCGTCCGCTGTCATTAGCAACTATTATTATAATTGCGGTTTCAATGACGTAACCTTTCAATAATAACTAGTTTTAGGCAATATTATAAATAAATATAGGCTGTAAAGTCATGTAGGCCCTTTTAAAGCGGAGCTCATTCAGTGCGAGGCCTCGTAGGCCTATAATAAGCTATGACTTTTTGTCGTAAACCAACATGTGCAATTATAGGCTAGGCTATATTATATCAACAAATTCTCTTTACTTCGATCCTTGTCTGTATACGAACAACAACATGCCCCACCCACGTAAATCGACTCTTTCCAATTATGTTTTCGATATCTTCTTTGCCAGTTTACTGTACTAGTTGGACTAACTAAAACTGCTTTCACCGTACCGGTACCGGTAACGTATCTGAAAGTCTATTAGAGCGTCTCTCACAGTAGCCTATAGACTTTTCAGCAACGCTTTCAGCACAGAAACCTCGGGTGAACGGGGAAATAAGCGTCCTGACTCCTGAGACAGTGATATGATGCGGGAAAGAGCGCAGACAAGAGCTTATGTGTGGTAGAAGAAGATGGTCAAGGCCATTCTGTGTGTGGAAATGATTATGCCAGCGAGTGTGGCTCTCTGTGTGTCTGTTTACATGTATTTCTCTTTGTATGTGTGTGTTTATATATGTTTCTATGTGTGTGTATTTGTCTGTTTAGCCTACATAATAATAATAATAATAATAATAATAATAAATCTTTTCTTTAATTAAACGCCTGCAAGACGCACTGCGCTTTACATTTACATGTTATGCAGTAATCTTAATTAAACTTAACTACCAACTGAACAGACACCTTTGTAATTACACGGCGCCAATGGCAGCCTACAAAGCAAATCCGCCCAACGGGGGCTCGAACTCACTACCTCTCGCACTCTTGGCCAGCGTGTTAACCACTACTCTACCGGCCCCCCCCATGCATATGTTTGTGTATCGAACAGTTGCAAATCGTCTAAAATCAATCGTCCGCACCATTCGTCTATAATTGTTTGACGACGCATTCACCGTCTAAATCGATCGCTTGTATTTCGTTGATCCGTGAGTCGATGTTGAGCAAAGCGTTTCTTATCTTCTTCAGTGGATCTGTTGTTCCCTTCGCTCCATCCAATGTCACCATCGCCACTCGTCCCTCGCCCTCTCCAATCACCTCCTTGACGGCGTAACGAAATCGTCCGCTTGACACCATCTCACCACGAACGATCGTGAACATCGCCAGTCCTGTTACAATGGTCATTGTTATCGTATTCATTGTTGTATGGTGTAGTTATCATCACACTTCCTTGTCACCGTTATCGTTGTCATCGTCGTCATCATCATCATCATCGTCGTCGTCGTCGTCTTCGTCGTCGTCATTATCATCGTCGTCGTCATCGTCATCATCATCATCATCATCATCATCATCATCATCATCATCATCATCATCATCGTTAACAACAGCAACAACAACAACACGGCCGCCAAAAATTGTATCATCTTCATCAGTAATTATATGCTTACTTACTTCACATGAAAATATGTCAGCCTCATCTACTACAGCAACTGTTGTCGCCCACGACAGCTGCAGCTGGCTTCACGTGAATAAATGAATTCGACACCTCAATGACCCTTTGCTCTAAATAGGTCACGTCTACCGGAAGTTCGGTCGTTGTCGCATTAAGCATTTAGAATATTTTTGGTTTAAATAAATTAAAATTCCAAAATTTTATTGATTGATTGTAACTGTGAAAACTGCTCAAACTTGAAACTCGCCTCCATTATGCGAAGAATATCGCAACGATATTATCACTTGCTTATTAAACACCTTTAATTTTGAACTATCCTAAACTATAAATAACTGTAAAGACATAATTATGTAGCTGCATCCTATCTTTGGTAAAATAGATTCTAAGTGACCCGAACCACTGCGCATGCGCACAAGACATATCGATTCAGCTCATTTTCTGTACTTTATATAGCGCCTGTGTTAAGATAAATTACCGTTGATGTCGTTTCGTTGAGTTGGTCTCCAGAGATCGTTGTTCAGTTGACTCATAAGACTCATCGTCGTCAATCAGTTCAAAGCTGCAACAAAATCAGGCGCTACATCATCAAAACCCAAATAATATAGGTTTGTTTGGTCATGTGTGTATGATTTTGGGTGCCGCACGCGCGTGTGTGTGTGTGTGTGTGTGTGTGTGTGTGTGTGTGTGTGTGTGTGTGTGTGTGTGCACGTGTGAGTACGTGCGTGTGTGTGTCTATGTTTAAGTGCAAGTGTCCTTGCTATATCGTGCTTCTGTGATTAGGTCCATGTGAGTGGACGTCTCTGCACTTTTATGTGGTTGTATGGCTGCTTGTCCGGTTGCATCCTTGTGTGTGCATATGCATAAAAATGATTTAAAGATAAATTAGTAAACAATTCCAGTCATAATTGCCTTTATGGCGAAAGGTGCCGTTTATATATATATATATATATATATATATATATATATATATATATATATAATATATATATATATATATATATATTAAACCCCGCATCATCAGAAATATTGAGCGTGCCTGGATAAGGAAATTATGCAAGGAAAGGTTCCGGGAGCAAGAGGTAGGAAGACGTAGGTCGTAGGAGGAGGTGGTTGGACGACATGAGTGAATTGGTCGAGTTTATCAACTGAGAAGTTGTTGAGAGCAACTAAGGACACGAGAGGATGGAGCAGAATTGTCTACAATGCGACCAACCCTCAGCCGAGGACAGTTGAAGGCGAGGCAATTAGACACCTTTATTATAGGATGAGTAGCAGCTATAAAATTTCACACCATTGCATGAAACAATATTCATGGCTTGGTGTCGAAAGTATTCCATGAGATGTAATTAAAGGCATAAAATAATGGCTTTTAGAATAGAATAAGGACCACACATCACAAAATTATTATACTCGCAATTATAATAATGTGTAACCAGCATTTCAAGCCTAAGATTTATTTTATTTAACAATTGCTCAGCAATATGATTGTGTAATTTGATTTTTTATGTTTGTATGTGCACATGTTATAGCGCCCCATCCAGCTTTCTACTCACAGGCGCTCCCGACTACAGCGTGGACACTGCATCGGAGTTTCACGCCGAACCGTTGAGCAATTGCGTGTGAAGGAGACTTGCCCAATGTCCCTATGCGGCAACTTGAGGTGGATTCGAACCTGCAACCCTCTGGTTACAAGGCAACGAACATAGCCACTACACCACGGCGCTCCACAAATAATTGTATAATTTTAATAGTTTTATCGCAAAATGTGTGTGCGCGCGCGCGTGTGTGTGTTCCCTTGGATGTGCATGTGCGCGAGTGTGTAGGCCTATGGCTGATGTGTGAACAGTGTGAAAGGGAGTCTAAAGTATAGAATAATTATTTTAAAAATCGATTTCGATGACCTTTGATTGCGCAAAATATCGTACAATATTTAACTCGAAGCAATTCGAAGAATACGAATACATCTGTCAGACGCCGTTCATCATCTCCAGCCTACTACTGCTACTGCTACTGCTACTGCTACTGCTACTGCTACTGCTACTGCTGCTGCTGCTGCTGCTGCTGCTGCTGCTGCTGCTGCTGCTGCTGCTGCTGCTGCTGCTGCTGCTGCTGCTGCTGCTGCTGCTGCTGCTGCTGCTGCTGCTGCTGCTGCTGCTGCTGCTGCTGCTGCTGCTGCTGCTGCTGCTGCTGCTGCTGCTGCTGCTGCTGCTGCTGCTGCTGCTGCTGCTGCTGCTACTGCTACTGCTACTGCTACTGCTACTGCTACTGCTACTGCTACTGCTACTGCTACTGCTACTGCTACTGCTACTGCTACTGCTACTGCTACTGCTGCTGCTGCTGCTGCTGTTGCTGCTGCTACTGCTACTGCTACTGCTACTACTACTACTACTACTACTACTACTACTACTACTACTGCTACTGCTACTGCTACTGCTACTACTGCTACTGCTGCTACTGCTACTACTACTACTACTACTATTACTACTACTACAAAGTGAAAGTTTATATCCTTGCCACCATTCTAGACTAATAGAACAATTTCGCACTTCACGAGTGAAATATCCGGCAACATATACATGTAGCGTGTTATAAATCAGAAAACTGACCTTCAAATCTGCAACGGATAAATATCTCCGAGCGTTTCTTTCACTGCACCTGTCTTCAACCAATATACAATGTACGTGGGAAGACGAAAGCCAACGCTGCCGGATTATTGTATGTAGCTGTGTGTTCCCGCCAGACAACGCGAGGTCGAACAATGTAAGGCTTCAGCTTTTGCCCGATGGCGTTGAGTGTAGACTTTATGAACAGACGAAGTCTAAGAGTGGCTTTCAATGGCGTTCAGTGGCTTATTATTCTGCGAGTCTCACTTCGGTCGGTGAATGCCTGACGATGAGAAGTCTCTTTCAAGCCATCGACGATGAGTAGCGTTGAGGAATGGAACGAGAGTAACTAGGCCTACTCATTGTGGCTGACTAATACCACAAGCAGCTGTCTGTATGTCTGTCTGTTTGTCTGTCTGTTTGTCTGTCTGTCTGTTTGTCTGTCGGTCTGTCTGTCTGTGTGTCTGTCTGTTTGTCTGTCTGTCTGTTTGTCTGTCTGCTAAGAGTCCGATTGTTGTTGTACAAGTGTTCGGGTGCCTGTGTCTGGCTGCCTATCTGTGTCTTTGTGTCCAGGTCTGCTGCGTGTCCGTATGCCTATCAACTTGTCTGTATTATTTGTCTGTGTTATTAGTCTGTGTCAGTCTTTACAAGCCTATGTCGCCCATATCGGTCTGCGCGTCTCTGTCTGGGTGTGTCAATCTGTTTAAATGTATGCCTGTATGCCTGCCTGTACATCCTTCTCTCAGTGTAGTTCTAATCATCATTTTAATCACAACGATGAACGCTTGGAGCAATGGTGCTGGTATCAATTATGGAGCCGCGAAACCTGCATGCCGAACAATCCGAATCAATCCTTCGAAGGACTATGAAAGGACTAAAGGTCTTACTTTTAGGCACAGTTAGGCTGAGATTGGTTGGTGATTTGGTGGAATGGAGAGACGCAGATTAACGTTCGATGATCCGCATCGATTTGAGATATAATTAATATTTTCATCAACGTCTCAATTATTCATCAATTCATCGACAAATAGAATTTAATATTTGCACAGCAAACATGAGAACGGAGAGAGTTCAGACACGAACAGGAAACCAGAATCATCTGCGCATAAATATATATATATATATATATATATATATATAAATAAATATATGTAATTTGATTCATATATGTATATATATCAGATATTTAAACGTCTATATAGGAATATATAATTTATATAAAATTATATCGGTACTGCATAGATGTGTGTAGCTGTGTAATGTGTATGCGTGTAATAGGTGTGTGGTCTTCTATATATATATTCTATGTGTTCAATATATATTCTATATATTCTATGTATATATATATATATATATATATATATATATATATTCTGTGTGTATACGACTATACGTATATTATATAAATATACAAATATACATGTATACATGTATAGTTGTATACACATACACAGATAAAAACATGCATGCATGCATATAGAAACCTACATGCTGATAATGAAGCCCTCTTAATTTCTTTTGCTTGTTACGGTACTGCTGCCACGAAGAATCGAGTCTTTTCTGTATGGGACGGCCTTCTTTTTGGCCAACGCCTACGCCCTATATTATAGGACTCTACGAGGTTCCTTCCTTAATAAACTTTGGGCGCTGGAGTCGATAATAAATCGACAATAATCCTCTGATATCTGCGCTGCTTCCATTTTGGATTGGTGCCAGCGCAAAGTCTGGGAAACAAAGGGTGGCACTAAATACCTTTCTCATGGAAATTGAACCAATCGCTTGCTAACGTTTAAGTAAGATATTGTCGTTGAGCTCTGAATACTATTATAGTTCAATCATAAGACCGTCCTTGAACACCGTAATATTGTTGCTCTCACAAATTATAAATAATTTATTCGTTGACTCTCAGCTTAACTTATAAGAAATCCATTTGAAAACGGTCGGTCAAAATGGTTTTATATCAAAAGGTCTGTAAAAGGCTTTATTATGCCAAACTAATTTTTGTCGACGGAAACAAACTTCTGTTGTCAGTAGCTGACGTTAAACCTCGTGTTCCTCCAAGGTCTATCTGTTATGGTGCGAGTAAGACAAAAAAAATCAAATACTTCAGAACTATAACATTTTCTTTAAATAATGTTTCTTAATTGGTTTTTAACGTGACTAATGCACATGACGAATTTCGTCAGCCGATAATACACCGACTTCCACTGCTGGGATATGGCTTTTATTCCACAAGCTTCTCCTCCAATCTTACTTATACGACAGATATTAATATAAAAGAGGTGTTTAATTATTTGGAACAGATCAACCGCATTTTATTATGATTAGTATTCCAAGGTTCGGCGTCATGTTAGTTGGTGGTCGGAGTTTGGCAATAACAAAATTTAATAGAATTCTGTCATTTTATCGTATGGGGAAGATAATAATAATAATAATAATAACGACAATTTATATGGCGCCGTAACGCGACCATACCGCTACAAGGGCGCCTCACAAACGGCCAACTGCGGGATACGCCTTAGCAAACAGATAAGTTTTAAGCTTTGTTTTGAAAGAGTCCACTGAGGCGGCCAATCTAATGTCCGGTGGAAGACTGTTCCAGCATCTGGGACCAGCAACCGAGAATGCGCGGTCGCCGAAACGTGTCCTCATCCTCCGTACACGGAGGTCGGTCTTCCCAAGCGACCTGAGTCGCAGCCCGGAAGCGGAGGAATGGGTCTCAGAACAGTAGTCGCGGATGTATTCAGGCGCAGTCCCATGAAGCGATTTGTAGACCAGCAAACTGAGCTTGAACTCAATTCGGAACGGGACAGGCAGCCAATGCAAGACGTCGCGTAGGAGTGGTGTAACATGATCATATTTTCTCCTATTACAAATGAGCTTCGCCGCGGCATTGAGCACCGACTGAAGTCCGTCCAAAAGACACGCAGGCGCTCCGGCCAGCAGACTGTTACAGCGGTCCACTTGAGAGACGACGAAAGCAGTGACGGCTGCTCTAGCGGCCTCGAAAGGCAAGGACTTGATACAGCTCCTGATGAGACGGAGCTGGCGAAAACAGCTGCTGACCGTCCTAGCCACATGGCGCCTCATGGACAAGTCAGACTCCAGCACAACGCCCAGATCACGCACCGAGGTCGAAGGCGTGATCGAAGCCCCGCAGACGCTGAGCGCACCGGTGTCAAGATGAAGGCACCGTCTACTGGTTGCGCACCACATAAAGTCTGCCTTCTCGGGGTTGAGCCGCAGTCTGTTCGATCTCATCCACTCTGCGATCCGCTCAATACCAAGCTCCATTCGCTGCCGCTGGTGTACAACCGTTGATGGAGGTCCTGACGTGTAGAGCTGCGTGTCGTCGGCTTAGCGTCTCCCTCCTGCCTGCTACGGGTTGGGGATTGGCACTGCAATATTACGAGTAGTGGCAGAGTTTTCTTGTAGAAATGCTTATCACTATTCCAGCGGATGCCAGGGTTCTCACACCCCCCCCCCCCACACACACACACACACACACACACACACACACACACACACACGCATTTATACACGCGCACACAAACACACGCACAATTGGGAATAAGATTATTTGGTTAAAGCGTACCGGGCTCTTGGTAATCGGTGATATCGCAGAAATGTCAATGCGCAGGCATTAAAAGCGTGGTTAATATTGCGATTTAAAGGTGTCTTTGCAGAATGTAAATTTCTCTTTTCCGTTTAACGTATAGAATGTCCTCTCATCAGCACAGCAACTTCGATGTGTCGATTCATATGATATATTATTCATTTGGTGCATTCTGCCTTTCTACGTTGTTTCGTGTAATGGATATAATTGCGTCATCTAAAACGTTGTTTGTCAATCTGCTTTAACTTGCTGTAAGGCTAAGTTTTCCTAATCAAGCAGTGTGTAAACTAAACTAGTACCCCTCCCAAGATTGGTCTACGTTTCTGGTGTGTGGCATTCGTAAGTTGCAACCGAGCATGAGACGGTCGATCACTGAACCGCGTATAGGAAGGATTTGGGTAGTGAACGTGCAACACCCCGCCTCCATCCCCCCTTCAGAAGATTAGACTAGATTAATTGCCCGCCTTCCCAAGTACTCTCACATCTCTACCTTTATGTTTGATGAACTTCATTGGCTTCCTCTACGTGCTCGCACACAGTTCAAGATCCTCACTCTGATCCTAAAGTCTCAACGGGGTCTTGCCCCAAAATATCTGACTAATGCATTACTTCGTCTTCACTCAGCTTCCTCCCACCGTCCACTTCGCTCATCCAACAGACTTGACCTATTGGTTCCCCGGTCTAGAACTGCTATGGCTCAGTCTCGATCTTTTGTCTCAATTGGTCCTTCTCTCTGGAATTCTCTGTCTCCTTCTGTTCGCTCAACTCTTCTGTCTGTCAGTCTCTCCTCTGCTCTCTCTCTTCTCAAAACCTGCTTCTTCTCGCGGGGCCTTGCGCACTGGGAGCGCCTCTGAACGGTTTACCCTACTAGAGGCGCTTTATAAATGTTTAAATACAATACAAATACAATAGAAGGTTTTTGAATTTCCAAGTTGCATCGGCATTTTAAGCTGTCGTCTTAATAAAATTGTGCTCTTATTTTCATAATTATTATATTTATGTAATTATATCGCTGATAATAACAATATGAGAGGTTCAATGACTTCATCTACTGACTGGTCTTTTACTTTCATTCCATCAACTTCTGTTTTCCTTCTTCAAATATAGGCCTACAAATAATTATGGATACAGGGAGTCAGGCAGAGAGATACAGAGACAGACAGACAGAGACATAGACAGAGACAGACAGACATAGACAGAGAGAGAATCATTGGTCATCGTTTAAAACTTCCGCCGAAATCTCTTCGAACTAGTGGCAGCATCGTCATTATTATCATCAACTCCATCACCATAGAACAGTCGACAGCAGCTGCTGAAGTCATTATCTAGCATTCCTACTCCTCTCTTGTCTCTTCCTCTTCCACATCCTCTATTGTTCTTTTCTTCTTTCACCCTCTGTTCTTTCCCATACGTTCCACCTACGTATCTTACTCTTCCTCACTCCTCTCAACTCCATTCTCTCCCTACCCTCTCTCTTTCTCTCAACTCCGTCTGTATGTCTGTCTGTCTGTCTGTCTGTCTGTCTGTCTGTCTCTCTCTCTCACTCTCTCTATCTATCTATCTATCTAACTCTATATATGTGGGATATAATAATTTATTCTGTGATATATGGGATATATGTCTTTCTGCTCTCGGAGGGTATTCGGACTGGAAGCACTGCTGAATGAGCAATGCTGTGAGCGGTGCTATAAAAGTTTCAAAATACATTCCTATCTATTCATTCCTGTCAATTCCAATGCGATGTATCCTTCCCACTCATCACAACTCCAGGGGGTCAACATTTTCCGAGAGGCACAAAAATCTATCTCTCCGTCCTTCCTTCCTCCCTCCCTGCATTCTCCTTCCTCACTCCATTTCCTCCTACCAGCCCCTATCAGTCCTTCCACCTATTCATTCCTCCCTTCTCACTCTCGCTCCTGCCAGTCCAGACCAGATTCTGCTTCTTGGCTGCAACCAGTTTTGCCTACCACCCTCCCCCCCACCACTCCAGATTGACAACGATTTTCAACAGCGAATCTTACGCATGGTATAAACAGAGCATTATGCATGAAATCTTGTTTACTGACGGCTAACCGTGCGGTATTGCGTTCGTCTTCGTATCGCTCTTAAATGTCTTACGACCCAAAGACGTCGCCATAGTAACAGCGAGGCCTGGACAGAGACGATGTGAGAAATAATGCATTGGACACAATAAGTTTTTTAACTAATACGATTACTCAGATATAATATTATGCAGTGCTGTACTCAGAACTTTTGATGTGAGTACACGCTGCCGCCGTGTTTGACTTGGTTTTACTGAGGTGGGTATACGCGCTGTATACCCGCGTGTTCCCTCGTTTTGTTAGGTGAGTATACGCTGTCATTTTTTCCCGGAGGTGAGTAGGCCTATACGCCGTGTATACCCGCGTATACCCTTGAGTACAGCCCTGCCTATAGGTGTTATCCGACGTAGCTGAATTAAAGTAAATTATTGCTAAAACTGACGACTTTCTCACGCTACATATTATGTATGCAATCTTAGATTGCGATTAAGATTGCAATCAATATCTTATGATGTGATCATTTGATGAGGTTTTAGTTTCGATGTATTTCGCAATACACACGCGCGCTAAATAAGTCGCTGATTAAAAATTGAAATAATGCAAAATAAAACTCTGATAATTATGGCCTTAATTCATACCTTTCAAGACTTGAGTTCCATGCATGCCTGTGTTTCAAGCATTCGCATCTCCCTAAATGAATTGCAATATCTCTCACACACACACACCTCTTTTAAGGCAAGCCTATACGGTATAATTAAAAGAAGACGTCAAATCAAGCAATTTAAACACATGACCATAACTAATGGAAAAATTATGTAAGAAGTAATAAATTATTGCTTTTTAGAACATCATCTGCTACAACAATGTGTCAGACCAATGTAATTAATGGTCACTTTGGTTAGTTAGAGTTAACAGAGTGGAGAAGTCTTTACTTTGCTTTGAATACTAGAGTTGAATATCTAATATATACATATGCCTTTTTATTTTATTGATGAAGTAATGTGGATGCTGAAAATCGCTTGCAAAGATGAGATAAATATTTGATGTTAATCAAACGAGTTATATGTTATTATTATGTGAACATCATGAAATATGCAAATGAATTATAATACATGTGTACGTGTGATTATGTGTGAATCTACAATTATACGTGTATGTAATTATGAAGGTATAAATGTGTATATGCATGTATGTACACTTATGCATAAATAAATTTATTAAATAGTGATACATGTGTAAAAGAGAATCGACATCAGCCATCGTATGAACATAGACTTTATGAAAGTCTATCATACAAATCACGGAAAAGAAAAGAGAAAAAGAGGAGGAAAAGAAACTGGTGAATAGTTAAACAAAAAGTGAACGGAAATACGTTGAAAACTTCAAATATGTCAACAGCTTTTGTTTCTATAAACTGCTGAATAATAAATGACTACAAATCATTTAGCAATAATTATGTCCGGCCATTGTCATAGAAACAGACTTCCGTTTCAAAATAATACGACACCTGTTTTAAGTTATGTATTCGTCCTTTAAGTAGAAACACAGAGTGGCTATTTTTGGTGCAATTTCCTTCATGTGAATTTTAATATACAAACGGCCTCTTGAGTAATGCTATTCTCTGTTATCAGAATCAACATTTATTCTAACTCTAGGTTAAACCTATACTTGGCTAACCCTTCTGAGGCTCTAAGTTAACCATCGTCCTAACTTTAATCTATCCGTGTTCTTAATTAGATTTCGTGACTCAAAGTCAATTTCTATTCAAATCATTCTAAACTTATCATATTCTTTGCCGAATTCTAACTCTCAGCAAACATCGACCTAAGTTAACCCGCGTCCAAATTTTTGTCTTAACTCTGACGCTGGAATCTGTCTCCACCCGATGCAATTATCTCACCTCAGATTTCAGTGATGACGCTCATGCGCTTAATGGCAAAAGCCAAGTGCACATGTAAGAGCTATTCCACCTTCCTTCCTCTCTCCCACTCTTGCCCTTCCATGAACCATCCATCACTCCATCCATCCATTTCACTTTGCAGTGCAGTCTGCCTGGAAAAGAATTTTGTTTACAAATACCAAAGCGGCCAGATCACTGAATACTCTCTTCCGCGTTCGTCTAGTTTTGTATCTGTCTGTCTCTCTGTCTCTCTCTGCCTGTGTGTTTATGTCGGTCTGTCTGATTGTCTGTCTGTCTGTCTATGGTTATGTCTCTGTCTCACTGTTTCTCTATCTCTCTATAACCCCGTCTCTGTATCCATCTTTATCTCTTTGTCTCTGTCTGTCTGTGCCTGTCTTTCTTCTGTATGTCTGTGTATTTGTATGTCTGTCTCTCTCTGTCCGTCTGTCTGTCTGTCTGTCTGTCTGTCTGTCTGTATGCCTGTCTTGTTCTCTCTGTTTCAGGCGTTGGTATATAATCTCCGTGGCTATGCAATCTCCTTAAGAAGTTTCCAAAGGAATTCTAATGAAATTTCCCCAACAGAAGGAGGGATAAGAAAAAAAACAGACAGCGAGAGACATGACTTGCACAAACAGACAAGAGGTATTGCCAGATACATACGCAAGACGAGAGACAGACAGACAGACACGGAGAGACAGAGAAAGAGAGATAACGAGACGGCGATTACAGCATGTGAGAAGAGCAAAATAGAATTAGAGAGAGGGAGATAGAGAAAGATGAATAAATTAGAGAGGCAGGGAGAGGCAGAGAGCAAGAGAGAGAGGCAGAGAGCAAGAGAGAGAGGTAGGGAGCGAGAGAGAGAGAGACAGAGAGAGACAGAGACAGAGACAGAGAGACAGAGGACGAGAGGCAGAGAACGAGAGAGAGGCAGAGAGAGAGAGAGGCAGAGAGAGAGAGGCAGAGAGCGAGTGAGAGAGAGAGAGAGAGAGAGAGAGAGAGAGAGAGAGAGAGAGAGAGGAGAGAGAGAGAGACAGAGACAGAGACAGAGACAGAGAGCGAGAGAGAGAGAGAGAGAGAGAGAGAGAGAGAGAGAGAGAGAGAGAGAGATACGCAGAAAGAAAAACACAGGCAGAGAAAAAGACACACAGAGAGAGCGAGAGGGAACACTTGACGTAACGGTGAAGGTCAGCAACATATTCGCCTACACTGAATGCATTCCACGAACCACAGGCTTCCTTCCATAAAACGTCTACACAGGCTTCCTTCTACACATCGTCGGCGCCATTTCTACCACAGCCATTCATTCGTTCGTTCTCATCGTCTGCGATTCGACCTGGAATTCGATTCCATCTCTCGTCCAACCGCACTTTGATGATAAGATCCCAAACATTCGTCTCTTCTCCTTAAACAGCAACATTTCGACGCAATCTTCAACTCAGTCGGATCTAAACCAGAACAGAAATCATCGACGGTGAGTCATTCGTTTTCGAATGGTATTTGTTGTGTCTGCTCGATATGGTTATAAGACCTCCAGGTACCTCGTTGTTCGATGACCTATAAACCTAGCATTTAAATATCCTGGCTTGTCATTATAATGTAAGATATCGTGTATGGATTGCATATGGATCCAGATTTCACGAGGGCCTATGACAACAGAGGTCGTTGCTCTCGAAAAAAAATTGTTTGGCATAATACAGCTCTTGTCTAATAATAATAAGTGTGATGCAATGCGATTGCATTTTATATACAATCGCTCTCAGCAGTGACCATTCAGTAGCGCTTTCAGTGCGTGTACCGACAGAAAAGAAGGTTCTGAGAAGAGACGGATGATAAAAGGAATGGAAAGACTTGAAGAGGAAAGAGGGCAAGTTCAATATATATAATGTAGGCCTTCCATAATGGTCACTATTATTATATAGCTTAGAATAAAATAATATTAGCTAGCATCATGCGGACATAGCAATTTTCGATGTTGTAGATAGAGATGCAGGCCTACGCCTGCTTTTTCATGGAATGCCTGTTTACCAGTCTGCTTTAATTCATAGAGCTACTGTCACACTTGAAAAGGGTGTGCTATTTTCTTTTATCAGTGCGCTCCTTTCATGTTTTAACAGTCAACTTACCGACTACAGTAACTGTGTTCAACGCCAATTATATGTATTATAATGAGCCAAATCGCGCATTCAGGCTTCGAACACCCACCCTGCGACAGTTGCTTTATGTTAAAAGTGAATATTGTAAAGTCATCTTCCATTGAATCGAACACCAGTCAGCGGTAGTTCCAAAGCACGATGTGATGTATATTCGTTTAAATCCAAAAACACAACAGACAGAACTCTGTAGGTTTACATTAGCACAATTGAAAGTATATTATGGCTACTTACAAGTGCTTATGATTTAGATTGTTAGTAAATGATTTTCAATAACATTCTTGCGATAAAATTCATCAAGTCCTTGTTGGGGAGGGTACAATTGTGAGCCTTTTCTCAAAAGTTATATAATGGATCTCGCTGCAGTGGGAAGAGGTTACGGACTATATGAAGTTCGTTTGTCTGAACAGATTTGAATAGCAGCATGTTTCGGTTGTTATAGTTTCGAGACGTAAGTAACCGGCTCGTCTGAGTTTGTTCATGAAACACTCAAGGCAGTTTTTATCCCATCCACTTGCAAGACCCCACCACGCAGAAGAGGCATACATCATTCTGGATAATTATGATAGTAGCTCTTGTGAAAGTTTGGAGCTCTTGCATGGCGTACCCATGAACCTTGAGACGACTAATGAAATTGCTTGATAGATTTAGACCATATACTTGACGCTAAGCAACATCAACTAAAGAATGTTGTGGGTAGGTAGGTAGGTAGGTAGGCAGGCAGGCAGGCAGGCAGGCAGGCAGGCAGGCAGGCAGGCAGGCAGGCAGGTAGGTAGGTAGGTAGGTAGGTATCTACCCTCTATCATGGACCACCGGCTGACCGGATTGGCTTTCTGGAACGGGTCACACGTCACACGTACAGCTGTGGTTAGAGATGTAGGACAGGAATAAGTTGATTGTTTCGGCGTAGTGACATCATTGTGATGACAAAGATCGTCAGTGTTGCCCTCCTTCTTTATAAATCTTTTGACTGGCACTGCCAAAGTATACGCGCAGTTACAAAGTACATATTGTGTCAAGTGGTGTTTTATATAATATTGTGTTCAAAGTTTTAAAGGTGTCTTAAGACGTCGTAACAAAATGCTTCGTTGCACAAGCTGTAGTGTGCAAGCAAATACTGTGAATGCAATGAAAAACTAAGAACATCCTGGTGCCATAAGCAGTATCATAACAAACGCTTAGGAGGTATTTGCGCTGCCCAACTGATGTCAAGGCAGCTTAGGTGACAGCCCACTTGAAATCTGTGTTTTACTCAAATCCACCGTTGTTGAAAGCGTTTGAGTTGGACACCTTTTATATTGAGTAACATTTCTTTATAAATATTGACTTCCTTTCAATTCATCGTTTCGACCGATGATACCGAAAGGAGAAAATCTTGCAGGTGGAAGCTTGTCCATTGAAGTAATTGATTCAGAATATAGAAATTTGAAAAAAATTTAATAGAAACTTAAGGAAGCGCAGGGTTATATTTTGTAATGTAATCTAAAGATAGGTGATTTTCATGTCGGCACCGCGCACGCTGCACAAACCTTTCATTCACAATTATTGTCAAGTTTTTTGGATCGTGTGAGTGTGGCATTAATAAAATGCTTAATAATGATGACAACAACAACAATAAAAATAAAATTCTTACGACGAAAACGGCGATGATGATTAAAACGATGATGACGACGACCATAATAATCATAATTATGATAACGACAATGATAAAAAATACTTCTACTACTACTACTACAAGTACTACTAATACTACTGCTACTACTATTACAATAGCCGCTGATTCCCTTGTTAATTATACTCCCTTAACGGATGTTGATTTTTGAAGATAACAAAAGAAAAGTTGTAAAAAATAAAAAATGATAAAAAAATAGTTAAAATAATCACAAATAATTATATAATAAACGTAAATGATATTAATTATTATCATTATTGTTGTTATTGACGAAACTCTGTTAACTCGATCATCTTTTACTTTCTTAAATTTCCAGACAAAGACAGAGAAATAAGAAGGAAGTTCTCCAACGTTTCGCATCCTCCTCCTCATCATCATCCTCATCCTCCTCATCCTTCAGATGTCAGATACAGTGGAGGCGTCGACAGCAGCAAAGAAGAAGGAAGCAGATGTAGCTCAATCATCTTCCTCCATAGATCCAGTCCAGGCGACTGTGACGCAACCTGAAGCAGCGGACACCGTTAATCTCTCCGTCAAACCGGAAGTCAATGTTCAAAGCGCTGTCGTTGTTGCCGTTGCAGCCGTTGACGCCGTTCAACAAGACACAGTCCAGCTGACCGCTGTTCCCACGACGAACCAGCCAACCGTACAGATTCAGCCAACCGTGAAGGACCAGCCAATTGTGCAGAGTCAGCCAACCGTGCCAACCCAACCAACCGTGCAGAACCAGCCAGCTGCGCCAACGACGATGCCGAATGCAGCTGGAGGAACTCAGGCAGTGGCGCCTGGAACGACCTTCAAGACTCAACCAGACGACTTCTACCGGACGATCTTCTACTTCTCCGGAATGGGTCGGGTCATCGGGTCAGCGCTGGCAGAGGGGGTGTACGTCGACGAGAAGAACAGACGCAAAGCCATCGACCCAGACGAGATCAGTCTCCACACAAGAGCATCATCATCATCCACGGGATCCAAGTCTGCCGCTGGACCATCGACGGGGGAACCGCAGCTGATCACATCTGCCAGGAACCAAGCCGTCAATCTTTCGGCCGACTTCCGCCGGCTGCAGACCCTTCTCGAAAGTCTACCGACGTTCACTGATGCGGATCAGGGTCGTTCAAGCGTGACGGGTGGAGGCGTGAGAGTCGATGAACCGATTCACGGAGAGATATACTTCCGCAGCGAACGACCGGAGCAATACCAGCAGCAGCAACAGCAGCTGCAGCAGCAAAGGATGAGGCAACAGCAGATGTACATCATGGATCAAAACACGAGTTCGTCTCATCAGAATATGAACGGGCATCTCATTAGCAACGTGCCTTGGAATTACCACAACAGCGGCTACTAATGAAGACAACAACAACGGTGGCAAGAATAGATCTGACGAAGGATGAAACAATGAAGATGAACAGTTACTATAGTGCTAGTGGTAGTTGTTCTAGGGCGCTAGAGTCGGGAGCGCCTCCGAGTAATTTTGTAAAGTTTCAGAATTAATGAATAAAATTATGATAAAACGATGATAAACAAGCAAATTATTAAATGTTTAAGATTGTGTAATGCTGGAATAGGCATAGATTTTAAATACTACACAGATTCGCAGCTGTAGTGGTAAAGTTACCATCGTCGTTTGTTGAAACTCTGGATGCAAAACCCCATCCACAGGTAACAAAAATAACAAAAATAACAAATATAATTGTTAATAGCATTGCTGTCATAAGAAAAGGGTTTGTCTGATGTGAAGTTTCTATCGACCTTGGTTGAGAGCTTAGTATCATGCGGTCTAGTGCGAAAGTTCTAAAAAATATACTTCGGAGTACATGGTTCTCGTTTCTAATCACGACGAAGCGCTGAGCAATTGCGAGTGAAGGATTTGCCCAAGGTCCCTTCGCGCCGACTTGAGGCGGATTCGAACCTGAAAACCTCCGGTTGCAAGGCATCCAACATACATACTACAGATACCTCGGATAAAAAAAATAATAATAATAATAATTAATAATAAACAAAATTATGGTCATAACTCATAAATATTTAAAACTCGTGTAAAGTAACAAAGAGTGACTCTAGTATGATTGTGGTTATGAGCTATAGTCAGTACTGTTATCGTAATCATCGTAATCGTAATCTGGACATTTCTACAGCGCCGTCAGAATTACAATGTAAGCCAGGTCGATCGCGGGAACCAGCTTATTCACAGGCGCTCATTCAAATGGATATCGATAGGCGACGGGGTCGAGATCCCGAGAGTCAGACGAGGAATTAGAAAGACGACCAATTTACCATAATTATTGGACTGTTGTTGGTTGCATCTGTTAGAATCATGTTAGAATCATGTTATAATGTTAGAATCATGTTAGATAGCCAAATTCTTGAAATTCAACGCAATCATTAATACAATTATTTAGGCCTCTATTCGGCTTTTATGCACGACGTTGCAATGTTTACACACACGTGCCTGCAGTCACCATGCGGTAGGATAGGACACGATGACATATTGGAGGACAGCAAGCTGTCATTTCAAAGATGATTAGTGTCGCCACGCCATTTAGGTCCCCGTGGACGGACCGTGCCACTGTGCCAGCCCCACATTTTGTATCTCTGAAATAGACACCTTCGGGAATCATAGAGTTGAAGCCGGATCATCGTGGCGAATAACAGCATTGGATGCGCGAACCTATTTAAGGCAGTTAGCCGAGAGAAAAAAAGGTGTAGCATAAGAAACATTGCATTCAAACAATTGCAAAACATATAAGTAAAGAACAGTAAAGAATAAAGACTCGTTTAATATTGTTCCAATGTCGGCCTAACTGTCGAAGCGTTGCCTCTGTGTTCGCGTAAATTGATGTCGAAGTAGGCCAACTATATACCTGTAGGCCTACATCACGATTTTGAATTCATGATCTAGATTCGATATACAAAAGACCACCAACCCACCCCCACACACACACACACACACACACACACACACACACACACGGCACACTTACACAGATAGAGACACGAAGAGTCAAACTCACTTTTGCAAGGTGGGCATTGCATCAAATTGCAGCTGTATTGCATTGTATCATATTGTATTGCATTGTATTGCATCGTAATGCACTGTATTGCATTGTATCGTATTGTATTGCATTGCATTGTATCGTATTGCATTGCATTATATTGTATTGCATTGTATCGTATTGTATTGCATTGCATTGTATCGTATTGCATTGTATCGTATTGCATTGCATTGTATCGTATTGTATTGCATTGCATTGCATTGTATTATATATTGTATGACATTGTATTGCACAGTATCGCATTGTAGTGCATTGCATTGTATTCAGGGGCGGATCCAGGGGGACCAATCCGGCCATGCCCCCCCCCCCATTTAAAAATTGCATGGGACGTGGCCCCCCATTTGGTTTCATGAAGCCATTAAATAAAGGCAGCGGAAGAGAAAAACAGGACATAAGGCCCCCCCATAAAAAAAATCGTATGGGACGTGGGTCCCCCCCCCCCCATTCGATTTAGCGGTTGAAATTATGGTATCTATCTTTTTTCCCGGAAAATTGGTCAATGACTAAAAAAAGTCATCAACTTTTTGGCGGATGAATTGGTATCTTTTCCTCGAAATTGGTCGATGACTAAAAAAAGTCATCAACTTTTTGGGCGGCGAAAATCCACAAAATTTTTCCCCTGTTCCACCAACAAGACCGAACATTTTGCCCCCCCTCCTTCGAAACGTTCTGGATCCGCCACTGACTTGCCTTAGTATCCCAGTGGCGACGCTAGCAATAAAATTTCATCAGAGTAATAGGCTATAGGTAGGTCAAATGAACTTCCGCGTCATATCGGAGCGCCAGCTGCGACACCTCTATTAAGTATTAACATCCGAAATTAGCTGTATGCGTGTATCCAAAATGCATCAAAAAGTTATGTTGGCCATGCCTCATTATCGCCAGTATAGGCTATGTAGCTCGCTTCGATCGCCGTTTGCTTCATATTAAATTTGTGCAAGCTGTGCGTACAGAGAAAAAATCCTGCGGGCGCCGCTGGAGTTGAAATCATTTATTCATTCAAGAATTTATATAGCGCTTCTTTAGGGGACTACTCAGAGGTAATAATTATAAAAGTAAAAAGTATTTACTCAGAAGTAATTAATTATAGTTATTATTTATTTATTGATTATAATAGACACGAATATGTTACAGGTGTACAGATGTAGGTCCAAAAGGCCAACATGGAAAAGTCAGGCGGTCAAATTTAATGGTCCTTCGAATTAACACAACGAGAGAGATAGGCAAGAGTTAGTACATAAAATTATGGAGTCTGTTAGGTTGCAGCTCTGCGTAGACACCCTTTAATTGCATTTTCACAACTGTATAGATTTGTAGAAATCAATTTAATGGTAGTAACTTAAGAGCATAACCGCCGAAAGTCGAATAATGTTGGTCTAATTCAGCGGTTCCCAACCCGTGGCCCGCGGACCAAAAGTGGCCCGCCTGGCCTACAAAAATGGCCTGCAGCATCTCAATAAATTAAGAATAATATATGTAAAAATTTACAATTTGGACATGATAGAATATACATTCTTTTCTATTACAAATTATTTCATTTGGACGTTAATAAATCGCATCAAACATTCCATTTTGATTCAATTATAACAATTTTATACGCCCTTAGTTAACTAAATTTTAGCCCTGTGGCCCCCGTAATGTCCTTCAACTAAGAAAAAGTGGCCCTCGTGTCCTCCTACTTAGAAAAAGTGGCCCGACAGTCAAAAAAGGTTGGGAACCACTGGTCTAATTAGTTATTAATTTTAAGCAAAATAATTTTCGTGTATTTATATAAACACGCAGATCTGCTATCATAATGGCTTCCAAATCAAGCAAACCTGAATTATTTTTGGCTTTCCTTAAAGTTTATTGGTCGATGTTAGACTTTGCATAATAGTGTCCAAGGTCTTGAAAATCACTGATGTACAGCCAGCAAAAGTGCACCCTACCAACAGCACACATTCAGAAGTACGTACCATTTAAGGACAAGCAGAGACAGAAACTGAGAGAGACAGGGACAGAGATAGACAGACAGTGACATACAGAGATGAGCAGAGATACACATATATGGAAGCAGAAAGATACGAAGCAGAGACAGAGACAGACACGACATAGACATAGACATACATAGACGTGGACGGAGAGTTCCAAACAAAGGGACTGCACAGAGACTGCAAATGAGACAGAGGAGCAAGACAGAAGCAGACGAAGACAGCCAAAACACATGGAGCCAATATTGCGCAGTAAAGCAAATTGATGGCGTCAGGTGGTTGCTATTATACACAGCCGCAGTCATTCTCACACCAACAACACTCAACAGGTCTTAAAACTGGGATAAAATAATATCAGGTTATATAAAGGCTGTCTCAGTTCAGACCAAGTTTCAGGCCCTCTGTTTTGAGCAGCATTTCGCATCCTTCCAGTTTCTGAAGCAGCCGTGCGCTGAAGAATCGAGCAAAGATGAAGTCTGCAGCTGCAACTTTGGGGTTGAGCATCTTGTGCCTTCTACAGGTGAGCTAACTTCACGAATTGAATCTTGAAAGGCTTGGTCATTTGGTCACTTTATTTGTCGGTAATTTTTCGGTAAAATGTAATTTTTCGTGCATTTCTCGAATTTAGTAACTCGCTTGTTCGATGTCTAGGCCGCTTTGTCAAGTAGGCCTATTGAGTTGGGTGCTTTAAACTTTAAGAGCTGGGCATTTTTGTTAGTGAGTTCGACATGCGATCATTCATTAAGTGCGTAATTTTGCCATTTAATGAGTTTATTTTGTCATTTAATGAGTTGGGCATTTTCTCATATAAAGAATAAAGCATATTGCCATAATTTTAGGTCTTTTTTTCTTTTTTCTTTTGTTAATTATTGAGTTGTGAGTCTTGTCTTTGAACTTTATCCATGCTTCTACAAAAGTTAGAGATCGGATATTCTGAAAATTGCTTTATAATTCTAGTAGCCAGCTAATAAAATAAATGACAAGGATATCATCGACTCGTTGAATATCTAATTTGCTGAAAAATAAAATGCTAAAAATTACGAACTCATCAAATAACAAATGGACAAAGATTGAAGTAAATGACCCGTTGAAGCAAGTCTATAATTTGCTGAGCTGGTCGCCTTGAAATTTGTGCCTCCTCCATACCACTAAAAAACAAAAATGAATGTCTGAGTTGGTCAATTGGTCATTCGAAGAATATTGCTCGTTTGATGAATTGATGAGTTGGTCATTCAGTCGCAAGATAAATCATTGGTTTCATATTTTATTTTTCGTCTCTTTATTTTTCGTCATTAAGTTTGATGAGTCGATTATATTATTAATTTTTCATTCGATGAACTATTTTATCCTATGCCTAATTGTTATTATTAATAACAGTATGGCATTCTGTTTTACTAATGGTGCTTTTTTCTTTTTCTGTAATAGTTAAGGTTTGTGTCTTTGTATAATAGGCTACTTTAGGGTTTTTTGTATTTCCATGCAAGTTAAGGTATTAGTTTTATTTTACAACGTATCTCTGTTTTTATATCGTAGTCCAGTTGCACTCATAAATGATAATCATTTTCATTTCTAATTTCATTTCATGATACATAAGCTGACCTTGGTCCTCTCTGGATCTTCCTATTGTATCCCAGCTTTGCTGTTTACTATGTAATCGACATAACGCCGATTGTTCAAAACTGGGAGCAATAATCGAATTGTATTAATGAAATCCAATTGAAATTCTTCATTTAGTGGTCAGCTGTGTCCGGCCTCTCTCATAAAGACCGTCTCTTTCAAGACATCACCCAGGGATACCTGAAGAGCGTCGAACCAGATGACATTGTGTTGAAAGTTTCACTCTCAATTATCTGCGCACGTCTGGATAAGACGAATGGCGGCTTGTCCACCAACGTCTGGGAACAGATGGTAAGTTCATCGCAACACACACGCGCACACAGCCATTTGCTTCCGTTATACGGTGGTGGTGGTGGCGTTCAGGGGCGGATCCAGGGGGGGGCCAATCCGGCCATGGCCCCCCCCATTTAGAAATTTCTTTATTTTTGACCAGCTATTTTGCTCAGAAAGTAGACGTGGCCCCCCCATGAGTAGTTCCGTAGGACTTTGCCCCCCCCTTCGAAAATTTCTGTATCCGCCCTTGGTGGCGTTGGTGGTGGTGGTGGCAGTGGTGGTGGTGGCGGTGGTGGTGGCGGTAGTGGTGGTGGTGTTGACGTAAAAAATAGCAGTCCATTAAGCTGATCTCTATAATTGTTAAGGTTTAGATAAGATGAGATAGATATGATTCAAAGAATGTATAGCAAATGGAGGATGAATGATTGAAAAATTGAATGAATGATTGAATGAATGATTGAATGAATGAATGAATGAATGAATGAATGAATGAATGAATGAATGAATGAATGAATGAATGATTGATTGAATTAATTATTTGTGAATTTCTTCTCTATATCGCAGACTTGGTCAGACAAGAGACTCGCTTGGGATCCAAAAGATTACGGTAATATTCAGGCGATTCGTCTTCCATGTCATCATCTCTGGCTTCCAGACCTAAAGCTCTACAATTCGTGAGTCCATCATCAATTATTTCCTTATTAAACTATTTACACAGAACTTTTTCCGTTTCATCCAAGAATGGTGAACCTGCTCTTCAGACGTTGTGCGGCTGCAGGCAATATTCGTGCAGATATTTTTGACCAGAATGTTGTAGTGCAACTGTTAATCTTAAAAATAACTTGCATAAGGTCTGGCAGACTATCAATGTGATTATTGGTAGAAAGACTTATAAGGATAATGTAACTGAGATTAGCCACAATGGAAATACCTTATCTGATCCTGTGGCCATAGCTGACAGATTTAATAAATATTTCAATAATATTGGCCCCCAGCTTGCCCAGAATATTTCGCCAGTTCCTGAATGCCACACTGACTACTTAAAGTCCAGTCTTCCTCAATCCATTTACTTTAACCCGGTTTCACCTCAGGAAATTATCAATATTATAGCTTCCCTGAAAAATTCTCACAGTGTAGGATTTGATAACATTTCGATATCGACGTTAAAACAATGCTCTCATGAAATCTCTCCCGTACTATCAGAGATTTTTAACCTATCGCTGGTCGATGGTGTCTTTCCTGATCAACTTAAAATTGCTAAGGTAATTCCAGTCTTTAAGTCTGGAGATAAACTTATGGTATCCAACTACAGACCAATTTCCATATTATCTCCTTTTGCCAAGATATTGGAAAAAATTGTTTATAATAGGCTTCTTGGTTTTGTAACTCAAAATGATTTGCTTGTGGATAGCCAATTTGGTTTTAGAAAAAACTTGTCTACTTATATGGCGCTGCTTCAGCTCACATACAATATTAGCAAATCTATTGACGAGCATCAACTCACCATAGGAATTTTCCTAGATCTAGCTAAAGCGTTCGACACTGTAAATCATAAGATTTTGTTAGATAAGCTTGAACATTATGGAATTAGAGGCTCGCCTCTTAATTGGTTCTGTAGCTACTTATCAAATAGATTACAATATGTTTCTGTTAATCACTCTTCCTCTGCCTCTCTATTTGTGAAATGTGGAGTTCCTCAAGGTTCAATATTGGGACCATTGTTATTTATATTGTATATAAATGATCTACAATCTGTGACTGCCTTGAAATTAATCATGTTTGCTGACGACACAAATATCTTTGCCACTGGGCACTGTCCTCTCAATGCTAGCTAAAACTCTGAATGAAGACTTAAAACTGTTAAGCCACTGGTTTGCCGCCAACTTATTATCTTTGAACTTAAATAAGACTAACTATATGATATTTGGAAATAAGGTGACTCTTGACTCAGATTTTGACATATGTGTAAATGATGTGCATCTCCCTCGTGTACATGAAACTAAATTTCTTGGTGTTCTTATTACTGAAAATCTTAAATGGAACAAACATGTGGACATGGTCACTAACAAAGTGTCCAAGGTTGTGGGCATTTTACGTAAGGTCAGACATGTGCTGCCAACTGAGAAATTGAAGCTTTTATACCATACCTTACTAGAACCTTATATCAATTACTGTTGTGTTATTTGGGCTTCTCCGTACAGATCCTGCAACTTGGACCGAATTCTAAAGCTTCAGAAAGCTGCATGTCGTATTATCTCTAACTCTCCCTATTTAGCCCATTCCAACCCATTATTCAGTAAACTTAATATTCTCAAAGTTTATGACCTGTACTATTTGTCTATCGTCGTCCTTATGTACAAATTTGGAAATAATCTCTTACCCCCCATATTTAAAAATTATTTTATGACAGTGGCTCAATTTCACTCGTTTAATACTCGTGGATCGAGTAAATATGTTGTTCCCTTTGCACGTACCACCTGCCGCTTTAATAGCTTCCGAATTCTAGGTCCCCGTTTATGGAACTCTCTGTCAGATGATGTGAAGAGGGAAAATAGTGTATGTGCCTTCAAGAAAAATGTTAAAAAGACTTTGTTTTCAAACTATTGCATATGTTGATTAACTTTGGTCTTTCTTTATACCTGCATTTATCTTGCAGCATTCTAGACATTGTATGTTAGTATCCTGACTGTTTATTATGATGTTTCCGAGTCTCTAATCCTTTGTAGACTGTGAGGATTTACTGCTGCAATAATATGCTGTTTCTATTATTTATTATTATTATTATTTTAGTATTATTATTATTACCATCTATTAATATGATTTTATTAACATGATTTAATATTACAATTTTATTATTATTATTATTATTATCATTATTGCATTGTATGTTTATCCCTATTACTTTCAGTTATGTTCTAATTAATTAAGTATTAATTAAGTTTTAGTTAAGTATTAATACTGACTTGCACTAAAAATAGTCTTGAAGCTAGGGGTCAGGGTTATATAAGCTGTTAGCTTTTTCCTGATTCCTTTTGCACTATGTTTGTTGAGGCTTGTTTATACTATTTGACTTGTGTGTGTGTGCAATAAACAAGTTCATTCATTCATTCATTCATCTGATCATCTTTACTATGACTACTTTTACATATTACTCGAGCTGAATTAGACGATCCAATGCATCTCCATACAAAATAAAATTGCCTCGCAAACGGGATGAGTGCCAGGCGTCTTTAAATGTATGACTTTTTGATCAGATGTCTTGCTCTAAAACATTTTGGACAGCACGGTTTTAAATTTTGTATCTAACTGTCTAATTAATTTTATATAGTGCATTTCAAATAGGCTAACATTACATTTGTCAAAGTACCTCGATCTTTACAATATTATTATGGTCCTTGGTCATTCGTATTATATAATTATCTGTGATATAATTTTATTCCAAGCTATGTAGATCCAGTCTTACAGTTGAATTCATATCGAATTTCCGCCTGTTGTGATCCAAATCTCTCTCCACATTAATTAATTGTTTTCGTGGAAGTTCTCTATGCGTTGAATTGACTCCTTGCCTTGCCTTGCCTTCAACCTTCCTCGACACGAGGGTTGGTCGCATTTTGGACAATTCTTCTCCATCCTCTCCTGCCTTCGGTTGCTCTCAACAATTCTTCTGTTGATAATCCCGTCCATTCACACACGTTGTCCCACCACCTCTTCCTAGGTCTTCATTGACTCCACTTGGCGCTATAAGATTTTCTATTCAAACTCGAATATAATAATATGATATAACGGTTATATTATAACGGCTACTTGAAGGCTCGAACCAGTTGATCTCCGTGACCAAACGAACGTCGCTGTTAGTTCCGATGGAACTGTCGTCTGGATTCCATCCGCTCTCTATCGAACTCTCTGCTCCACAGCTTCCACAGACAACGAGCTAGACTGCCAGTTCATGTAGGTTGTCTCTTTTCTTCTATGTGTGTACATGTTCCAATAGTTTTTTAATGAAAATTGCATTTGTTTATGCAACTTAAACAAATACCCACAAACCTCTGCGTTGATCCGTTAATGGCAGATCCATCGTGATATTTTGATCTTCCTAAATTAAAATTCTTCCGCCATGTTGCCAATTACTTGCCTTCACTTACGCATGCTTCACCACCCCTCGGACTCTACGCTTAAAACGAAAGTCTCCCGAGCAAATGAATGAACCAGCGCAACGAAAGGCATAGGGCCTATTTATAATAATAGGCCAATCAGAATATTATTATGCTGCTATTTAACGGTCTATGTAAAGACATTCGCAATAGTCTTTTGAGCCGGGTGCAGCTGCAGCCTATAGACTACACGTTGATTTCAGTGGAGATCTTGAGATAGACGTAGTTTGTTCTGATTTGTAACATTTACACCAATAACAGTTGTTCTTTGCAGATAATAATCAATACGAAGTTTAGATCAAAAATAGACTAATTAATTGATTGAACAGATCTTGCATATTAGCGCCAGATATGTAACGGTTGTGCGCGACAATCTAAGTAGTGACTCTGCACTTGTAGAATTGGACCGTGGACCTATGACTCAGACACCGTGAAGCTGGAGCTGACTGGAACCGGAGTCGACCTGGAGACCTACGAGAACTCCACCTGCCCTCTGGCGGTGGAAAACGCAACTGCTGCAGTTCAAACGAAGCACTATTATTGCTGCAAGGAAACCTACAGCACCGTCGAAGTCAGTCTTCGGCTGAAACCTCACCAGGTCTAAGAAGCAACCAGGGACTGGTCCGTCAAGAATTCCATTGGACACCACGATGACCGTGCAAAACAACACCAAGAACATCAGCGCAAACTTTAACATAGGATTACCATTAGTATTAAAACTACCGTTAGCAATACAATAAGCATTGCACTGGTGCTAACATCAATTCTTCCGTTTGCATTTCTATTAGCATTAACATCGAAATTAACGTCAAGTTCACTGCTTCTAACTTTCCGAAGTATTAATATTGTTTGGGCTGTTGAGATGCCTTTCAAGGTCGTCGTATTATTCTAAGTACTTCTTCAGCGTTTAATTAAATATATCTCAAGCCGACGCGGCTATCTACCTGTATATGTAGATAGATATGCATATGTTTTATTATCTTAAACTTTTTACACGTAGCAATAAATTAGACTTGTAAGAAGTTTATTTAAGTAGGCTAAATAATCACATGTCCATCGCTCGTCACGAGCATCATCAGAACATTCGAAGTAGGCTAGAGTTAAGGTTTCATGTGTTTCTATAATCAACCTCTGTAGACTTAGCATAATGAACTCTGTTACACGTCGTATCTAAGAAATGCTTCTAAATAGGCCCTACGAGTCCGCAATAAACTTTTAAAAAAGACATTATGAGTTTTCATTCACCGAATTATACTTACCCAGACCTCGGTGTTGGTCACAGTTGGTGGCGGTTATAGTGGCAGTGATGGTGGGAGTGGTTCTAGCTTTGGTGATCCTGATGGTGGTAGAGGTGGGGTGGTGGTGTGATTGTGGTGGTAGTTGCTGTGGGTTTGTTTCTGTTATTACAATGTTTGGTAGCGACATTGGTAGTGGTGGCAAAGTTGCGGAGATTGTGGTTGTGATGTTAGTGGCAGCCCCTGTGGTGATTGTGACAGTAGTAGATACATTTAGTATCTGGGTCAATTTATCAAATCACCCTGATTTCAAGTGTTGCCGACTCCTACGACCGCCTACATTGCCGCATACAGAGTTTGAAGTCCAACGAAATCTTGTTATCGTAAAGTGATCCCGATGTTTATCTCCTCCATGCCTGAGTCATCTTTCAAAAAACCGACGAGGTTTTAAAGTCAGCGCCAAAGTAAACGATTCCAGACTCAATATCCATAGGTCGCCCTGGTTATTTGAATATTAAGTCGTAAGCACGGGTCATAAATGACACAGTGACAGCGGGTCAAAGATTGAGCTACATGTAGTTAGAGTGCAAATGCCCGTAGTAGACACTGTTATCATTGAAATATGAATGTAGATATGTAGTAGAAGAAGACGTCGTAGTGCAAAGCTAAAACGTGTAAGAAACGAAGATTATGAAGGATTGTACGAGGGAGGAATAAGTGAAGGAGAAGGGGGTTATGGTCGAAGAACCATAAAATTATGATAACGATGCCATCATATGTAGGGCACGGTGGTGTAGTGGGTATGTTCGTTACCTTGCAGCCGGATGGGTGTAGGTTCGAATCCACCTCAAGCTGCCTCGTTGTAACCTTGGGCAAGTCCTTCATCGCAATTGCTCAGCGCTTCGGCGTGAAACTCCGGTTAAGTTTCCGCGCGGTATTCGGGAGCGCTTCTGAGTGGCTATCTTTTTTATTTTGATGGAATTATAGCAATTACGAGTCCAAGATTATCACAACTATCATCTGACTTAGTAAAAACCTCCACTTAATGCATATTATTACGCATAATTTCTAGATAAAATGGATGGATGGATCCGATTTGACCAGGGTCTATGACAACAGATGCCGTTACCCTGGACAGAAACTTACTCGACATATTACAGCACTTAAAAGCATTTTTTTCGAAATTAGTGACTTTATTCCAGATAAATGGATGGATCCGATTTGACCATGGTCATATAACAGCATTTAAGAGCATTTTTTTCGAAATTAGTGACTTTCTTCCAGATAAATGGATGGATCCGATTTGACCAGGGTCTATGACAACAGAGGCCGTAACCCTGGACAGAAATTTCCTCGGCATATTACAGCACTTAACAGCAAATTAATTAAAATTTCTTCTTAATTGCAAAAGTGACGGAATTGTTTAAGGTAAATATAACTTATTTAACGGTGTCCAGTGCTACTTATCAAAAGAGCAGAATGAAGAAAGCAACTTTTCTAATGAACGCTGTAATAGATGATAATTTATCATTCAAACCCTCATAAAGTATAGTTTCCCATGTTATCTATGTAACGCCAACAGAACTTTGGCAGTTAATATACATGTAGATAATATTGTAATTTCGAGTTCTGAGTGACATCGCACATTCTATAGCTTTGATCACATTGAATCAGGAAAGGAAAGCCATATGATGCAGCCAGTCGAATATTCGATGTGATAATTATAATTATTATTTATTAATTGATTAAAATAGACAAGCATGGTTAGAATGTGTTACAGGTGCACAGATGTAGGTCCAAAAGGTCAGCATGGAAAAGTGAGATGGTCAAATAAATGGTCTTTCGAATTAACACAACGAGAGAGATAGGCAAGAGTTAGTACAAACAATAATTATGGAGTCTGTTAGGTTGCAGCTCTGCGTAGACACCCTTTAATTGCATTTTCATAACTGTATGATGATGATGATGATGATGCTGTCCATCCTCATTTCTGAGGGTCGGAGACCAGAGATAACGACAGCAGCTTCCTCCATTCCTCTCTGTCCTGCACCCGTCTGACACAGTCCACAGGTGGTAATCCGGTCTAGTCACAAACATCGTCCATCCAACGCCTCCTTGGTCTTCCCCGTGCTCTGGTGCCCTCAACTCGTCCTTGTATTAGCAGTGTCGATATGTTGTCTGCCCTCATCAGGTGTCCGAAGTATCGCAGTTTCCTTTTTTGCACACTCTCCACTCTCCAGCAGTCTCTGTTTCGGCCGCAGCTCCGCCAAAATCGAGGCATTTGTTCTGTGTTCCTTCCAATCAACCTGCATCATTCTTCTATACGTCATCATCTCAAATGCCATCAATCTCCTTCTATCCGCCGCCTTCAGGGTCCATGCCTCACTTCCATACAACGCCACTGACCACACCATCGCCTCCATAACCCTCCTCTTCAGCGCATTTCTGACCGAACGATCTTTCCACAGGCAGTCCAGTGACCCCATCGCCGTCCGAGTCATCCCCAATCTAGCACTGATTTCTCGGCTTCCGTCTCCAGTGTCATCTATCAATGCTCCCAAGTAACGGAAAGCCTCAACCTGTTCTAGAGGTTCCCCATTGCAGGTGATCTGAATTGTTTCTCTCGTTTTGGATACTACGAGAGAAACAATTCAGATCACCTGCAATGGGGAACCTCTAGAACAGGTTGAACCATTAATTATTTAACTGTACATATTTGTAGAAATCAATTTAATGGTATAATGGTATATCCCAGCTCCTGTAACAGTAGAACATGAAAGTCGAACAATGTTGATCTAAATAGTTATTAATTTTAAGCAACATAATTTTTGTGTATTTATCTAATAACGCAGATCTGCTTTAAATATTCCAAATCAGCAAACCTGAATTATTTTTGGCTTTCCTTAAAGTTTATCGGTCGATATTATTTGACTTTGCATAAGAGTGTCCAAGGACTTTTCAGACCATGCTTATAAACGCGTGTAGATCTGCATTCTATTATAATAGGTCACTGAAGAGTCTCTGCGGTCTTCAGTCTCCAGCATAACTGTGGCTTGACTGGTCTTCCAAGAGAGACTTTGACTGAGGTCGCTGTTGGTGGCGCGTGGGATAGACATGGTAATATCAGACAGTTATCATAATCGCTTTGTAAACATATCTGGTTTTAACTGGGTCGTCGTTTATTTCATAAGCAGCTAACGCCAAATGTAAACACGAACGCGTACAAAGGCACTCATGCAAGCGCATGCATTGCATATACATGAAAACATACATAGACATACATAGACATACATAGACATACATGGACACGTGCGAAAAACACACACGCAGGCCTACACTATGTGACCTCAGTCATTTGGACGATGTAATAGAGTGGAAGAGACCTTCGTCCCTGGGCGGATAGCAGAGGGAAAGTAGGCAAATGCAAAGGAAGAAGGGTGAGAAGAGACAGAGAGACGGGCATAAAATGATTGATGGAAAGACAAACAGACAGACATGTAGACATCTCAACGATGTGCAGCCAGTAAAAGTGCATGCGGGCAACAGCACACATTCAGGTGCACGTACGCTTGAAAGGAAAACAGGGATGAGGACTGACAGAGACGGGGACAGAGATAAGCAGATAGAGACAGACAGAGCCGAACAGGACACACATATGGAAGCAGAAAGAGACGAAACAGAAAGACAGAGACATACACGAATAGAGAGAGACATACATAGACGTGAACTGAGAGTTCAAAACAAAGAGACTGCACAAAGACCAAATGAGACAGAGGTGCAAGACAGAACCAGACGTAGACAAACATTAAGCCAAACACAAACACCCATGGAGCCAATGGTGCGCAGTAAAGCAAATTGATGGCGTCAGGTGGTTGCTATTATACACATTCTCACAGCCATTCTCACACCAACAACACTCAGCAGGTCTTAAATCTGGGATAACTATCGGGTTATATAAAGGCTGTCCCAGTTCAGACCAAGTTTCAGGCCCTCTGTTTTGAGCAGCATATCGCATCTTCCCAGTTTCTGAAGCAGACGTGCGCCGAGGAATCGTGTAAAGATGAAGTCTGCAGCTGCAACTTTGGGGTTGAGCATCTTATGCCTTCTGCAGGTGAGCTAACTTCACGAATTGCATCTTGAAAGGCTTGGTCATTTGGTCACTTTATTTTTCGGTAGTTTTTCGTGCATTTCTCGGTGCTTAATAGAATTTAATAATTCGCTTATTCGTTGTCTAGACTCTAGAGCACTCTAGGCCGTTTTGTCAAGTATTGAGTTGGTTGCTTTAAACTTTGTGAGTTTGGTTTTTTTGTTAATGAATTCGGCTAGCGATCATTCATTGAGTTTGTCATTTTGTCATTTAATGAGTTGAGCATTTTCTCATTTTAACGAATGAAGCATTCTGGCATTTAGTTAATTTTTCTCCTGCTATTCATCGAGTTGTGAGTTTTGTTTTTAAACTTTAGCCATGCTTCTACAAAAGTCAGAGATCGGATATTCTGAAAATTGCTTTAAAATTCTTGTAGCCAGCTAATAAAATAAATGACGAGGATATCATCGTCTCGTTTAACCCTCATCCGAACAAGCTAAAATGCAACTTAATTTGAACAAGGGGGTCTGGCCAGACCCCCCGTTTCGAGGTGCGTTTTTCATAGGAAATAGTACTGTTATTTTTATATGCCAATTTTGTAAGATGATATCAGAGTAACTAAAGCAGTCTCTTCATGCAGTATAAATCATTTTTAATGATGAATTTGAAATTAAATACTTAGTTACATTAATTGTCAAGGTTTGCCATACATGTTCATCGTCGCAAATAGTTGTCAATCTATAAAATTTGGAAATCAAAATAAAGAAACCATTATATTATTATAGCAAAATTAGTATTGAATGCTCTTTTGGTCAGAGACTGTTATCTAGAAAATATATATTTCTAAAATATTGGAATAAGACTAACCTAAAATGTAAACATGTAGTCCTATCATACATAGGCCGTTAGCTGTTGCTTTCGGGTTTGTATGTCGAATGTGATGTTTTTCATCTCGGCTGTTTTAAAACTGTCAAAACTATCTTGAATATTCTCAATGTGTCCTTATTATTTTATTCCACATCTTCTATTACTGCATTGTGCACCAGAGCACGTCCTCCTGGCATTGCTTTTGACTGCCAAAAGTTATCCGGATCTTTACTTGTATTATTATTCTAGTCTATAACTATAATTTAGGTCTCTCGGCTTCATCAGTATAGACAATTTCGTCATCATTATCTTGACTATCAGGTTCCATCTCATCATCATGTTTATCATCCATCATTTTCAATTTCACATTGTTTTCATCAGAAGAAACACCTGAATGTTGTCCTTCAAGCATTGGCATATCTTTATGTTCACATTCTTTATTATTGCTTTCACTGTCCAAACTGTTATCATTGTAGTTTCGGTCAGTATTATCTTCAGAACTTCCATATCACTAAACCGATTTGGTCGTTTAGATGTGCTAATTGTAGCTCAGTAATATAGGAACAAAGTCATAAAAGCAATCTGAGAAAATATCACTCCTAAAACGTTATGCAGCAAATATATGAAAGGGGGCCCAGACCCCTTGTTCGGATGAGGGTTAATATCTAAATTGCTAAAAAAATAAAGTGCTAAAAATTACCAAATCATCAATTAAGAAATGGACAAAAGAGTGAAATAAATGACCCGTTGAAGCAAGTCTATAATTTGCTGAGCTTATCGCCTTGAAATGAGTGCTTCCTCAAAATGCCACTAAAAGACATAAGGATTGTTTGAGTTGGTCACTTGGTCATTCGAAGAGTTGCTCGCTTGATGAGTTGGTCATTCAGACAGGACTTTTTTAGCGTGCAGTTGTACACAAAATGTGCAGTGTTAAATGGACTTGTGCAGTTATAGAAGCACTTCTGTACAATTAAAACTAGCAAAATAACTATGATCATTGTCCTCTGATTGGAAGTAATTTACCGTGGAGGATGGGAAGGAAAAAAGGGGTTGTGCAGTTCTAAAAATTCCTTAAAAACAGCCCTGCATTCAGACGCATGATAGATCATTAGTTTTATTATTTTATTTCTCATCTCTTGCTGAGATGGTCCTTTCATGAGTCGATTATATTAATTTTTCATTCTGTGAACTACTTATCCTATACCTTATTGGTATCAATAACAATATGATATTCTGTTTACTAACGGAGGTTTTTCTTCTGTGCCTTTATGTAATAGTTAAGGTTTTTGTCTTTGTATAATAGGCAACTAGTCAAGGTTTTTTAAAATTTTTATGCCAGTTAAGGTTTTTTTCTTTTACAACGTAGCTCTGTTTTATATCGTAGTCCAGTTGCACTCATAAAGTTAATCATTTTCATTTCTAATTTCATTTCATGATACAAAGCTGACCCTAGTCCTCTCTGGGTCTTCCTACTGTATCCCAGCTTTGCTGTTTACTATGTAATCGACATAACGCCGATTGTTCAAAACTGGGAGCAATAATCGAATTGTATTAATGAAATCCAATTGAAATTCTTCATTTGGTCATCTAGTGGTCAGCTGTGTTCGGCTGCTCTCAGAGAGACCGTCTCTTCAGAGACATCACCCAGGGATACCTCAAGAGCGTCGAACCAGATGACATTGTGTTGAAAGTTTCACTCTCAATCATCTGCGCACGTCTGGACAAGACGAATGGCGGTCTGACCACCAACGTCTGGGAACAACTAGTAAGTTCATCTCAACACACACACGCACAGCCATAAATTATGCTTCCGTTACACGGTGGCTGGGTGGTGGTGGTGGTGGTGGTGGTGGTGGTGGTGGTGGTGGTGGTGGTTGTGCTGGTGAAAATAGCATTCCATTAAGCTTATCCCTATAATTGTTAAGACGTGTTTAGTTACTTTTTTGTGTTTTTTTAACTCACCAACATTCTACTGACGTCGTGCTCTAAACGCTCCTGCCTATCATTTTCGACGTTCCAATACGAGCAAGTGCCGCTGAAATCCTATGCCATTATTCTGCATTGCAGCAACTTTTTACCCGGAACCTCTACGTAGAGTGTTCAGCACATTAACCCATGTTTTTTTCTCGTGATGGGAGGCCATTATCATGTCAGAAATCATCTGCGAAATTGGACAGAATAATTGGAATCGTTTAGACAATTTGATCGCCGTGGGAGATGTTTGTTCGAACCAGCATCGAATGCAGCTCCACCCAAACATCCGCAAAAAACATAACTCAAACAATTGCGGTGGATTATCAGCCATTTATACACACGAACATTCAACGATACGTGCACAGACAGAACGCAGAGACATTTAGGCGTATACAAACATAACGACGGTGGTGAAAAGTGGAACTTCCAAGGACGCACGATTACAATAAATTATTAGCGGATGCTGTCAATTTTGGTGAATGCTATTTACCCAAACTGCTGAGTTCATTCACTTTATGGACGTCTGAAGGTTTTGCAGCAAAATTGCAAGTTAAAGACTTGTAGAAGTTTACGAAGGGCGAAATGGGCTGATCGTCGCCTGTGGCAACTCATGGGAGGCACGTAGAATACAGATGAAGTAATACAATTATTATTAGATCAGATCATATCAGATCAGAAAAGGTAAAATGAGATAAGATGAGGTAAGATGTGATAGCATTATTATGTGATAGCATAAAGAAAAATAAGATCAGATTTTTAAAAAGAGGATAATAAAAACATGACAAAGAAAATTAAGGCAAAGTAAGGTCAAGATAAGATTAGATGGATATGATTCAGCGAATGTATAAAGGATGGACGGATGAATGATTGATCAATTATTGAATGACTGAATGAATGATTGAATGAATGATTGAATGAATGATTGAATGTATGCTTGAATGAATGATTGAATAACCGAATGATGAATGAATGATTGAACGACTGAATGACTGAATGATTCAATGAATGATTGAATGAATGATTGAATGATTAAAGGACTGAATGAATGATTGAATGACTGAATGACTGAATGATTCAATGAATGATTGAATGAATGAAGAATGGATGAATGAATTAATGAATGCATGAAGTAATAACTGAATTAACGAATTACTGATTGATTGAGAATTACTGGTTGAATGAATGAATGATTGATTGAATGAATTATTTGTGAATTTCTTCTCTGTATCGTAGAGTTGGGCAGACAAGAGACTCGCTTGGGATCCAAAAGATTACGGTAATATTGAAGTGATTCGTCTTCCCTCGCATCATCTCTGGGTTCCAGACCTAAAGCTCTACAACTCGTGAGACCATCATCAATTTCTTTATTAAACTGTTCTCCCAGAACTTTTGCCGTTTCATCCAGGAATGGTGAACCTGCTTTTCAGAGATTGTGCGGCTGGGCAATATTTGTGCAGATATTTTTTTGACCAGAATGTTAAAGTGAAACTGTTAGTCCGATCGTCTCTACGTACGTTTGCGACTGACGGTTGTGTTACTGCACCACATAAATTGTCGTAATTATTATTATTATTATTATTATTATTATTTTTTTTTTTTTAAATATTATTTTATATTATTATTATTATTATTATTATTATTATTATTATTATTATTATTATTATTATTATTATTATTAATACTACTACTACTACTACTACTACTACTACTACTACTACTACTATTACTACTACTACTACTACTACTACTACTACTACTACTACTACTACTACTACTACTACTATAATATTTTTTTTTTTTAATATTATTATTTTTTTTTTAATATTATTTTTTATATTATTATTAGTATTATTACTACTGCTACTACTACTACTACTACTACTGCTATTATTATTACATATTATTGTTATTATTATTATTATTATTATTATTATTATTATTATTACTTTTACACAACTTGAGTTGAATAATATTAGACGATCCAAAGCATCTCCATACAAAAGAAAGTTGCCTCGCAAACGGGATGAGTGCCAGGCGTCTTTAATTAAATGAATGACTTTTTGATAGTGTGTCTTGCTCTAAAACATTTTGGAAAGCACGGTTTTACATTTTGTATCTAACTGTCTAATTTTATATAGTGAATTTCAAATAGGCTAGCATGACACATATCAAGGTACCTCAATCTTTAGAATAATATAATTAAGGTCAATCGTATTACATCTGAATTGATATACTTTTAATTCCAAGCTAAGTAGATCCAGTCTTACATTTGAATTCATATCGAATTTCCGTCTGTTGTGAGCTAAATCTCTGTCTGCATTACATTAGTTGCTTGCGTAGAATTTCTCTGTGTTTTGAATTGACTCTACTTGGCGCTATAAGATTTTCTATTCAAACTCGAATATGATATTATAATATTACGGTTACTTGAAGGCTCGCACCAGTCGATATCCGTGACCAAACGAACGTCGTTGTTAGTTCCGATGGAACCGTCATCTGGGTTCCATCCGTTCTCTATCGAACTCTCTGCTCCACAGCTTCCACAGACAACGAACTAGACTGCGAGATCAAGTAGGTTGTCTCGTTTCATGCATGTGCGTACATGTGTTAATAGTTTTTGCAACTTACAAAATACCCACAAACTTCATCGTTGATCCGTTGATGGCAGATCCATAGTGATATTTTGATCAGGGCTTTTTTTAACGTGCAGTTCTACACAAAATGTGCAGCTCTAAATGGATTCGTGCAGTTGTGGAAGCACTTTCGTCACGTTCCGTGCAGTTAAAACTAGTAAAAATGGGTCACTTTCGTCAGATTGGGAGTAATTTATCATGGAGGATGAGAAAGGAGAGAAGAGGATGTGCAGTTCAAAAAATTCCTTAAAAACAGCCCTGATTTTGATCTTCCTAAATTAAACTTCCTCCGCCATCATTGCCAATTACTTGCTTCACTTACCCACGCTTCTCTAATTCATTACCCCTCGAAATCCTCGCTCAAAACGAAAGTCTCCTGAGCAAATTAATGAACCAGCGCAACGAAAAGCATAGGATCTATTATAATTGGCTGATATGCTTCGATTTAACGGTCAATGTAATGACATTGGCAAAAGACTTGAGCCGAGTGCAGATGTAGCCTATAGATTGCAGTGGCGGCGCTAGGGGGGCTAAGGGGGGGGGCTAAGCCCCCCCCCTTTAAAAGGCCATCCATTTTTGTCCCCATGTAAAAATTTAAAAAATTGACGATTTACCCCCTTTAGCCCCCCAAAACTTAAATCCTGGCGCCGCCACTGATAGATTGCACGTTGATTTCAGTGGAGATTTTGAGACAGACGCATCAGTTTGTACAGATTTGTAAGATGTACATTAATAACACTGTTGTTCCTTGCAGATTATAATGATTAGATCAGAAATAGGCTAGTTAATAAAATAATTGCTTGCGCAGATTTAGAATATTTGAGCCAGATAAGCAACGGTTGTTCACAGCAATCTAAGTAGATACTCTGCACTTGTAGAGTTGGATCGTGGACCTATGACTCAGACACCGTGAAGCTGGAGCTGACCGGAGCCGGAGTCAACCTGGAGTACTACCAGAACTCCACCTGCCCTCTGGCGGTGGAAAGCGCAACTGCTGCAATTCACACAAAGCACTATCCTTGCTGCAAGGAACCGTACAGCCACGTCGAAGTCAAGCTCCAGCTGAAACCTCACCAGGTCTAAGAAGCAACCAACGACTGGCCCGTCATGAATTCCATCGGACACCACGATGACCAAGCAGAACAACGCCAAGAACATCAACGCAAACCTTAACATAGGCTTACCATTAGTATTAAAACTACCGTTAGCAATACAATATTAGCATTAGCACTGGTGCTAACATTAACGCTTTCGTTTGCATTACTATCAGCATTAACATTGAAATTAACGTTTTTATGTTCCAGGCGCTCTGTCAAGTTCACTGCTTCTAGCTTTCCGAAGTATTAATATTGTTTGGGCTTTTGAGATGCCTTTCGAGGTCGTCGTAATATTCTAAGTAGGCTACTTCTTCAGCGTTTAAATAGCCTATATCACTGCCTAAAAATGTAGACAGATTATGTAGATATTTTATTACTTTAAAATATTTACGCGTAGCACTAAATTAAATTTTGAAGAAGTTTATTGATATAAATTATCACCTTTTCATATTTTGTCATCAGCATCATCAGAACTCAAAGTAGGCTGGAGTTACGGTTTCATGTGTTTCTACAATTAATCAACCTTTGTAGACTTAGCATAATGAACTCTATTATCTAAGAAATGCTTCTGAATAGGATTCCGCAATAAAACTTTGAAATAAGAATTATGAGTTTTCATTCGCCGAAATTTTATACTTACCCAGACCTTGGTGTAGGTCACAGTTGATAGCGGTTATAGTGGCAATGATGGTGGGAGGTGGTTCTAGCTTTGGCGAAGTGTGGCGGTGGTGGTGTGATTGTGGTCGTAGTTGCTGTGGATTTGTTTGTGTTATTACTATGGGTGATACTGACGTTGGATGTGGTGGCGGAGTTGCGGTGATTGTGGCAGTAGTGCCTGGGTCAATTTATCATGGCACCCTGATATCAAGTGTGGCCGATTCCTACGACCGCCTCCATCGCCGCATACAGAGTTTGAAGTCCAACATAATCTTGTTATCGTAAAGTGATCCCGATGTTTATCTCCTCCATGCCTGAGTCATCTTTCAAAAAACCGACGAGGTTTTGAAGTCAGCGCCAAAGTAGACGATTCCAGACTCAGTATCCATAGGTCGCCCTGATCATTTGAATATGAAGTCGTAGGCACAGGCCAAAATGACGCAGTTAAACAGGTCAGAGATGGAGCTATAGTTAAAGTGCAAATGTCCGTAGTAGACACTGTTTTCATTTAAATAGGATTGTAGGAATATAGAAGAAGAAGAAGTCGTAGTGCAGTGCTAAAACGTGTAAGAAAAGAAGATTATGGAGGAGTAGCCTAAACGAGGGAGGAATAAGTGGAGGAGAAGGTGTGTTGGTCGAAGAACCATAAAATTATGACAACATATATGTAGGAGGCGGTAGTGTAGTGGGTATGTTCGTTGCCTTGCATCCACCTCAAGTCGCCTATTAGTAACCTTGGGCAAGTCCTTCACTCGCAATTGCTCAGCGCTTCGGCGTGAAACTCCGGTTCAGTTTCCGCGCTTTATTCTGGAGCGCTTCTGAGTAGTTTTTTTCTTGAAGAAGCGCCATAACAAGTGCTCATAATTAAAAACAACATACTTGATATGCAAAAGAGGAAGACGCTTAGGAAGACGATGAGGAGACAGAATAACAAGAAGATGACGACGACGAAGATTAAGCGGAGGAAGAGAAAGAAAGAGAAAAGGAGGAAGAAGACAGAGAGACTTGCAAATAGGGTTGCCAGACGTCCGGTAATGAACCGGACAGTCCGGTATTTACACAATCTGTCCGGTTAGAAATTTCATACATTACCGGACATGGCGGTGTCCGGTAAATTATTATTACTAGCAACAATTAAGTGTTGAAGTGTAGTTTCTTGGGTCCATAAAAAGACACCAACTTGCGATTTTCCAAATAGCATTACAGCAATTTCTGCCCCTTCGAATGCACTCGGGTGACTCAGCCTGAGGTATGTGGTACGTAGACATTCAGAGAGATAATGGAATATATTATGCTATATGCTTAATATGACTGGCTGCATAAGTATATAACTGGAGACAGTGATTAAGAGAATCACACCAGCCAGGCAAAACCAACCGTTCAGCCGTGTGCAGGTTATCCGATATAGCCCAGTCCTACCCACATGATGAATGTCACAGCTCTAGATTTCTTCATGTTATTATGCCTTAAATATGTCGTAGGTAATAACATGATCCCTGCCAACATCTTACGTAGCACTTAGTACTTGTTCCGCCCTGCCCAGATCTGCATAGGCCTATATAAATCATGTTAACGGGCCATCCATCGAAACCCTCCACTCAAATTAATTCTGTTCATCGCCAACTGCCCCACATCCTCCCACCATCGCCCCAAGACTTATGCCAACATCACAAGTCTCAGAATTAGGGTGACATCAGATCTATCATCATAATACCTCCCACGCAAATCAGATTTTCATGCATGACGACAGGGTTGCAGGATATCAAATTTCTAGCCATTGCATTCTAGTTAGGCCCACAGACCACCCATACGACGCGAAATCACGGATGGCACTTTTATCTAAATGTCCGACGCCAAAATCAAGCTGGGCCGCTGCTTGCTATATATATATATATATATATATATATATATATATATATATATATATATATATATATATATATATATGGTCCGGTAATTTACTCAAGGCTGCCTGGCAACCCTACTTGCAAAAGAACCAAGATGAAGTAGATGATGGAGGAGAAGAAGGAGGAGAAGAAGAAGCAGAAACAGAAGATGAAAAAGAAGAGCAGCTGCTTCTAGTTACATATTCACGACCATTTTCAGGATCCAGAGCTAAGAAATTTTGCGGAATTAGTTTTTTTACACCAGCGAAATACCTAGGCCTACCAACAGTATGCGACCATCGGTCAGTCATTCAGTCTCGAGATTACGATTACGATTACCTGACATCGCCATGTAGCGCAACTCACTATTCTGACTCGGGAAACTCAAGAATGAAAGTTCAGCAATAGATATTCTCTTGATCGGAGGACATCATTATGTCACAAATCAATTGCGAAATTGGACAAAATAATTGGAATGGTTTGGACATAATTTAGACGGTGTGGCAGATTCGCATCAGGGTTGCCGACAGTAGTCAAAAATCCGAAAAAATCACTCAAAAATACTGGAAATTGCATGGACTATTACAACCAATGACATTCAACGATATGTACACAGAGAGCAATAAGCCATGCAAGGCCACTTAGAGACAACAGACACTCACAAACATAGGTCTACATTATTGAATATCAGGTGGAAATGACGATTTGGATGAATGCTGCTTATTTGAATAATTGCTAAGGACATTCGTTTGATTGACCCTGGAAGGTTTTGCAGCACAATTATAATTGTAGACATAGTTGTGAAAAACTTTTTTTATTAATAATTTTATTAATTTACTGTCTATTATTATTTTCTTTAACATAATTTTGTCTGATATTCCATGCGTTTTCACCGTAGTCTCAAGGATTCAGCTAACTATTTTAGTGTCTTTATGTAATAGTTTAATTAAGTCATCATTTGAGAAATACATGTAGTAGGTCCCTACAAGAAATGAAACATATAAGAGTTATTTTGATATAAAATTCTTGGGCCTATAATTAATATTTATAAGTAACAATTGTAAGTACAAATGTACAATATATAATTTGGTAAACATCTATGGTCTTTGATTTCGATTAGATTTTAATTGCGTCAAGTAGATCAGCATGAATTTATGTGGACTTATGTTTACAATTTAAATTTAAAAGGATTTTAAAACTTTTAATTTTTCTGAATTTCATATTAAACCAAAGTTATAAGAAAAAAATAAATGTGGTAGATTAATGTTAAGTTTACTTGTACCAATTAATTTTGGCCTGCTAATATAGTTGTGTTATTTGCAGTTTGAGACAAAATTGCACAAGCAAGGTCTTTAAGCTTAAAATGAAGTTTCAGATGTAACAGAGGCAAATTATTTTCCGTTTCCGTTTTTTTGTCATTTTTTAAACGACTTTTTTCGGTTTTTTTATTTTATTTTTATCGTTTTTTACACCTATGGACAAAACCGACAGCTATTATCACATGTAGTTTATTAGACCTTGATTCTTAAACTTAAACATACAAATGGAGATTTGCAAGCTCGATAAAAACGCATCACCACCGGAAATAGGTACCAGGGCTTTTTTTAAGGAATTTTTAGAACTGCACAACTTCCATGGGCGAAGCTTGGTTGCCGATCTAGGGGGGCAAAAAAATATTTTTCTCGACCAAAGCAGTTGATGACTTTTTTTGGTCATCGAGTTGAAAATCTCATAAAAACATACCATTTTCTCGGACAGTGATAGTTCTTTTTAAAGTTCATTTTTTGAAATTTCCCTAATTGCAATTGTAATTTTAAAAAAGGTGTGCAATTGCAAATGTGTGCCAAAATTAAATATATCAGTTATCTCAAAAACAAGACGTGCTACAAGAAAATCAAAAACGCCACTGACTTGCATTCAGCATTTATTGCAATATAATTTCTAAAAAGGTGTGCAATTGCAAATGTGTGCCAAAATTAAATATTTCCGTTTTCTCAAAAATCTGACGTGCTCCAAGAAAAACAAAAACGCCACTGCATTCAGCACTAATTTCAAATATAGTAAAAAAAAAAAGGTGTGCAATTCCAAATGTGTGCCAAAATTAAATATTTCAGTTTTCTCAAAAACCTGACGTGCTCCGAGAAAAACAAAAACGCCACTGCATTCAGCTCTAAATTCAATTATAGTAAAAAAGGTGTGCAATTCCAAATGTGTGCCAAAATTAAATATTGCCCGATTGTCTTTTACAAATATGTCATATGAAGCTTTAAATTTCAAAGCAACGTTCACAAACTGAACTTTCCTTTTTCCGCGTCCAAATATTCAAACTTCCGTAAGCGCACGAGTGTAAAAGTAGATCGGAGAGACAACGCGAATTTCATTAATAACTCAACAGCAGTTAATTTTTTAGCCTAATTACAGCAAAATTACTTATAATCAGTGCAAACCAGTGTCATTAAATATCAAATAGCATACTGTCAAGTTTTTAAAAACTGAAAAGAAGGCAAATTAATTGAAATTAGTCCAGAATTTTGCAGCGTTCGCACACATGTCGAGTGATTTTTAGTGAGATAACGCTACGCCATCTTGCGAAAGAAACTAATAAGGACTCATCACACGTACACCGTGTTACAGCCTCGAGTGGACGATCAATTTTTCTTCCACTCAGTTCTTCTACTGTAAGCAGAGTCGCAAAATGAGTTAATGATTTGGTTAGGTTGGATTCAAAGTGTAGCTACAAACTTCAATCACAAAACTTGCATTAAAACTACAATAGGCTTCTCTAAATGTTTTTTTAGACTGGCGAATTATTCCAATTCGGATGGCAATGAAATCTAAAATTATTTTTTAGCTGCACATAAATGATTTTACAACTGCACAAATCCATTTAGAACTGCACATTTTGTGTAGAACTGCACGTTAAAAAAAGCCCTGATAGGTACCAATAAAACTGGTAACTGGTTTTGATGCGCATGATACATATTATGACACCGTACACTTGTAATTGTTATTATTATTGTTATTGCTATTATTACTATTTTTACCCAAGGTATCTATAATCCCTCAGGTGTCTGATATAATTATTATTATTATTATTATTATTATTATTATTATTATTATTATTATTATTATTATTATTATTGTTATTATTATTATTATTATTATTATTATTATTGTTATTATTACATAATTTTTTTACGCGACCATGGTCCCACCGAAAATTGCCTCAGACTTGCCAAACCGTTAAACCAGAACCAGGCATACAAAGATGCAAAGCATTCCTCAAGTTTAAGTTTACCAGACTGATCAGTGTGTGACAGAGCAATATGGAGCTGAGTGTCGTCCGCATACTGCTGTAATTGAACACCAAAGTGATTAGCTATGCTATGTTATAAAGGACGGTCAAATAATTAATCTATCTGTATTCTTTTGAATCTGATGAAGGAGGACACCATAGATTATCCCGAGCTTTCCCCCCTTTCAGACTGAGTCCTACAATTTTCTGAATATTTTGTGAGCAGTCATGTGTGTAAGTTTGAATTGTTGTTGGTAAAATAAAATAAATAAACTAAAACTTGAAACTTGAAAATTTCTGCCAAACTATAATACTGTCCATCCTAGAATCGACGGTTTTATAATAAAGTTTTAATCCACTACGAAACTTTTCACACATAATTACTATAATAGGAGTAAAGGTCAGTGGCGTAACAATACGGTAGACTGGGTAAGACAAAGTCTAGGGGCCCCCGAGTGTAGAGGCCCCAGAGGGGCCCCCGAGTTTGCAAGACTCCGAAAAAATATTGTAGACTAAGTAGACTATACCGTGTCAGACTCTCAGTACGGTTACCCGAGAACCCGTCAAGTTCTGTCAACCCGACACGACGCGACGAGTCGGAGACGCCAAACTCCAGCAATGCACAGCACTAATGTTTAATTAGTGATAACTTTCCGGTCCCGGAAATGACGTCATTGCATTTGCATGGTGTTGACATGAATTTAGACAAACTTATTTCCGTGAAATAAATTGCGCATCTCATTGTTTGAGAAATGTATCCATCTGACAAGCGGCCTCGTACTTATAAAGTCACACTTACGCTCATCAATTGCACAAGATCGCCTTGACAGTTTGGCGCTGATCAGCATTGAAAATGAAGCAGCCAGGCAACTTGATCTGGACACACTTGTGGACAAATTTGCAAACATCAAGGCAAGGAAAAAAGAGTTCTGAGTTTTGACTGAATGACTTCACACTTCGTTTAGTTTTTTCATCTGTAAATTTAAAATCATGTGAATTAGACCCTCTACCTCCTTTTATTATTTGTGACATCATTGATGACATTGCTCCTTTCTTTCTGTATCTTTTTAACAGGTCACTTGCTGAAGGTTGCATTCCTGCCTCGCAAAAACAGGCTCTAGTCTTCCCTGCACTCAAGAAGCCAAATCTTGACCCTAGCCTCAGTCAAAACTATCGACCCATTTCAAACCTGTCTTTTCTGTCCAAGACTCTTGAGAGACTTGTTTCAATGCAACTTCTCCCCTATCTTGAGAAATCGGGTCTTCTTCCTTCTCACCAGTCTGGCTATAGGGCTAACCACTCCACTGAGACACTCCTCCTCTCTTTACTTTCTGACATATACACTGCTGTTGACAAGTCTCAAGTCACTCTTTTGGCTCTCTTCGATGTCTCTGCTGCCTTTGACATGGTCGACCATGAAATTTTGTTGCAGCGCCTTGAAACCTCCTGTGGACTCAAGGGTACTCCACTACTTTGGCTTCGCTCCTACCTCTCCGACCGCACCCAAATGATCATCTCTGGTGACTCTAGGACTCAGTGGGTCCCTGTTGTGTTGGGTGTCCCTCAGGGGTCTGTCCTAGGCCCGCTTTTATTCATCTTATACACGGCTGGCATTCCCTCCCTTTTCCCCAACCATTCTGCTACTGGCCATCTTTTCGCTGATGATGTCCAAGCCTATGTGCATGGACCCCCTTCAGCTCAACTCTTTCTTGCGAGCCAAATCGACGCTCTATCTCAAGATCTTCATCTGTGGATGTCGTCCAATCGTCTTTCTTTGAACTCTTCCAAAACCCAGTTGATTTGGTTTGGCACTTCCAAGCAGCTCCAAAAACTTGACTACTCGGTACTCTCTCAAACTTTTCCTCACTTCAACTTTTCGTCTAGTGTTCGAGACCTAGGTGTCACCCTAGATAGTTCTCTAACTTTCACCTAACACATAGCCAAGCTTACTCGCTCTTCCTACTTCCAATTAAGGCGGCTGAGAGCTATTCGCAAATCTGTTTCATCTTCGATCTTTACCACCATTGTCCACGCCTTCGTCTGTTCTCGGATTGACTATTGTAATTCTGTCCTTGCTGGCCTCCCTAAGGTCCGGCTAGCTCCCCTACAGTCCGTACTCAATGCTGCTGCGAGGCTCATTGCCCGTCTTCCTCGATTCTCACACATATCTACATTCATGGCTGAACAACTTCACTGGCTTCCACTCTCAGCTCGCATAGAATTCAAAGTTATAAGTTTGGTTCTCAAGTCTCAACGAGGCCTTGCTCCGACGTATCTTTGTGATCTCATACTTCGCCCCATTTCGGCCACTTCGCTGCGTCCTCTTAGGTCCTCAGATCGGCTTGACCTCTTTGTTCCTCGCGTCAGGACCGCCATGGCTCAATCCAGATCATTTGCCTGCATAGGTCCCTCCCTATGGAATGGTCTTCTCCCATCCGTTCGCTCTGCCATCCTCTCTGGTAGTCTTTCGTCATCTTTCTCTTGTCTAAAGACCTGCCTTTTCTCTCGGAGTTGCACGCACTGGGAGCGCTTCTGAAAGGCTCTTGCTGCAAGAAGCGCTTTACAAATGGTCAGATACGATACGATACGATACTATAGCAAAGGACTTCAACCAAACCTTACATAGGCCGTTAAGGCCAGCCTATACTTAACTTCAGTTGCACATGTCATAATTTCAGCCTTGTTAGGAACTTACAGTTTACTGTAATTTGTACTTGTATCTTGTTCATATATATATATATACATCAGCATTTCAGTAAATTAATAAGTAATAATACATTTCAATAAGTAGGCTACCGTAGGGAGAGGGCCCCACCTTCATATTTTGTCTAGGGGCCCCCGAGTTCCTAGTTACGCCACTGGTAAAGGTCCTTAAGCCTAGAATCCACTAAAGCATGATTCCATTACGCAGTATCGGACAACTCTGACATCAGCACTCATAGGCCAACGTAATAGTCTAAGTGGCCTAGTTGACTTGAGATGCTCTTTCGACATTCATACCAAACACCAATAAATCGAAAGCATCAATTTCAATCTCCACGCAAGTTTGCATGCTCGTACGAGGCGTACGAGCATGCAAACAGTTCCTGACAGCCATAGGTGCAATCACGTCCTAAAAGTTGGAGGGACCATAATGAATCACGTCCTAAAAGTTGGGGGACCATAATAATAAAGTTAGGGGACCACTCAAAAGTTGGGGGAACGCGTCCCGTGGGTCCCATAGGGTGGTTGCGCCTATGCTGACAGCAAAAGTCAAACCTTCGTGCAAGACAAAAGCTGTTCCGGCCAAACAATTGCAATTCTATCGATTATCTAGGCCTATGTCCGCGTCGTGCAAACTCATACAGCAGGTGTCAGGCAGTAAGATTATAAATCGAATAACAACACTGAGTTTGTTGCAGACCTCCACGTTGCCATAACTTGTAGGCTACAAGTCGTATAAGCTTACTCTGACAGCAAACTAGCGGCATATGAAACGCTATGAATTCCCGTAAGGCGCTCAGTTTATTGATTTTTGTAATTGTTTTGCTATGTGGTTTACTTCAGTACCAACGCAACCTTACAAGGATAGTTCTAGAGAAGGAACCTGCATTGCATTCGGAGTTCAATGATCGTTCATCTGAAGGAAGAAGACAGGGATGCTATGTCCGACATTGTATAACTAACCGGATCTTAGGAAAGACGCCGAACGACCTGCAGACCATTCCGTTCGAAGTCTCGGAGGGAACTTCGCCAGAACTTGTGGATAAAAGGAAATCGAATTTTGAAAGAATTTTCAAAGACCAAGTTTGGATTCCCAAATGGGAGCGTAAAAATGATAGCCGAGCGTCAGGTATAATACAACAATGTTCAATGTTTTTATCGATTGGTTGTGGTAGGACAATGGCTGGTTGTCCTAGCTCTTGTTTTTTACACACGCCCATACCCAAACTATTTTCCGTTATACGCATATTATACAGAATTTGTAAATATAGGGAGGGCCATAAAAAAAGTAATCTCGTACGGTTATTTGCCAATATCTGGGTCAAAAATAAGAATTTTTCAAACCAAATTTGGCGAGCTTAAAGGTAATTCATATCTCCGTACAGGTGCGCTGACAAAACGGCGCAGGACAGAACGGCGCCGACATAACGGCGCCGACATAACGGCGCCGACAAAACGGCGCGGTAACAAAACGGCGCAGGACAAAACGGCGCCGACATAACGGCGCAAACTGAACTAAAAAAAATGGTTTTTAGTAGTTTTATAGCAGAAGCAGCACAAATGTATTCTAAATATCAATCCAACTTCCATCTAAATTACTATTATTTTTCATCAATCCACCTTCCAGTTAAGCAAGACTATTTTCTTCAATCCAGCTTCCATTTAGGCCTAAGCAAGAATATTTTCTTCAATCCAGCTTCCAGTTAAGCAAGACTATTTTCTTCAATCCAGCTTCAATTTAAACGAATTTTTTCAATCAATCCAGATTCTATTTAAGGAAATTTTTTTTTATCAATCCGACTTCTATTTTAAACGCAAACATGTAGTCTGACTTGGATATGCCCCTAGTTGCCGGAATCCGGAACGATATCTCATAATCTTGAATTCGTAGTGAGTTCGCTCTTGAATATATAAGCAAACAGTCACTAGACGGGTATCATAATCTTTGTACTGCGCCGTGTTGTCGGCGCCGTTTTGTCGGGGTAGTTTGAATTGCGCCGTTCTGTCGGCGCAGTTTTGTCGGCGCCGTTATGTCGGCGCCGTTTTGTCCTGCGCCGTTTTGGTACGGCGCCCTCCGTGCAGTAGCCAAATAATATTTTATAGAAATATTTGAAACAAAGCAAACGTTAAAATTACTTTTAGTGAGCCCACCCACCGTTTTTTTACGTTCCAAAAACGTAACGAAAAAAAAAACATTTTATAAACCTACATGTACATCTCAAATAATTGTTATCAAATGAACTTGATATTGCTTCACAACTTGTGTACAATGTGTTCACCGCCCGTGCCCACACTTGTTATCAGTCTCTTTGCAAAGTTCTTGTTGGCCTTGTTTAAGGCTTGTTAATGTGTTCTAGAGGTAGGCTAAGTCCCCTCATATCAACTCCAATGCCATCGTCAATTCTCTTACCACTCTTGGTTTTGGTCGCAGATTGCGGTATTTCTCCAGCATAGCTCTCCACATGATAATTAAGTCTATCGGGCAAACTCTGGGCGATTTGGGAGATATTGTGTTCTACTCCATGAAACCAGAACAATAATAATTTGACGTTGAGCCAATCTCCTTTCATCAATGGCATTTTTTACCCTCAATTTAACTCTTAATTTATCCGCACTCACTGTGAGTGAGTGGTGATTATAGATTAAGCTCCAAGAGGACCAATTCATGAAGTATCTGAATCCACATCTTGTTTGCCATTGAAGGCTTGGCCGTCTTAATGTCTCATAAATTTCAATTTTGCTGTTTTAATGGCAAAATATGAATCTGAAAAATTCTTTATTTGCAACGTCATAGTCATCTTGCTAAATGATGTCACAGTGACGTCCAGCGACACTGGTGCATATGTTTCTTTTGTAAATAGTAACAATACCGTAATGATTGTCTGGCAATATCAGGTTCCTTTGATAACAATCATCTGAGATGTGACGAAATAAAATAAAAAATTCACTTTTGCTGCGTTACGTTTTTGGATCGTCAGAGTGGGCTAACCAAAAGTGATATAACTTTTTATTTGTTTCAAATATTTCTATGCAATTTTGCTATTGTACGTAGATGTGTATTGCCTTAAAATCCCGTGATTTGAAAAATTCTTAATTTGGTCAAGATAATTGCAAAAAACGTAGGGGATTACTATTTATGGCCCACCCTGTACATGCAAGTATATAGAAATATGTGGTTTATGTATGTAGGAATGCATATTATTTTAATAAGCATACACAATGTCACATACACGGTCCCCCAATTTTGAAATTTATTTATTTTTGACCAGCTATTCTGGCTTGGAAATTTGACGTGGTTCCCTTCATGAGTGGTCCGTAGACCCCTCCCCACACCCCACGAGGTCCGTACACGAGCTAAATTCATGTTTTTAAATTTTCTCAAAAAATGTTGACAACTGCAATTCCCATCTAATTTGTCTTCTAATGGTTCGGGAGCGCCTCTGAGTAAAATATTGAAGAAGCGCTAAAACAAGTGGTCATACACAGTGGCGTAGCCAGGAATTTTTAATGGGGGGTTTATGGCCGGAGACCCTTTTTAAGCCATTTTTCTTACTTAAATGGATAAATAGCCTTAAAACACCTTTTCCCGGAGCAAATGAGGGGTTTTAACCCCCGAAACCCCCCTTGCCTGCGCCACTGGTTCATACATAAACAATACAATACAAATATCATAATTTTTAGCATGATGAAGCTTTTCAGCATTTTTTCGTCATCTGCTACGATAGGAACCGGTTCCACGTTGTTCTACGCTCAGGAAGTGATCGGTGCTTTGCACTCAATCATCTCTCAACTGAAACGAGATCTGAATGTCGATCGCATCCGACTGTTGGACATTCCATGCGGAGACATGGTGTGGATGAGCAGGTTTCTGAAGACCAGAGACGACGTTGATTATACGGGATTAGACATCGTTCCCGATCTTATCAACCGACATCGAAAGAACTACGTCAGCCAAACCAACTGGACATTTCGAGTCCAGGATATCGTACGCGATGGTCTGAACGAATCCTTTGATCTGATCTTGTGTCGACATATGTTACAGCATCTGCTCAGTAACGAAGCTCTGGCGGTTATAAAGCATTTCTCAGAATCTGGAAGCCGATTCCTCTTTACCACATCCTTCAATCGAGCCAAGGTCAACAGCGAGCTGCCCGGAGCACACGGATCTATTCGACAGTTGAATTTGGAAATTCCGCCATTTTCTCTGACGCCTCCGGTCTGTTTGCAAGGAGACGGCCCTAAGGACAGCTATCATGGACAGATTCATTTCTTGGGATTGTGGAAGTTACCAGTAAGACGAGTGAAGCTCTGTGATTCCACAGCGACGTTTAGAGTCGATGGCTCCGGCGTTGATTTCTTCTCCTGTACAAATTGGTCATGAGTCCTTTTGTTGAAGGCCGTAGCCAGGATTTTGCTTGGTGGGAGCTGTTTAGCCTACTCGACTTTGAGGCAGCCGACAAGCATCCGAATCAACTGTCTAAAGGGTTTGGAGGATGATTTGATCTAATGCAAAATGCCTGTTAGAAATAAGACATTCAAAATTATATACCCCTTAGTCCTTGCAGCATGATTATGTTAGTATATGCATTATTTATTGTCTGCGTTATTTCATTTGGGGGGTGTTCAAACACCCAGAACACCGCATAGCCACGGCCTTGCTTTTGTTGATCATCTTCGTGACTTCTGTCACGTAATTCTCCAATAGAAATTCAGGTTTTTCTGTCGTGATGGCGTCTTGGATCAGTTTCGTCTGGCAAACGACATATTAATTATTAATATTTTATTGCTCTCAAATTATCGTACACAAGATAATTTTAAAAAGTTGAAGACAGCAGACACGATAAAAGAAACTAATCAAGGTTAGGTGTAGTGAATGGAAACCATAGGTAGGCCTATCCCTGAAGGGCAGAAAATTCCACTAGGCAGAGGTCCTAAGTGCTCGGTGATCCCTGAAAGATGCTGGGTTATCTATAATGAATGGATTTGAGCAGAGGCGTAGCGACCGCCCTCCGTACCCTCCGACCGGAGGGGCCCCCGCAAGAAAGGGGGCCCCGAAAGTGGCAAAAATGTAAGGCATAGCTTTAGGTAGGCCTAAGTGACATTTATTGACGCTGTTGCACGATCCATGTTGGAAAGCACTGTTAGAAAGACTTCAGCAGCAGTAAATACCGAATGCATGCACACTGTAGCCCTATGTAGACTATACATGATAGGCTATGAACAAGAGAGCTTACCCAATATAATTTTATTGTATACATATAAATTGTCCTACAGCATTCCAATTTCTGCATTGTAAGGGCCCTAAAATTCAAATTTTGAACGATGAAAATGCAACGGATTTTCAGATATGTAGTGCTGGATTACGGCCACTTTGATGCCAATTCTAGAAAGTTCATAGAGTATATAATAATATCAGATTTAGAGCTTCCTAAAAATTATGCAACGAAATTACTTAGAATAGGTCCAAGCACGTTACAGAGTTATGTATACTGCGTAGTCTATAACAGTTTCTGCATTGCAAGGGACCCCGCCGGTCCGGACATAAATTATGTTCGGAGGGGGCCACGTTCATTGTTGCTACGGCCCTGGATTTGAGGTGAGCAGTAACAAGGACAAAAAGTAAGACTAAACCACAATTGATTTCTAAAGGCCATAAATTATTGTTTGCTATAAAAATACATGTATAATGTATATTCTCATATTAATTGTTTATATCGTTTCCTCTAAGGCATTAATATGACAGTAAAAGCAACGTTGTCTTTGTTGCTTCCGCTCATGCAAAATCTATGGAATCGATTGAAATGTCTGCCTTGGGGAAACACAGTCATCGCGTTCAGATTGAGAAGAAAATTGGATCAGTAAATTAATGGCTTTATGCAACTATTCAACAGGAGAGAAATATTAATTTAGATTTAGTTCCATTATTTTGAACACCACCACCAATTATACTATACTACTACTATTCATATTTTTATTTTATTTATTTTTATTATGGTTATTATCATTGTTATTATTATTATTATTTTTGGCCCTGAGGTACTTCATTCCCCCAGAGACTTAGGGACTATTATTATATCAAGAATGTATGTCTGGTGGGTCAGGCCTCGTCTTCAGGGTGTGAGGCAAAAGTGCATTTGAAAGCGACCAGGTTGTAGCGTTGAATGCAAATGGACAGACGTTGAAAAAGAAAGAAAGCTTCACGTCTGTCGCCAGTGATAGAAGAGATACGGCTGCCAATTTCTTTTACGAAGTCTGAGGCTGAAGGATTGAGCGGACCCAATGTCTCTATGGCCACCGGCTGAAAGATGTAGGAAGCAGGCAACTCTCCGTATTTCTGTTCTTTGCGAATGGCCGCCTGCACTGATGCAGGCCCGACCAAACCGTTCGGGTGGGTTATGTACGAGGCGGCACAAGTGTGAACAATGGTGGCATCCCACGCCAAGTACTTCCCACCTGACCAAGGTATGAGAGTTGCCCCGTCCGGCCTCTTTCCATCGGATCTAAAGAGACCCGCCGGTTCCTTGATGCTTGGGATGTCAGCTCTGAGGAGGGCACGCCAAATGATGTCATTTATGGCGTGGTGACGAAGGGAGCGACCCATGGCTCTCCTACAGACGAAGCCATGATGGCCCTCGGGGCCAACTCCCTCGCCACAATGGCATGTGTGAGGACCACACAAGTCCAAGCCCAAACTCAGGCCCACCACCACCCGGACCGCCTCATTATCCAGGACAAGGCCACAAGCGGCAATTGGAAGCGCGGACAGCCAGTCAACTGAATGGGGAATGCCCGACGCGTCCAGCCTGGCTCGGTCGACTAAACCGACGGCACTTTGGCGGATTTCCGCCTTATCTTTTTCAACCAGGGGCCGGTCCCAGAGGCTCTGTTTTCCAGGTAAGGGGTGAATTGTCGCCGGCAAGGTGTCACGACGGGCTTCTTGCAGATCCGACACGAACTGATCAGGAGCTGCCCCACCAACCGCAAGGATGGCAGACTGCAGGTCGAGAGTCGACGCGGCTGAAGCCAAATAGGCAGAAGAAGCCAGCGAAGCGACTCTGCGGATGCCAAGTCCGCCATCTTTGATTGGTAGCGCGGCCTGCAGCCACTTATTTTTATTATTATTATTATTATTTTTTACTTTTTTTTTACCCGAGGTACCTAGGATCCCTCGGGATTATTATTATTATTATTATTATTATTATTATTATTATTATTATTATTATTAATCAGTTTATTATTATTACTACTACTATGACTAGTATTATTGCTATTATTACTGTTATTTATTAATTTTTTTATTGTTATTGCTATTATTATTGTTAGTGCTATCATCATTATTCTTGTGGTTTTTGGGTTTTTTTTAATTGTTTAAAAACCTGTCCAGAATGGCCATAGGCCTAATCATCGATTTCTTGGCTGGCGAAAGTGCCCCTAAATGCTACTGCGTTATTCTTGTTATTGTCATTATTTATTATTATTATTATCATTATTACTATTATTATTATAATTGTTATTATTGCTATTACTAGTACTATCGCTATTGCAACTAGCCTACTTCATTCTTCACTCTCTTCCTGTGAATCTGTCTCTGCCTGTCCATTCTCACCCTCTTCCTGTCACCCAGTTTCTATCCCTTTCACTCCTTCGTATTTGCCTTCCTCTCTGTATCTTCCCGATGACTTGAACAGCTGTGAGTGACTTCCTCAATTATGGTAATCGATGGAAATGGAATAAAACACGACGATTTTAATTGCTTAAAAAACGGTAAAACTTTTTAAACGACCATGGATTTTTTTTAACCCGTTTCCGCGACAATAATTAGGCTGTGACTAAGGGACCGCCAGGCGGCTGTCGTATTTCAATTACTAAGGGACCGCCAGTCACGTGTAACCTGTCACATGACCCGAGTCACGAGTCCAGGCGGCCGTCTCATGCTGAATCCGCGAGTGGCGGCCATCCCATAACGAATATTATTATCTAATTTGAAGTTCGATTTTTGAAGAAAAAGTTCTTGTGACTAACCCTACCCTATCCCTAACCCTAACCCTATCATGTAAATGAAGATTGGTTACTTACTCTGTCCTTAAAACAAGAAAAAACAAGAAAACTTTTGTCCGACATAAAACAAGCAATCGGTAACTGCCGCCATTATTGAAGAATGAAGACTCGTGACTCGGGTCATGTGACAGGTTACATGTGACTGGCGGTCCCTTAGTAATTGAAATACGACAGCCGCCTGGCGGTCCCTTAGTCACTTCGCAATAATTATGGTGGATAAAATGATAAACCTTGAAACGTGACAGGTAAATCGATGAAACCAATCGACCACCATTGTTTGTCTACCATATTATTTCTGACTACAAAAAACCTTTGCACGCCTCCGATTTCATTCCTGTCGAGACATTATCATTATTTCCAGACACGCTCTCGCGTCGATTCAGCTGACACCTGGCAGTATACAAAATATGATTCTATGCATGCTTATCAGAAGTATATTTTGCACCCAACGAACCTGAATGTGGGCGCTGTGCAGCAGTAACAGCGTTGTCGTTTATTGAGATTATTAGAATGGTACACCTCATCCAGCTACAGATTACATGGGAAGTCAGATCGTTTTATACTAAAATAATTATTATCCTGAGGTGGGTTTGCTTTTTCAATATACCATTCTTGCTATAGTTTCCAGTGTCTTTGGTTGAGAGAAAAAAATTGTGCGACTTAGCGCAAAATTCCAATTTTTTTGCATTTCTCATGGAAATAGACCACGTAGTAGGCCTACATGGTTCCCGTTCCTGATAACCGCCTTCAAATCTTTCTACTGTGCCTTGCCAATTTCTTGGCTACTGACAAAGATATCGGCTGGAGAGCGCCGTGCACCAACCCACCTTCTGCTGCCAAAGATTATGATAATCATCGCTTAATGAAAGAGACAAATTCGAGTGACACACTGCACCCAGTTACACGTCAAAGCACATGGGCGGAGTTTGGTTTCCGTTCTTGGAGGGGTTAAAGCCTTCTTTGGGGGGCTTAACCCGGGAAAAGATACAATTTACACGGTAAAAAATGAATCTGGGTCTTCTTGGGGAGGGGCTTAGCCCTTCCCCCTAACCCCTGATGAACTCCGCCCATGTCAAAGCACATTAAATAGAAAGAAAAAATCAGTGGGGACATAAAAATATCATAGATGTCCGTCAAGGAGAACCTTACAAATAAAGTGTTTAACGTCTTTTTGATGATATTATTGACTGCAAAGGTGAAGTTGACTCATCTTTCGGGAACGGTGTCCGGCAGCTACAGTATCACAGACTCAACGAACAATCAGTTGGTCAACGAAAGACAATTCCGACAAGAAATGCATTCCTTGGAAACCAATTGGCTGAGCACACAAATAATCTTTTTGCACAGGCCGCCGCGCACTGCCCTCCTATGTTCACTACCGACCTAATGATCCCCTTCGCCCGCTCTGCGACAATGCAGAACCGTTCCTTCTCTGTGGTTGGTCCAGCAACCTGGAACGGGGTTCCCTTGACCAGTGGCGGCGCCAGGATTTTAATTTTGGGGGCTTGATTTTCGGGGAAAATGTTCCGTTTCCAGTCGCCAAAATTCTCACGACTTTTTTTAGTCATCGAGCAAAATCCGAAGAAAATTTCCCATATTTCGGCCGCCAAAATTTCTGACGACCTTCATTTTTTAAGCATTTGATCGAAATCTTAGAAAATGGTCCTTTTTCGTAATCCGCCAAACTGTCTGTCAATCCTCGTGCGTACCTTTACGGTTATTTTGGGGGGCTAAAGAGGGTTAATCGTGCAAATATTTTTATTTTTACATGGGAAAGAATTGATGGACTTTTTAGGGGGGCTTAGTCCCCCTAGCGCCGCTACTGCCCTTGGCTATAATACGACACCGTTCAAACTGTTCTCAGATATGCCATTTGTTGAAGGTTGCTTTTTTCACTTGGCCGGAAATGAGTGTTGGAAGATCGCCAACAAAACCATGTTGCTGCAATTCTACACAGAAGCTAAAGGCAGAGTGTTTGCAAATTCAAAGCGCTGCGGCAAGTCAGATGGGTGATTGTCCAGATGCAGCGAAGAAAGTTTGTTAGCGTTAACCAACACAAGAATGAACCTTTTAGCTGAGTTATGAGGAAGCCGATTAGCGTCATGCTCCTCGTTGCCTTACCTAGGGATTTTTGTGAGGCGCGGTGGTGTAGTGGATAATTTATGTTCGTCGCCTTGCAGCCGAAGGGTTGCAGGTTCGAATCTACTTCAAGTCTCCGCGTAGGGACCTTGAGCATGTCCTTCACTCACAATTGCTCAGCTTCTTCGGCGTGAAACTCCGATGCAGTCTCTGCTCTGTAGTCTGGAGCGCTTCTGAGTAGGGAGCTTGAAGGGACGCTATTATAACAAGTGCGCATATCATGATTAGAAGTTATGATTGAAATTACTTTGCACAATCGAAATACTTATGACGCTTGGAACTTAGGATTTAAAGGTGTCTAAGTAGAGCTAAACGATTTCGAAAATTTCTGCATTGTCGCTTCTTTTGATGAGGTGGCTCTTGTCTATTATATCACAAAGATGATCAGCGTCGCTCTCCTACTTTCTCCAGGCCTGGGTCTGGCTTTGTCACAGGTATGGCAGTGGTAGACGTCACAGCACATTTCTGCTAATCTAATAAACGAAATGAAATCTTGAAGGAGTTGTTTATGGGATAATCTTCAGTTAGGTGCATGCTACTACTACTATAGTTTAGAAACAGGTTGTTGATATTGCAACTAATCAGAACGCTCCACTACAGATAATTATTGTGAAATTATTGTTAGCTTTTCATTTAACACAGAATTAAAGCGGATGAACGCAGCAAATCTAAACGTCTGCTAAAAAATGGCAAATTGATGATAACGACGACGACAACGACGATGACGACGACAAGCTTTGTTTTATTGTGAGAAATAATTTGTATTCCTGTTCATACGATTTTTTTCGACGCGATCGATGTCGTTGTTGCCGTGAGATGTCGCTACCCGATGGATAATGATAATAATAATTTTATTTTTATTTAACAATCCGGCTGACAGACCGCAGCCGGTTACACTGTGAAGTGTACAATTATGTAGTTTAAACAATTCACAAGAACGCAGGTCACAGAATACACAAATCTTAACTATACTAACTGAACAGACAACCTGCAACAATCGGCGCTAATAGCAGCCTAAAAGCATGTCAGCCCAACGGAGGCTCGAACTCGCTACCTCTCGCACCTTACGCTACCTTGCGTTATCCATTACTCTCCAGTTTCATGTCATAAGACGACTTTAAACTTTGCAATAAAAATTATTGGTTGCTCAATTAAATTGAATCACTCAATTGTGGAGGGTTTAGCATTACGGATAACACGATGGCTTGAAGTGCTTACGGTACACGGATCGAGCCTTGGAAACCTTGATTTATCTCTTTCTACATTCCCTAGATGGCGGCTAAAGTATGTATACTTTTTATAGAGCTTGCGTCTAGCATGGCTGAAGGTTTGTCAATATTATTATGTCTTCTGTGATTTGCATACAATTGTTTGAATTGAATAACTTGTTTGTACTACATAACTGTAAATTGTAGCTCGTTACGGTCGGTCGGTCAACCGGATTAGGGTGGGCAAAAAAGACATCATACGGTTTTTGCCAATATCTTGACCAAAAGTAAGATTTTCTAGATGAAATTTTACTGGCTAATAGACAGCAATTCATATTTACACATCGTGGCCAGATTTCATCAAAATATTTCAAGCAGAACAAAAGTTATGTCACTTTTAGTGAGGCCACCACCCGCTTTTTTGACGGTTCAAAAACGTAACGCAACAAAAAGCAGTAAAAACGTGATTTCATTCAGTCTCATCTCAAATAATTGTTATCAAAATTTAATAGCCTTGATATTGATAGATGGTCATTTGTTTATTACTATTTTAAAAAGAAACAGGGTACCAGCGTAGCTGTACGTTACTGTGAAGTCACTTAGCAAGATGACAATCAAGATGGTCAATAAGGAATCTATCAGATTATTAATGTTGTTATTAAAGCAATGCAATTCAAATTTTAAAAAAAATAAATTGACCAAGGTGTCAATGACAGACAAAATGTGTATTCAGACACCTCTTGAGCAAGATCCTGGAGATATAAGACTATGATCATGCTCGAGCAACGTTTACTCTGATAAACGGTGAGAGCGCAAAAATTAAGGGTTGAGCTTCAGAGTCAAGAGATTTGCTGTGAATGAAAGTAGCTCGGCTCAATGTCGATTGCTCAGGTTTCATTGAGAAAGCCAATGGCCCCAAATCTCCGGATTTGGACTGGATGGATTGATAATCAATTGCGAAGAGCTATGCTGGAGAAATACCCGCAATCAAAACCAAGAGCGGTAAGAGAATTGATGAGGGCATTGGAGTTGATATGTGAAGATTTGTCTTTGGAACGCATCAACAGAGTCATCAAAAACTTTGCAAACAGACTCAGAAGAAGTTTTGGCACTGGTCGTGGGCACATTGAACACAAGTCGTGACGCACTATCAAGTTCATTTCACAATTGTTACTTGAGATGTGACTTAATAAAAATCTTTTTTTTTACTTTTTGTTGCGTTACTTACCCTAGGGTCTAGCGTCCTATTACCACACATGTTCTTCATTTTTATGAGTAGGTAATCAACACCTAAAATTCAATATCTAAAGATTAGTAAAGCAACTAAATGAACGAATACGGTAGGCCTACAATAATTGTCTGCAAGCGTTCAGCGATATAGTTTTCTTCGTTCTGTATGCCTACATGTATGTTGAGCTGCTTATGTTGTTGCTTCAAATTCAATCATCAATTTCTTCGACCCTAACCATAACTCTAACCCTAACTCTAACCATAACTCTAACCCTAACTCTAACCATAACTCTAACCCTAACTATAACTCTAACCCTAACTCTAACCATAACTCTAACCCTAACTCTAACCATAACTCTAACCCTAACTCTAACTATAACTCTAACCCTAACCCTAACTCTAACTCTAACTCTAACTCTAACCATAACTCTAACCCCAACTCTGACCCTAACTCTATCCTGCCAAATAGCTTCCATGATCCTGACGCGACCTGTAGAAATTGTACAGCTGATAATTAATCAATATCGCTAGACCAACATGTTGGCTTGATGGCTGCAACATTAAGTTTCATCTTTAACTCCGCCAAAGCCGGTCCCAAGCCCTGTTGAAAAAGGAGGGGGTTCTGCGGTCGGTTTGCCCAGGTAAAAAGAACCTTGCAACAGAAACGATACCAATAAATAACTGGAGGGACACGATCTAAAAAACCTCACGGACGGAGGACTGAGTTAGAGTTAGAGTTAGGAGGTTGCCGTAGCTGCTCAAGACAGAGAAGGATGGAAGACCTGTATCGCCCAATGTGCGCACAGCACGTGGAGGGACTAAGGTCTAAGGTAAGGTTTAATGCAGATATAAATTAATGTAGATTGTTTAAAGTAGATTCTTAGTTTCGAGGACGCTTGGCCCTAATGGGTTAATGTATTACTGATCAAGTTGAACCACACGAGTTACCTAAGAACTGCTCTGTCTTCTATCATGTGCTACAATTTATTCATCATTGTAGACTGCTTTGATCGTCCGACCAAAACATCGTTCGCAATGTCAGTGCCTGTGGGGGCTATGCGCCGCGTTTAGTAAAAAAGTGCATAATTATTATTAGTAAACGTAATGTCCGATTGCGAGCACGAAAATAATGACCCCCTGGCAATAATTAAAAACATGGAGACATTCTTGTTTTTGTTGTTACTGTGTAAATATAATCATTATTACTTTAGCATGACGTAGCTTCGCTGAAAATTTTTTCGGTTCTGCTTTCGTTCTGATAGGACCCGGATCAACATTGCAAAACGCGTAGGAAGTGATCGCTGGTCTGCACTTAATCATCTCTCAACTGAAACGTGAACTGAATGTCGCTCGCATCCGACTGTTGGACATTCCATGCGGAGACATGGCTATTGATTTTCAGCCAGGCGATGGCTGCATGGCATACACAGTGTCTCAAAACTCACCCTGATAATAATAATATATCGAAGCATAGATTGCATTCATAATTTATTAGTCGGTTGCAGCGGTTGACAGCATTGCATCGGCTGATCCTATTGCATCGGTTGATCGCATTGCATCGGTTGACAGCATTGCATCGGCTGATCGTATTGCATCGGTTGATCGCATCGCATCGGTTGATCGCATTGCATCAGTTGATCGGATTGCAGCGGTTGATCGCATTGCAGCGGTTGATCGCATTGCATCGGTTGACAGCATTGTATCGGTTGATCGCATTGCAGCGGTTGATCGCATTGCATCGGTTGATCGCATTGCATCGGTTGATAGCATTGCATCGGTTGATCGCATTGCATCGGTTGATCGCATTGCAGCGGTTGATCGCATTGCATCGGTTGATCGCATTGCATCGGTTGATCGCATTGCAGCGGTTGATCGCATTGCATCGGTTGATCGCATTGCTGTAAGACTGTCTTAAGAAGTGATGAATTATCAGAAGGTGCTCGCTTTGCTGATGTTCATACTCTCCGTCTGTGGTCTACTTTACTACAACCGCAGATTAACTATAGAACATGCAGCTAATGAAACAAAAACAAGAATACATTTAGAGTTAAATGACAGTGTATCCGAACGAGGCATAGAGGGATACTATGTCCGACATTGTATAACGAACCGGATCTTAGGAAAGACACCGAACAAACTACAGACCATTCCATTCGAAGTCTCGGATGGAACCTCGCCAGAAATTGCTGATAAAAGGAAATCGGATTTCGAAGACATCTTTAAAAATAAGGTCTGGGTTGCTCCAGAGGAAAGAAAAATTGAGAATCAAGCCTCAGGTAAATAAATGAGATGTTATGTTCCATTTGCTTAAAGATGCATGACTAGCACACACACATCTATATATATTAGTATGTAAATGAGTTTGTGTGTATGTGTGTGCGTTTGCTGGTGTGTGTGTGTGTGTGCGTGTGCGTGTGTGTGTGTGCGTTTGCTGGTGTGTGTGTATGTTCTCAGGTCCCCTCCGCCGTCTTTCTCGTTCCACTGAACATCCAGCCTTCACCGCAGACAAATTTCAGGACCTGCTTGCATTCCAAAAAGACTTCACCTGTTCAACTGCTGATGTTCCCATGGGCGTAGTATGGTTTCCGTTCTTGGGGGCAAAAAAGAACTTGGGCTTGACTTGGACGGAGACTTGGTCCATAACGGGCGGCGCCGATTTTTCTCGACCGAAAAGTTGGTGACTCTTTTTAGTTGTCCGATTGAAATCTCGTGAAAACATACTATTTTTATTTTTATCGACCAAAAAGGTTGATGACCTTTTTAGTCATTCGATTGAGGTTTCGTGCGTGTAAAAGAGCCATTTTCTCAGAAAAATTATGAGTCTGGACCTTCTTGAGGGGGGGGGGGCAAAGCCCATGAAAAGATACCATTTTTACGGTATAAAAGCTGAATCTGGGCCTTCTTGGGGCTTTGCCCCCAGCCCCTGATGAACTCCGCCCATGGATGTTCCTCCACCGACCTTCTCCTCATCGACGTATTATCGTCTTAGATAGATTCCGTCCTTTCTCGGAATCAGATCTTAGGCTAGGTCATAAGTTTTCGACTCTCTTAATTGCATGGAGCATGCGGATCAGAACACACCGACTGGAAAGAAACAGGAGTCCGTGTCGAACAACGTTGATGGCAGCTTGTCCAGAATGGTTCACCGTCATATCCTTGACTTAAAATAACGGCGAAATTTTTTCCGAGTGCTCGTGTACTTGTCGCCTCCCTCTTCGCTCCCTTGAACTAGCCCTTCGAAGTCTCTGCGCTGTACTTTATATTCCTTATTATTTGGTCTCCACTATTATTGCACCCATCTTACGTCTGTCTTTTAATAATTTCCCTTTGAATAGGATACCCAAATTTTGTGTAGGAAAACACCGTCATTTCGAGGTGCATCCCAACATCACCCGAACCCCCACCAGTGGCGGATCCAGAACTTTTCGAAGGGGGGGCCAAAATTTTTTGGGGCTGGGGTCGGAAAATTTTTCGTTGATCTTTCGCTGAAAAATCTGATGAACTTTTTGTGGTTTTTGGCCGAAACCAGAGTTTAATTTAGCCCCCACCTCTGGGGGGATTGAGGTTTCCAGAGGGGTAGATAATTGACCGTCTGAAGACAATGATGAGGCGCGCAGCGCCGAGAGTGGTAGGGGAGGGTGTGGGGAGGGGATATGCCCCTCCCCACCAGAAACTTTTTGAATTTTCACATTGCAATGGTAGCATTTTAAGTTGTTATCTTAACAAAATAGCTGTACTTTTCAGTGCTTTTAAGAGTGCCATAAGGTTTCAATAAATATAGACTTTACTTAAAAACTTCATTCCCGAAAACTAGATGTTCTTTTTTAAATAATCCGCCGGAAATCTTCAAAAAGGGTGCTCAATTTTCCTGATGACATTTTTTGGTCATCCGTGCGAAATCTTAAAAAAGGTGCGTAATTTTTCGTCTAAAAAGAGTGATGACTTTTTAGTCTTCCGTGCGAAATTTTCAAAAAAAGGTGTTCAATTTCGCATCCCAAAAAACTGATGACTTTTGTAGTCATCCGTGCGAAATCTTAAACAAATTGGTTAATTTTTCGTCTAAAAAGAGTGATGACTTTTTAGTCTTCCGTGCGAAAATTTCAAAAAAGGTGTTCAATTTAGAATCCAAAAAAACTGATGACTTTTTGTAGTCATTCGTGCGAAATCTTAAAAAAGGTGTTTAATTTTTCGTCTAAAAAGAGTGATGACGTTTTATTCTTCCGTGCGAAATTTTCATAAAAGGTGTTTAATTTCGCATTGCAAAAAACTGATGACTTATTGTAGTCATCCCTGCGAAATATTAAAAAAAGGTGTTTAATTTTTCGTCTAAAAAGAGTGATGACTTTTCAGTCTTCCGTGCGAAATTTTCAAAAAAAGGTGTTCAATTTAGCATCCCAAAAAACTGATGACTTTTTGTAGTCATCCGTGCGAAATCTTAAAAAAGGTGTTTAATTTTTAGTCTAAAAAGAGCGATGACTTTTTATTCTTCCGTGCGAAATTTAAAAAAAAGTGTTCAATTTCGCTTCCCAAAAAACTTATGAATTTTTTTTGTGGACCGTCCGAAATCTTCAAAAAGGTGTTCAATTTTGCTTCTAAAAAACTGATGACTTTTTAAGACTAGAATGAATAAAATACTTCCCACTAGTGAATGAAATATAGTAAGATATAAATAAAAACAAGGAGTAAACATGTGTTATCATTCACCGCATTTTCTTGCACATAATTTTTTATAGGCTAAACTCAAAACTTAACATGTTTCGCCCTGAAATATTTTGGCATCTGCAAAAAATAAATTACATCCCAAACACTGTTTTTAGTGTTAACTTGATTTGTAATTAATAGTTAGTTGTACTTAGTTATAATTGTGTTCATTGGTGTTAATGTTTTTACAATTTACTACGAATATATTCACGAATAACATACATTGCATGCCATAAATCATAGTTGGATACTGTTGAAAGATTGTTTCATTTCGATGCTTTATATTAAGGCAATGCAATTGCGTGAGAGACTTACATGTAGATTAGATTTTAATTACATTTATACATTATTTTTATTATAGATTTTAATTACATTTATACATTAATTCTCCTGTGCATGACTGACACCCTGATTTCTTTTTTGGGCCACCATGGATGGGGGCCACGTCCCATGGTGATTTGAAATGGGGGGCCATGGCCGGATTGGCCCCCCCCTGGATCCGCCCCTGACCCCCACCACCTAAGCATTCTAGTCTTGTTTTTATCGGCGTCTCGTTGAGAATTACTTATTCGTCACTTTGTCTGGTCTACCTGGATTTCGGACCGGAACATCGCATCGCATCTTGGAAAACCATTCTGAATTGACGCTACGCAAGTAAAATTAATAAGATGCAATTAGTTTTAGAATACTGCGTTGCAATTTGCTATTTACGATTGCGATTATGAGATGGCGTTTTACAGTAGTTTTCTCTCTTCTGTTTGAAAACATTTGAGTATTATTGATTTGAACCTCTCACCCCATGGCAATTATTCTCAACCTGCCTACATGCCTACAGTATAATAATTATTCAGCAGTAGGCACACACAACACACACACAATACACTCACACACACACACACACACACACACACACACACACACAGCTCTCGATTTCAATAGCGACAGTCGATAGTTATGACTTCGATTCTCAGCGGTTTCCGCTTTTCTTTGCTGGTCATGCATTAATCAATCGTAATTTATACAGCGACCCTTCAAGGTACCTACTCAGATGCTGCCCATTTTATAGTGCCATGCTGACGGTGACACGAAACGGAGTATCCCCCCTGAAAGCTATCCGGTGGGATGAATTAATCTATCCCCCGGATGGAATTAACCGGTCTGTACTATCCGGAGGGATAAACCATTCTATCCCCTTTTTGAAAAATGAGCATAATAAAAAAATTATGCTGTAATCAAAATTTAAAGTGACTCTAATTGTTTTAAGTGTCCTAAGCAATGCTCAGATAAAGGCAACTCGAATTTATTTAGTGACTCTGAGTGTTTTTAAGTGTTTTAAATGTTTTAAGTGCTCTAAAAACAGGGCAAAACAAATTATCTAGTAGGAATAAAAATACATGTTAGTGCCATTGTTCAAAACAAAGCAGATGAAAATCAATTTGCAAAGAAAAATACACACGGAAGCGGTTTTTTCGACTTTTTTTAATTTGGGGGGATACAATTAATACGGGGGATACTCTATTTCGTGACAACGGCAGTATTAGCTTTCTATACAGCTATAGCCACCAAAGTGCAGGTGCGAGTGCTGCCTGATGCGATAATATGGCTGCATAACTTGCTTATTCATTCGAATTATAAAAAAAATTGAGATTGATGGAGGATCCGTTCTCTGAAGAAATGGATACCGTCAAAAGATCAATGAAAAGGTTATTTATACTGATGTATGATAAAGATTCATAATCAATCAATATGCAGACCTACTGCGTCAAAAGATCAATGAAAAGGCTATTTATACTGATGTATGATAAAGATTCATAATCAATCAATATGCAGACCTACTGCGTCAAAAGATCAATGAAAAGGCTATTTATACTGATGTATGATAAAGATTCATAATCAATCAATATGCAGACCTACTGCGTCAAAAGATCAATGAAAAGGCTATTTATACTGATGTATGATAAAGATTCATAATCAATCAATATGCAGACCTACTGCGTCAAAAGATCAATGAAAAGGCTATTTATACTGATGTATGATAAAGATTCATAATCAATCAATATGCAGACCTACTGCGTCAAAAGATCAATGAAAAGGTTATTTATACTGATGTATGATAAAGATTCATAATCAATACATATGCAGACCTACTGCGTCAAAAGATCAATGAAAAGGCTATTTATACTGATGTATGATAAAGATTCATAATCAATACATATGCAGACCTACTGCGTCAAAAGATCAATGAAAAGGCTATTTATACTGATGTATGATAAAGATTCATAATCAATCAATATGCAGACCTACTGCGTCAAAAGATCAATGAAAAGGCTATTTATACTGATGTATGATAAAGATTCATAATCAATCAATATGTAGACCCACAATGAAAAGGCTATTTATACTGATGTATGATAAAGATTCATAATCAATCAATATGTAGACCCACAATGAAAAGGCTATTTATACTGATGTATGATAAAGATTCATAATCAATCAATATGTAGACCCACAATGAAAAGGCTATTTATACTGATGTATGATAAAGATTCATAATCAACCAATGTGCAGGCCTACAGTAACTGCAATGCAGGGTTTAATCGCGATCAATAAAATACCGATCAATATGTAACCATGATTGTATTCTATAAAGAGTTTGTATTGCATAACCGGGCAATAGGATAAATCAATACTAGGACTGTAGGCAGCTCGAGGAAGAGTATACATGCAGTTGACATTCCCGAGCATTTTCGGCATTGACCAATGATGGTAGCCGGTGTCACGAAATAGAGTATCCCCCATATTAATCTATCCCCCCAAATGGAAAAAGTCGAAAAAACCACTTCCGCGTGTATTTATTTTTGCAAATTAATTTTCATCTGCTTTGTTTTGAACAATAACACTTACAGATATGTTTATTCCTACTAGATAATTTGTTTTGCTTTGGTTTTAGAGCAATCAAAGCATTTAAAACGATTAGGAACACTCAGAGCCACTAAATAAATTCGAGTTGCCTTTCTCTGAACATTGCTTAGGACACTTGAAACAATTAGAGTCACTTTAAATTTTGATTAGAGCATAAAAAATTTAATTATACGCATTTTTCAAAAAAGGGGATAGAATGGTTCATCCCCCCGGATAGTATAGACCGGTTGATTCCATCCGGGGGATAGATTAATTCATCCCCCGGATAGCTTTCAGGGAGATACTCTATTTCGTATCATCGGCATAAATTATTAAGACTGGCCCAACACGAAACACAGGGTTGAATCTGATGCTGGTCGTCGATTGCCAGCAATACGACAACTCGGTAAAAAAATTGCCGCAGCAATAAAAACAAAACGTGTAGTGCTCAGAAACAGCACTATAATTAATTTAGGATTAATCTGGAAATAAAATGCATTGACTATTTATTGCCCCAAGGTTACTACTTTGCCGACCGCAGTGACCATTGTTGCCACTAACAGTCATTGTATCCATCTATATTGTGCATTTTCCCCCGGTTGTCAAGTCATTCCGTATTCCTGTACATTCAAAATCTGGTCTTTGTAATGGGGGGTCGGGTTCAATTGTCTCCCCATCTAGAGACACCGGGGATGGACTCTGCTTCACTTGAAATTGTGGTGTGTAAAACAGACTTCACTATGGGCTCTAAGAAAGACTGGGGATTAAAATCCCTCCCACTCTCCCCCGACAATTCTCACAATGACTAATTAACCCACTACAATTATTCAATGAATCATCCAGCTTCCAGGGCAAAATAATGTTCCCCAGTGAAATTCGCCCAATCTACTGTTCTCTGAGTTCCGTGACCTAAGAATTCGAAACTTAGCCGACATCTCTTGGAAACCTGTCTGACTTGACGCCGTGAAAACATTCAAGTGCTGCATTTAACTTACAACTCAAATTATCAGTTTAAAAATACGTAATTGAAATGGCGTCTTGGTGAAGTTCGTCATTATGATGTCTTCTGTAATAATCATTTCATCGTGTTGTTGATTATTTCTATCATGATCATAATTTTAGTAATAATAATTATTATGACACGACGCTTTAGTTTTTCGGGTCTTCTTTCGTTCTTCTAGGACCCGGATCAACATTGCACTACGCTCAGGAAGTGATCGGTGCTTTGCACTCAATCATCTCTCAACTGAAACGAGATCTGAATGTCGATCGCATCCGACTGTTGGACATTCCATGCGGAGACATGGTTTGGATGAGCAGGTTTCTGAAGACCAGAGACGACGTTGATTACACGGGATTAGACATCGTTCCCGATCTTATCAACCGCCATAGAAAGAACTACGCCAGCCAATCCAATTGGACATTTCGAGTTCAGGATATCGTACGCGATGGTCTTAACGAATCCTTTGATCTGATCTTGTGTAGGATGATGTTACAACATCTATACAATCACGATGCTCTGATGGTTGCAAAGCATTTCTCCGAATCTGGAAGTCGGTTCCTCCTTACCACGTCCTTCTATCGAATTAGAGATAACCTTGAATTGTCAAACAACAGCGGTAGATTTCGAATGCTGAACTTGGAGCTGCCGCCATTTTCCCTAACTCCTCCGATCTGCGTCATACAAGACGGTGATAAAAACAGTGAGAGTGGGCAACAACATTCATTGGGACTATGGAAACTACCAGCTAGAAAAGCGAAGTTCTGTAATTCTGCATCGACGTTTAGAGTTCCAGGCTTTGATTTTGATTTCTTCTCGTGTACAAAATGGTCCTGAGTCTTGTCTCTCTTGTGTATCTTATTCGTGAATTGTTCATTTTGAACTTGCAGGCAGAAATCTTTGTTTTCCGAGGAGATGGTGACATTTGGCTCGTTTAGATTCACAGATTATTTTGATTTGTGTTGAAAGTAGGCCTAAATAATTCTGGCGCCGAATTTTATTTTTTTAATGCATCATTGTGAGTGGGCATGAAATACTGGCAGATAAATTGACTAAAGCATGAGACAACGAACGGCATTACCAACCTATCTTAACGCTACAATTGATCAAGTCATAAAATTAATGACAAAATCACCTGACCATTAAAAGTAGAATGAAGGTTTAGATTCATAGAATGATCATTGATCAAGTCGTCAAGTGTCAAAATGGCCGACCCATTAAAAATCAGCATACCTCGCGGTTGAGCCATACCCGCGCACCATCTGGCAATAGATCTTATCAGTTACAGTAGAATTTTTTAGATTGATCTTTTTGGTCTGGGTTGGTGAAGAAAAACATTAAAAGAAAGCTGTATGAGGCCTACTTTGCATAAATATTTCTCCTATTAATCTCTGCTGTGAGCTATTGCACGTTTTCTGCTACTACTACTACTACTATTATTATTACTACTACTACTACTAGTACTACTACTACTACTACTACTACTACTACTACTACTACTACTACTACTACCACCACCACTGCTACTACTACCACTACTACTACTACTAGAAAACGTACAATAGCTGGTCTAATAAAGAATATTCTTAATTGCTCACTTACTTACTCACTTACTAATTTCGAAAAATTATTGAAATTGTGACTGAAATAAATATGTCCGTGGACCATAGAAGAGATCATCAAACCATAAGATTTGTCTTTAGATCGTATTTCTGCAGGCATGCGCTCATTCTCCGTCTACTTTATTATGGGAGTTGCGATTAGAGCTGCAAGAAGGAGCAACTCAATTCTAAAACATTTAGCATTCCTTCTAACAGTTTACGTCTAGATTGCATAACACGAGCGGTAAAATGGATGAAACACTGAACAAAAGTCATCAGACGAGAAGTAAGAATCAAAAATGGTCATCAGAAAAACCCCACCAGACATCAAAAAAGGTCGTGAGAATACGAAAAGAAATAAACCGTCGAACGTTCGATCATTTGTCGCCCCCAGAAACTTCGAACCCCCCTCTCCTAAGCGGGGCACCAGATTAAACACTGGGCAGTAACCCAGTGGGAAGTATAGAGGACCCTGCAATGACGCAAAAACCATGCGAGGAAGCAGCGGCGCCCGCAGGATTTTTTTCTTGTAGGCCTACGCACAGAAATTTTCGATGGAGGGGCGAACAGGAAAAATTTTTCGTTAGGTCACCGAAAAAAATGATGACCTTTTTTTTAGTCATCAACCCAGAATTTCCCAAAAACATACCTTTTCTATCCGACGTAAAAACTAACGACCTTTTTTTTAGTCATCAACCTACCTTTTCTATCCGTCGAAATCCGTCGAAAAAACTGATGATTTTTTTGGGTCATCGCGCTGTACGCACTTACCTATGTGCGTACGTCTGCGGGCGCCGCTGCTGTACGCACTTGCGTAAGTGCGTACGCCTGCGGGCGCCGCTGCGAGGAAGGAGTAAGGCTGTTATGATTGTTTGCAATGAGCTCAAAGAGGACAGAGGATGATAGAGTGTTCGAAATAATGAAATATCGAACTGACATCTAGAAGGGCCAAAAGGTTTATTTGACCACAGTCTATGGCGCCAAAGAAGCCTGGAATGTTGCGAATCAACGAAGCGGCGGTGCATGGAGTGATCCCACCAAAAACCGATAATGTGGTGACAGCAACTATAGTGCATGTCTTATGTGCTTTATGGCCAAGATTAAGATTAATGAATATGTACTCTGTAGCTAGGATTTGAAATCAATCAATATGTGTTGTGTAGCACATGATAATTTATTAGACCAACTAATGATTATTATTATTATTATTATTATTATTATTATTATTATTATTATTATTATTATTATTATTATTATTATTATTATTATTATTATTATTATTATTATTATTATTATTATTATTATTATTATTATTATTAGCAACTGTTATAGCGAATGTCTTATGTGGTTTATGACTAAGATTTCAGATCAATGAATATGTAGGCCTATGCCTACTCTGTAGCTAGGATTTAAAATCAATCAATATGTTTTGTGTAGCCCATGATAATTTATAAGACCAATCAATGTGTGTTTACATGTGCACTTGTTATAGCACCCCTTCAATGTTCTACTCGGAAGCGCTTCGAACTACATACAGAGCGGACACTTAGATTTTCACCCCGAAGCGCTGAGCAACTGTTAGTGAAGGACTTGCCCAGGGTCCCTGCGAAGCGACTTGAGGTGGATACGAACCTGCAGCCCTTCGGTTGCAATGCAACGAACATACCCACTACACCACCGCCGCGCCCCACAATGTGTCTTGCAGAGCCAGAGTTAACGGCTTCGATTGGTCATAGATGAATGGGGCGCGGTGGTGTAGTGGTGGCGTCATTGCCTTGAAGCCGGAAGGTTCGAGGTTAGAATCCACCTCGCCGCGTAAGGACCTTGGGCAAGTCCTTCACTCGCAATTGCTCAGCGCCTCGGCGTGAAACTCCGATGCAGTGTCCGCTCTGCATTCGGAAGCGCCTCTGAGTAGAGAGAGCTTGAAGGGGCGCTATAACAAGTGCACAACTGCACATACATACAAACATACAAACAATGGTTGTCAATAATTGGTCCTGAAAGAACTATCGTTTATCGTCATCATTCGTTCGCCAAATTTACAATACGGTACTTAACAATAATGATCAGAGCAGCCAAAGAATTCCGTGTTTTCTTTGTTTATGATGCTCAGATTGTTCGCCATTAAATGCTTTCTATGAGAGCCAGTTTTTTTTTTAATGCCGAGGTGCATGGCGATTGTGATGAGGAAGAAAGTTGAGTACGCGAGGGAACGCCTAGAAAGTCAATACATATTACAACGATCAGGGCTTTTTCAACGTGCAGTTGTACACAAAATGTCCAGTTCTAAATGGATTTGTGCAGTTGTAGAAGCACTTCTGTACAGTTAAAACTAGCCAAAAAGGTCGCTGTCCTGCGATTGGAAGTAATTTACCATGGAGGATGGGAAAGGAAATAAGGGATCGTGCAGTTCTAAAAATTCCCTAAAAACAGCCCAGGCAACGATAAAAGAACTGCTGTGGTCGATGAAGGAGTTATAGCCTACTCGGATGAATAGATATCGTTTCAAGATCAATAATTATTCTGTACCTTGACGACAAGATTGACCAGAGGCAGGTGTGCCCTGTGTGCTGCCTCTAATTAATTATTGTTGGAATAATTATATCGCCGATTCATTCGTTAACCAGATGTCATTGACTGGTAGGCACTGCTATCTTTAGCTCAGCAGAAAATGTCATCATCAGCAGCATCAGCAGCAGCAGCAGTAGCAGCACAAGCACCGGTAGCAGTGGAGCACCTATTGCTGAGATCCTCAACATGTAGGCTACATTGCGTCCACATTCAGGTGAGTCAGGCGAAATAAGAGCTACTGCAGTTAGACAGGTAAACCTGGGAGCGTAAGATACCAGGTAGCAGCAGCAGCAGCAGCAGCAGCAGCAGCAGCAGCAGCAGCAGCAGCAGCAGCAGCAGCAGCAGTAGCAGCAGCAGCAGTAGCAGGTCCCTTAATGCTGCCTCTTGACATTCAGGTGTGTTAGGTGACATAAAGAAGCTTCTTTCTATAATAGGTAGACCTAGAAGCGGATCGAGGTATACAACTATACATACCAGGTAGCAGCAGCAGCAGCAGCAGATGAGACGAATCGATGGATGAACGTGACTGAGTCTCATGTCGACATGTACACTCTGCAGCTGTGCATTGAAAGTCGTAAAAAAAGTCTTTGCGATCTGAAGACGTCGTTTAACAGCGATGTCCGATTGGTTAGAACGAATGACCTCAAGAACTCTTTAGGTTCTGATGCGTTTACAATAGATACATGGACAAATAATTATATCCGTGTACATGTATTATTGTACATACGGCAACCGGCATGTCCTTCGCTCATTTGTTTGCTAAGATGAGGGATGAACGGAATCCAGTTTCAGTGTCATTGTTATAGAGAACAGAACGAATTCCACAGTGTCTTTTGCTATTATTACAGTTCATATTGAAATTATCATTGCATCATTGCTACTGCTACTGCTGCTCCTACTACTACTACTACTACTACTACTACTACTACTACTACTACTACTACTACTACTACTACTACTACTACTACTTCTACTACTACTACTACTACTATACTACTACTACTACTACTACTACCACCACCACCACCACCACCACCACCACCACCACCACCACCACCACCACCACCACCACTACTACTACTACTACTACTACTACTACTACTGCTGCTGCTGCTGCTGCTGCTGCTGCTGCTACTACTACCACTACTACTACTACTACCACCACCACCACCACTACTACTACCACTACTACCACTACTACACCCTGGGCAGCGATGATGATGAAGTCCATGTGGGAATGAACTAGGGCAAAAAATCATAAAAATAATAATTGTTATAATCAGTTGCTTAGAGTTGGGAGGTTACACTTACCACTTGCGATAAATTTAAAATCGTAACAAAATAACAATTATTATAATTATAAATATTGATCTCTTCCATCAAATGAATGATTGCATGTAATGTTGCATTCTAATCCATATATTTCTTATCCATTACTAAAACGATAGCATTGTTTTGCGTGTGAAATAGAAGCACGACACTTGACAAGTGAGACCGGTCCAACGTTACCATCAACATAGAAAACAGATGATTCTTTTATTTACTGAAAAGCTATATAAGTAGCCTAAGTAAAATAGGTTTAGTCTTCATTACTCCATTTCAAACGCGCAATGAGGCATCGATAAATAATGCAACATAGCACATGGAAATGTTGACAAAGTGGAGTAATAAGAATGAAAATAATGCAAAACAATTGTTAGAGTGTAATACATTCTAGTAATAAGACTCTTTCTTGTGAGAAGCTCAGAACGCGGAATTTCAAGATCGCGTGAGCGTGAATGTAAAGTGTATTTTGAATCATGAACTGGAGAGAGCAATCATAGAGGACAAATCCAGGGCTTGCCAAAACAGTGGACAATAGAACACGGTACGGCTTTCACGCACAACTCTTCGAATGTAGGTAATGGAGGGCAAAAGCCAAGCTATATAAGTTTTAATACAATTTTAATGCCACAGAATTAAGCCGTTTACGCTTGCTCAAAATTAGCAAATCCCCACCAAGCAGGAGAGGTGTACACCATACGCGCGACAATGGTATAGTGAACTACCGTACGTCGTATTCATACGAATATCAGTAAGCCCATGAGCTATATAATTTATACGAGGACACGCAACGCAAAAAGGGATTGCTTTGCTCTACATCTCGCGTAATTAATATGAGAAGAAAACCTCATTCTTTCATAGAGTGTTACACCAAGGATAGGAGTTAGGAGACCCCTTCAGTGCCATCCATTTCTGGAATTGCGACAATAGTTCGGAAAAGCATGGGGCCGCATTATAATCATTTCACAAGACTTACTAGTATTTAAACGCAAGTTACAGCTAATGGACTATTGTTCAATAATTATGTGCAAATTCAGATTCGGCTGCTGAAATAAGTATGACAGAAGTCACGAAGATCTGTTTATCTCGCACAAGACCGAGACTCAAGACCAATTTGTGCAAGAGAAGAAATCAAAATCAAAGCCTGGAACTCTAAACGGGACAGTGTAATTACAAAGCGCTACTCTTCTAACTGGTAAATTCCATAGTCCCAAGGAATGGTGTTGCCCATGGACACCGATATTTTCACCGTCTCTTACAATACAGATCGGAGGAGTTAGCGAAAATGGCGGAATCCCCAGGTTCAGCATTCGAAATCTACCGCCATCATTTGACAATTCAGGGTTTTCTTTCATTCGATAAAAAGACGTAGCAAGAAGGAACCGACTTCCAGATCCCGATAAATGCTTAACAACCGTCAGAGCGTCGTGATTAAACAGATGTTGTAACATCATTCGACACAAGATCAGATCAAAGGATTCGTTAAGACCATCGCGTACGATATCCTGGACTCGAAATGTCCAGCTGGTTTGGCTGACGTAGTTCTTTCGATGGCGGTTGATAAGATCGGGAACGATGTCTAATCCCGTGTAATCAACGTCGTCTCTGGTCTTCAGAAACCTGCTCATCCACACCATGTCTCCGCATGGAATGTCCAACAGTCGGATGCGATCGACGTTCAGATCTCGTTTCAGTTGAGAGATGATTGAGTGCAAAGCACCGATCACTTCCTGAGCGTAGTGCAATGCTGATCCCGGTCCTAGCACACCAACAAGAGAACGGATAAACTACTACAGAATTTCATCATGATAATTTTATGGTCATATTTGCATAAGAACAACAAAGATCCAAATGTCTTTGTAGAAAGTATGAAAAACAATTCCGAATCGCCATTGAATAATCGTTCAACTTGAAAATATACAGGTCAATTTATGCCATTGTTGAAAGCTGAGCACCAGTTTATTCGCGAACGCCTCGTCAAGTCAGTGGGTTTTGTAAATGTGGCAAGCGAATTCCTGCGTCCCAAGTGAATCGAGTTTAATAGAGAAGTTGAAATAGACATTAGACAATAGACATGGATAAAACATGAAAGGTCGATGATAATTATAATTGAATATGGTAATATTATGTCAAGCGCTCGCGAATAAGCTGGGTCGCATGCGCCTGACTTTCGAGTGGCGTTCTAGAAATATGAAGATTGCGGTTTTGATCACGTAAAATTATATGCATGTAAATAATAATTGTGTATGTAGGCTACGAATGCATGCATGTAGCCTATTGGCCAAATTTGCGAATATAATTATACGTTTTCGACAAATTGTTTGAACTTCAAATCTTATTAGGCCTACCTGAGGCTTGGTTCTCAGTTTGTCGTTCCAATGGAGAGATCCAAGCCTTATTTCTGAAGATTTCTTCGAAAGACGATTTCCTATTCTCCACATTTTCTGGCGAAGTTCCCTCTGAATGTTCGAACGGAATGGTCTGTAGTTTGGTCGGCGTCTTTCCTAAGATCCGGTTAGTTATACAGTGTCGGACATAGAATCCCTCTATACCTCGTTCGGATAGACTGTCCGTTAGAACAATCTCATGAGCAGATTTCAATCGTAGTTCGTTCTCTATAACTTTCAAAGCATGGTTTCGCTGGTGTTGAAGTATAGCACACAGTGAAATACCAATACCAAGCAAAATCAGAAAAACGAGCGCCTTTCGGAAATTCATCGCGTTTCAAATATAATCAGCAGGTCACCCTCTGACTATCACACGAGAGCGTCTGTATTAAATCGATATACAGATAGTTGTACGCTCAACGGTCTATCTTGCACATTATGGAGTCATCGTCTGCGATTTGTGAGCGTTGGTTTACATATTTGTTGATGCACAGTTTGTACCACACGGCCGTTGAGTATTATCAATCAATAGAGCTCACTTTGTTACACGAGCATAGCTTTGCTGTAGTTCACGGTATTATGCCTTGAAAGTATGCAACGTCAATAGGGAGATGGCGAGGAAATGAAATATGAAGATATAAGCATCATTGCTTTCAAAAACAATATCATCACGAGTGATGGCTATCAGAATCACGTTTGCTGCTGATCTCATTCTCATCATTTTTTCTTTAATCAAACGCACAGCGCTCTACATCCAGAAGTCTCGATCAGTTTAAAATCCAAATCCGTGCATACACAAAAAATGTAAAATAAACTACCTTATTAACCTATGTTCATTTTTTGCATTTTATTTTGACCTATGCAGAGGGAAGGTATCCCGATGCTACAATTTACTTGCCTTCAAAAACACTACCATTTTGCCTACATCTGTTTTCTGATCTATTACCAGGTTATAGCAACGAGTGTTGTTTTGGTAAAGTTAATAGCCCAGACCAGCTGGATCACTCGCTTCGGGTAGCCTACTGCTCCCGACCATTACGATCGTACACTATAGGATATAATTATCACAATAAATGTCAACTACAAAAATCACTGGGTGTACTATTGTCAATGTATAATTGTATGTATGTTTCGGGATCAATAAGCAAATTGAATTGAATTGAAATAACATTGTAAAGATTTTATTCCGTGATAAAATGCGAAAAGATGCGTCGGTTTAGCAGTCATGCGTTGAAGCAATGTGAAAATAACAGAACGTGTCATTTTAACGTCGAAGACAAATTTAAGAAGCAAAAACAGCGTCATTTCAAAAACCAAACAACGTAACTATCACCATAGCAAATCTAAATCATCCATATGTATGAAACTAAACGAGTCAAATGTCACCGATCCCTCGGAAAATCCTAACAACAGGTGCGTGCAAGTGAACAACTAACGACTCATGACCAATCGGTACACGAGAAGAAATCAAAATCAAAGCCTGGAACTCTAAACTGTGTGGTTGAAACACAGAGCTTCACTCTTCTAACTGGCAATTTCCATAGTCCCAAGGAATGGTGTTTCCCACAATCGCTGTCTCTATTACCGTCTCTCATGACACACAATGGAGGAGTTAGGGAAAATGGCGGCAGCTCCAAGTTCAGCATTCGAAATCTACCGCTGTTGTTTGACAATTCAAGGTTATCGCTAATTCGATTGTAGGACGTGGTAAGGAGGAACCGACTTCCAGATTCTGATAAATGCTTAACAACCATCAGAGCGTCGTGATTAAACAGATGTTGTAACATCATTCGACTCAAGATCAGATCAAAGGATTCGTTAAGACCATCGCGTACGATATCCTGAACTCGAAATGTCCAATTGGATTGGCTGGCGTAGTTCTTTCTATGGCGGTTGATAAGATCGGGAACGATGTCTAATCCCGTGTAATCAACGTCGTCTCTGGTCTTCAGAAACCTGCTCATCCACACCATGTCTCCGCATGGAATGTCCAACAGTCGGATGCGATCGACATTCAGATCTCGTTTCAGTTGAGAGATGATTGAGTGCAACGCACCGATCACTTCCTGGGCGTTTTGCAATGTTGATCCGGGTCCTAGCAGAACACCGAAAAAATATTCAGCGAAGCTACGTCATGCTAAAGTAATAATGATTATATTTACACAGTAACAACCAAAGCAAGAATGTCTCCATGTTTGAATTGATGCCGAGGGTCATTTCGTATCCGTAATCATAGGCTTACTAATATACACTTTATGACTTTGGCCTAAACGCGTCGCTCCTTCTTGTTCAGTCATGGCTGCCTCAAATCTAGAGTGGGCCAAGTGAAGCGTTGAATCCTGTTGAGGCCAGAGGGTAAGATAGAATTTGTTGAGGAGAGGAAAACCGGAAACGTGGAAGTTTTGATTTAACAGAGTAGCGTAAATATTTGCATGTAAACAAAATAATATAATCATGAATGCATGAGTATTTAAATATGCATGCGCGTGTGCAATTGCGCATGTATTCAGAGAGCTCCTCCAGAATTCCAACTCAGAGACGCTCCCAATCGAACTCCAACAACAGGCCTAGCAGTCATGAGATGCTTATATAAGTTCTAAATAGATCCATGCATATTCCATAGCTAAAGGTTACCAAACAGTGAACTAAAAATATCAAGCTGTTTTAGACGGAATCTTAAATAGAGTAGTCTAAAATGGTCAAAATATTTAGTGTAGCACACAATGATGAAAGATTGGCAGGTCTAAGCTAACTTGTGTACACGTTTCAACTTGATCAATAATATCCAAATCCAAGCGTTCGATTAGGACCTAGCTGCTATAGGTCCTAGCATCCTCCAAACTGAGGACTCTACCTTAAAAATTTACATTGATTTAATTCTGCATTAACCTTTATCATCCCAGATACTGAAATTGTCATTCTATCACTTCCGAATTTCGCTATGTTAGAGTTTACCGCCTAATTAGAGGCAATCAGTAAATTTCGGTTTTCGTCAAACCCTCCTTCTCACTTCGCCCCACCCGGCTCACTTCAACCCATACCCAACCGTTCGACTCCACCCACCACCACCCCAACTCAGGCCAACCCAACCCATCGCCCACTCCTCCATGCCACCTCTCCCCGCATAAGGCTCAACACCTGAAATTCATGACAAAAATAATGTTTCACATTGGTTTTACCTTGGTCCCACCGCATACCACCCTGGCTCCATCCCACAATACCCATTTCATCCTCGCCATACCCTGCCCCAACACAACCCACCCTGCGGGAAAACGGAACAATTATATGTGCTAAGCAGAACTTAAATTTACGTTGAAAACATTATGCCACAGAAAGGCAAACGCTCTTTTCAAGCTGCCATAATCCCCAAACAAGCTAATCACCATAATAAAAAATAGGCCTAATAACAATATTAGACCCAATAATACTACAACTGCTATTAATAATAATATTCATGCTCATAATAGAATGGCAATTACAATCAATGAAAATTTGGAACGAGCAGGGCGAATTTCAGGATAACGCAAAAAATATTGATGCATATAGCGAGAGTGACACAACGTTCCCATAGTGGAACATATGTAAAATCAGCTGCGTTGCTCACTCATAGGGCACTACCATTAAAGAATTTGACCATAAGTAGGCACAATAGACACAGTTTAACCCAAATATACAATAAAAAATTAATTATCATGCATTTGTAAACTAAATTAATTTTAAATATTTATTAGCATAGATGTCATTTTTTGACAAATTTGCATCAAAATAATTATTTTATTTAACTGCAACACTCTTAAAATAAGAGTAAATAAACATGCTCCCATCATTGTTCAAGCAAATGAATATCTATGACATGACTTACAGTAGGTTTTTACCGTCCCTCCAAATTTTTCAATAATAATAATGTTCCATTTTGGGAACGTTGTGTCAAAAAAGGTTAAAGCTGGACTTTAATGTACCAGCCATCATGCCAACATGTTGGTCAAGCGATTCTGATTATAAATGCGCACTAAAAATAGTTTGACGACTGACAATTGTGTGTTCATCAACCTAATGACCTTTTTTTAACTATTTTAAACCTTGTGAACTTTTGCATCTTATTTTTAAGCTTATACTTTGAAGCACTCGAATCAGGTTATAACAGTTTCTCGAGGCTGTCATGCATTGCTCACCAGAACGCAATTACCAGAAATTGGCTCAAAGTCACACAAACCAAGCAAAAGAGCTGCCAAACCAACGAAATTAGGCACCCAAGTAGTGATGATACTTTGGTGCTAACTCTTAAAGGAAGAAAACATTTTGAAATTTCGCAGTTTGAAATTTGAAAGATATAGCGCTGACATTCAGTTGTACAAAAATAGTGTTTTGTACCAATATTAATAGCAAATTAAACTCAATGTAAGGTGATAATATCATATATTATTAATTTATTATAGTATATGACAGCAATGTCATCATAAATTGTAAAATATAGCACGATATCATTATAACAGTTCATGGAATACACCAATGTAAACAGTAAGTAAAAACTATAATTTTAATTCTCTGGGGAATGTCATTTCTCGCTCAATGTCAGAGATGTCGAGATGAAACGCTGCTTACTATGACAGGCATTCAGCAGTCAGCACAGATGTTCATGGGTTCATGGGTAGAGAGTCGATTACATAGAGCTGTTCCTTGGCTTTTGTTCTGTTCACACCTCTATGGAGGAGGATAACCGAGCAATTCCCCGGACTTTTCCCACCCTGACTTTTCCTCACCGACGTTTCCCTTGGAAAGTTTCCCGAGGCTTTTCCCCTTGATTTCCAATGGGACTATAATTCTCCCCAAATGTTCCAATAATTAAACTATTTATATATGCAGAGCACTAGTACTTTGATGTTTGAATGTGGAAATTAATTTCTAAGACATTTACTTTATTTAATTGTTGAAATGTAATTGCTGAGCCACACATTTTTTCATGCTGTCAGTCGCAATTAATTAATTTATGCTTACGCTGGAGCTGAATGGTCCACCTGTATGGAAACCTATTGATGTACGGATGGTTAATAATGTAAAATAGGCCTATAATTATATCCATAAACGCACAGAATATTGGTTCTTCTTACCTGATTCGCGATTCTCTTCTTTCATTTCCCATGGGGGAGCCCAAAGTTTATTTTTGAAGATGCCTTCAAAATCCGATTTCCTTTTTTCCGCAATTTCTGGCGAAGTTCCCGCTGAATGCTCGAACGGAATGGTCTGTAGGTCGTTCAGCGCCTTTCCTAAGATCTGGTTAGTCATGCAGTTTCGGACATAGTGCTCCTCTTTGTCTGTTTCGGACAAACTGTCTGTTATCTCCGACTTTGGATTTGGTTCCTTCTCATAAACTTTCCAGTTACTGTTTCGTTGGTAACGAATGAACTTAAAAGAATTTTCGTTGGTAAAGAAGAAAAGTAGGCCGACGATAATTAGAATTAATAAAGGAAGCTTTTGTCTATGCCTCATCATCGAGGTTCAATTTGATTTTATAAGATGCTATCGACTCGTGCCTAGACCAATATACGGCAAGTTAATTCTAACTGCGATTTATTCACTGATAATCAATCATCAGATTCGATAGACCGACATTAATAATAATTTTTAGTCAATAATTCGCTTCTAGCCTCGCCCGACGATAAACTTGTTGACTGCTTCGGCGTCTTTACTGAGGAGTATTTATAAGTTTAGGCGGCATCTGCACAATGACGTCACAATGACGTCACGTCTTCTCAACATGATCTATGCTCCACATCATAATTTCTTTTCCCCTTAAGATTTATTACGAGTAAACTTTCCTGTTAGCGTTTTCTATTCGTGCCAAAAATTTTTTAGGACCGTTATAAATGACAGTACTGTTAAATACTAATATTAATAAAGAGGTCTGCCAGGTCATCGCGAAAAGCACGAGTTTGGTTGCTTTTTAAAGCTCTCGCGACTGAAAATTTCGCCTTCTGGACCTCGCGATATTTTGTAAGAGTTTGCTAATATATACCCATAGGCCTACCCCTCATAATTATCACATGGCTTCCCAATTTTTGTAGTTTATTAGTTCTTGCCTGCATGGTTGTGTAGTCCTACCATTTGTTATTCTGCTAGTCGGGTGACACGAAACGGAGTATCCCCCTGAAAGCTATCCGGGGGGGATGAACTAATCTATCCCCCGGATGGAATTAACCGGTCTATACTATCCGGGGGGATAGACCATTCTATCCCCTTTTTTGAAAAAATGTGCATAATAAAAAAATGTATGCTGTAATCAAACTTTAAAGTGACTCTACTTGTTTTAAGTGTCCTAAGCAATGCTCAGATAAAGGCAACTCGAATTTATTTAGTGGCTCTGAGTGTTCTTAAGTGTTTTAAATGTTTTAAGTGCTCTAAAAACAGAGGAAAAAAATTATCTAGTAGGAATAAACATACCTGTTAGTGTCATTGTTCAAAACAAAGCAGATGAAAATTAATTTGCAAAAGAATACACGCGGAAGCGATTTTTTCCACTTTTTTAATTTGGAGGATACAATTAATACGGGGGATACTCTATTTCGTGACACCGGCTACTTTTATGGGCCCTTGTCTTGTCTTGTCTTTAACCATCCTCGATTCGAGGGTTGGTCGCTTCATGGACATGCTTTCGCCACTTTTTCCTGTCCTCCGTCTCCTTCAGTATCCTCTCGACTGGTAACGTCCGAGCCGGTATGGTATGCTGTGTCTGTGACTGTCCATGTTGCTGATTGGGAAAATAAGGTGGTAGCTTCCCTCGTCTTTCCACCTCGCAGTGGCTGTTCTTTATGTATAATATACACTTCGAACAGCCTTTTCATGCGTAAACCGTTCAGTTTTTTTGGGGGGGGGCTAAGAGGGGTAAATCGTCCAAAATTTCTATTTTTACATGGGGGAAAAATGGATGGCCTTTTTAGGGGGGCTTAGCCCCCCTAGCCCCCCCTAGCGCCGCCACTGCAAAATGCTACCATGAATTCAGAACTTTTCCCACAAATTTGTATACTAGCTATGCATGGAAACAGTCGATTATCGAAGCAGTGCCTTGGTCACACCGGGCAGTAATTACAGGCAATGCCCGGATTTTCAGATAATTCTGCAATGGTTGTGCAAGCGAGAATTTATGGCCTAACTAACTTATCTGGCTGCAGATTGATTATGCTTATTACAGCGTGCGTACTGTTAATGTTCTGATGTATAGAAATGGTAACAATCTTTATCTGACATCAATCTGTCAATAATTCTTGCCGTTCGTAAAACATTACTGACCTAGGCCTAATTACTGTTGTTAACTTGCCTCTTTCGATTAATAAACACGAAGTACGTCTTTCAATTCCTACTTAAAAGTTACCGAGGTATGATTAATGTTGAGTTGGCCTAATATGTCGGTTGGGATGGGCTCAATTTCGATTCTGGTTACGCCACTGTAGCGAAAACCATGCCAAATTTGCAAGACATTTCCGTTGTAGCCTATTACTGGTTTGTCTTGAACCATAATTAGGCTATGTACCTTGAACGTTGGCTTATTGTCGACACCGTTTAATTCCCTCTCTTTCTTCGCTAAACAGCAGCTTTAAAATGCGATCCGCTCAATGTTTTCTCGCTCCTTGGTCTCTTTAATGGGAAATAATAGGCCTACCGAAAGTTCGAGTGTCCAAGGTTCCTCACCCCTGGTTAGATTGATACGCCGCTGGCCACAAGATCAGTCCATTGAAAGTATTGAAAGAACCTTGACCTGGCAGGGCTGGTGCTAGCACAGCATGGGGCATTGACGGGGCAAGAACTAGGCTGATCAGGGGTGAGTAGATGATAGATCAACACCCGATTCGCTCTAAGCACGACAGAATCAACTGTTCTGTAGGCCACTTCTTCTCGACTGTTCTTTTGTTACCAGAATTAATGACTTCAGGTCAAAGTCCAAAGAGAGAGAGACAAAAACTGTGTCAATAGCCTGCTTTTGCTTCAATGTGACTCGAGTATCTCGACAGAGATTCTACGCAGTGCACGGCTTGTATACTGTGACAACCACTAGTAATTTTGTTATACATCCTGATTAGATCAGCTTGGATTTGATCGATTTGATTAGATTAGGTTAGTATTGAAATACAAGAGCCACGAGGAGCGTTGGGTAGCGTCTGCGTTTGTCATTATTGTCATTGAAACTTCTTGTTGACCGATCTGTTGAAATGTCTGGGAGCGTTGAGTTGGCCTCGAATGGAGACATGGCTGAGCAGGACAGAGATAACCAGGTAGAGGGCGCGGATGCAGAGGTCAAAAAGAAGAAGGTTGATGTTAAGGAGAGGAATGAGCAAGGTAACAGTGTGGTTAATGGTGAGGCCAGAGATGAGGCCAGAGATGAGGCCAGAGATGAGGCCAGAGATGAGGCCAGAGAAGAGGTCGTTGCTGGTCAGAATGTCGACGTTCTTGACACGAGTGGGTTGGGTCCATCTGTCGGAATTATCTTCAACTACTGGTCGGCTGTGACGGTCGCTTCGGCTGTGAAGAGACTGAATAAAGATGTAAAGTTCATTCTCGCCCGCTCAAGTGAGTATCTGTCATGATGATTATTATTATTATTATTATTATTATTATTATTATTATTATTATTATTATTATTATTATTATTATTATTATTATTATTATTATTATTATTATTATTATTATCTGATGTCTATGAAAATAGTATAGCAAGCAGGGCCTGTATGCACATGACCTGGCATAGGCTAATCTAGGTGGAGACCTTACACCCGACATAGCTAATCCAGACGTAGCCGTTGGAATTTGGCCATAATTATGCATGGACATAGAATGGCAAGAGTCATATTATGGTTCGCTGTGGGCCACGCAGCGCTACGCGAGCTAAGGTGTTCTAGATGCGTTGCAGCCTATTTTGAACTCGATGTCTGAGAGATCAACAAGTCCGAGCGGTTAACAATGTCAAGGTCAACACCTTCTTTGAATCCCAACACATTGAACAATGGATGGAACAATTTTTACCAACGGCTCTTTCAAAAGTAATTATCAGAAATTGCCTTTAACTCCACGAGTGTACATGGGTCATTGGTTTGTATGTCAAGGTCGTCAGTTTGTAGGTCAAGGTAATTGGTTTGTAGATCAAGGGGAGAGGAAGGAGGCCAGAGAATATAACAGGCAATGCGTGGTTTGCGACGAATTCATCGACTGGGCCGACCGGATGTGACGTAGGCCTATTGCCCTATAATGATAGTTTTGCGTATGCATGTTATTTGCGGTCGGAATGTTTAGCATTGTTTTCCTGACTTCAGATTTGAATGAAATGACAGAGGACGAGAAAAGAATTCTCCAATCGATTGAAATCCTCGTCGTTCAACCATCCGCTGTTGGAAACTCCGACCTCATCCACCATCTGCCAAACCTTAAGTGGATGCACACATTGACCGCAGGTTCAGCGCTTCTTACCGCCAATCTGTTATAAACTCTTCGTAAAGAACTTTTCGTTGCTCGTCAGTAAGCTGGGACCCTTAGTCTTGCTTTTGGGAGCGTTTGGACTTTACGGCTGTAATTGCAATTATCAGTTGGCGAACCTGCTTTGTGAGACCGTTCCATGTACCTATATATTCATTCATTCATTCCGAAAACTTATATAGCGCCCCTTCAAGAAGCCTACTCAGAGGCGCTCCCAGTCCAGCCACAGCTAAAAAGATAGGTCTTGAGCAACTTGTAGAAAGCAGGCAAATTATTCCGAGGTAGTAAGCGTAGTGCAAGCGGGAGCCCATTCCATGTGGACGGGCCAACAACCGAGAAGGCTCGACGCTGTCTGGTAGCAGAGCGGGTTCGATGGACCAGCAGCTCCCCATTGGCCGAAGAGCGTAAAGTTCTACGGGAGGCTACGACAGAGACAGAGATCAGATAAGTAGGAAGGAGCACTACCAATATATATATATATATATATATATATATATATAATATTATGCTCCACTCTGCTTCGTGAAACCGTTTCCATGCACCTATGCTCCACTCTCTACATGCACATATCCTGTTCTTATCCTTCTGGTTCGTTATGCGTCATTTTTTTGTCATTTCTTGTGCGTTAAATAGCTGCGCTATATAAAAAGTCAATAATAATATTAATGTTGTTGACTCCATCTTCATCAACAGTTTTGCTACAAATGCCACCACAATCATAGCACCTTTATCAGTATCATGGTCATCATTGCTATAATTGAATTCTTATTGCATAGAAAATTGAAAAAACATTGCTATTGTTTTAACATGCTGAAACATATATGATGTCTAACAATGTGGAAACCTAACCTTGAATAATTATGATATAATGATAATATGTATATATACATACATATTGTTACATGTGAATTATGCTAGAGGATATTAATAGTTAAAAAAAATACTTAGTATTTGAGACAAGAGTTATATGTGTTGAACATTTATAGCCATAATTGCTTTTTAATGTCACAGTTTACATATAATGTGTGAGACAATTGATGAAAAACAATGTTGCTTAATTAACATTAGATCCTATTGTCTGAGCATAGAGAATGTAAGATGAACTTTTAAAAAAAAAGGTATTAGAGATTGAACATTGCTGAAATTGTGAAGCTTCAGCTAGAGAAATTTTTATGGTGTTTTCTAGGACACTAGAAATTTGTTTTCATTATATTGTATATTTTCTGTATTGTCGTCAACGGCCATTGATGTCATAGGACGACGTTAAACTGCTGAATAATAATAATAAGAAAATTGAATCCTTCACCGCTCCTGCAAAAATAGGGTTTTTCTTGTGTAACAGGTGTCGAACAGCTATTGCATTCTAACGACACGCAGAAAGTGAGTAATAACGATTATATTTAGATGCATTTATAATTATAAATAACAAATATATTTACACTATATTTATACATTATCATTTATAAATATATATATATAAACGTGCATGACGTATCGATACAATGATGATGATGATGATGACGATGATGATGATGATGACGACGACGACGACGACGGCGGCGGTGGTGGTGGTGGCGGCGGTGACGGTGACGGTGACGGTGATGATGATGATGATGACAATGGTTGTTTTGGTTATTGGATATGCTGTGGCGACGACGACGATAATGACGATAATGACGATGATGATGTTCATTGTCTTCGTAGCCTCCTACTCTTTCTGCACCAAACTACATCCTCACTCGCAACGTCGGCTGCTTCGATCGACAGATGGCTGACTTCGTTGTTGCACGGATAATCGCCAGAGAGAGACACTTTCCGGAATATTGGGAAAATCAAACGAAGAAAATTTGGTCTCTATATTGATCAATGATCGTGTCCGTAATTCATTCGTTCATTCATTCATTCATTCATTCGTTCATTCGTTCATTCATTCGTTCATTCATTCGTTCATTCATTCATTCATTCGTTTGTTCATTCATTCGTTCGGCCATTCATTCATTCATTCATTCGTTCGTTCGGCCATTCATTCATTCATTAATTCATTCATTCGTTCATTCATTCATCCATTCACTCATTCATTCATTCATGCATTCATTCATTCATTCATTCATTAAATTATTCATTCATTCATTCATTCATTCATTCAATTATTCATTCAGTCAGTTAGTCTTTCTTTGAATATGTAATACAGCGCCCCTTGTAGAAACCTACTCTAGAGCCATCCAGCAGAGCATCGGCTGAAGGAAAAAGACTTGAGTGATTACAAGACGATTTTTGATTGGTCAGAAGTAATAAATAATAAAACAAATATGTGCATCTACGAAGGGAGATTATTCGAGTCGATTCTTTGCATATAATTGACAAGTTGCAGTTGTTGTTTACTCTTTGAACAAAATTATAGAGAGATGAAACAAGATTCACTTGAAAAAAACTAAGGATACTATAGCATCTTAGCACTACATTGCACTCACACCCTTTTATCGCCAGTCCAGATCCGAGATTCAGGAGGAGGACGACTCCAGCAGCTGTTGCTGCTATCAAATGGTGTTGTCAAACATCTTCTGAATGAAGAAAAATGTCGATCTTTTGGTTGATTTGTAGGGATCAGAAATACGCGAGGTCGTTGAGTGATCTCACTCTTGGTATAATCGGATTTGGAAACATCGGCAAAGAAGGTTTTCGTTCTTATTTTCATTATTATATTGCAGCATAGAATTTATATGGGATCTTTTAAAGAAATATTTTTGTCATGGATAATCATAGTCGTCATAATCGTCATTTTCAGCAACGACAACAGCAACGACAAAAACGTAAACTACCATCATTTTCATTCGTAAATCATCACCATCATCTCCTTCATGATCATGATAAATAAATTCTTCATCTTCATTGTGAGGAGCATTTACACTGAACACTTCATCAACTTCAGCTTTTAATAATCATCATTATCGGCAACAGCAATGAAAACAGCCAAGCATCTGTCATCATCATCATCACCATCATCATCATTGTCGTCGTCATCATCATCATCGTCATTGTCATCATCATCCTCTTCATCATCGTCATCATCATCGTCGTCGTCATCGTCATTTTCATTGTTATCGACATCATCATCATCACCATCATCATTATCATCATCGTCATCATCATCATCATCATCATCTTCATCATCATCGTCATCATCATCTTCTTTTCGGTCCCAACACCTATATGAAGCCGCTACTGCTATTTTTAGACCCCAGTTAATAATGTCTGATCTTTCATTCCAGTTGCTCGTGTGGCAAAGTTCTTCGGAATAAGAATCATGGCTCTGGTTCGTTCCTTTCCAACAGAATCCGCGATTTGCGATGATGTTGACGAATACAGGTAACAATTAACGAATCTCAGCCACAATCAACCTCCAACGAATCGGTTTCTGCTTTCTGATAAGCTAAGGCTTTTGTATTTTCTATTGCTGCCTGAGTTGAGAGGAACTTTAAATGTGGGCGACATGTTAGATCGCTGTCGTTAAACACCTTTAAATCGTTTTAAACTTATGCTATAGTTATAGCGTGTGTGTAATTCAACACCTTTAAATCGGTTTAAACTTATGCTATATAACTATGGCGTGTGTGTAATTCAATCGGTTTAAACTTATGCTATATAGTTATGGTTATTTAATATTCTATCGGAGCAGGTGATGCGAATAGCATTGGAAGGCTTTGGAGGAGGCCTTAGAATCGGAGGGAGGATTATAAACAACCTCAGATATGCTGATGATATTGTTCTGATTGCTACATCTCCGGAAGAACTTCAAGAAATAGTGAACCGAGTAGAGAAGGCAGCAGAACAGTTCAACCTGAAGATAAATGTAGGGAAGACGAAGGTCATGACAACCACTGATGAAATTTTGACAACAGAAATGAACGCAGGACAGCTGGATCAAGTGGATTCATTTGTTTATTTGGGATGCCGGGTTACAAAGGATGCAAATTGCACGGGAGAAGTAAAAGCAAGACTTGCGATGGGAATGACGAGTCTGGTAAATATGACAAAGATTTGGAAAAATAAAGCTGTCAGCAACAGAACAAAGACGAGAGTACTGAAGGCATTGGTGTTTCCAGTTGCGACATACGGGTGTGAGGCATGGACTTTAAAGAAAGAGGAGGAAAGACGCATACAAGCATTCGAGAACAAATGTCTTAGAAAAACATTAAGAGTCCCATGGACAAAAAAACTGACCAACGAACAGGTGTACTTCATGGCAGGAACAAAGCAAGCAGTGGCGTCTACCAATGGAGGGGTTGGGAGAACGTTCTCCCACGGTTTCTGAAAGTGGGGGTTTGACGTTTTTGGACGTAAACTGGGGGGTTGTTGATTTCTAATGTGCTATTTCGGACCAAAGAATCCAAAGTTCGCTTGAAGTAACTGCCAACTCAAAGGGACATGATCAGTGGTGGAACACATGGACTTGGGGTGAATCTCTTAACGCTTCAGGTCACACCTACTGAGCAAGTCAATCCGAGGCCCAGCCATGGCAGCTGATGAAGGTGACATAATCAAGATGGCCAAGGGTCATTAGACAGCACAGACACGTCTTGCTGTGCTTGTGTACCCCAGTCTTCGGACAGGGTCGGGTTCCTTTTGTGAAGCTAATGACATTGATTGCAGCTGTTTCGAATTAGATACCCGGTCAGCAAATCTCTGCAGGTTCAATGAGTAAGATCAGCTACATGTTGGCTGTAAACACGCGCCTTTCAATGTTAGAGAATGATGCAGTCGAAAGGGCAACTGGTTTCTGAAGGCGATATTCCTTTTGTTATAAACTAGGGACTTTCACTGTTTTTCGCAATGAAATGCAATAATTAGGCATAAACATCAACCGAAATTCTTGACAGCCAGCCAGAGATAGGCCTACAGAAAATCCATGGGACTAGTTCGGACTATTAGTTTCGTGCTAGTAGGCACGATATTTGCAAGTACCATGGCCAGCAACATGAAATTTCAAAGCGGTAAGTTATTACAATTTAGAACCACACAATTCTCTACCTATCTAAATTCGCCTGTTTATTTAGTTTCAGGCAAGCACTGCGCATTGACTTAGTCTTAGGCCTAACTGAGTTCAAATTGAAATTTCTTTAATCTCTGTTCGATTCTGTTATGAAATATCTGCGTTTAACGTTTATAACAGAATTGAAATTGTCAGCAATAGTTGCACTTTAGCTCTGAAAGTTAACCGTAAGCCTAGTAGCAGATAATCGGCTGCAGTTTAAAAAATAACAATTAGAATCGGTCGAGATAGCCTGGTCGTTCTCAGCTGTTCTGTATGCAACCAAAAATCGGTCGTCAACGAAAGGCGGCGAATGCACGCAATTCATGAATAGCCTAATGATGCTGGCGAATTTGTCCAAGTAGCCGACGCTGCCGACGTGGACAGGGGCGGATCCAGAGGGCAATCCGGCCATGGACACCCATTCCAAAAGAAAGTGCATATAGGACGTGCCCTCATTTGGTTTCAACACGCTTTAAATCAATGCAGCGGGATAAGGCAAGAGAGAAAAAGTGTAGCATATGACTAGAGAGGTCATAGTATATTTCCAAGAGATCACTACCAGATGTCTAAAAAGGTCATTGACTATTTTGGCAGGGAAAATGGTATATTTTCGACACATTTTTTGGCCAGATGACTAAAAAAAGGTCATCTCCTTCGAAAATTTCTGTATCCGTCCCTGGACGTGTTTCCTTTTGAATAGGATGTGATGAGTCTGCTCTGCAAATTCTCAACAAGAATGTCTCACCTGCTTAATTAGGATAATAGCTGAAGATGTAAACATTTGGGATGATTGCCCTATTCAATCAATCAATCAATCAGAATTTATATGGCGCCCCTTCATTGTACCTACTCAGAGGCGCTCCCGGCCGAGATCAAGCGAAAAAACAGTCTTCAACAATTTGTGAAATTGTTGCTAGGTTGTAAATTTTACTGTCCAATTGTTCCCAAATAGGCGATGTCAATCTATGATTTGTGATGTAGGTACCTATGACTTTTGAGCAAAAGGCTCTGTCCCTCCCTGCAAAAATTCTGTTGGCACCAATGCCGAACTTTATTATATAAGTTACAACATGGCAATGACAAATCTGCATTATTACACTGCATGGACTAACATATGAATGAAACCGTTTGTAATAGTCACAAAACTTATCACTGTGGGAATACAAAATTCAAATTAAGCCATCAAACTAATAAATTGTAAAAACAATGTTTGTGAATTAATGGATGTTTATTTATAATTAAGTTATTTGGGTTTTTTCGCTTATAGGCCCTAATCATTTTTATTATGACTATATATATGCTCATATATACAGGCCAATTATTGTACAGTTATGTGTGCCTTCTGAAGTGCGAAGTCTTTTAGAAATACGAGTCGGCCAAAATGGGGGGGGTTCGTTCTCCCACGCCAAGTGGGGGGGGTTAGACGCCACTGAAAGCAAGAACTGTTGACCCACGTAAAAACAAGAAAGTTACGATACTTCGGACACGTGATGAGACAGCAAAAGGAAAGCATAGAAAACAACCTGATGACGGGACTGATGGAGGGAGAAAGGGGAAGACCAAGAATGGCATGGATAGACAGGGGCGCCCGCAGGCGTACGCACTTACGCAAGTGCGTACAGCAGCGGCGCCCGCAGATGTACGCACATAGGTAAGTGCGTACAGCGCGATGACCCAAAAGGTATGTTTTTGGGAAATTCTAGGTTGATGACTAAAAAAAAAAAAAAAAAAAAAGGTCATCAGTTTTTTCGGCGGATAGAAAAGGTATGTTTTGGGAAAATTTTTGGTTGATGACTAAAAAAAAAAAAAAAAAAAAAAAGTCATCAGTTTTTTCGGCGGATAGAAAAGGTGTGTTTTGGGGAAATTCTAGGTTGATCAGTTTTTTCGGCGGCCTAACGAAAATTTTTCCCTGTTCGCCCCTCCATCGAAAATTTCTGTGCGTACAAGAAAAAAATCCTGCGGGCGCCGCTGTGGATAGACAACATCTTGAAGTGGACTGGACTTTCGGGGAGGAGGTTAATGAACGTGGCAGGAGATAGACAACTGTGGAAAATGCTCATCCATTCGTGCAGCCAACCGTCGCAGAGTGACGATGGCGGAATGACATGACATGACATATAGTTATGGCGTGTGTGTAATTCAACACCTTTAAATCGGTTTAAACTTATGCTATAGTTATGGCGTGTGCTGTAATGCCTCTAACTGTGTGCCCTACAAGACCTGACGACTGTCTTCAGATAGGTTAACGATCCTAAGATTTGCTCTCTTGAATTATCAGTAAAATTATTTAAAGCATAGAATGGATTATTAAGAATGAAAATGAAAATACTAACAAATGTATTATACTTACTGATTCACTAAGTGTGGCCACACCTATAAAGAAGAACAAGTCTTGTTCATGACCTAACTATTGTGGGGCGCGGTGGCGTAGTGGTGGCGTCGTTGCCTTAACACGTTCACCGCCCAGTACGAGTTAACTCGTACCAATTTTTGCGTCCTGTGGCGCCCAGTACGAGTTAACTCGTACTGGACAATACGGCGAACTACGGATATGTTGGCGTAATAGGAGAACTTCCATTGGCGTATTATGTAATATTATATATTTCTAGACGTCATACAACACACAACGAATCAAAAATAAATACTTTTATAGCAATATTTAGTGTTTTTGTTACGCGAATGTTGTTGTACAAATGGCGTCGGGTAAGGCGTTTTCGAGAACGCGACTTAGCCCAAGTGAAGCTTTGTTATTGTTGGATAATTTATCCGATGATGAAGATTTTGATGATCATAGTTCGGATAATGGGTGGACTGATAGAATGATCAACGTGGACAGTGAAATATTAGATCTGATGAAGCTACAGCCCATGCAACCTCGGACCATGATAGTGATAGTGAACCTTTGATACAGTCGACAGCATCTTGGTTACGTGTAGGCCTACTGGATACTTAGGCCTACGTGTAGCCTACAAACTTTCCGTTTACGAGTGTCCGGCAAATGAAAGCAGGGATTTCAGCACAGACCACGCCAGTCGATTTGTTGCAACTATTTTGTTAGCGATGAAATAATTCTGATAGTAGTCAATGAAACGAACAAATACGCTGAACGATTTTTTGCCAATAAAAACTTGAAACCAAAAAGTCAGGTAGGCCTACATCAATGGGAGCCAACTGCTTCAAGAGAAATGCGTAAGTTTTTAGGGATACTTTTTTTGATGGGAGTAGTGAACACACCAACCATTGAGAATTATTGAAAATTATTACAAATGAAAAATTATAAATATACAAATAATCTTTCAAATTTTATCTAATTTCACATAATTTTATCTAATTTTACAAGGTTTTGCTTTATTAAATAATTTCTATGACATTATAAAAGATACAGGTAGCATAAGAAATTGTTGTTATATTGAAATAAATAAACCAAAGTAGTAAAATAATTGAAAAACAACGATTAAATTTGTGTACTTTTCGCCACATATCCCGTGGCGTAGCGAGAAAGAATACCGCGGCGGCCAACGTGTTAAAGCCGGAAGGTTCGAGGTTCGAATCCACCTCGCCGCGTAAGAACCTTGGGCAAGTCCTTCACTCACAATTGCTCAGCGCTTCGGCGTGAAACTCCGATGCAGTGTCCGCTCTGCATTCGGGAACGCCTCTGAGTAGAGAGAGCTTGAAGGGGCTCTATAACAAGTGCATACATACATAACTAATTTGTAAAGAATTTGTCGATGATATTAATTAAGTAAAATAGTAATATAAGTAATTTGGATTTGTAGACACATCGATTAATCTTGAAATGAATTGGAAAACAAATTGGCAAATAAGGGAATAAAAATATTTTGAATCAATTCAGCAAATTATTTAGAATTAATGGAAAGTTAATTTTTAATGAGGATGTGTGTGATTAGCAGATGACAGATTGAGTATAACCATGAACCATGAACCACAAAAGATATTCTTTGATATCATCAAATATAAAACACATGGATGATAAACCTAAAGAATAAACCGATGAAAGTTCAAAGAAAATCAACCGAAATGCATTTAAAATTTTATAGACGTCAACAGCTTTTGTAGATATTCTAGGGCGCCGTTAAACCTTTGTATGATAATAATGAGTTTGTATGTATGCCTACTTGTTATAGTGCCCCTTCAAGCTCTCTACTCAGAGGCGCTCCCGACTACAGCGCGGACACTGCATCGGAGTTTCACGCCGAAGAAGCTGAGCAACTGCGAGTGAAGGACTTGTCCAAGGTCCGTATACGCGGCGACTTGAGGTGGATTCGAACCCTTCGGCTGCAAGGCAACGAACATACCCACTACACCTTGACCAGGAATTGACCCTTTCTGATCACGTGAGGAATGTTTGTCGCACTTGCTTCTACCATCTTCGTCAAATTCGCTCGGTACGTCGCTCACTTACAACCAAAGCTGCCACTACTCTGATGCATGCATTTATATGCACGAGAGTTGACTATGGTAGTGCCATCTATGCGGGCTTAACACTTTCACGCATTAATAAGTTGCAATCTGTCCTTAATGCTGCGGCCCGGCTGATTGGCGGCATACCAAAGTTTGGGCATATATCAAGTTTTATACGGGAAGAACTGCACTGGTTGCCAATGCAAAAACGTATTGAGTTTAAGATTTTAATGTTCATGCGTAATTGCCTAGCAGGCCAAGCTCCGATCTATCTTATGGAACTCTGTGTACCTGTGCTGTCCATCCCAGGCCGTAGATTCCTTCGCTCTGCTACGCATGGTGACCTGGTTGTCCCAAGGGCTCGATCTTCCACAGTGCTACATGGAAGCTTTGCTATGGTTGGTCCGTCATTCTGGAATAAGTTACCTATTAGTCTCCGCAATGAACTTCTTTGTATTTCTTTGCCCCTTTTCCGCAAGCGTTTGAAAACCATTCTCTTTGATTGTGGTTTGGTGTCAGGTCGGGAGCGCCTCTGAGGAGTTCTCTTGAAGTGGCGCTATATAAATGTACAATTACAATTACACCACCACGCCCAATAATTGGAGTTGGCATAAACTACACCATTTTTTGTTCTCAGACAGTGCCAGTCCCAAGCCTGGATAAAGAAGGAGGGCTACAATAATGATCTTTGCTATCACCCAGTACCGTTAAACTAAATCTACTTCTACTAATTATATTTGAACTGTGAAAAACATGTCTCTATTGAAAGCAACGACCATTGTTGTCATCAGCTCTCGTTAAATTTTGGATCCATTCAATTGAAAATGAAATGAGCGCAACGTTGAAACACCTTTTTAAAGAAGTCAATTAGGTCTATATAAGAACGGAAACGCTAATATTACGCGACTATTATACTTGTATCCAGAACATTGTTATTAGATGACTGATAACTCGTGAAAAAATTAATTATTGTGTGCGTCGATTTCACTTGTAATCATAGATGTCACCTCAACACGTCCATTTCAATCTCAACTAAAGATGTCGCCGCACTTTGAATTCCGTTTAGACACTGGAGAGTTTCTTAGAGCATGAGGGATTACACTCCCCTCGTGCGAAAAAAAAATAATGATAGTGAAAATAATACTAATAATAGTAAATCAGGCACTGGTTTTTTAACTGAACTAGGCCGACGTTTGTCAGTTGTAACTGGAAACCCACTCGAAACCACACATCTTTTCCAGGGCCTCTCAATTTGCACGCAAAGACACAATGCAGTAGCATTTCGAGGCACATTCACTCAGTTGTTAGGTGATGAGGACCACTAATTCCAGAACAATGCAACTTTCATGCAGTTTCTTGTAAAAAATGCTGCGTTTAATAAATGATTGTTACAATAATAATAAAAAAAGTAACAATAATAATAAAAAAGTAATAATAATAATAATAATAATAATAATAATAATAATAATAATAATAATAATAATAACAATAACAATAGTAATATTGATAATAATAGCCTAATAATATTATTATCATTATTATTTTTCTATAATTATTATTATTATTAGCAATAATTACAGCAGTAATACATCATAATAGTAAGCCTCTACATACTGAGTTTTGTCTTTTGTCCAACTGTGTGTAGACTGTTTCCAGACCTTGGTGACATTTTCTCATCCTGTGATTATGTCGTCAGTATTCTACCGAGCGTTCCGAGCACAAACGGATTTTTTGACGGTGACACCCTATCGATGGGAAAGACAAAGGTACAATGTAGCTGAGATCTCTCAACGTTAATTATTATACACTGGTTATATCTTATATCTCATATCTTATATCTCATATCTTATATCTTATATCTTATATCTCATATCTTATATCTCATATCTTATATCTTATATCTTATGTCCTGTTCTTATTTCTATCGTTGAGCTTCTTTTGCCGTGTCATCTTCTACTTCGTCCTTCTCTCTCATTTCTTCGTCCTCTCCTCCTTCTCTCTGTCTGTCTTCTCATGTTCCTCTCCTCAACCTCCTCTTCCTCGTCAATGGTTTTTCTTCTTTGTTCTTCTTCTTGTTTTTCCTACTTCTTGATCTTGTTCCTCTTTTTCATCATTTTCTTTACTTTTTGCTATTGTTTTCTTCTTATCAATCGTCAATTCATTTCATTTCTTATTCTCCTTCCTCTTCCACTTTTGATCCATCTCCTTCTCCTTTTACAACTCCTTCTCCTCCTTCTTCTTCTTTCTCTTTCTCTCTTTCCTCGCCTCCTCGTTCTTTCCCAGTCATATTCCATTCGTATTTACAGTCTTATTATTGTCTATTCCTACTTCTAATTCTATTCATATTCTTCTTTTCATTCGCCATTCTGCTTTCACCTTCATCGTCTTCAATGAACGTTCACTGTTGTTGATGACACATGCTTACATGTACATTATATGCATGTTACATGCATGTTACATGTAATATATGTTACATGTATGTTACATATATGTTACATGTATGTTACATGTATGTTACATGTATGTTACATCATACTTACATGTATGTTATATGTATGTTGCATGTATGTTATATGTATGTTATATGTATGTTACATGTATGTTACATGTATGTTACATCATACTTACATGTATGTTATATGTATGTTGCATGTATGTTATATGTATGTTATATGTATGTTACATGTATGTTACATGTATGTTACATGTATGTTACATCATACTTACATGTATGTTATATGTATGTTGCATGTATGTTATATGTATGTTATATGTATGTTACATGTATGTTACATGTATGTTACATCATACTTACATGTATGTTATATGTATGTTGCATGTATGTTATATGTATGTTATATGTATGTTACATGTATGTTATATGTATGTTACATGTATGTTATATGTATGTTACATGCATTACATGTATGTTATATGTATGTTACATGTATGTTACATGTATGTTATATGTATGTTATACTGTTGTTGATGATGACATGCTTACGTCATGTATGTTAGAAACCGGTTTTCATAAACATCGGGAGAGGCAACGTAGTCCGCAACTCAACAATCCTGCATGCATTGAGGTGTGTAAATTAAGTCAGAGTTTATTTAATCCAAACTCTAATCCAATTCTATCTAATCTAATCTAGTCAATCTAATCACTCTATTGCAGTGTTATTGCAGTGTGCAGTAATGCAAGACCCATACAGCAGGAAAAGAAAATAGTGCACATAATTTAGATTTAGATTTTGTAAGCATGCAATAAGGAATTTTATTGTAACACAGCTCTTGAGCTAATACGTCGCACCACTTCCTGCATTCATACCCTCTGTTGAGTTGCATCTGGTTATGAATGAATGAATGAATTAATTAATTAAATAGTTGATTTATCAATGTGTAAATAAATAAATAAATTATTAATGATTGAAAAAGTACGAATTTTTGAATTAATTAACGAATGAGTGAGATTATGAATGAATGAATGAATGAATGAATGAATGAATGAATGAATGTACGAAAGAATAAATGAATGAACGAAAGAATAAATGAATGAACGAAAGAATAAATGAATGAACGAAAGAATAAATGAATGAACGAAAGAATAAATGAATGAACGAAAGAATAAATGAATGAACGAAAGAATAAATGAATGAACGGAAGAATAAATGAATGAAACATGTCTTTCGTGTCTGTGTTGTTACTGGTGTTTACATTATAATTGAAAACCGATTTTCTTCTTCGACTGATCCGGATCAGCGAGGGTTGGATCAGCCACGCGATCCTCGATGTCTTCGAAGTGGAACCACTTCCGGTGGATAGTCCACTCTGGACTCATCCACACGTCACCGTCACTCCACACACCTCGGCCACTGGATTCAACGACGAAACGGTTCGTCATGATGATATTATCAACCTTCATCCATATTCCATCAGTTATTCAAGCGTTCAATAAATGACCCAATCATCACTCATTCACTCACCTATTCACTCATCTATTCACTCATCTATTCACTCATCTATTCACTCATCTATTCACTCATCTATTCACTCATCTATTCACTCATCTATTCACTCACCTATTCACTCATCTATTCACTCATTCATTCACGCATCTATTCACTCATCTATTCACTCATCTATTCACGCATCTATTCACTCATCTATTCTCTTCTATTCATTCACTTGCATTGGCTAAACATTCGCTCGTTCGCTCGTTAATTCACTCATTCATTCACTCATTCATTCACTCATCTATTCACTCATCTATTCACTCATCTATTCACCCATCCTTCACCCATTCATCTATTCACTCATCTATTTATTCACTTACTAACTCATCAAGTAAACTCGTTTGTTCATTCGCAAATTCATGCATTCAATCAACCAGTCATTAGCTGGTTCGCTCGATAATTCACCCACTCATTCATTCTTCTATTCATTCACTTGCATTGGCTAAACTCGTTCATTCATTCGCACAATCCTTCATTCACTCAACTCAATCAGTCATTCGCTCGATAATTCATTCATTCACTCATCCTTCACCCATTCATCTATTCATTCACCCATTCATTCATTTACTCATCCGTTCATTCATTTATTCATCCGTTCATTCATTTACTCATCCTTTCATTCATTTCCTCATCCGTTCATTCATTTATTCATCCGTTCATTCATTTACTCATCCGTTTATTCATTTATTCATCCGTTCATTCATTTACTCATCCGTTCATTCATTTATTCATCCGTTCATTCATTTATTCATCCGTTCATTCATTTACTCATCCGTTCATTCATTTATTCATCCGTACATTCATTTATTCATCCGTTCATTCATTTATTCATCCGTTCATTCATTTACTCATCCGTTCATTCATTTATTCATCCGTTCATTCATTTACTCATCCGTTCATTCATTTATTCATCCGTTCATTCATTTACTCATCCGTTCATTCATTTATTCATCCGTTCATTCATTTACTCATCCGTTCATTCATTTATTCATCCGTTCATTCATTTACTCATCCGTTCATTCATTTACTCATCCGTTCATTCATTTACTCATCCGTTCATTCATTTACTCATCCGTTCATTCATTTATTCATCCGTTCATTCATTTACTCATCCGTTCATTCATTTACTCATCCGTTCATTCATTTACTCATCCGTTCATTCATTTATTCATCCGTTCATTCATTTATTCATCCGTTCATTCATTTACTCATCCGTTCATTCATTTATTCATCCGTTCATTCATTTATTCATCCGTTCATTCATTTACTCATCCGTTCATTCATTTACTCATCCGTTCATTCATTTATTCATCCGTTCATTCATTTACTCATCCGTTCATTCATTTATTCATCCGTTCATTCATTTATTCATCCGTTCATTCATTTACTCATCCGTTCATTCATTTATTCATCCGTTCATTCATTTACTCATCCGTTCATTCATTTATTCATCCGTTCGTTCATTTACTCATCCGTTCATTCATTTATTCATCCGTTCATTCATTTACTCATCCGTTCATTAATTTATTCATCCGTTCATTCATTTACTCATCCGTTCATTCATCCATTCATCCGTTCATTCGTTCGCTCTTTCATTCAAACCTAGTTCTTTGATTCATTCACACATCTTCGTGCATTCATTTATTCATTCATTCGTTCGTTTATTCATTCATTCATTCATTTATTCATTCATTCACTCGTTTCTTCAATCGTTCATTCGTTCATTCATTCTGTCACTATTCATTATTTAATTCATTCATTATTCATTCAGCCACTATTAATTATTTGATTCATTCGTTAAATCATTCAATCAATCTTTGTCTCAATCACCTCGTCGTTCACTCATGTACCGTCTCTATATATTTTTTGCATGAAATTGATGTTAAGCCAAAATCTATTTTTTTGTTTCAGTTTGTGAGGAGTTTCCTTGAGAACTACAAGCGCTATATAAATGGCCGACCTCTGCTATACACAGTCGACTGGAAGAAAGGATACTAGGAGGACCTGGGAAAACATGGAGCTACGGGAGAAGAGACACGGGGAGGGAGGAGTAAGGGATGATGAAAGAATAGGCAGGGGCAGGACAAAAGAACATGGAAAGACATTGAGGGATGGAGGGAAGAAGTGATGTAGGAGGAAGGAGAAGGCATGGTGTGATGAAATAGAAGAGAAGGAAGGAAAGAGGGAAGTAGGAGGCAGAGAGGCAGGACAACAAGAGAGAGTGAAAGGGAGACAGAGAGGCAGATAGAAGTAGAAAGACAGATCGGTGGAGAAGGAAGCAGAAAACGCAGAGAGGAAGGCAGAAAAGTAGCCAGGGATGGAGGCAGAAAGGAAGGTAGAGAGGGAGGTAGAGGAGGATGCAGAGAGTGAGACAGAGAAGTAGGCAGAGAGGAACACAGAGAGGAAGGTGGAGAAGGAGGCAGAGAGGATGGTAGAGAGGAAGGTAGAGAAGGAGTCAGAGAGGGAGGTAGAGAAGAAGGCAGAGAGACAGAAAGAAATGATTGATGTATAGAGGAGCTTAGTAGTAGAATGTAATTTTAATTATTATAATAACTTTATTCAGATCTGTCGTTTCTCTCCCTCTCACTCTTCACACCCCCACTCACACACGTCAGTCTGGATTCTAGTTTCCCTCCTCTGCCACTAAATCTGGATCACAATCTTTGATCTACTATCTACGTTTAACAATTCGATCACATCAAGTTGGTCGGTGAAAAAAACCCACTAAAGTAGCTTTTTTGCAGGAAAAAATCGCAAGATGTCGTTAGACTGCTTAATGCCACGATGTATGTTACGTTCATTCATGACACCTTCGAATTGCTTACTTCATGTTCTATAAATAGTTCTCATTTCAAAAATGTTGTTGCATTTCCTGTTTTTGCTGGTTCAATTTAATGAATTAAACTCCTGCACTGCTTGTGCAAGTGTGGATAAAGGATGAGGATGGCGCGCAATGGCAGTGCAGTTAAACAGCAACAAGCCCACCCCTAGTCAATGAGATATTGCTACATGTAACCAGAATCATCAAAAAATAGTAAAAAAACTTGTTTGTTCGTATAGGTTAGTTGCCGTCGTTGCTTTTGTAACCGATTAATTATATAGCGCGATTTCATGAAACACATTTCAAAGGTGTTGTATGTGTTAGATCATAATGATGAAAAGTAAGATTACAACACTGGGAGGAGCACCACTCCCTGCCCCAACCCTCCCTTGCTCGACTCCAAGTTCTTTGGCGATCCTTCTTCCGTCGCTCATTCGTTCCCTTCAACCTTTCCCTCCCCTCCCCCCGAAGAGGGTCGAGATTAAACGCTGGATAGAAGGTAATTCCAGCAACAGTGTTAGGGGAGGGTACCCCCAAGACTCGCAGTATTTCCTCCAAATCACCTTTGCTGATGACATTACATATTCGCTACTTCTTCCTTCCTTTAAACTGATCCCTTAACCACCATCTGGCAAGCAATTTGCAAGAAAGCAATGTATGACTTAAACGAAACAATGAACTTTTGTTGACCTACAAATCGTCCCATCTTGGGCACCCCGGTGCCCAAGATGGGACATTAAAATATCAAATTCTTTTCCCATGTCAAACATCTTAATTTAATTTATCAACTTCAGAAGATTGATGATTTCACTGTGAACAAGCAGTTTTAGCACATGCATCGTCATCGCACTGTTCTCACCAAACAGGACAAGGCTGAATTGACAAATGGGGGGAGGGATCCCACATCGAACGAGCACACGAGAAAATGATTTACAATACACAACACTAGTTAGCGCAGCCATGACCACTAATTGATTGCGTGGTCTAAAGCTTGAATGCACCGAATGCATATAATATCCTGACTAAGAAATTGTTTTACTGTGCATACTATACAGCTGGTGTGTTGCGGGTGCCCAAGATGGGACGAGTAGTTCACCATTGGGATATGACGTGTGCCCAAGACGGGACGCGTCTCGTCTTGGGCACACAAAGCATGTCCCATCTTGTGCACTCTATGCATGATGTGTGAACGCATCAATTTTTGATGTAAACACAACGTATTATCGCTCATCTCAAAATACATGCATTTGGTAATATATTTTACTGTGTCTTGCCACCAAACACGTTTCAAAATGTGTCCGTACAGTGATGACTTTATGCGATTATTTAAACTCGCAAAATCTTAAGCTAACTAGCTCAAAACAAAAAATGTTTATCTGTTAATCGGATATCGTCAACACAGGAACTGAAACTCGTACATACATAGCCGAGGTAATCGTCGATTCATTGAAGGCTAACAAGAAAGAAACGCGCAAAACGACTGCGAGAAAACTGAATCGTCTCATCTTGTGCACCGTCCCGTCTTGGGGCACCCTCCCCTATATGGACAAACAGAGGGGAAGAGAAGCAGAGGAAGACCAAAAAAGACATGGATGAAGAACGTGATGGAGGACCTAGAAACGCAGGGCATGGACATACGAAGAGCGGTGGATAAGACCACAGACAGAGCAACTTGGAGACGTCTTGTAAAGGCCTCATCGTCAGCATGCGCTTGACGGAGGAGAAATTGAGAAATTGAGAAGGTACTTCCAGTCCAATCATTGTGTTTACTAGTGAATTGACTGGTATAGATATAGCTTTTGTTATAACCACAAGATATCGTGGATTATGGAATCCTTCGCGCGCTCTGTCGCTCCATTAAAATTTTTAAATCATTGTAACAAATGCGTCGTTAGAAACCTTTATTTGGAAGATCAGACGACTATACATAAAACGCGCGCACAAATTGGTAAATTACTTCGCGGCACGAGACAAAATTACGCAGAAAGATGATGATACACACTGAAAGCAAATACATGACCTAACTCCATTCATTCTTAAGTAGGCTATTGCAGCGTCCGATATTTCAATGTGCCAGTCTTCAGCCGGTGTCACGAAATAGAGTATCCCCTGAAAGCTAACCGGGGGATGAATTAATCTATCCCCCGGATGGAATTAACCGGTCTAGACTATGCGGGGTGGGGGTAAATCATTCTATCCCCTTTTTAAAAATCCGTATAATTGAAAATTTTATGCTCTAATCAAAATTTAAAGTGACTCTAATTGTATTAAGTGTCCAAAGCAATGTTCGGAGAAATGCAACTCGAATTTATTTAGTGACTCTGAGTGTTCTTAAGTGTTTTAAATGTTCTAAGTGCTCTAAAACCAAAGCAAAACAAATTATCTAGTAATAACAAACAAACCTGCTAGTGTCATTGTTCAAAACAAAGCAGATGAAAATTAATTTGCAAAAATAAATACACGCGGAAGTGACTTTTTCGACTTTTCTTCATTTGGGGGGATACGATTAATACGGGGAGACTCTATTTCGTGACACCGGAATAAAAGAGAAGGGCGACGCTTATTATTTCTATTCAACGCAATGTTGTTATCAAGTTAACAATCTTTATAATAACATCTTTAATAGGTCAGGTCAACAGCCTGCATAGCAACCCTAAGATGCAGTTGAACCGAACCAATTCTGTGGAATTAAAATCAATTCGAACGATAATAGCATAATTATTTGATGTTCATAAACATCACTTACGAAGTGCGCTGTATGATATCCTATACGAGATCTGACAGAAACCTTACAATGCCACATTGACCTTGGAACGACATCAGTAAATACACTTCTAAATAAAAATTCGAAGAATGTTATTGGTCCTAAATAATTCTTGTTTTGGAAATAATCTGTAGGCTGACTTTGTTAAGTAAATTATTTCTTATATACTGCCTGCTAGAAACCAGTATAGGCCTGTATAGCTTGCTACAACAGATCACAATGTCTAATGTAGGCCTACTCACATATAATGGATCCGAATCGTTCGCATTCTTAGATAAAGGGAAGATGGGTTATTAGCCTATTATAATGGAGAGCCGCTAAAGTTGTTGAACGCTCAATCCTTATCATTGTGGTCTTTTATGTTCAGAATTGGACACCTTTAACACGGGACATCCAATGCTATAAATATTGGGTTTTCTTAAGCGTGTTATTGGTTAGATAATGTATATTTGTTTTATTGAGTTTGTTTGTATGTGCACTTGTTATAGCGCCCCTTCAATATATCTGCTCAGAGGCGCTCCCGACTGCAGAGCGGACACTGCATCGGAGTTTCACGCCGAAGCGCTGAGCAATTGTGAGTGAAGGACTTGCCCAAGGTCCTTACGCGGCGAGGTGGATTCGAACCTCGAACCTTCCGGCTTCATGGCAACGACGCCACCACTCTTCCTGCTGACATACCGCAGCCAGTCACAAAATAAGAAATGATACAGAAAAATCAAAATAATTCAATCAAATAGGTGGAAGTCAGAAAGAGGGCAATGGTCGAGTATCTGTAAAAATCAGACGACTAATACATAAAACGCATACTCAAAAAATAATACATTTTATTGTACGTTACCAGCGTTATCTGAAAGGTTCGGGCATATTGAAATGGAAATATAATATAGTAATTTTGCAAGATATGAAGACATGATTATTACGACGAACAAACGAATATATAATATTCAAAATCATTGCCATCTACTACAATGGTCCGTCTGACGTTTGATGTCGTTAAACACTGAATTGTGGGGGAAAACCAAGTTGTCATACGACACCTTTAATTTAATTAATATTACGGCTATAATGAATATATATAGAGTCCATTATTATATTATTAACATTCTACTGAAAAGTTTGCTTTCCCTGGTTGAACCGAAGCAGGAAGGAAATACTTATATTGAAATGGAAATATATATAGTAATTTCGCACGTTATGAAGACATGATTATTACGACGAACAAACGAATATATAATATTCAAAATCATTCATATATCGACTTCAACGGTCCATCTAACGTTTGATGTCGTTAAACACTGAATTGAGGGGGGGAACAAGTTGTTATATAAGACACCTTTAATTCAATTAATATGACGGCCTTAATTAAAATAGGGCTATAATTATATTATTAATATATTCCATAAGGTTACATAAAAGTTTACTTTCGTCTCGTTGGACCGAATCAGGACATAGTAATGTCTATTAAAAAATAATACTTGAATAATTCTGTCGAAGGCTATATGACTCTGGCTACCGAAAGATGTCACAAGCAGTAGAAAATGCCATCATCGTCATTATCGGTGTCAAATCATTCATACACCAGCGATCTTTGATAACAGAATCTGTTGCTAACGATATGGATCAAGATCACACGTTCTATTAGTCAATGATATTATAAGCCTATTATAATATTATGCATCCACTAAACGTTGCCATCATGTTAAGTGCGATGACATTGTCAGTAATAAACAGGTGAGGCTCACGCTGGTGTAGGTCTACTCGATGCCAGTAGAATAGTAAATCTCTGCTTAGACACCCGTAAATAGTATTTCATATTAGCTATAAGTAGCACGTTTCTATCATTATTTCACATCTGCGTGGGTCGATCCTTTATCAGCCACTACCGGTACGTAAAATTATTCTTAGATAGACACGATCGATCTGTTGCAACGCCAGTGCAAGGTTTCAATGGGAAGAAATGAGAGCGGCGCTATAATCATCGTTGTTCACGTGACACGCTGTATCGTTGAGCCACAACCAGTCAACCAAGTGAACCAACAATTATATTACTAATTATATGTCCAAATCCATGCATCAACATCTGACTAATTGTAATTGTAATCGTACATTTACATAGCGCCACTTCAAGAGAACTCTTCAGAGGCGCTCCCGACCTGACAGCAAACCACAATCAAAGAGATTGGTTTTCAAACGCTTGCTGAAAGGGGCAAAGTAAGACAAAGAAGCTCATTACGGAGACTATGTAGTGCTACGAGTAACAATTTATAGGTTTGTAAGTAATTACATCCGGTCTTTATCGCTCCACTCGCAAACGCGCAATGGGACAACGAGATATATTATGCCTAATACAATCTAAGACATAAGCTTAGACGTAATACTATAGTACCGGTATTGTATTATGAATGAACAATAAGGTAAAACAAATGTTAAAATGTGTCTGCAGCATTCAAGTCTAATGAAACAATTTCTTGTTAGAAGGTTAGAACGTGGGATTTCGAGGTAAGCTATTGATGCTATGTGAGTTTCCAAAATTACCACAAAGTCTTGTCGCAGTTCCTATCGCGAACCGTGAGAAAAGAAGAGGACATCAGAGGATAGGTTACGGGCTGTGTATCAACATCGCAGCACACAACTGACAGTAGGCCCACACCACCAGGTTTAAGTATTTCAAGTATTTCAAAAGTCACTTAATTGGGCATTGAGTTAACATTGCCTGGCTCAGTGACTCTCCTTTGTTGAACTTTTAATTTGAAAAATAGTGTGAGTGCTACAGAAAGAGGATGTGTATTGCTTCGCTAACTTCTTTAAAATATCAGAAAGCGCTCAGCTTAAGGGAGCTCGACCACGTGACCTTTGAGTCTTTGACCTGATCAGTCAATCATAATTTATAGTTGCGCACAGTAGGCACTGCATATACATCTATGGCGGATACGGCAGCGCGAGATATTAATCTTATGATCAGCATAATAATCTTGTGTTACCACGCTCGCCATGAATCCCCCTCTACCCTGGTCACTTCAATGGCTTCCCTGGGTATGTCCTGGCTGCAAAATATGTCTGCGTAATACAATTGATGTCGTTCAACTCATTTAACTACGAAGAACATCAGGTTCAGCTTGGACACCTTTTTAAATTTAAGTATTTTCGACGTTGCATGAAAATTCAGGATCTGATGATTTTCAATGGAAGACGTCACGTGAAAAGTTTTGAAACCAACCAACTTTAAAACGAAAAAAATTGATCGTGCTATACACCTTAAACTATGTTGCACTCCTTCTTTGAATATGCAAGTTGCGCTCTAACCTTTGTGATGGCTCACTGCAAAATTTGAAAACCTGACAAAGATTATTTTCCGATAATAATAATAATATCCTGATGTTTTGGATACATCTCATTTATTTTTATTTATTTCAAGTATTTATATAGCGCCTCTTCAAGAAACCTACTCAGAGGCGCTCTCTGCGCTAACTAGCCGAAATGATGTTAAGTGTCATAACAACAAGAAAATTCCATCAATTAGCAAAATAAGTCACAGTGAGCCGGAAACAGTCATCAGTGGCGATCCCTCGCAGACACGTAGAATCATCCAACGGAATCCCGTCAACAGCTTTCAGATGGTGTGAATGTTCAGAGTCTCTGGTATAGGTTGCGTCAATAGAGTAGAGCGGCGACAGATGACAGGGCTCGCAAACACGAAACGCTGACGAAACTGAAGCTCCTCGCTGGTTGAAGATGATGCGCGCGTCCGGCCAATCGTCGGGCACAAGGTTTGCACAGTAGAAAGCATTTGTCGCTTGTCGGTCGGTAGTTTTGAACGCCACCAGAGACAACATCCGATCGAGTTAACTCCACTGACCTGCGTGAACCGTCCTTCGGCGAGATGTAAACACCAGACAACAGCGGTGAAGCCGCACGGTCTTGATGGTTGAGCTCGACCGTGTGCATCAAGAGGCGTCTAACGTCAACACGTGGGCGACACAATTGAGACGACTTGCGAACAAAATCCCTTCCAACGCAAAATCCTTGACGAACCCGACAAATAAGTTCGGTACACGAACCTAGAACCAGTAAACTCGAACGTGTGTGAAATTACTGCGCGAATTCTGCATAAAGTTGAAATAATCCACCGAAATGACGGAGTGGTCTAATAAACAACCAATATGGCCGCTGACCTGCGCAGAACCCTCATGGGCGCGATGGTGTAGTGTCGGTGCCTTAGAGCCGGAGGGCTTTAGGTTCGAATCCACCTCAAGCCGCCGCATAAGGATATCAAGCAAGTCCTTCACTCGCAATTGCTCGCGCGTTTCGGTGTGAAACTAGGATGCAGTGTCCGCGCTGTAGTCAGGAGCACCTTTGAGTGGTTATATTGAAGGGGCGCCTTAGAAATGGAGAAATAAATAAATAGATAAATAATTAAATAAATATCCTTTGTAGTTTTATTTCATGTGATTGCCAGTAAAGTTTTGTCAAATTTCTTAGAAAGTAGTGGATGCATTTAAATTTTGAATTAGAGGACAATATGAAATCGCTGCTTCGACACCTTTAAATCGTGTATTATTCTACTATAATAATTTCTATAATAATATATAACATTTCAATAATTTATCTGAATTTTGTGGAGAGAATGTGATCAGTAACACGATGTCAAAAATATTCCTAAATAAACTCTAACTCGGCAGTGCCAGTCCTTGGCTTGAGAAAAGAAGGAAGGCATCAGATCTTGTGTCGCTGGAATCGTTTTAGACCAATTCTGATGGCTTACGGGTGGATCCCGTGGAAGATACACCAGAATCTTTTTATATAACTGACGACCAAACTCAATTCTACAGGTAGGCATGTGATCGTAATCGTAATCGTAAACTCGAAATTTCTAAAGCGCCACTCGAAAGCCAAGCGCGGGGCACCAGCTTATTCACGAGCGCTGCGTTGCGTTAGAAGGGTTGTCCGTGAGAATAGTCCGTGGTGGTCCGGGTCGAGTTACCATAGGATCAGGATCAAATGCGTTGTGTTAGAAGGGTTGTCCGTGAGAGTAGTCCGTGGTGGTCCGGGTCGAGTTACCATAGGATCAGAGGGGCGGAACAGCTACTAAGGTGGGTGTCGTCTGGGCCGGAAATTTGAGGGCGGAGGATCAGTTGAGATAGGGTGAGAGATCGTGAAAAGGAGTGTCTTAAGTTTCGAATGAAAAGCCCGAGGTGTGATGGATAGAGGAGCCTGAGGAAGGTTGTGGTGTGTGATTAGAAATGATGATGAAGGGACTGAAAAGGATCGGAATTCAGGAGGCAGATCATTCCAAAGGCGTGATGCTGAGTTGGATATGGCTCGGTTGGAGAACTTGAGAACTGGATGTGATGCTTCTAAGCGTTTTAAAAAAATCATTCTAAACGAGTAATTCCACTCAATTGACTTGACGAACATAACATACGTGAATTCAACTCGCCGACGAATATACGAAACAACTGGATGCATTGGATGACAAGACAGGATAATTGGGTTGTGGTCAGAGAACGACTAAATAATGTCGCTAAACGCGGCAAACGGACTGAAGTTCCTTAAACACCTCTTTTATTATTAACGCTGCTTATATTTTACTACTGCCAGGCTAAAGCCAACCGAAATAACTCGGCAGTCTGACAATGCCAGGATGGTGAAAGAAGGACGTCGCTGCTGTTGATTGTTCTTCGCTATCACACGGCACACGGCGATGTCACAGTGAAAATTTCTCATCATTCGTTTTCATCAAATTCAATGCATGAGAAAATTGTTAGAGATTTTGTGTGACGTACGAGGCTCTCACATCACGGTGATGACTCAATTGCGTCGCCCTCCATGCTTGGGACTGGCATTACAAGGAATAATTGCAACGGCAGACCTTCAATGAGATTAGGGAATGACTTCGATTATTAATGAAAGTTCACATAAAACGTCTACTCCGTTCATACATTGCATAAAAGCAATATATTTACGGATATTTATATAGTGCAAGAAAGAAAATTAAAGGTGTTTAGCTTCAGACTATGATACGACTTACAAAGGCCCTTGGGTGGACAGTTGCAACATAATTATGGTTGCGATAGCTGGACCATTAAAAAGTAGGATCAGGAGAGGATAGAAACTTTCGAGATTAGGCCTAAATCTCTATAAAACAGTTCCTGGGAGTATCTTGGACAGACAACAACAAAAAACGTATGAGTGTTGGAAACGAAGGAGGTGGAAGGATGTCTGCTCAACTCAATCATACGAAGGAAGATGTCTTCCTTCGGTCACCTGATGAGGAAAGAAGGAAGCGGCCTAGAAAGGAAATTATACATTACATTTATAGTACCGGGAACAAGAGCACATGGAAGATCGGTGACGATTATAGAAGACTGGTCACTGGTTGGAGATGTCTTTTTATCAGGTGATGAGGGAAGCAAAGGACAGAGAAAGATGAAGAAATTTGCCTGTAGAGCGACCAACGTTGTGGGGCGCGATGGTGAAGTGAGTATTATTATTATTAATATTATTGTTATTGTATGAAAAGCATCATTTATTTCCAATTCAAACTGTGCAATACCAACTGGTTGTGCCTGATGAACAGTGAACGCCTATAGCAAAACACTAGCAAAGTGTGCTAATTGTTTTCCCACAATTGTTATTGTTATTATTAATTATTATTATTATTATTATTATTATTATTATTATTATTATTATTATTATTATTATTATTATTATTATTATTATTATTATTATTATTATTATTATTATTAACTTTTATATGGCGCACCTTCGAAGTAATCTACTCAGAAGCGCTCCCAGTCCAATAACCGCTAAATAAGGCAGTTTTTAAGCGAGAAAGAAACATAGTGGCAGCAGGTGGAGAGCAACAGGGAGCCCATTCCAGGTTCTGTGGCCAGTAACTGAGAAAGAGTGTCGATACATTATAGCAGTTCGAGAATGAAGGGTCAAGAGTTCAGCTTGATCAGTTGATCGGAGGCATGTTTGTTGCCTTGTAGCCGAAGGATTTCAGGTTCGAATCCCCCTCCAGCCGCCGCGTATACGGACCTTGAGCAAGTCCTTCACTCGCAATTGCTTAGCGCTTCAGCGTGAAACTTAGTTTCAGTGTCCGCGCTGTATTCGGGAGCGCCTCTGAGTAGTAATCTTGAAGGGGCGCTATAACAATTGCATATACAAATCATCGGTCCGAGGATGGTTAAAGACGAGACAAAACAAACCGGAAACGACATCATATGCTATATAATTATTGTTTGTGGAGATGTGTAGAGTGACGATATGCGTCTTTTTGGTGACACAACGTCATTAATGTTGATGTCAACGTTGTCCAACCTCAAGGTATCACTGTAAAAATAAAATCCATTATTGAGTTTATGTTGCCTGCTTAGACACCTTTAACACAGTTATCAGCTACTATAGAAAACACTTCTTTGTCAATATTTGGAATTCAACAATCGGATTTCTCTGCTATGCTGCTATGCAATTATAACGTAATGCAAATCTCTCAAACTTCTCCCACGCAAAGCGACTTCAACGATACCAGCATCTTATAAACACATGTGAAATATAAAGTCAAGTGGCTTGGCATAGTTTGTTAGTCAATATTGCTTATCGAGTGCTGTAATATGCCAATCAAATTTCTGTCCAGGGTAACGGCCTCTGTTGTCATAGACCCTGGTCAAATTGGATCCATCCATCTCCATTCTGTGCCGTGCGATATTTAAAATTCCAGTAGGTCAATCCAAGGAGAGAGAGCACATGGTGCTGCGATGGTGATATCGGTGATGATGGTAGTCGTATTTTGGAGCAAGAGTAGAATCGGAAAATGAGAGAACGGAGAGTTCAGTTTTCTGTTTTAGTGGAAAAGCAAAAGAGCTTAACAAACAGGGATTAGGTGATTTTTTAATGGGCGAGGAAGGATTAGGAAACTGGTGTGGGGGGGGTTGGGGGTTGGGTATGAGTTTCACATATCTCGTGGAGCACTGGCCAGATAACGCTTGTAGAATTTAAGACATTAAGATAAATAGATGCAGTTTCAGATTAGATGCGCTGGCTGACCCTTAGTCACTTGAAATGGATTATTTAACTATTTAATTTTATTTAATTTTATTTAATGGCCAAAATTAATCAATCAGGATTTTCATTCCAATCTACCTCGTCCCACAGTTTGATGGTCACGTGTACATTATTATAACGTAATGTAAATATCTACGAAATTTTTCACTATCACACAAAGCTGCGTCAATGATAGCAGCATAATTTATGAGCAACGGCGAAATATAAAGTCAAGTGCCTTTCTATCCCGTCGTCATCATCATCATCATCATCATCATCATCATCATCATCATCATCATGCCCCAGGTTAGTCTCCGAGGGCTATTATAGTATAATCCCAATCGCCAGTTAGACACCTTTAATTCAAATGACTTTAACGTTATATATTCATTTTCTTTCAATCGCTGGTAATGTGACTGTAGATGTTCGCTTAATTATACCCGAATCCCAAGCCTTGTAATAGCACTTCAGAGATATTTTATTTCCGTAAACTGGAAGTTGGATGAACGATGAAAACAAGATATTGCTACAGTGTAGGCCTACAGTTATGGAATTGAAATAATTCACAAGAACTCAAACAGATTATAAGACAAAATAATCTTTAGGCTAGGCTCATTGGGGCCTAGCTATAGTAGCTAGCCTATAGTTAGCCTATAACAGAACAGACAGCCTGCAAGCGGCGCCCGCAGACGTACGCACGTACGCAAGTGCGTACAGCGCGATGGCTAAAAAAAATTGGGGGGCTGATGACTAAAAAAAAGGTCATCAGTTTTTTTGGTGGATGGAAAAGGTATGTTTTTGGAAAAAAAATTTGGCTAATGACTAAAAAAAAGTCATCAGTTTTTTCGGCGACTTTGAGTCTTTGACGAAAAAATTTCCCTGTTCCCGCTCCATCGAAAATTTCTGTGCGTAGCCTACAAGAAAAAAATCCTGCGGGCGCCACTGCAGCCTGCAATACGCAAAACACGTCCGCCCTTCGGGGCTTAAACTCGGGTCCGCTTATCTTAATGACAGTGTTTGTTATCCAATGTGCTACCGGGCCCAGTGGCGGCGCCAGGATTTCAGTTTCGGGGGGCTGAAGCCTCGCGACGAAAATTTCACATTTTCATCGGTCAAAATTTCTGACGACCTTTTTTTTAGTCACGAACCGAAATCTCATGAAAATTTCCCATTTTCACCGCCAAAATTTCTGACGATTTTTTTTAGTCGTCAGCCGAAAATCGTGGATATTTCAATGCAAAAAATTCGGACGGCCCTTTTTACGGGGGGGGCTGAGCCTCTTGTAGGGGGAGGGGGGCTTAGCTTCCCAGACCCCCCTAGCGCCGCCACTGACCGAGCCCCGGTAGCGCATTAGTTTAAAACAGAGCGTGACTGAGTGACAAGGAATCACGATCCGAATGTCATTTTGAGACGAATCGAACGGGCATCCTGCCGTCCGATTCGTGTTAGGCTAAATAAAATTCGCAAATACGGTAGCCTACTTCGCCTACTCATTTCTTTGAATGTTAATCAAACTGATTAATCTACTATTCTATTGTATTGTTGTCTATTATTCATGGTAAACTACTCGCAAATTTGGCTGCAATTGGCCTAATTGGCGAAATTTACGCTTGATCACACTGTCACACACATAATTATGACTTGCAACCTTTATTGGACGTGATACCCAAGGGTCAAAGTTCATCCCGTCAACACAGCTGTTGCCCACTCAAGTCTATAGATCTGGCATCGCTGACAATTTACAGTGACTTTTATTAGGGGATGAATAGCTGACATATTTAAGCCATACGTTAGGTTTGATTCTAATATTATACAGTTAGATTTGCTTAGAATCACTTGCAAGCAAACATTTTCTGCCTATATAATTATTTGGAGCAAATAGTGGATAGAGCTAGAAAAGGTGCGAAGTTGAACTTAGAAAAATGTGAAGTTTGATCAATAAAAGAATTGGCTTTAGTAAAAGACTCGATTAACTTTATCCCATGGATGCTATTTAAATTAAAACATGTAGATACAAATTGAACTATAAGTACGCAGTAACCACACTGTAAATTATGTAAATGTGCACCTACAGCGTTTTGCTGCTTTAAAAAAATTAAACGAATATAATACTCATCACAAGTTACCGTAAATGGTTATATCTTTGCTGTGCATCCCGTGTTGGAATTGCTTGAACATCGCAAGATGGCTCTAACGCGGCGCATAGGGGAAACTACTCGAATGGTCGGCGTTTGTGAACGTTTGGTGTCGTCCGTCTTTCTTAAAAAGGCGACCTTTGAATGCAAAGTCGACAGTAGCTCAAGAATGTCGTCTTCGACAAGTCCGCTGACTGGGATTCTGCATAGATCCCCTCAAAGTGAGGAAATAGTTAAAGCGGTTAAGACGATTCGACCAGATATACGACTAGATGTCATCGTTTCAGGTATTAACCTATTTATTACTCTCCGCTTTATACCCACCCGTCCATCGCTAAATGTGCATTAAGTTTTGGCGTGTTTAATTCGTGCATTGCACGTGTCGCGTGTATTTGCTTATGGTAATTGGGTAGTTTAGCGTCCCAAGTTATTCAGATAATTGCTGAGGTTTTGAATTTCTCGCAAATCCAGCTTCTATTTCTTAATTCTGCAACCTTCATCCAGCTTCTATTTCTTTATCGTTCTTTTCATAAATCCAGTTTCTATTTCAGATAAACATTCATCCAGCTTCCATTTCTTTTTCGTTCTATTCGTCAATCCAGCTTCTATTTGAGAACTATAAAAACTGTTATCCCTGCAGCTTCCAGCCTCTATTTCAACTACTATTACAGAGCCTTGAACCAGCTTCCATCTCTGAAGCGTTCTTTTCATCTACCATTTTAGCCATAAGAAATCCTCATCCAGCTTCCATTTCCACTTCCACTCTGAAGCATTTCTCACTGGCCTACGCGAGAGTTACCCCGTTTGGGACTTTCTTGAGGTTTTCAAGCACACATTTTATGATTTCCTCAATGAAATATGTGTTATTGTCTATGTCTTTCAGTTATTATTGCAAAGAAATGGTCAAAATAATTTGGGACATTAAACTACCCAATTACCTTGCTTATTTTATCATTTAAAGCGAAAATGTACGTTGCATTAGTGACAAGTAGAAGTTGGATGAGTGATGAAAATTATTCTGTTGGAAGAAATACAGGCCTAGGCAGAGTTATTATTATACACTCTGAGGCCTAGAAGTTGGTAGAGCGATGAACAATTGAAAATTATTGCGATAACATTTGAAATCGATGAGCGATAAACGCAGTATTTATGCTAAATTATTGTAGGAAAAATTGAAGCTGGATGAGGGCATAGGTGCAATCACGTGCTAAAAGTTGGGGTGAACCAAATGAATCATGTCCTAAAAGTTTGGGGAGACCATAATAATAAAGTCAGGGGACCACTCAAAAGTTGGGGGACATGTCCCGTGGGTCCCATAGGGTGGTTGCGCCTATGGATGAGGGAATAAATTATTTCTAATACAACTAGAAGTTGGATGAGGGATGAAAATATTATGTGTTAGTAGAAGTAGAAGTTGGGTAAACGAGTAGACGGCTCGGCCGCCAATATGCAGCGAGTAAACAATATGGCCGCCCCAGATTGGGGCAGAATAGAACGCTCTGACCTACGTCGATCAATGACCTAATATTTCCACGAAAGTCAATAAGTGAGTCTGTGACGAAAAGGCCATGACAATTTTTTCCCTGAAAATATTACTTTTTATTTAAACAGCTGAAATAAGCTAAAATAAGCTAAAATAAGGTAAAAAGCACAATAGGATGTGCATACAGGCATATATAACAAGTATGGTAACCATGCGTGACATGGCAAAATATTGTGGATAGAACTTCACTGGCAGTCCATATGTTCCAAGTGCAATGCAATTATTGATCATTTCAATGGTTTGAAATGAAACATTGATAATATCTTCCTCGTAGTTGATCATATAAATTGGGGCATTGCATTACAGTCATTAGTCACACATTACAGTCATTAGAACTGAAGCTTTTTTTCAACTCAAAACTTGTCTTTTTCGCCGTGCTAGAGTTGGGAGCGCTTCTCAATAGTTACCCTTGAAGACGCACGTATAGAAATTCTTGAATGAACGAATGAATGAAATAGTGAAATCTTGTAGACACTATGAAAACGTTTTTCATATGATGCTAATAAACGACTGTGAGTAACACCCAAAAGGCATAGTGTCATCATCATTATAATCAATGTCTTCTTAATTTGCTTGAAACTAATCCTGGCAATATTTGATAACCTTTTTTGTCGACAGTTTCTGTATGAGGTATTATTTATTTTCAAAGGAAATTCTCAAATATCCGCGGAAGATCTGAAGTTGCTCAAGTCTTGCGAAGTCCTCATCGCTGATCCAAACATCGTCGTGGATCGCGATCTGATTCATCAACTTCCAAATCTACGATGGTTGCAATCACTCTGGGCAGGTAAGAAGAGCTGGTAGGAGAGTAGAGAAGTAAATTGGGTCAGGTGACCATGGCCTTGATCTGATTGGCTGACCTTTGGACCAGCTGAAAACTAGGTCATGATGACTATTCACTTTATGGAAAAGTAGGTCATGGAGATTATTCACTTATTCTGATTGGCTGATGTGTGAGATCAAATGAAAGACTAGGTCAGGATAACTGATTCTGATTTGCTGATGTGTAAGACCAGATGGAAAACTAGGTCATGGTGACCAGGCTTATTTTAATTGACAGATGACTGTGAGTAACGCCCAACAGGCATAGTGTCATCATCATTATAATGTCTTCTAAATTTGCTTGAAACTAATCATGACAATTTGCATTGGAATTAGATATTGTTCAGAGAACTGTTTATGTCACCATTCTAGATTATTTATGGCCTGGTTAAGGTCAACTTGTCAGTTCCTGGCTGTCAATGTATCTGATTTCTACATCACTTTCTTCTCCAATGATATCTGATTTCTACATCACTTTCTTCTCCAATGATATCTGATTTCTACATCACTTTCTTCTCCAATGATATCTGATTTCTACATCACTTTCTTCTCCAATTATATCTGATTTTCTACATCACTTTCTTCTCCAATCATATCTGATCTCTACAGCATGATCTCAATCAAAGCAACGTAAAGAAAACTGTTGAGTTTGGCATTCTGATGTATGTATATGGACACTTATACAGCACCTTACAATGACCTCACGATGTCATTTGACGTATCTACCCTGACAGTTAGGCAACATTGCTATTGAACTCATTCGATTGATTTTAGGATTTCATGAATGCAGAGTGCATAATATTGGGATAAAACGATAATTAATGATTTAAGGTCAATAAGAATTTAGCTACGTGAAAACTATTCTGTTAGAATCCTGTTTTTGGGAGCAGGTCTAAATAGCTGTGGAATAATTTGTGGTATGGAACATTTTGTCTGTCTGTTTGTCTGCGTGTATCTGCATGTATGCTTCTGTTTGTATGTCTTGCTATCTCTGTGTGTCTGTCTATATGTATGCATGTTATTTCATTGTTGTCTGTATGCAAATTTATTCAGGTGTTGACCGCTTAAGTCGATCCGTGGCTCAATCAGGGGTAAGATCATCTTTTATCATTTGCTTAATTTGCATGCTAATTAGAGTGTGGGCGTGGCTTATTAGCATGTAAATGAGGTCTTGCATGAAGACATGTAATGCTGAGAAGGTCAAGTGGCACATCTGTCTGGCCATTTGGAGAATGTAACATGTGTGGAGACATTTAAGTAACGGTCCGATTTTTATTCGTTCGTACTGGCTATCAATGATTTTTCTGAACTCGTAGTGCAATGACCTTGCATTCAGCCTCTTCTAGGTCACAGCTGTCTTCATAATTACCCCTAAGATTCAATTTTTGTATTGTCATTTTTTGCCCATGGTATGAACAATCCCTCCAGCTCTAAGAAACTATGCTAGGTGTGGCATCAAACATGGGAGTTTTTATTTCTATTATTTTGATTATTAATTAATATTAGTTTAATTGTGTTGTGGGATGTAATTAATGCATTAGTCTGGACAGTACCTCGCTTTTTGTGCGTTGCTAGTCTAGCATGTTGATGACTGTTAAAGTCCTGCTTTGAGTTTGTCATCAGACTTCTTGTGATGCTGTCTGCAAAGACTAGACACTTCTGTTTGCAAATGCACATCCGCGTTTCATGTCTTTTATTTGTGGAAATGTTTCTGTGGGTTTTCCAGTCTATTCCGAACTATACAGTGACGAGGAATGGCGCCTTCTACGGTCTCCAGATGGCGGAGTATGTCCTTGGTTACATAATCGACAAAGAGAGACATCTGACTGCCATGAAGGGCTTTCAGCAGCAGAGCTTATGGTATGGAACTGTCTGTCTGTCTATGTCTGTCTGTTTGTGTATGTCTGTGTATATGTGTCTCTGGCTCTGTCAGTCTGTTTGCATATTCTGTCTGTTTGTTTGTATGGTTCTGTCTGTCTGATTCAGTTGTACTGCGAAAGGTGCTTTAATTGACCTGACTGTAAATACTACTAAATAGAATATAACCATCTGTTTGTTTGCCTACCTAGGTCTCTCTGTGTGTCTCTCTCAGTTCTGTCTGTCTGTCTGTCTGTAATATCACCATTATTTTTCTGTAGATTATTGTCTGCTTAAAAAAGGAATTAAATGTGAAAATCTTGTTGCGAAAGAAGGAATTCGACTGAAATTGAAGTAGCGGATGATGTTGTCTGTTTTAGGAAACGTCTTCCGTACAGATCGCTTACAGACGTCACGTTGGGAATTGTGGGATTTGGAGATATTGGAAAGCAGAGTTAGTATGATCTTCATTGTTTCAGCCAATGTTTATCTGCGATATATTTTTAATTTTTTTCCTGGCATGACAAATGTAGCACAGGTCTAGCAGTCGTAGCATAATGAGTGTAACGTAGATTGCAGAGTGCAGCGCATAACAAGTGTAAGTGTTATGACTTCTAATATGATGGCACAATCCTGATCCTTTGCCTGCAGCGATCCCTCCATTTGGAGTGGACTTCCTCAATCAGTTCACTCTGTCATCCACTCTTCTTTACTTTCTTCATCTCATTCTCTCTGACCTTTTATCCTGCCATTTATTTCAGAGTTGCTCGCACTGGGAGCGCTTCTTAGAGGCTTTTTCTGTGAAAATCACTTTATTAATAGTCAAATACAATACAGTAGAATACAGGATCTGTTTCATCGTTATGAATCTATTTAAATGTGAATTTTATATGTTAAATATTTTTTATCGCAATTTCGTCATCATGGTTGCAATGGTATCTGTCTTGTGTAGTTGCAAAGGTTGCGAAGGCATTTGAAGTGACGATCTGGGCGCTTGTGAAGGAACTTCCGTCGCAGGAGCAGAGATACCCGGCTGTGGATGAATATCGGTAACGATTGAATTGTCGTTGTAATAATATATTTATATAGCACCACTTTTAAGAGGGACTCATCAAATGTAACGGTTGTTCTATCAGAGGGAGTTGTTGAAATTCCCTGTAATTTATTTTTTCTCTTTCAGGTCCCTCGACTTGAGACTCCTCTTTAGATTTAAGCCTTTTTCTAGGCTTAAGATGTCTTTACACTTAAGACTTCTATCTTCAATTAGGACTTCTCTCTACATTATAAACTCATCTCTTTCTATGTTTGCACCCACCGTAGCTTGGACTCTCTTATCTACCGAATTCTACAAAGTTCTTTGTCTTTCTCTCTAGTGGTTTCTGATTTCTGATTACGATAGTTTTTGATAGAGAGTCAATCTTACTAAACGTCATTCTGTCATAACACCTGGCCTTTGATTTCATTTATTTATCTTCCTGTTACTTACTTATTTTAATTATGAGCTATATTTTTTCTATTCAATGATTTTCTACACTAATTCAAGTTTTAGTAGTAGAAGTAGTTGTAGGTATTTGTCCGCAGTTTTGACAGCAGATGCACAAATATTATCCACCCATAGCACTCTATTATAGAGCACGTTCATAGCACTCTTGGGAATCAAGGTGCACAGGTCGGGAAATGCTGTTTCGAAAAAATTTGTAAGCCGTGCTGGAAATTCTCTAAGAGATTGAATTAATTTTTAGGTGCCTTCTATTTCTGATTCAGGTTGGTCTCCGAGCTGCCCGAACTTCTGGCTGCCTCTGATTATGTTCTGTGTGTCTTACCAAGTGTTCCTTCGACCGATGGAATGTTTGATGGAGAGATTTTGTCCCATTGCTCCGCAAAAGTTAGTCTTCAGTGTCACGTTAATAAACACGAGTTCCATTATGCTGCAATTTGCATCGATGGAAAATTTAAAGATTGAAAGCTCTGGAATTGTTTTATCTCTTTTCATACGTTTCCTTTTACCTAATCTCTTATCTAAACTCATTGGCCTAATATATAAACATAAATATGTCATCTCATATCATTCTCTATGTAACTTATGTAATTTTTCTGCACTCATCCTAAGATAAATTTAACATATATGGACAAAGACAATCTTAGGTAAATATCCATTTGATCAATTGCTTTTCTACCTCATGGTGGTATGTCTAACAGTTTTTCTAACCAATAAGCGAATTTAATAATAATATCAACTCTGTGTTCCAGTTATGTTGTTTGTTATGTGTTACAGTTTGCACATGTTACACATGTTATGTGCTGCACTCTGTATGTGTTACAGCTTATTACGTGTTACGCTGGTTGCTTGTTATATATTCTGTTTTTGTTCCAATTGCGTGTTATGTATTTCACTGTATGTGTGTTACACTTGTTACATGTTTATGCTCTGAACATGGTATTCTTATTACATGCTGTGCTTATATGCATGGGTGGAGTTTGGTTTCCGTTCTTGGAGGAGCTAACTTATGAGTATGCGCCTTCTTGGGGGCTAAACCCAGGAAAATATACCGTTTACATGGTAAAAAAACTGAATCTGGGTCTTCTTGGGGGGCTTAGCCCCCTAGCCCCTGATAAACTCCGCCCATGCTTATATGTTGCTATTTTTACACGAGCTAAATTAGTAAGACTTAAGATTTTAAATTTACAGAAGTCCGTCTTCATAAACATCGGTCGTGGAAACATCGTCCATGAAGATACAATAGTCAAAGCACTTGAGTAAGAAAAGTCTATCTCAAATTTTCTTCTTTTGCTGGAGTGGCATATTTAGTAGGTGACTGGTTAGAGCATCGGTTCTCAACTGGTGGTCCGTGTTCTACTGGGGGTCCACGGCCATTGAGACATTGTGGGTTGCGATGGTGTAGGGCAGTGCTGTCCAGTGCTGTGGAAAAGTTGACATGATGTAACACAGCTTAACTTAAGCTGTTTCTATGCAAATTTTAAGGTAAACTTTTTTTCTTTTTTTGAGACAGCGAGTAACTTTATTTTTTCAATAACTCATTTTTAACTTTCATAGGTGACTGCAAAGTTCGTAGGCCCTAGGCACAGTTTTCCATCACCTAAACATATGCTGTGTTTTGTGTGTAAGTCGTGAATGGCTTGGTGGAGCGGTCTTAGACGTCTTTCAGAAGGAACCACTTCCAGTCGACAGTCCACTCTGGAAGCATCCGAAGGTCTCCATCACTCCACATCTCGCGGGACTTTGTATTGACAACCACAAGGTCTGTCTGTCCGTCTGTCTAGTTCTTACTAGTTGTCTGTCTGTCTAGTTCCATTTATCTGCCTGTCTTGTTTGTACTATTTGTTTTTGTGTTTCTCTGTCACTCACTATCTGTCTGTTTCTTACTCTCTGTCTATCTGTCTGCCTGCATGCTTGTGTGTATGCTTCAATTGTCCAAAAGTGATGTATGTGTCTTCTAATGTGTCTAATTCATTCATTCTTTCGGACATTTATATAGCGCTTCTTCAAGAAAAAACTACTCAGAGATGCTCCCGACTCCAGCGCGCCCAAAAAGAATAGTTTTAAGTTTAGTAAGGAAGGATCCTGGTAGAGTCCCAGGGTGTAGGCGTAGCTCAAAAGGAAGGCCATTCCAGACCACTGGTCCAACCACAGAAAAGGCTCGATTCTTCATGGTAGTGGTACAAGCAAAATGAACTAAGAGGACTCCCTTATCAGCAGAGCGTAGCTGACGACTAATGCCTATTTGTCTTCATATTTGCTTTTAAGAATGGTCAGTGCACGTCCTTCTATTTGTGTGTATCTATCACTTCGCAATGATGGCATAGATCCGTCTATCTGCTGCTGTCTCTGGTCTCACCCTGCATATCAGCTTAGATGGATGGATGGATGGAAGAAATTTGTTTGGCATAATACAGCTCTTTTTATCAGCTTAGAAGAGCATGTAGAGCAGTTAAATGTTACATGAGTAATTTTTTAAAGGTAGTTATAAAAAAATGGTTGCATGAAGTAATCACAATACTGTATAAATTACATCATTTGGTTACAAAAAACAGTTGAACCCATAATCTCTTTATTCTTTCAGGTTGCAGAAAGTTTTATCGCCAACTACGACCTCTATGTTAAAGGAGCGCCACTCAAGTTTCCAGTTGACTGGAAAAAAGGATACTGATATGGAAAGGAAATCAGTGGTGGACATTTCAAGACTACATCCAGAGTTCTAGCAATATTTTAAGAATACGTCCAGAATTCTAGCAATATTTTAAGAATGCATCCAGAGTTCTATGTAAGTAATGTAAGTATGAATATCTTTTATTAGACTACCAGTAAACACACAGTAGTTTACAAAAGATATACATGATGGCAACACTTTAAACAAAGTTTAAACAAAGTTCTAGTAATATTTGAAGAATACATAAACTGAGTTTCATTTTAATGCATGTTATATGTTACACTTGTTTCAAGTTACACATGTCTTGTATTTTACACTCTATATGCAATCCAATTTATTACCTCTTTCATTTGTTATGCATTGCACATGCTACACTCTGGCATGTGTTCTAAAATGTTGCTAGTTTTCAGGCAGTTAGAGAATTACAATTAGTATTAATCTATTTTATTGAATCTGTATTCTTTTATCACAATCGTATGTTTGAATATAATGATGCATAATATAATTCCATATTAGTTCTAAGCACTGATTTGTTTAACACAAAGTGGGGTAATCACAAAGTTGGGTAATGTCCCAAAGTTATTGCCTTAACATGATATATTGGTAAAGTTGTTCAGTGTATAGGTGTATTTTGACTTGTCCGCATTATCCCTTTGTGTATGATCTGGTTTGCACACTTTGTCATAAGACGTTTCTTTCGATGACTTCACGTTAATTTTTTCCGTGATGTAGTTGAGAGCAATCAAAGGCCAGTGTTTCAGTGTGTTTGGATGGCATTAGCCAAATCCTCTGCTAGAAAAAGACTGTAGTTTCTTTGCCCGTACTAAGAAAAAAAATTATTTTCTTTGTTCTAAGAAAACATTGTTTTCTATGTCTGTTCTAGGAAAACATTTTATTTTCTTTCTCTGTTCTAGGAAAAGATTGTACTTTCTTTGTCTGTTCTAGGAAAATATTGTAATTTCTTTGTCTGTTCTAGGAAAAAATTGCAGTTTCTTTGCTTGTATTAGGAAAAAATTGTACTTTCTTTGCCTATGCTAGGAAAAGAATGTATTTTCTTTCTCTTTGCCAAGAAAAGAGTGATTTTCTTGACCGTGTTTTATTTGCCTGTTTTAGGAAAAGATTGTATTGTTCATAACCGTTGTTTATAGTATTTGACCGATTCTCACAAAGTCCAGAGTTCAAAATTAATTATATCATGTTTTGTTCGATGATTGTTTGCCAAAGTGAGAAAAACCTGCTGCCAGTGCACAGTGAAGGTTAAAGCAAAAATGAGGCTCATAATGACCTGAGGCAACACATTCCAGTGACAAGACTCCAGAATTGACATTCAGTTCAATTTAGAAACGGTCACAAAGGTATATACATAGAATTATAATGACAATATACAATGTTGAAACATTTGAAGATTTTGTTCTTACTGACTTTCTGTCGAATTGTCTGGTTTTATCTTAAATGAAAATGCAAAACTTTTTTACGTTGTAATGTTAGTGGCGGTAAAAAATTGACCTAGGCAAGCATATCCGCCCCATGATGATAGTTGAAGATTATGGAATATTAAGCATGATGGAATTGCCTGAACTTTAGTATACTTGAATTCAAACAAAATGATATTCAATAACATAAAATAATAATATTCAAGCAATTCCCATCATGCTTGATATTCCGTAATGGCAGATAAAACACATTTTAATGTCCCTTTCAAGCAGAAAAGCATTTAAGCAGAAAAACACTTTTAAATCTCTTTCACGTAATTTTTAAACATCTTTTATTTCCAACAGTCTGTATTTACACTCTTAGGCTTCAAAGCACAATTAGTAACGGCTTCGATAAATAGCTTAATAAAATGTTAAACACTAAACAAATACTATAACTTATTGCTGGTAGTACTATTAACTTATGATAACTTATTATTTTATTACATTAACAAGTAGATAGTGATAGAAATAAAATTAAGAGACAAGAAATGGACGTTGATTCCTTAAAGAACCATTCGAGAAGGAGCAGTAATTCCTCTTGGAATCATTCCCCCAAGAAGCGCTTCTTAATCCATTCCAAAACAACTGTAGAGAGCGGTATCTAATAAATGAACAATAATTACCTTGCCATCTACTGCAAATTAATGTAAGCCTAATACTGAGAACATAGTCAACATACATTGGGCCCCCATAAAATGTGCACCTAAAAATCAAGTACCCATACCGACGCAACTGAAAGACTGTAACTGAACTGCAGAAGTGAAACAGTTAGTGCACATGTGTATCGTAATAAGTAATATTCTCAGTTGTCAGGTTTAATCCGACATCCACTGACATTTGAGCACTGACTTATAATGTCCTGAAAAACTTATTCCGATGAGTGGTTCAAGACTTGGTTTGAATGATGACTTATGATTTGATCTCTGGGTTTCATAGTTAAAAACCTAAAAATTTAAATCTACTTGGATCAAGTTCCAGCTACTTTTTAGTTACACGGGTTACACTTTTCTCACCAGTCATTCAGCAGTCATTGTTTGTACTTCAGAAATCATTGGGTGAGCTTTGAAAGTTTCAAACCACGGTTGTTTCGAAATCTAAGCTTACATGCAGATGCTTCTTTTGTAAATTGAACATTGGTATTTGTGCGTTGTTAGACCTTGAAACACTACCTCTTATCTTAAATCACTCTTGTCGGTTTTATCAGTTAACAAACGGCAAATCTTTTCGAAGGTATGTCCGAATCCATGAAACCCAATCCCAAAAAGTGACCGAATTCCTGAATATTCCCTATGCGATGCACAATGATTTAGCTTTCACAAAGAAACTAGGTAAATTATTTTATCTAGTCAAAAATCAATTTCTGTTATTTGGGTTTCGCTCGGCACGTACAGCACGAAATACGATACTTCTAGCGATGAGATTAACACTTATGCTTACAAAACGTACATTGCACAGAACCTGTTCCGTATCACACCTTCGCAAGTAACCCGCACCGATCTTGGTGAAATATACTGAAGCTACAAAAATATTAAATCGCTGACTCAGTAGCTAAGTTCCGGGTTGACGAAAACGTTGTCGGAGTATAGTTTGTCATAATTGGTTGCGCCGTCCACCGAGGTCAGAGTGAGACTCGAGTAGGCTGGAATAACGTCTGGAGATTTGCTGGAGGAATTTCTCAGGCTTTTGCTTCGACCGACCGTTGAGCCCTTGCCCGATTTGCCGTCGTTGAAGTCGGGCAGGGAAGGGTAAATCTTTTGTTCGTTGCGATACTTTGGAGTTGTTTCTATTCCGAAAAAGTATGTCGGTGGCGGTGCACTCATCTCGACGTCACCGGATGTGACGTTGGTCTTTGCAGGGTCCTCCGGAGTTTCGCGGTTTCTAAAATGTAAAGAAATATTTCTATAGCGCAAATCTTAATACTAGCCTACATCTGATCTCGTATTTACCGTTTTCATTTGTTACAGCGTATGAAGTAGGAAATGGAAGCAACTGTAAAATATGGCCAAAGCAATAATGCGTTAATTATGAATACCTAAATTTGTCCTATTAGAAACGCCATCCTATCAAGGTGTGTCGTCAGCGATTATGCCTATATTTTAAAGAGACTGAACATCCGGGTACTCAGCAGGTGAAAACTTTTAATGGCACAAAATAAACAAAGTCAAATAATTATTGCACCGTTCTTAATTTAAATTTTATTCATAGAGGCCTATATTTTGCAAGTTTGTTTGTAAGTAGGCTAGGCTATTTTGCAAGTTATCATCTTTGATCAAGCTGTTTTCATTTTGTTACGACAACCGTAACGAAACAAATGGAACAAAAATTTACTTGACATTCCCATGTTCCATATGTGAAATCAGATCCACGAATAGAATCTGGTTCAGTGACCAAAGTTGCATTGGTTTCATATCTGGTCAGTAATAAAATAGGCACAAGTCCCAAGGTCCTATTAGCTGTGACATCACCCGACGCTGGGTATCATAAAGAAAGAAATAGCTTTGGGCATGTGTGATGAAGCACTTGCGAGACCCGTTGACCTTGTGACCTTTGACCTTGCATCTATGTTACTGACCTGTGAAGGATCCAGAAGACGATGACGATGAAGACGCCTATGACAATTACACCGGCAACAACGCCACCTATGATTGCTGCAAAGAACATACGACAAAAGGTGACTGACTAACTGAATAAATTAATTTAATGAATGAATGAACGAACGTATAGACTACTCATGCATAAACTTATAAGGCTACTTAAAATCGCAATGACGGTAAATCTGATAATTTTATATAAGCTTAATTAGGTTTTCACAGTGTGTTCATTGTCCAAACTACCTTCAGACAGTAAGTTCTTACATAGTTATGTTTAATTGCATAGCAGTTATTATATTCCTATAGGTGGATTCATGGGCGGAGTTTGGTTTTCGTTCTTGGGGGGTTAAAATACATTGGGTTTTTGGGTGGACGACGATATTTTCTCGGCCAATAGCCTACATTTGATGACGTTTTTAGTCATTCGGTTGAAATCTCAAAGCATAATAAATTATTTATTAATTTATAAATCAAGGCCCTATGAAGAAAACAATCATAGTTTGTCCGCCCGTCCGTCTGTCCGTCCGTCTGTCTGTATTCATCCATCTGTGACCAGTGTACTATTCACTTACCAGCTTTGTTTTGCGATGAAGATGAGGTCTGGTTGGCCGCGCTTGACCCTGGAGACTGGACGGAAGAACGGGTCGAGGACGACGACCCTCCTCCCACTGACCCTCCTCCACCTGGCTTTTGGGTGGTGGAGGTCTTCGGCAGAGGGGGTGGTGCGGTTCTTCGTGGTGTGGTTGAAGGAGCCTGGGTGAAGAGAGGAGCTGTTACCTTCATGGTGGCGTTGCCTTTCAAACGGTAAATTCAAATTAGATTAATTATTCTGCAGAGGTCGTTAAAGTTCTGAGAATAAAAATTCCCGTTTACTTATCAAACGCTGGATGACATTAGAAGAGAAGAACCGAAGAAAATGAAAACCCGGCAGAAAGAAGACATAGCCAGAGACATAGCCAGAGACATAGCCAGAGACATAGCCAGCGACATAGCCAGAGACTTAACCAGAGACATAGCCAGAGACATAGCCAGAGACATAGCCAGCGACATAGCCAGAGACTTAACCAGAGACATAGCCAGAGACATAGCCAGAGACATAGCCAGAGACTGACAGACAGACAGAGACGAAAAGATCTGCAGTTACAGATCCAATAAGAGACACTCAGGGACAGACAGAATGATTGAGTGATTGATATGCTAAGTATACAGAGAAAGACCGAGAGACAGGTAGCATATATGATGTTGTCACTTACTCTTTTGACAGATGTATAGATGTGGTGTGTCGCATGATGTCGTCATCCATTCTCCGGGTGATGAATCTCTCTTGATTGTTATGCAGTCGAATCCCGGTCCTGTGGGATTCGTGTATTTCCAATTCGTGTACAGGAATTCATTATCTATGTACAGCAAAGAGGAAGAGACGTTGAACGTACTGTGCACATACATGTACTCGATTTATTTCAATCAGTTAATTCACTTACTAATTGACTGATTGATTGACTGATCGAATAACTGACTGATTGATTGCTTGATTGCCTGCCTGCCTGCTTGCTTGCTTGCTTGATTGATTGGTTGGTTGGTTGGTTGGTTGATTGATTGATTGAGTGAGTGATTGATTGATTGATTGATTGATTGATTGATTGATTGATTGATTGATTGATTGATTGATTGATTGATTGATTGATTGATTGACTCACCCGTCTGCCACTTCCATGCCCACTTGGTGAGTCCAATGAAGTACTGGACAGAAACATTCGATGGATTGTTGAGGATCTGAGCGAGTATTGCTGTGTCTGAAGCCGTCAAGTAAGTAAGCAGATCACCTCCGTACGATCGGCAAGTGTAGCGAGATTGGAAGAAATTCGTCTCTCTGTCGGTCGGCAGAATGCAGCGACCGTTGATGGAAAACGATCGTGGGTTGGCCAGGGAACAGTTGTTGTTTACAGCACCTGCAGAAGAAAAATCAAACTTAATAATAATTCTGAGGTAGGTCAGTGGAATTGTCAGTGCACATGTAGGCTATCAGTCGTGTGGTCAATGATGTGGTATAGTGACGTGGGGTGTGGTAGGCTATGTTGTATAATTTCGTGAATTTAGCCTACCGGTTGCGTTAAATAAAGACTTGACCAATTGGGGGTCCGGTAGCACATTGGAAAGAAAAAGTAGGCCTATCAGTATAGGCCTATTATTATATTTACAAGGCTGGATCACATCATCAAGGGCAATTGGTATTGTATTGTGTTTTATTGTATTGTATAATTATGGCCATTCCTAAAGTGCTTCTCGCAGCAAGAGCCTGAAACTTTCCCACTACAAGCGATCGACCCCGAGAGGAAAGACAGGATTTTAAGGAAGCGAAAGCTTAGAAAGACTATATGCTACTAGTGAGATTGACAGAGCGAACTGATGGTGGGGAGTTCATTACATAGATAGGATAGGATAGGATAGGATAGGACATGACAGGACAGGACAGGACAGGGTAGGGTAGGGTAGGATAGGATAGGATAGGATAGGATAGGATAGGATAGGATAGGATAGGATAGGATAGGATAGGATAGGACAGAACAGGACAGGGCAGGACAGGGTAGGGTAGGGTAGGATAGGACAGGACAGGGCAGGGTAGGGTAGGATAGGATAGGACAGAACAGGGTAGGGTAGGATAGGATAGGATAGGATAGGATAGGACAGGGCAGGACAGGACAGGACAGGGTAGGGTAGGATAGGACAGGACAGGGCAGGATAGGATAGGATAGGATAGGATAGGATAGGATAGGGCAGAACAGGACAGGGCAGGGCAGGACAGGACAGGGTAGGGTAGGATAGGATAGGATAGGACAGGATAGGGCAGGACAGGGTAGGGTAGGATAGGATAGGACAGGACAGGACAGGGTAGGATAGGACAGGACAGGACAGGGCAGGATAGGATAGGATAGGATAGGATAAAGTAGAATGTAAGATAAATATTCTATATAGAATACTTACGCAATTCGCAGAGGGCTAAGTATGAGTCTCTGCAGTAGACATCTTGCCACTGGTACCCTGTTGCTGAGTCGATTGTTGCACACGTCTGGTATCCGTCGGTGTTGCTCGGTTGTCCACGCAACCAATTCGAACTGGCGCCTGTTATCAAGAACAACGACAACGATCAGATTTGTTATCACGATGTAACCAAGAAATTGTTTATCATAATTTTTGTTCTGAATCCGGTGTTCGATGTTGGCGAAACAAGTTGCTTCTTTCAGACGCGATCACTATTTATTGTTGCCAGTATTACTATCATCTTCATCGTCATCATCATCGTCATCATCGTCGTCGTCGTCGTCATGATAATCATTATTCCTCTAAAAGACCTGTTTTGATTGCATGTAATGATGTGATGATGATGATCAGTGGCGGCGCCAGGATTTCAGTTTTTGGGGCTGAAACCTCCGGAGGAAATTTTCCATTTTCATCCGCCAAAATTTCTGATGACTTTTTAGTCGTCCGGTCCAAAATCGTGGAAATATATCAGTTTAGCATGTAAAAAACCCAGATGGCCTTTTTTAGGGGGCTTAGCTTTTGATAGGGGGGCTTAGCACCCCCCCTAGCGCCGCCACTGATGATAATAATGCTGGCGGTGGCGAATATACTAGCTGAATTACCCGGCGTTGCCCGAGGAAATTTCGGTTTTTAGTTCCCAGCCACGCCTGACCTCGCAACCACGCCCGGGAAATTTCGTTTTTCGTACCCCGCCACGCCTGACCCCGCTCCCGCGCCGCCTTTCTCACCTCGCCTTACATCGGCTCCAACCCGGTCCCACCCTGGGGTGCCCGGCGTTGTCCGTGAAACTTAGGCTTTTGGTTTAACCCAGCTCCCACCCGTCCATGTTTACGCTATAGTCAGCATTTTTGCGAAACCGCGTGCCAAAAGATCTGCCCTCGGCGAATAATGTGATTAAAAATCTATTTGGTTCGCTGATAATCGATCGTCGAAAATTATTGCGTCTTAAATTCTGATACATGCGACACAGTAGGATATTAATTAACGGGATAACGCGCTATAAGATTAAGGTCGGCCATGACATCATTAATGTATTGGTTTCAATCATCAATATATCATCGATGGTTTCAATGTTTGTTGAAAATGATGGTTGAAAGCAAATGGCGTCTTAAACACAGCGTCAGCATTCGGATAGAAAATTAAATGTTTCAAACTCTGGAAAAGGTAAGATTTTTGGATCGCGAACCCCTTAGGTTTGTTATGAGGTGCTAAAAAGTATTTTTGTAAATATTGGGAAAAATCGGTCGGGTGGATCAGAAGATTTTTGACCCCATATATAGTTACATTTTCTCTTTTATAGGTTTATATATATATAACACTACTTTCGCATGCATTATTGTATATATATATATATATATACATTATATTATATTATGTTATATTCGTTTAATCAGAAATCAGGTTGACAAGCCGCAACACAGTTACAAGATGAACAGAAAAAATGGTTATAAAAAAGTTTGTACATTGTTCAAGAGTTGCTTTATTTATTAATTTTAAACTAATCGATTATTTTTATCATTTGTTTTAAGCTATTGTAAAGTACTCTAAGTATGAAGTTCTTATCAGAAATAATATTATAATAATAGGTAGGGAAACTGGATGAGTATAAATAGCCTACCATCGACGGAGTAGATCTGTTGTGATGATTCTCCTCCACACGATTCACTGTGATTTCCTGGACAGACGGAACCACAAGAGGAATCCAGTTGACCATAACGCCCGAACTTCACTCCACACCGACACAAGTCACCCGACTAAATCAAATCAGATAAAATGATTTTTCAATCAATCTCTTATAATCAAATCATCACAATATAATCAAATCATCACAATGTAAACTAAACTAAGCACGATCACATACATACACATGCGTGCAATTTTAATAATCTTTTTGGACTGCGGATTTTAGGGAATAAATACAATTGAATAATCGTTCAAAATGTTAACGATTATTTTTGGTTTGTTGAATTAATTTTAAATTAATTTATTTTATTTATTTAGGCCCTATATCAAGCCTCCATTTCTGGAGTAAAGCACATGGCGAACAAGGATGATGTGAAACTTTGAGTGAATAACTAAGCGATAGTGTTGCATTTGCGGTGAATGTTGTTGGAAAAAAAATGGCGACGAAAATTGTTTGTTTTCATTTAAGAAAAGTTCATTTGACGTTTTATGCACAAAGAAAGTTGTAATCGGCTCAGTTAGGACATTTTGACAGTTTTGCGCCTTTGCCTAGCTTATACCAAATTAATCGAAATTGATTATTTGCGATTAAATACTCTAGATTGCTCGATTGAAATTATTTTTAATCAGTATATCTATAGGCCTAGTCTTTCCATGTCTACACTTTTATTCTGGCGTTTTCTATTTAAATTTCCTATTCCTAATCATGGCGTAGACCTAGGGGGGACAGTCCCACCAATGGAGGCGTTGGGGGACGGCCCATGCATTTGTCCCCCCAATCGATGAGCGTCAAGACTAAAAAAAGGTCATCAACTTTTTGGCGGCGAAAATAGAATTTTTTTCCCAGATTTCGGCAGGTCGTCAAAAATTTTGGCCGGCAAAAGATGGAAATTTTTCAGCGACACTCAGCCATTCGTCCGTCAAAAATTCTCGCGTCTTTCCGTGCCCCAAGTCTCTGCCCAGGTCTCCGCCCATGTTCCTATTTTTCTTTTCCTAAGTCTTCTGTTCTTGATTTTTTTAATCCTACTCTCTAGGCCTATTCCTAAGTGCGCTATTCCTAAATGTTCTCTTGCTAAATTATTTCATTCCTAAATGCTCTATTCCGAAATGTTCTGTTCTTGAATGTTGTATTCCTAAACGTTCTATTTCTAAATGTTCTCTTCATAAATGTTCTATACCTAAATGTTTTGTTCTTGCATGTTCTATTCTTGAATATTCTATTCCGAAATGTTTTGTTCCGAAATGTTTTATTCCTAAACGTTCCATTTCTAAATGTTCTCTTTATAAAATTAACGTTGTTCTTGCATGTTCTATTCTTGAATCTTCTATTCCGAAATGTTCTGTTCCGAAATGTTGTATTCCTAAATGTTCTATATCTAAATTCTTATTCCGAAACTTATAGAGCAATGATTTTAATGATCATCGCTCCCGACAGACCATGACATAGGCACATGCATAGGCACAGTGGCGTAGGCAAGGGGGGGGGTTTCGGGGGTTAAAACCCCCCCATTGGCTCCGGGAAAAAGATTTTTTTAAGGTTATTTTTCCATTTAGGTAAGAAAAAATAGCAAAAAACAGGATTTCCGGCCATAAACCCCCCCCCCCATGAAAAATTCCTGGCTACGCCACTGCATAGGCATGTACAATTGTACATTGTACATGAATACCATTCTGATATACAGGGTGCGGCCAAAAAAAATAACCCATCACAAAAGTTTTGATTTCTCTAAAACCGCTGAATATTTTCTTACAAAAAATTTCATTCGTATTCGTAACATATTTCTGCATATTACTTGAAAATTTTAGGTCAGTACCTTCATATTTGTGATCAGGACATCAGGCAGAAGAAAGAGCTGCATTTTTTCAATTTAACACGGCATTCACGAAATAAGAAATCATAATTTTACATAAAGTAGCCTGCAGTGTGCCATAATAAGGTTTTCTTCACCGATGAAAAGATCTTTTACATCAATCCACCCATTAATATTCAAAACAACTGCGTCTAGGCGAAGAAGAAAAAGGGCGATATCCATTCAAGCCGCCTGTTGGTCAAGAGAGCCAAGTTCTCTCCCAGCATCATGGTTTCTGCAGGTGTCAGCTATGAGGGAAGGGACGCTTGCATTTCATTGACGAGAAGGCCAAAGTCAATGCTATAGCTATAGGTACTATACGTGGAGAATCTTTTGCCTAAGCTTGTCGATGACTGTCACACTGTCTTGGGAAATCAGTCCACTTTTCAGCAAGATGGAGCACCCGCTCACGGCGCCAAGCTGGCCCAAGATTGGTTAAGAATTAAGTCACTGTCCGGACTTCATCGACAAAGATTCATGGCCGCCAAATTTCCCAGATATGAACCCACTCGACTATGCTGTCTGGGTTGCAATGCTTGAGAATTACAACAAACTTCCCACAAAGCCAAAGAACATTTTTGAACTGAGAACTACGCTGCAAATTATCTGGAATGACTTGCCACTTGAGACCATTCAGAAGTCTGTTCTGGGCTTTCGAAAACGTCTGCAAGCTTGCGTAAAAGCAAACAGTGGTCACTTCGAACATTCACTGCACAAAACTTAACAGTTTGGCCTAATCTTGTCAATAACAATAAGTAACCTTGCGCTTTGTTACATTTCTGTTTGCGTCGCTACTTTGTTACTTATTGCTGTTATTGCTATCACTAAATGTCTGTTGAAACGAAAATAACAGTGTTTCACTTCAGGGTTGCACCATTTTGGTGTTCATGAATCGAATTTCATTAGATTTAGCCAAGTTGTAGATAAATATGTGTCAAATATACTGGCGAAGTTTTATAACAAAATATTCAGCGGTTTTTGAGAAATCGCGATTTTCGTAATGGGTTATTTTTTTTGGCCGCACCCTGTATGTGTGCACTGGAATATGAAGCAAAGCAATATTATTATTATAGTCACAATAATAATAACGCTAAGATGAAATGACATAAAGTAGTCTACGCTTGAAAATAGACGACGTACGAAGATGGCCTTCAACCGTATCCCTGGGCTTTGCGGTCTCTGTCAGTCTATGTGTCCGTCTGTCTGTCTGTGTGTCTGTCTCTCCTTCTGTTTATGTGTGTGTGTGCCAGATCATTGGGTCGTTGAAGCAAAGCATCAGAGTTCCTGTCATTGTTTGTCTGTCGTACCGACTATGTCTGTCTTTCTGTCTATATGACTGTCTGTCTATATCTGTCTGTCTGTCCTCCCCTGCTTTGTAAGGCTTTAAAAAATGCTGTTGAAAGTCTGAAAGCGACGCATGTGAATGACTCTCCGCCCTTTACAGTCGTCGCCACGGATGATTAATGGTCCAAGAGGAATTCAAGTGGTGTAGGTACGTAAGTAAATTCCATATTATGACCAACTGATCATGCTGCACGTTGGCTTGCAGGATGTTAGGGTATAAATGTACGTAAGATTCATTATCAAATGGCAAAGACCTTTTCCTCAGTAGGTTGTCCGCACTAGGAATAATTCGATCGAGCAGTCTCGGCCTCATGCAGTGTGGATGTGGGAATTGTGGGGGGGGGGGGGTGGCGGGCAAGGTTTCTTTTTATGTAAATTGCTCAGCTTCATTTTGTGCATTGGTGCGAAGAAGTTTGTTAAAAGCAAAAAGACAGATTCTATTCAATTAAATTCAATTTTCGTTTAATGAAAAGTTCCGGCTGGCAGAGCGCAGACTGTTACAAACAATAATTATTAATTTTACATATGTTTTATATTTATGGCAATGATGTTGCAAAAATAGGTGCCAATTTTCCATAGAGGGGTGGGTGTTCCCTCTCTTGTGTGAACGCCCAAGATGGTACTCGGGCACGCACCGACTTTTGGGCCATGCATAGCATGCTGGAATCCTCAATCTGCCTGTTCTTACCTCGACGCTGGCGTAGTAGTAGTAGGAGAGGCTGCGACAGTAGCTGATGCACGTCTGGACGGTGTTGTTTGCGAAGGATGTGACAAATTCGATGTCTGGATCTTGGAGGTTGTCAACGAAACAACCCTGGTCGCTCACTTCCGTACCTAGAGAACGACGACCAAAGTTAACATACCCCCTGCTTCGTTTTCGTAAAACATTAACTCAACGCTAAGATGGAGACAGACCTAAAGGGAGACAGGCAGAGACAGCGAGAAGGAGAGAAATAAATAAAGAATTGCATAATTATGATATATAGGAGCTGTTACGGCTTAAACTCACACTGCAACTAATTTAAACTAAATAGCAATTTACTACAGTTAATTACGATTAAAATGTCAATTAATCACAATAATGAGCAATTTAGGCAACAATTCCATTTAATTGCAATCAAAACAAAATTAATTTCAACTGAAATAGCGATCAATAAAATCAGGGCTTCTTTTAATAAGACATCTTCGAACTGCAAAACAAATCCTTCCCATCATCCATGTTAATTCATTTCAAATGCGATGACACGGAAATTTCTAACTATATTTAACTGCACAAAAAATGCTTTCACAGCTGTACAAACTCATTCTTGACTGCCATTTTTGTGTACAACTGCAGCCTAAGGGAGCACCGACAACAGTTAATTGCAATTAAACTGACAAATAACTGCAACAAATTGCAATATCATTGACAGTTAATTACAATGATGCTTCAGTTCTAAATTGCGAATGATGAGATGCGGGTGAGCTTTTGGTTCCGCGAGCTCGCACTTCTATGAGACAGCGCCGAGCCTTTTCTGTTGTGGGTCCCTCTATCTGGAATGGCCTCCCACTAACCTTGCGACTTATGCCTAGGCTAAATTCCCCTGCATTTTTTAAGTATCTAAAATCCTATTTTTTATCTGTGGCTGGGCTGGGAGCGCCTCTGAAGAGACGCTATATAAATTCTCGAAATGAATGAATAAATAAGTACCATCGAGCCATCTCCAAGTCTCGTTAGATTGAACCGATCCAAGCCACGAGTCGACGATGTTCATGCTGACTAGGAGCGACTGAACGGCAGAGTTTTCCTGCTCCGTCAAGATTTCGACGAGTGTCTCGTTTCGCGAGAGGCAGACCTTCTGCGCCACATCCCACGTATCCGTGAAGATGACGGCTCTGTAGCAGACAACGCCATCCGTCCGTTTGACGAAGGAAGAACATTGACTCACGTTCAGGGCTAACACAGATGAACACAAGATCGAATTAGTAGGGTAAGGTGAGGTGGGAGTATGGAGACGAGGTAGAAGAGGTAGTTGGATCTGTCTATCTGTGCATGTATGTACATTGTATGCAATGTATGTATATGTATTTGTGTACATGTATGCATGTACATGTATACATGTATGTATGTATGTATGTACATGTATGTATGTAGGCTTATGTATGTTTGCGTATTTCTGTAGCGCTTCTTCAAAGGTTTGCTCAGAAGGCTCAGGGCTCTATAGCACGACAAAGCATGAGGTGCTATAAGTACAAAAGAGTTTTGGGGCTAAGTCTGTCTGTCTGTCTGTTTGTCTGTCTGTCTCTGTCTCTCTCTCATTCTCTCTGTCGCTCTTTGTTTCTTTATCTGCATATGTACATACATGTACCTCAGTATGCGCCTGTGAAAGTCTTATAAAAAATTTATTGTATTTGTTCTTTAACCACCTTTCGACGAACTCCAAAATAAATTGTGAATATCTTTAGACGTAGAAGTGTATGGAGACAGACAAATCATTTCTATAGCGGCGAGTGGTGATTCTATTTCAGAGAGATTCTAGTGATATAGCCTATCATTACAAGCAGAGCAGTTGCAACGGTTCAAGAAAGACGAAACCTTTTTTGCACTTGTGTAAGTCCTGCAAAGGTAATCTATCAAAAACCTCAAGTCGTCTTTAGCCGGCCTAAGTTTAGACCGTTATTCATTTAGGCTACGCATAGGCTGCATGCATACATAGGCTATTGCAACAATGAATGCAAGCGCACATGTAAACGGACGTATACACAAACGAATGTACACACACACATACAACATACTTTTATACCATAATAATTATTGGATGCATACATAGGGTCTATAAGCGTACATGCTTGCACACAGAATGCGCATAAGCCAAAACCCATAAATGTACACAAAGGCAAAGTGGATGCCATCCATTTGGCCATGAAACGATCGTCTTGACATGACAGAGGTTTTGTGAATTTGACAGCTAGATAGGATCAAATGTCGCATAAAATAGAATGACGACCTTTCTATACCAGAGAGAGAGACAGACAGACAGACAGACAGACAGACAGCCAGAGACAGATAGACAGAAAGAAAGTAATGATTCATAAAGGGACTGATCGGTCATAAAATGGCGACTTTAATGTGACCATCATAATCACATGCATGGTGATCATCGTTTATAAGATTTTCAGCTGGGTATACACATGCAGAAAGCCAGAGAGAGAGAGTAGACCAAGCAGACTGACAAGCAGACATGCACACAGGCAGGCAGACAGGCAGGTAGACACACAGACTCAGACAGACTTTGTCCCACAGTCAAGACATGTGGATGAAGATGGGATTGGAAAACACTGGTAAACATTGGTATCCAATTACTTCCTCCCTCCACTTCCAATTCCACTCAACTTCTCACTTCACTCTCCCTCCCCACTGTCACCTCATTGACCTATAAACTTAATAATACATGTATATATGACACTGTCGACTACAACGAATTTCAACTCAATTGACTGAGGTACAACGCTGACTTTATACCAATATTAAAATTATTAGGTCGCCATGTTATGATTCTAATATTTTGAGAGTTCACTTGAATAATTCTGACGACAAATTGAAATAATTATATATATATATATATATATATATATATATATATATTACTGTAACAATGAAAGCATAATTATACAGTCTCAAAAAGACAAAAGACTGGCTAAATACTGTAATTAAAGACGCCAAAAATATCATCTACAATGTCGACCAATCTTTATTGTATAATGAAATAATAATAATCATGTTTTAAAAGAGGATCTTTGAGACAAATGATTATGAAACAATATTCCCCAGCAATTATCATGCGAAAGTATTTCAGAACAAACAACAAAAACTGTCCATGAAAAGCATTCATAATGTTCATGAGATTCTTAACTGTGGTAAGAACTTTACAGGTCAAAACACATGTCATAGTGTGTCATGAGATTTGTTTATTCCACTATAATAATTTAGATATCACATGATATTTACTTATTGCAAATGTTACATCTAGTTCCAAATAATATAACTATGTCGAGTTAATCATGGGTAATTCTAAATTCTAATGCATTATTTGCTAAGGAATCAGCCCTGTCATTACTCATTAGCGTATTATTATGCTAATAAATTATTAGGCTACTAGCTGTGGGACCCGCGTTGACCGAGACATTTTAGCTTTTCCCATCTCCACTATTAAAGGTGTTGTATAAAAACATAACAATTTGGCTTCAGCCTCGTGTTCAATGCCATTACTCGTGTCCGCTTTGAAAAAAGAAGTAATGTCAATTATTTTCTATAATTTTCTAATAATATAATTAAAAACTCACCTCATCAAGAGTTCACTGCATAATCCACGCAATTCCCAATTCTAATGAATCCACCCACACTTCTACCCTAATCCATTCAATTCTCTACCCTAATCAATCGAATTCTCCACCCTAATCCATTCAGTCCTCTACCGAGTGTAGGCTATACCCAATTCATAAAATCCTCTACAGTCTACAATAAAACCTACCCAAATGACATCTAACCTAAATCCACCCACTCCACCCTATTCCAATCTCTTCCATCGCACTCAGAATCCAACTCAGCAAGGTCTATGCTTCCTTCTGGGACTCTTTCATCCAGACCTCGTTCTACACTCTATGTCTCTGGACAACCCGTTCTGTCTTGACGCAGCGATTGTGTGGTGGTTATGGTGCTGTACTGTCATTTAAGAAGTCGATGGTTCAAATCCTGGTAATACGAGCAAAAAATTCTTCGAGTCATCTTCTCCTCCTGCGTTCCGTGTTCAACTCAGCTGAACTGAGTGCATTAACCGTACACTGTCGTCGGTGGAAAGAAAATACGGCGAGGGAGAGGAATGACCAATCGCCTCATATGCCGAAACCAAGAAATAAAGTTGCTAACATTTCATAAAACCTTCCCAAATGACATATAACCTACACAATCGCTGCGTCAAGTCAGAACGGGTTGTCCAGAGACATAGAGTGTAGAACAAAGTCTGTATGAAAGAGACCCAGATGGAAGCATAGACCTTGCTGAGTTGGATTCTGATTGCGATGGAAGAGATCGGAATAGGGTGGATTTAGGTTAGATGTGCAGACATGCACAGGAAGGACTAAGTACTAAGTAAGTAACACTTCATACCATTGCTACTTCAGGATCTGCTCTTCCTCTCCTCTTAGAGAGTTTGTCTTCACGAATACGATTACAATATCACGACTAACAGTAGGCCTAATTGACGTTTTATTACTCATATACAGATGAAGTGCAGAGTATTTCTTACCTTCACTTTGAACGCCACTTAACAAACCGATTAAGATCCAAAGTAAGGAAAGCATTGTCAAATCAATATAGAATCCTTTTCGAAGTTGTTTCGTCGTCTCAACTCTTTCCAAAATACATTCAAGTTCTCTTTTAAGAATCGCTTCAGTGTTCGCTTGTAGAGAAGTCAGAGACGGTTTGCGAAGTTTTACTGGCGCCAGGCTTACATAGGATGGGACTTGAAATGCGTGGCTCTATTCTCTGGAAAGTCTGCGAACCGTGACCGTAAAATAGGTTCTGCAATGACGATGTTCCGGTCTCATGAATGACCGCCACAAAGACCCATCATCGTCCCGGGGCTGAAGCCGCCACCCCTTCAGCCATCTCTCTTTCTCTCTCACACAGGTCACGCATTCGGCGTTCCTAAGAAGTGAGCACTGGCTGTGAGACTTTTTTAGTCGAGCTGAAGACCTGGCCTATGTGCGGTCTTGCGTGAAGTCAAAGAGGTTGGTGAGGGTGAGGGTGAGGCGAGTGGGTGAGGCGGACCAAAAGATACATACATCTACATGTAGAAATACCGATTGAAACAGATACATGATTGACTGAATCAGCAGAGTTTGAGACAGAAAGACCAGGTAAGACAGAGAGACGTAGACACAGAAAGACAGATAATAGGTTGACTGAGAGACAGACAGACAGAGATAGACAAAGGCAGAGAAAGACGATAGAATGAATACAGAAAGAGAAGCAAGAGACAAATATAGATACTTACAAACTGACAGGTACAAATACTGAGACAGAGAGAGAAAGAGAGAAAGAGAGACAGGCAGTGACAGAGACAGAACCAGACAGACAGACGAACGCAGGGACAGAGTCATACACAAGCACAAGCGCGTACAGACAGAGGCAGACACAGACACAGACGCAGTGACAGAGAGAGGCAGAGAAAAGAAGTTAGACAGAATTAGAACAGGAAGAATGACAGCGACTGAAAGCCAAGCCACGACAAGCAGCTGTTGTCCTAAACTAAATGATTTGCCGCAGTAGAATAATTATGTGCCCTAAAATAATTATCAGCGCTGCGTGGGTCTAATTACATGGGAAGGTGTGAACCCTGGTTTATAAAAAATCAATGCTCTGACTTCCTGCTCAGTAAAAGCAGTTTATAAGCATTGCAATCTGTCCGATTGATATCAACTCTTTTTCTATTGTTCAACTAGGTCAGATGGCAATCTTTGTCTTATCTGAGCTGAGTGAAGAACTATTCTTGGAGGGGGAAGAACTTTTCGGTCGTTAGACCCAGTTTTGGAAATCTTTCACTGTGTTGGTGCACTGTTGTTGCCTGTCGCCTATTATTTCATTCCCAACTTAAAGTATCTTTAAAATCTCGCTCTGTCTAACTGGTTGACCTTCTGGATATTAACCGGATTATCGGTTGCTTTTAAAAGCGACATATAGGATCACGGTATGGCACATAATTATTGCCCACAATAATTAGCCTACAATATGAAGTCCACATGAGCATATTCAATTAATTTCATGAGCTTCATTGATCATCAAATTATTAGTACATGTAAATTTGTCACAACAGTTTATGTGTGTCAAAGGCCAAACCTAAAAGCAACAATAATCATTATTATTATTATAGCTTCGCCTTTTCTCCTTTCTATTTTGTCTGTGTATACAATGAGTCGAGCCATTAATGCACGAATCAGAACAAGTGAAATGTTATTGTACGAAAGTGAAGATATGAACAAGTGCCGCCAACATAATCCAACAGATCAAAGAATTATATTTTACATAATATCAACTCTCAACCAGAGGGAGAGAAGGACTTAGTGAAAGATGCTTAAACGATTAGTAATCCTCTTTTTCTTAGGCTATCTGCCACGCTCCACTGAATCAAGACAGCCACAATGACTGATTCCTAAAAACTGTAACATCACCGAAGTTAGGCCTAATTGTATTGTGACCACGGAAACCCACATGCATGAGTTGCGTCTAAGTTATTTCCGGCTGAGTGGACAGCAACGCACCAGTGAACGTCACACTTAGTGAGTCAGGAGAGCAATGCGTTGATAGTCCTCGTTGGTCACGGATCTCCTAAGAAGAATCTTAAATTGACTCAACGAGACATTGTTATGATTAAGATAATATGCACTCTGTTGATCGCAAGGATTTTGGTTGCGTCTTAGCAGTGAATAATAGACTCAACTTCTTTTGATATTTGACACGAATTGTAGTACAGCGACCCATTCAGAGAAAAGTCTTGTGTGGAATCCTCTGAATATCCTAGGCTGCATCATCAACGTCTAAGGTCTTAATAGAAGCAGGCTTTTTAACGTGTGGGCCTAGCCGCCTAGGACTGTCTAGATTAGGGTACACCAATGCATGCTGGTTTTCTATGTGAGGATATTGACAGTGTTAGGCCTTTGAATCATGAATGGAAGCATAGGGATGATGTTATGGCCTCGAAAAATTCATGCATCTTAACCAACAAAGTTATTCATTACGTGTGTGTGCTTAATAATCACAAATACCACATTGAAAATATATAGAGAGGTATCCAAGAGCTAAGCACTTGTGCACATGTCTTAGCGATTCTAATAGATGATCCTACTCCATACTATGTCATTGTATAGAATGTTGAATTTAGGGTAAATAAATAAATCAGAAGAATTCTGCTTACACAGTGTCGTTAAACTAACATAACCGACTAAATCAGGACCAACCGACAAATAGCGATTATATACGTTTTGCTTTCTGTGCTATTGTTACTTATCCATGTCAAAATTATTAAACCCAAGAATAAGTCGTCTCTGCTTACACACCTTTTAAAGTAGAATTTTCGCTCCATAAAGATTTGAATGCGCACACGGTGTTTTAATAATCTCCTAGTCGTCTCTTCACCAACCGATAGAACAGCGTTGTATCTCACATTGCAGCAAAAATTCTGAATTAGCCCATAGCAGCTTTTCAAGTACAGCGAGAGATTTCTTGGTCGAGGTCCAACGTATAAAATAAATCCGAGTCAATCAGACCAAAATGCGGATATTCCCCCCCCTCCCCGATTATTTTGGCTGAAGTAAACGCCCAAATATATTCATTGTCCGCCTCCATTGGCTACTCTCATATTTTCGTGATCAATTGCCCTTGCAGAAGAGCAGACTCTTTGATGGAAAACAATTTTTGATAGCCGTACAATAAAGAAAATTTAGTGTGAGAGGTCTAGCAATGTCAAGATTTTGTTAAAACTTTAAAGAAATTGCTCAATTCTCGTCCCCCATGACACCTTTATAAAGCAATTATTTTTAAGTATATAGTTTGCAAGAAACCGGTGTCACGAAATAGAATATGAATCGCAGGCCTATCTCCGTAAATGAAGAGAAGTCGAAAAAGCCACTTACACGTGTGTTTATTTTTGCAAATTAATTTGCATCTGCTTTGTTTTTGAACAATGGCACTAACAGGTATGTTTATTCCTACAAGATAATTTTGTTGCTTTGGTTTTAGAGCATTCAGAACCATAGATTGAGTATTCGCATATTATGAATATTAAAATTTTCAAATATTCACGAATATTAACGAATATTAAAACTGCCAACGAATATTATATTCGTAAAATATTATGTTCCTTCAGTAAAATTTTTATTCTTAATTTTTATTTTGAATTTTATGAAAATGTTTAACTTTTACTGAATGAATTGTAGAAAATTGAGTTAGCCTACTAAGTTACAATAACTTTAATAGATTTATTGTCAAAAACTTCCAAGTCTCTGCTGAGTCTGGCTATTGTGGCCATGCAGCATTCATATCACATTCGATACTTAATGTTAGTCATTGTGTCTGTACTGTCTGACTTCTGACCATCCTCCCCAACTGAAAAGAGACAGAGCCACCCTATATGGCAGTTGGCAAGTAGCAGCAATAGTAGGCTAAATTAGAAATAAACTTTAACTGCCTATAATAGTAACTGCAAACTGATAAAGTACTTTTATGTCAGTGTATAGCAGGATGAGTAGGCCTAAATATAAATGCCAACGCAGGAAATTATCGTGCCAGATTACAAGCAAAAATTATCCCGATCTCAGCAAAATAAGCGCATTGCAGATATTAATTCAACCTTGCCCTGAATGCGAGTGAATGTCATGAATGGAGACATACAGAAGCTTGCTTAAACTGCTTTATTGGGTAACATTGCGGTTTCGATGGTTCACTTTAACCCGTTAACGAATATTTACGAATATTAAAAAATCTTAATATTCACGAATATTTACGAATATTAAACCCAAAAGTCACGAATACTCAATCTATGCTCAGAACATCTAAAACACTTAAGAGCACTCGGAGTAACTAAATAAATTCGAGTTGCTGTCTGTTCTGTTAGTAGTCAAGAATTATGTCTTCTGTAATTTGCGTTCTTGTGAATTGTTTCAATTGCATAACTGTACACTGCAAACGGTCGTGGTCTATCAACTGGATTGTTCAATAGAAGAATATTATTATTATAAACGAAGATTATTATTATTGTGCTCTTTTCTTGCCTGGAGGCATGGAATACATTCAGGTATTATGATCCCTCATGAACTTGAACAGTAATTAATAAAAGAAGAGAAACGTCTGAAACGTTACAAGAATTATCATAAATTAATGCTGCAGTCATTATGCTATGCACGTATGTGCTCCAAGTTGCTACAAATGTGTTACACTCAACGTAGGCTACTATTATTCAAAGATAAGTAAAACAGAGGTACATGAGTTTTAAGTTAACCAGTGCAGTATGGAATTCAAAGGAAGATCCAGAAGGTTGGACATAGCTCTAACCAGCCGCCGAAATTTCCGACGACCTATTTTTTAGTCATCCGGGCGAAAATAGTGGAATTTTAATGTAAAAAACCGATGACCTTTTTAGGGGGCTTAGCCTTTTATAGGGGTGGCTTAGCCCCCTAGTCCCCCATAGCGACGCCACTGGCGCTAACCAGGGTGCAAGACCCCAATTACAATGTATTTACTTAAAAGATCAATTCAAACATAAATTAGTTAGATAATCAGTTAATTGATATTAGTTTGTCTTAGTTACCCTGGATTCCGTTGGATTTTGTTCGCCGAACGCTGGAATACATTTTTGCTCGTATTTATAGGATATAATGTAATTGTAAAAAGCGGTGTATAATAATTATTTTTGATTTTACCGTTACAGTGGAATAATAGAACTGAACAAAGACTGTTCTTTTGTGAGTGAGTCAATGCCTCATTATGGTCAATGGATGGACAGAAAGTTAACCACATATTCGGCCGACAAAGCCTGATGATAGAGACATAATACCTTACCATTAATAGAGTCGCTATATCAAGATGACATGAGTCATTTCTAAAATGCATTTGCTTAGCGACATCTTGTGTCACTAGGCGGTATCGAGAGTAAGCGTTTTGGTCAAACTGACTTTGCGCGAGTCATTCAACGAAGCTGGAAATTTATAAACAACGGCTTTCGTAAGGGGCCATTGCATAATTACGTAACGCTCGAGGGTGGGTGGGTGGGGTAATTGCAAACGTTACGAAACGTTACGAGGGTGGGTGGGTGGGGGGAGCTGAACGTTACGTAACGCCATGAAAAAAATAATGCATGTTAAATTACCATCGAATTACAGTTCAGACTTCAGACATGGTGTGATCGAAGTTTAAATTTCGTGACGTTGATTTAAAACGTAACCGAAGTAGGCCTTTAGAAAAATATATGGCAGCAGACACCAATTACATGCGAGGTCAACATTATATAGGCTATTCTCCCGTTTGTGCAAACCGGAAACCACTGTTCGAATTGTTTGGATCCGTGATAGTTTTACCAACGGAACAACGTGGTAGGCCTAATTCCCCTTGGATTCCTGACATCGAAGAACCACTTTGAAGAATATTTTACTTAGTGGACACGAATCTCAACATTCAAAATTGATGCTCAACAGAACTCCGCAGTATTTCTATTAATAATTATCGAATTGTCCAGACCAAGCAAATATTAGTTCATCTTAATTTTGATTAATTATTAATGAGCAATTTAGTTGGTGAAAATTTTCAGCAGTGCGTAAAATTTACTCTTGATGCATTTCAAACATGACTGTCACTTATATAAATAAAACATTATGTAGGCCTAACATACTGTCAAATTAGCCTATAAGCTCAATTCACATAGTCCTACTAGGCAATATATAAAATTCACTATGAAAATATGAATTATAGGCCTATTTACGCGCTCACATAGGCCAATAATGGACCTAAATCTGAACTGATTTTTCGTAACAATCGTTACGTAACGCTGGGGAGGGTGGGTGGGTGGGTCAAGGGCAACGTTACGAAGCGTTACAGGGTGGGTGGGTGGGTCGAAAACGGTCATTTTCAGCGTTACGTAATTATGCAATGACCCCTAATCGTGATCGTAATCTCGAGACTTCTACAGCGCCCACAAAAGCCAAGTCGCGGGAACCAGCTTATTCACAGGCGCTCAATCAAAACAAAATCGATAGGCAGCGGGTCAAGTCCGGAGAGTCAGGCAGGCAGATAGATGGACGGCTAAGGTGGGTGATGTTTAGAATTGAAATGACGAGGAATGTGATGAGAAGAGGAGGAATCATCAGGATATTATTTGTGAAAGAGCAATGTTTTCAGTTTTCTAATTTCAGACTGGGTGAGATGGCAGTATAACACATTTATTTATTATTTATTAATCAGCAGTTTAACGACACCTTATAGCTACAAAGGCTGTTGACGTCTTTAAAGATTTTAACGTAGGCTATGTCCATTCACTTTTGTTCAACTGTTCAGCAGTTTTTGTCCTTTTTCTCTCTGTTTTCTTTTCCTTTTTCCGAAGTTTGATGGCAATATTATTATACATTTGCACATTTCATGATGATCACATAATTAATACAGCATCTAGGTTACTTAGTTAGATTAACATCAAATATTTATCGCATGTTTACAAGCAATTTTTGACATTCATTGACCAACAATAAAATTATTAGCAGATTAGATATTCAACATTAAAATGAAAATCAAAGTATTTGCCCATCATTTAAAAAAAGCAAAAAAACAATATACATTGATAGAGAGTCCATGGATATCATAAATCTTATTAAACATAAAGTTTATCTTTGCTCAATACTAAAATGAAGCAAACCGTCTGAAATTATAATTCACATACATTTTACATTGCAAACAATCCAGTTATTAATCTATTTCCAGGAACATTATTCAAAACAATGGTAAGACTTTTTCACTTCATCAACCATAAGTAACCACAGTGGCCATTAATAACGTTAAGCTGACACATTGTTCTAGCAGATTGTATTTTCAGATATTATGTTTAATTAACACTTCTCATATAATTTTTCAATCAGTTATAGTCATAAGGATATCATAAGCTTCAAGATAAATACTTGGAATAGACAATATATTTTTAACAGTGCATTCCACTTTTTCTCTACACATTTGTTATGTATAATTATTCATGTGCTAACGATATCTCGAGACTGCAGTATAAAGCAAGGCGTCGAACTGATTCATATAGCAATTGAAAAATATAAGTTTAAGGTGTCTAAGCAGGTCTGCTGTATTCGTAAATATTCATGTGCTAACGATATCTCGAGACTGCCAAACTAAACACCACCGATGTGGGTATCGGTAGGCATATAAATTATTTCGGAGCGTCGCTATTCCCATGTTTTCCAATCAAACTCTATGTTCTTTAGTTCTCACCTATACGTTCCTCTGTTTCCCACTCAAACTCTATGTTCTTTAGTTCTCACCCATACTTTCCTATGTTTTCCACTCAAACTCTTTGTTCTTTAGTTCCCACCTACTTTCCTATGTTTCCCACTCAAACTCTATGTTCTTTAGTTCTCACCCATACTTTCCTATGTTTTCCACTCAAACTCTTTGTTCTTTAGTTCTCATCGATACCTTCCTTTGTTTTCTGGTTCAAAATTTGTCTTCCTGTTCCATGCAAGTTTGCGCCTTTTGAAAACGTGCGCTGTCAGCAGTTTCTAAAGCATAAGTTTAATTCATTGTAGACATTTTCACAAAATAGGAGCTTCATACTTCATTTTAAAAAACAAATTAACCGTACGCGAGTCAATTTCTTAGGTTTTTGTCTATAGATACAATCCACACTGGTGACCAGCCGCCGAAACTGTTAAATAGATATGCCTGGATGCTAGAAACGGCAAAAAAACTGGATAAAAAGTCCTCCTCAGTTCGCTAATTTAATTTCTTAAATACTTTTAGACCTTCAGCGATGACTTATTTTTGACCGTGAAAGTCTACATGCTGACTGTCATCTATAGACGCTGCAACCCAAGAGCAGATTCGCGGTTGCACCGTAGAATAAAACCCAAGTTTGGCTACAAAGTTAATCGGCGAGATTGGTGGAGGAGCAGATTATTATTATTGGACACCGAACCACATGTATGGAAAAAAAACGCTGCATGATTATAATACTACACAAAGTAAGTTGGCGAAGATTGGAACACAGATCAATAGCGCTGTATAAATTGGATACGCTATGCTTCAGTTTATGCCGTTGACGTTTTCATACAGTTTTTTAAAAGGTAATATTATGTTCTGATGTACACATACATTTTGTGTGTATTCGCTTATTCGAAACTGAGAGCAATCCAGGCGACACATTAAGACCGTTGACAAAATGCGATATACATGTAGATGTAAAAAATCTGAGCATTTTTCTGGCCCCTCTCCTTGAGGAGATGTCTAGATGAAGCACTACACGGTCGTCAGTGACCTCAGCGTACAGCCTGACAGCCTAGGGCTCACTTGCGCTCCTCACCTTCATCGTGTTGCTTGAGCATGCTGCTATCTGCCTAACAGGTTCTCGGTCTATACTGACGCTGGTGAACAGTAAAAAGAAGGATGCACAAATTTAGTGGTGGAACTGAGTGCATGAATCATGATTAATGGCGTCTTATGTGAGATTCTTTCGGTAAAAATCTTAAGGTCGTTTACGTCGCCAATTGGACTGAAGTTCCACGATTACAAGCATAACTCGAATGGAAAAGCATGATTATATAGCATCCAAAAGATTTGTTTTAAAGGTGTCTAATAGTTTTTGTTGTTAAACAACCAAGTATCTTATCTATGGCTGCTGCGGCCTTTCACGTTAACGTCACATCACGAAATTCGAAATTTAAAATGACGCGAGATTTGCGTAAAAAACCTTAGCGATTCAGATACACGACACACTTAATTAGGGACCTTGAGCAAGTTCTTCACTCGCAATTGCTCAGCGCTTCGGCGTGAAACACCGATGCAGTGTCCGCCCTGCAGTTGGAATCGCCTCTGAGGAGTGAACTTGAAGGGGCGCTAGAAAGTGCACATACAAACAAACATTAATATTATTGTTATTGTTATTATTGTTATTTTTATTAGTATTATTATTATTATTATTATTATTATTTCACCCAAAACTTTAGCGTCGTCTTATGACATCAAGCTGTAGGCATACTTCACACGCATATTTTTATTGACCTAAGGTGAAAATCATATTTTAATTATACTTTGATTGACTGAAGTTAAAGTCATGATTACATCACGTAGATTGTCTGGGTTTATTATTGCATCACTAGCTACTAAATAAGAGGTGTTTTAATAGAGCATGGTATTCATTCATTTATTACGAGGATTTATATGGTGGCTCTTCAAGGTGGCTACTCAGAAGCGCTCCCCACCACAGCGCAGCTAAAGAGGACAGTTTTGAGACGCGCATAGAAAGAGTCAGAATGGAACCTGAGTAACAAGCGCAAAGCCAAAGTAAGGGCTAACCACCGAGAAGGCACGACGTTCTGCTAAGCATGGTGACCTGGTTGTCTCTATGGCTCGATCTTCCACAGTGCTGCACAGAAGCTTTGCTATGGTTGGTCCGTCTTTCTGAAATAAGTTACCTATTAGTCTCCGTAATGAACTTCTTTGTCTTTCATTGCCCCTTTTCCGCAAGCGTTTGAAAACCATTCTCTTTGATTGTGGTTTGGTGTCAGGTCGGGAGCGCCTCTGAGAAGTTCTCTTGAAGGGGCGCTATATAAATGTACGATTACAATTACAATTCTGCTTAGTAGCTGTGCATACAAAATGGGACGACGTGCAAACTATATTCTATATTGCACTCAAAAACTGAAAAACGTCATCAGTATTTTCAAGCGCAAAGAGAAACACCTTCCGTCTAAAAATTCTAAAAATTCCACGTATTAAAGCGTAGTTCTGAACGTGAGGCAAGTCTAGCCTTTTTGGACTTTTTTGACCTGTTTAAAAATTAAGAGTATACTAGTAGCATTCCTGATCATTATCGTACCCTAGCCCTAACCTATGGGCCATGGCTCACTCCACTCTATTCTTTAAGAACCTAAAAACTGTCCTATTTAGCCGCAGTTGGGTCGGGAGCGCTTCTGAGTAGCCCACCTTGAAGAGGCGCTATATAAAATTTTCGAAATAAATCAAAATAAGTTGAGCTCCTATAAACAAACCAAACGAATCCTCGCTGACGTCAACTCTCTGTTGTCAAAGCTGTCGTTAAACTGCGGATCGATTTCTCTGAGAGTTCACAGGATTGTGGCTGCATGGTGTCTTCACTGAAAACTTCTAGACTTTGAAGCGTTCTTGATTTGCATAAACGCGGCCTCGGCATACCAATGATGGTGGGGTTTGTGACATAGCTGGAACGTGGTATAGACTGCGGAGTGACCTATTAGACCGTTCGATTCTATTGCACCATCTCTCTTAATCCACTCCTCCCACAACAGAGGCCACAACCCTATTCTATGAGGCAAGACTGTAACTGTCCTCCGAATCATCCATAGGCAGCGGATCTACATGTATAACATTTTCCACAAGGAAGCTTTGAGTTGTTTAAATGAAACAAAAGGCAGTATAATCAAAGTGCTGGTCAAACTAAAGAATATGTGTACCTTGCTTACCTGTCGTTAATTTCGTTAAGTGGTTAATTGAAACATTAATTTTGGCTGAATTTAATCAGTCCGTTGGGTCAGCGTCTCAAACACTCATACCTGACACAAACATCTATATAATAAACAATTTTCATTGTAATTATAGCGCAGTATGGCCTTTAATTAAAGGTGTCCTAATTCGGCGTTGCATTTCAGGTGGAATTGCGTTTAATGGCATAAACATGCAAAACACAATTTTGTGCATATTTATATATATATATATATTGTTTTATACCTACATTTTATGTGCAAATATACATATGCATGGGCGCCCGCATACAGGGGCAAGAGGGCACATCCCTCCCCCCCCCTCCATGGAAAATCGACATCCATTTTTCACTACCACTTTTCAGTTTTAGCAAATTTCATCCCATTAGAGAATTGATGATCATACTAATGATGAACAAAGTGAAACTAGGAATTCTACGTTTAGAAACCAAGGCTAAATAAAAAATAAACACGCTTTTAATTTTTTGCCTTGCATTAAAACTGTAACTATGCATGCGTAACCATTGACCATTGACCACAGGGTTTTACTTCTCCCGCTGGTGTCTATTGATTACAGCCTATACACTTGATTGAAATCTCGCTGCATTGCAACCTTTCACAACTCACTGCATAAATTATCAATAAATAACATTGTGGGTGGTGTAGTGGTGGCGTCGTTGCCTTGAAGCCGGAAGGTTCGAGGTTCGAATCCACCTCGCCGCGTAAGGACCTTGGGCAAGTCCTTCAGTGGCGGCGCCAGGGGGGGCTGGAGGGGGCTAAGTCCCCCCTAAATGCGGCTCAGCCCCCCCCCCCCCAAAGCAAAATGCGGAAAATGTCAATAGATCAAAAGGCTTATTTCGTAATAAGAAAACAAGACAATGATCAATGGCATCGAAATCTACTTTGAGAATGAAGTTAGCGATTATATTTCTTTGCCTCAGTCTATGAAACCGGGTGACAAGTTTGCACCCTTACCTTTTGACCATACAACCGGACAGGGTTGTCGAAATTGTCGAAGAAACAACATGGCTCTTAGACACCTCGTTTCAGATTGATCCCGTTTTATAAGTAGGCCTATTAGACGTACAGAAATATCGAAAATGCCAAGTCCTTCAAAAAGTGGTGCAAAACTGTATTTTCACTTGATTGTTCGCATATTTCACAAAATTAATCAACGTCACAAAAGAATGTTTAGGGTTTTCTCCCTCCTGCAATCAACTATATAATCAAAGCGTAGATGCTTGCGCCAGGGGCGTCGTCAGAGGGCTATGGGCTATAGCCTCTAAATGCGGCTCAGCCCCCCAAAGCAAAAAGCAGAAAATATCCATTACGGCTTATTTCGTAATAATTCGCAATGGAATCAAAATCAACTATATATATATATATATATATAAAATAATTGTGTGCATATATCCAAGCATGCATATTTTTGTATTAGGAAAACTTAAACTGTTTTCTGTCATTAGTAATATGCAGGCAGATAATTATAATAGTGCCCTGTGAATGCTGTTGGACACCTTTATTGTGATTTATTTTTATTTGTGATTATTTTAATTGAATGTCCAGGGTAACGGTCTCTGTTGTCATAGACCCTGGTCAAATCGAATACATCCATTATTGTGACTACTTTTTTATTTTAAAATTATTGAGTATTAATACTGTGTTGGACACCTTTATTGTGATAACTTGGATGTCGAGTCCGTGTCCATGGTTGACTTTTTATACGATAATACTGAATTGTACACCATTGTATTGTAAAATTTCTGAATATTAATACTGTGTTGGACACCTTAATTTATTGTGATAACTTGAAACTCGAGTCCCAGTCCATGGTCGACTATTTATACGATAATACTGAATTGCACACCATTGTATTGTGGAATTTCTGAATATTAATGCTGTGTTGGACACCTTTATTGTGATTTATTTTTATTTGTGATTATTTTAATTGAATGTCCAGGGTAACGGTCTCTGTTGTCATAGACCCTGGTCAAATCGGATACATCCATTATTGTGACTACTTTTTTTATTGTAATATTTCTGAATATTAATGCTCTGTTGGACACCTTTATTGTGATAACTTGGAAGTTGAGTCCGTGTCCTTGGTCGACTTTTTATACGATAATACTGAATTGCACACCATTTTATTGCAAATTTCTGAATATTAATGCTGTGTTGGACACCTTTTTTGTGACAACTTGGATCTCGAGTCTGTGTCCATGGTTGACTTTTTATGCGATAATACTGAATTGCACACCATTGTTTTGTGGTATTTCTGGATATTAATGCTGTTTTGGACACCTTTATTGTGATTTATTTTTATTTGTGATTTTTTTAATTGAATGTCCAGGGTAAGGCCTCTGTTGTCATAAACCCTGGTCAAATCGGATCCATCCATTGTTGTGATTACTTTTTTATTGTAAAATTTGTGAGTAATAATACTGTGTTGGACACCTTTTATTGTGACAACTTGGATCTGGAGTTTGTGTCCATGCATGGTTGACTTTTTATACGATAATACTGAATTGCACACCATTGTATTGTGGAGTTTCTGAATATTAATGCTATGTTGGACACCTTTATTGTGATAACTTGGAAGTTGAGTCCGTGTCCTTGGTCGACTTTTTATACGATAATACTGAATTGCACACCATTTTATTGCAAAATTTCTGAATATTAATACTGTGTTGGGCACCTTTTATTGTGACAACTTGGATCTCGAGTCTGTGTCTATGGTTGACTTTTTATGCGATAATACTGAATTGCACACCATTTTATTGTAAAATTTCTGAATATTAATGTGGTGTTGGACACCTTTATTGCGACAACTTGGATCTCGAGTCTGTGTCTATGGTTGACATTTTATACGATAATATTGAATTGCACACCATTGTATTGTGGAATTTCTGAATATTAATTCGGTGTTGGACACCTCATATTGTGATAACTTGGAACTCTAGTCAACGTGTTTTTTGAGTGCTTGCATATCGGTATGTCAAAGACAATAGGGACTTTACATTGCAATATGACCGCCCTGGGAAGAAAATGTTCTAGTTGCGTCTCTGGGAGGGAGGAAGGCTTGGGGCTTCAGCCCCCCCCCCCAAACCTGAAATCCTGGCGCCGCCACTGAAGTCCTTCACTCACAATTGCTCAGCGCTTCGGCGGGAAACTCCGATGCAGTGTCCGCTCTGCATTCTGGAGCGCCTCTGAGTAGAGAGGGAGCTTGAAGGGGCGCTATAACAAGTGCAAATACAAACAAACAAGCAAAACATTAATGTAAAAATTTGAAATCTCTCTACAACAAACTGAAATTGCTTCAGGGAGAACTGCTCAATTGCGCTCATTCCCGGACGCAATTTCGGCGCTATGTTTATAGGCCTATATAAAACAGGTCTGCACTAGCCAGGTTTTTGTCTATTTAGCTGCCAGTACAGAATCGTCCTGGGCACGACGTTAAACTGCATCCATCCTCCGCCACAGGGAACCAACAACTTCCCTGTGCCGGTCCTAAGCCCGGATAAAATGAGGAAGGTTTGCCAGATGGGTGGAGATACGCTGGCAGTAAAAGACCAAGACCATAGAAATCCTCAAAAACCACGGCACAAGTGACATAGCGACCCAGATGCTTCAAGGTGTCATGATGTGGAGCTGACTTGCACAGGCCGGTCAGGACAGACCAGTGGAGAAAGTCGGGGGAGAGCATGGAACACATACGGGCATTGACCCAGGTTGTCCTTCGTGCCTCTCTCCCAGTAGGCTATTCTCTTCAATCAGACAAGGTGGTCTAGCTGCTTCAAGATGTTAATGGTATAGAGCAGACCGGTAACCATCCGTATCGTCGCAGATCATTTCGTCGCAGTCATATTATGGTCGTTAATCAGTGGCGGAGACCTGGGCGGAGAGTTGGGGGGGGACGGACCGAAAAATTTCCATCTTTTGACGGAAAAAATTTCTGGTCATCCGCCGAAATCTCTAAAAAAAAATCTGTTTTCGCCGCCAAAAAAGTTGATGACCTTTTTTTAGTCATCCGGGCCAAATCTCGACGAAAATTAATTCTACTTTTCGCCGCCAAAAAAGTTGATGACCTTTTTTTAGTCTTGACGCTCAGCGATTGTGGGGGACAAATGCATGGGCCTCCCCCCCCAACAGGGCCAACACCTTCATTGTCTCCCCCTTGGTCTCCGCCCCTGATGACGATGCATTCATTCAAATGAGCATAACTGCGCTGCTGCGTAAACTCTGGAAGTACCAGTCTCACGCTTTTAGAACAGAGGAGGGTGATGCTGATCAACTATTGCAGGCTATGGCAGCTATCCAAACTGGTAGTTGTAAAGGCTCTAACCGGATCGCATGATCGAAAATCAAGGCGGGTCTA
>OX457051.1:43029160-43146660 GCA_949752735.1 Lumbricus terrestris
CATAATTCAATGGCCATCGGGTTTACATCAAAGTTGATAATTAACAAAGTCAATTAAGGTACCGCCGGTAGCCAAATGAGTCAAATAAAACAATTATTTCTACGTCATCTGACCGGAACTCAAGTCATCGTGACGCATCAAAATATGACGTCATTTTATCGTATACACATTGATCTCGCATTTTCCGAATCCCAAGCCTTATAGCACTTCAGAGATATTCTATTTCCGTAAACTGGAAGTTGGATGAATGATGAAAACATGATATTACTGCTGACGTATTGCAGTATCATTAGAAGCTGGATGGGCATATTAATTAACAGAAGTAGTAGTTGGATGAGCGTCGAAATCATGGTTTTATTCTAAATTGTAACCGTGAAATTAGAGGCTGGATGAACGATCAAAATATGTTTAGTTGAAGTAGAAGTTGGATGAATAACGAAACTGTGATATAGTAGAATTAGAAGTTGGATGAGCGATGAAAAAATGACTAAAACACGTTTTAAATAATTTTACGATGCTATACGGCTTGGGATTCGGGTATATGCCCACCGTTGCACTCTAAACAGACTGCATAGAATAATGAAGATTCAGAATCCGTCGAATTCATCGAATATTGATGTTTTTATATGCTTATATATAAAATTGACAACAGAGTTTTAAGGTGTTCAAAACTGGTCGCGACCTAATAGCACTATTAATAATAGGGCCTAGGCCTACGTATAATTTTATCATTATCGTTTTCAACAGCATCTTGTTTAATTTTATCATTATCGTTTTCAAGTTCTGCATCTTGTTGACAGAAAGACGTTCTGTCGATTTTCTACTTCCGTTCTCTGCCATCGGGCAGGCTCGTATGCTCAAGCAGGGGCGGATCCAGTGGGGATCGAGCCAATCCGACCAATGAACCTCCCCATCAGCTTTCAAGAAGCTTTCAATCAATGTAGCGGGAACAGAAAGGTGAGAAAGAAGAGATAAAGACTAAAAAAGTCATCGGATTTTTCGGCAAAAGACCAACGAAAATTGTTCAGACCCATGACCCAAAATTTAATGGTAATGGCGTCCATTTTGTACGCCATCTTGGATTTTGGAAAGAACTCTTGTTGATATCCCGGACTATAATTCCCAAACTATTGCGAACAAATTAATGAGCCCTCGAATGTGTTTAAAAAATAGTTGTGAGTACAACAGATATTAAGGTGTCTAAGCAAATCAATTTTAAAGAGACACAGAAAGATATTATAGTCTAAGCGCTGAGTCCATCATCTTTCTCCCACGATCCTATTAACCGACTCTGAACAGACTTAATATCAGGACAGATTAGTTATCGTTTCCTCAGCATAATTCAATGGCCATCAGGTTTACATCAACATTGATAATATTTAACAAAGTCAATTAAGGTCGCAAAAATGAGTCAAATAAAACAATTATTTCTACGTCATCTGACCGGAACTCAAGTCATCGTGACGCATCAAACCATGACGTCATTTTATTGTGTACACATTGATCTCGCTTTTTCTGCGCTGTAGGAACTTAGAGATTGCGATTCTGGTTTTTCACATTTCTATATCTGACTTTTCAGTAGAATACATATACTTGTCTGGATTGCATGAGCGCATATATATATTATGATGTATATATATATTGACTTCCATAGAAATTTCAGAAATTTTTTAAGTGAATCTGTATATTTTTCAGCCATGTTTACCGAAAGCCCCCAAGATGGAACCCCGACAAACTTTCTTCCGGCTTTCGCCCCTTCTGGATTGTGACTTCACTCTACACAGTGATGACCTTTAACCCATGCCCAAGATATTACAAATGAAAATGTCGCTATGGAAGTCAATGTTTTTCATTTCGAATTATAAGCTAAGTGAATTATTAAGAAATTAAATACAACTCAACACAGGCTGTAAAAAATTAACATATTCATATAATGCAGTCAATTAACACATTAAAATTATTAACAAAATCGATTAAGATAGGTGATTAAAAACACATATACAAAATTTAACAAGTTCAGTTGATACAGTCAATTAACTCGATCAATTGACAAACTCAGTTAAACAAAGTCTTTTAATACAGTAAGTCAACAAAGCGAATTAACAAAGGCAATTAACCTCAACAACAGATTAACCTCAATAACAGAGTCAGATGACAAAGTCAAGTTAACAATATAGTCAATAAACAGAGCACCTTTGAATCACTTAATTGGTGCCTTTGTAAAGTTTATTTACAATCCTGATAACCCATTTCCTACACAACTTTTGAGCTAACAGCTAACAGTGAGAATGATTAAAGTTCTCAACTAACAGTAGACCTACTCGAATTTGTCATTACACTTAAAAGAACATCTCATATACAATCCTCGAGTATTGCACTTATCATATTGCTTTCAAGGTTCCTAAAATCTCCTTCTATCTCTTTTTACCACAAGAATGGAAATGCTCTACAAGAATCCGGCAGAAAATCATCATCTAATCTCTCCTCTTCGCAGAAATAACAAGAGTCTATTGATACCAACAATTACGCTCAGAACAACAATAGAAATTGTTTGTTCCTCGTCAGTTAATTGATTAGTTTCTGTTAATCTACGTTTCATCGTAGAAAGATGAACAGTGTCACCCTCCTTTGTTGATGCTTGGGACTGGCAATAACATAGTACGGGCAGTGCTAGAGTTCTTCCTCAGATTTAAAGTTCATACACTTAATAAAGAAAAAGATGCAAGTGTTTGTATGTGCACTTGTTAAAGCACACCTTCAAGCTCTCTACTCAGAGGCGCTCCCAACTACAGAGCGGACACTGCATCGGAGTTTCACGCCAAAGCGCAGAGCAATTGCGAGTGAAGGACTTGCCCAAGGTCCCTACGCGGCGACGAGAGGTGGATTCGAACCTCGAACCTTCCGGTTTCAAGGCAACGACGCCACCACTACACCACTGTGTCCACCCATTCGCTTTTTATCATCCATCCTGTTCAACTCAACGCATCAGTTTCTACAGAGATAAACTCAACAGAAACATATGGTTATGCAACACAACTGAAGTGCTTCATAAAATATTTTATGTTACCCTTCCTCCAAAGAAATTCTTAGATGCATATAAAAAACACCACAAGACAGAATATCGTTCGTGCGGAGCAACTGCAAGTGTGGGATTGTTGCTCTGGCTCCCTACACAGTAACCACAGAGGAGTAGGAGGAGGAGAAGGAGGAGGAGGAGGAGCAGAAGGAGGAGCAGGAGCAGGAGAAGGAGGATGGGGAGGAGGAGGAGACGTTACATATTACATGGTGAACGAAGCCACTAACCTAATCATTCAATGTGATATATCAATATCAATTATTGATAAAGTGAAATTAAGAAACGATAAGAAAACATCCTTCATAAGTGTTTCAATTTTCCATACTATTCTCGAAACTCACTGGAAAATCTGATGAATCTTTCAAATCACATCCAAGAAAGTTACTCCCGTTCAAGTAATACAAGCAGTTGCTAGAAAAGCTCCAATAACAAAAACGTTACTTCAGAAAACAAAAGAAATCTGGAAATATTTACCTAAACATCTGTCACATAATTATAATCATCGAAACCAAAACCTGTTGTTCACTGCTTTTGTAAACAATTAACTGACATTACTTTTAATTTTTTTTATTAAACACAATCTAATGGCCAAGCATCAAGCATGACAGCATTGAAGAATTCTACGCTGAAGGGTCTTCTTCAAGGGCCCTACACAGTACACAGCTACCATTCCAGAAGATCAACAAGCCTGTATTCAGACACCAACTCCATCTAAATTTGTACACCAAAATACCTTAATAATTTAACCTGCCTACAACAGCAAACTAGAAATTCGATTTCAATCTTCTTACGCACTCAATCAGTCTTTACAACTTTTTCAACACATTCTATAACCTACCAGCTTTTCAAAGGGTACTAGCAGGTACCCAATATGGTGATCGTTTATTTCCCGGAATTTCATTTCCTCGAAATTTATTTCGCCGAAATCATCTGACCGAAAATCAACTCACCGAATCTCACCTCGCCTAATGTTCAATTCACCGAATGTTAATTTAATGGAAATTCATTTAACCGAAAATATAAAGGAATCAACTATGCTAAAATGCTTGGCACGTGCGAACGTGTGTTGTGCAGTACACCTTTAGGCCGTCCTATCGACTGTACATGATACTGTACATCACACACACACACACACACACACCTCTGTCTTTTCGATTTCGTTTCGTTCTTATGGCAGTATAGCCGTCCTATCGAGTGTACATGATACGGTACATCACACACACACACACACACACACACACACACACACACACACACACACACACACACACAAACACACACAAGCCTCTGTCTTTTCGATTTCGTTTCGTTCTTATGGCAGTATAGCCGTCCTATCGAGTGTACATGATACGGTACATCACACACACACACACACAAACACACACAAGCCTCTGTCTTTTCGATTTCGTTTCGTTCTTATGGCAGTATAGCCGTCCTATCGAGTGTACATGATACGGTACATCACACACACACACACACACACACACACACACACACACACACACACACAAACACACACAAGCCTCTGTCTTTTCGATTTCGTTTCGTTCTTATGGCAGTATAGGCCTTTGTCGATCGACAGAACTCATTGTAGTTGACCTATCTTGTTTTTAGCTTAATGATAATGAACTAAGTCCTGTTTAGCACCATCGACTTGTCTACTTTTTCTGTGAAATGACAATTCGGTCACATGAACTTCTATGAAATGAACATCGCGTAGATGATTGTCGGCGAATTGATTTTCGGTTAGATGAATTCGGCTAAAAGACCTTCGGTGAAATGAACTTCGGTGTAATGATAGGGAATCCCCAATATGGCTCTCTGTGGATTCCATATTTGAACATGGTTCCCACCCCACATCAGCATCATGTGGACAGTTTACTCAAACTTTGCAAAGACGGAGAACAGCCTGCTAGACAAGTACACATTCAATGAAAAACTGAAACACTAATGCACAACTCTCTGGTCGTGGTAGCTCTTTTATATCCTCACACCCTTTATATGACACAGTCTCCACAATCCTTGGTTGCACCGATCTACCACCAACGGCCCTCTGGTCGTTCCCTGCATTCGTCGCATAAATTCTCTATCCAGAAGCTTTGCTCATATGGCCCATCTAGTTGAAAATATCTTCCGCAGGAACTGCTGCTTCAGCTCCTCAGTCTCCCTCTTCCTCTGTTTGGGAAACGCTGGAAGACCATCTTATTTCATATTGACAGCAATCACTGGGGTCAGGAGGGAGGGAAGGAGGGAGGGAAGGAGGGAGGGGGCACCTCTGAGTCGTCTATGAGTGGCGTTTTATAAATGGTCAATTACAATCAGAATAAACTCACTGCAGCATATAGCGCATTTCTTTCAGTTCATTTGTGTGCATTACACATATCCTCATGATCTCAAAACTGGTATCATAATGGGCTCCAGACGAGACCCATATGGCATCCAAATGGATCCCATAGGGCTCTAAACAGGTCCCATATGGGCTGTAAACAGGGCCCATATGGGCTCTAAACAGGTCCCATATGGGCTGTAAACAGGGCCCATATGGGCGGTAAACAGGTCCCATATGGGCGGTAAACAGGCGACGAATGAGCTCTAAACGGATCCTACATGGGCTCTGAACAGGTCCCATTTTTTGGATCTAAGCGGGTTTCATTATGGGCTCCATGCACGTGGGAGAGTCTGCTCCATTTCAAAGCGGTTTTCGCAAGAGTCCAACTGTTGACCATTGTAATAGTCGCTTATTGAACGCAATAACGGACTGTACAGCTGCTGCTGCTGCTGCTGCTGCTGGTGGTGGTGTTGTAAGGTGTTAGGTGGTGCCAACTGCTGTCGTCTCCGTAGAATCCGTCTCTGTCGTCAGCGCAGAGAAATAGTTGGCTGCGAAGAGAGGAACATTCGACGGTTTCTGGATGAGAAGAAGTTGAAGAAAGTCGGTCGTAATTGAATTCAACTCTGGATGATGTCGCAAGTAAGTCTTGCTGTCTACGACAACGCTCGACTTTGTCTAAACACAGACGCAGAACATTCAGCATCATTATTTATTTAATATCATTATTTTGATTTATTTCTTTCAGAAATTTTATATATCGCCTCTTCAAGTTAAGCTACTCAGAAGCGCTCCTGGCCAAAACCACAGCTAAATAAGACAACTAGTGTCGAGGTTCTAAAGGAACAAAGTGGAGTGGCACCTGGGAATTAAGCGCAGTGTAACAGGGAGGCAATTCCAGGTTGTAGGACCAGCGACAGAGAATGAACGACACTGTCGGATAGCAGTTCACGAATGGGGAACCTGAGATAGTACTAATGAATCTAATTCTTAATGTCATTATTGTTAATATTATGATTATAAATTTTAACCCTATATCAGACGACTGCTTATGATGCAAAAGACATGAACCTATGTTGTCAATTCATTGAGATATAATAATAGACTGCAAGTTGATTGAAATCCTAAAGAGATGCAGGATGTGTCGTATTATTCACCTTTCCGTTGCTATAGCCTGAAGCATGTGATCTCATCTTTGTTCTTTGCTCAGATATTTCATCCGTACAGTTCAACAAGTTTGGTCCAATTTCTGCAACAAACAAAGAACAATAGAACTTCAGCTCACTTTACTTCACGCACTGCCTACAACTGCAAACTATTACAGTTTTCAGTGCATCACTTTGCTTAACGATGAAAATTCAATGCTTTTTTAAATTTTAGACATTATAGACATTCGCTTATAACTCCACTGATGTACAATTTTCAAAACACATTTGCGATAGAGTATGACAATGAGGAGAACACAGACCCCAGGGGCAGCAGAGCGCTAAATCAATATGAAGATGTTACAATGCTAAATCAATATGAAGATGTCAAAAGGTTAAATCAATATGAAGATGTAACAAGGCTAAATCAATATGAAGATGTTATAAGGCTAAATCAATATGAAGATGTTATAAGGCTAAATCAATATGAAGATGTTATAAGGCTAAATCAATATGAAGATGTTACAATGCTAAATCAATATGAAGATGTTATAAGCTAAATCAATATGAAGATGTTACAATGCTAAATCAATATGAAGATGTTATAAGGCTAAATCAATATGAAGATGTTACAATGCTAAATCAATATGAAGATGTTATAAGGCTAAATCAATATGAAGATGTTATAAGGCTAAATCAAAATGAAGATGTTACGAGGTTAAATCAATATGAAGATGTTACAATGCTAAATCAATATGAAGATGTTATAAGGCTAAATCAATATGAAGATGTTATAAGGCTAAATCAATATGAAGATGTTATAAGGCTAAATCAATATGAAGATGTTACAATGCTAAATCAATATGAAGATGTTATAAGGCTAAATCAATATGAAGATGTTATAAGGCTAAATCAATATGAAGATGTTATAAGGCTAAATCAATATGAAGATGTAACAAGGCTAAATAAGGCTAAATCAATATGAAGAAGTTACAATGCTAAATCAATATGAAGATGTTATAAGGCTAAATCAATATGAAGATGTTATAAGGCTAAATCAATATGAAGATGTTACAATGCTAAATCAATATGAAGATGTTATAAGGCTAAATCAATATGAAGATGTTATAAGGCTAAATCAATATGAAGATGTTATAAGGCTAAATCAATATGAAGATGTTACAATGCTAAATCAATATGAAGATGTTATAAGGCTAAATCAATATGAAGATGTTATAAGGCTAAATCAATATGAAGATGTTACAAGGCTAAATCAATATGAAGATGTTACAAGGCTAAGTTATCTTTCTACAAGCAGTCCTAAGATATATTAACAAGTAGTTTATCCATTCTCATGTGCACCAACCTTCTACTCCTCCATTCTCTGTTCGTTCGTTTGGAGAAATTCTCATCGAAACAGATGAACCGATTTGATGACGAGAAGTCAGCTGACTAAAAGAGAACGGAAAGAATAAAAATGATTCCTTCATTCATTCATTCATTCATTCACAATAATCATGCATTAATTCAGTAATTATTCATGAAATTCATTCGCTCTTTCATTATGCGACTCTCTGCTCCAGTATTAATTTTAAAATTCAATGCCTACAATTAAAAGCTCAGAATTCAATTACAGACAAAAAATACATTCAATTTTTAAAAATCATTTAATTAAAACTAAGAATTCATTCAATTAAAACTAAGAATTTCCATTCAATTATAAAAAATCATTCAATTAAACTAAGAATTCATTCAATTTTTAAAATTCATTTAATTAAAACTAAGAACTCATTCAATTTTCAAAATTCATTCAATTAAAACTAAAAATTCATTTAGTTAGAATCTAAGACTGTATTCAATCAAAAATTAATATTCATTCATTTCTTCAGAAAATTAGAACAGCACCCATCAGGATTTCTACTCACAGGCACTTCTCACCCAAAGCCTGGTAGAAAAATATTTACAGGCTGCTATAAAAATGTTAGAAAGATTGCTAGGTAGGAGCTGTGAACATTCCTTCTAAACATTCGTTCCAAGAAATCCACAAAATACATCAAAATGGCGTCGACTTAATTACGAACCCACTGCTTGTGAAATACGAATGCCACGTCATCGGTTTATCTTTCCACGAATCAACCGTTCGACATATTCCGAAAAGTCCCGGGGAGGAGGGGGAGGAGAAGGGGGAGGGGGAGGGGGAGGAGGAAGAGGAGGAGGAGGATGCTCCAGGCAGACTCTCCAGCTTCTCTTCCAGAGTCTCCTGGAAAAGACACAAATCAAACACAAATATTAACTTCCAGAGTAAAACCACCAACAAATAAAATCAGTCCATAAAATATCGAAAGCGTTGAGGATCATTGTAAACAGCCATTATTGTTTTATATATATTCGTTTAATGTGAAAAAACATGTTGACAAGACCGCAACTCAGTAACATGGAAGGGAAGTTCTACGGGTTACACAGTCGCTTGTTGAGAAGACACTTATAGAGGGCTCTTGGAATAAAGTTTTTATTGTCTTTCGGTGGCAACTCAGTAAATTCTATTGCACTGGAGTTCCATAATGCACAAGGAATCGACCACTGGCGCTCCAACAACCAAGGTCAATATGGCAAAGATCAGTCCCCCCCCATTAGACAAACAGGGGGCAGCCAGTGATGGAAAAGCAATTAAAAATGGCAAATCTTAAGTTGGGAACAAAATGCGATGTTGCTTATGTCAAACAAAACTGATCCTCTTTCGACAAATCTCAGCTACGTCTGTGCGACTACGAAGCGCCTAAGAATCATTATCTCCAACACCGACCAACAATCCTAGTGTATATCCATGGGAGGTTTTGCACTGGCTTCCCGTCCAACAGCGCATCTCATCTAGGGTCACATCCATCCAGCTGGGCACCCTCTCACCTGCATGACCTCTGCCACCCTCTTTCCTCTGGCACAGCACTCCGCTGTCCATGGTGACCTCCCTAATGGTCCGTTTCACTCACACTGCTTCAAAGCAGATCCGTTCCTTCTTTGTGGTTGATCCAACAACCTGGAATGCACTTCAATTGACGACACGACACATCTCACAAACTGAACTTTGTCAGTTTCACTAACACCTGAAAACTGTTCTTTTCGATTGGCCTGGGACAGGAGCGCATCTGAGTAGAGAACTAGCACAATATAACTTCTGATTGACTGAATATAGTTAGAGCAGTAACGAGTATATGAGTGCTCACGTATTTGGCGCAAGCAATGTTGCAGTTGACGTCGAAGGCTAAAAGTTGAAAATCGGTCGGAATAACGTCACGTTTGAAAGCGAGAATTCTCTGAATGATGAGATCAGCGCCTAAGAAAAGACATCGAAAATAACGACTTTGGAATCAGATGAAAGGAATGACGATCGAATGGTGCTACATAAATTTTTTTTACAGTTACTAGAAACAGTAATCAATAATCAATTGTAACAAGTTACACAACAAAATGGAACAAATGCTGATGCATTCGCATGAATGTATCACATGAAAAACAGTAACAACTGCTAAAACAGCAGACACTTTTGAACGAATAACAACAACTATCACTATTAGAATTTAGAACAACTGTCGCAATTTGAACAACTGCTACAACTAGAACAACTGCCGCAATTACAGGTAGAACCACAGCCAAAATTTGAGCAAGTCAATATACTGTCAATATTATCAAAATATCCTGACCAGTTGAATGCTTAGAGCGTTTCCTTCCCAATACCCTGAGATGTTCACTGCCCACAATGCCATCAATTTTTAATCATAAGATGGTTGTATATAAAAATAACAGGCAGAAGAAGTGTGAGTAGAAGATACGTTTCAAAGTAATTCGTTACCTTCAGTGATCAATCCAATGGCATTTCTATCATCAATGAATCGAGTCGTTTTCTTGACATCCTGCAGCACAAGAAAGAACTTCGAAATGAATGTCAACAGCTGATAATAACAATAATTTGGTTGTATTTGGCATTTCTCAACAAGCCATTCATCAACTTAACTGGACTTTGCTACCGATCTATCTCCGTCCGTCCGTCCGTCCGTCCGTCTTCATTATTCAATCGCTGTGCAAAGAAATTGCAATATCAAATTCTTTCCGACAGACTTTCTTTAGCTCACGAGTTTAAGGAGGAGGAGATGAGGAGGAGGAGGAGAGAAGGAGGAAAAGAGGAGAGAAAAAGGAGAAGAAGAAAGATAAAAAGAAGGAGGAGAAGAATTAAGTACCAGAAGAAGGTTGATGAAGAGGAGGAGGCAAAGGATGAGAAGGTAGAAGTCGGATGAGAAGTATAATAGGTCTGTGAATAACTATACCTGTCCTCGCGATGTCGTCTGACTGATTAGGAATCCTTCTCCTCCTCCTCCTCCGTTCGCCTGCTTTACGATCGTCGTATCTCTCTTCAGACTCTCATCAGACAACTATAAACATACAACAGACAAGACATAAACACACACACACACACACACACACACACACACACACACACACTACACAGTGTATCTATACGGCAGCCATTAGCATCATCGAAATCATTCCCAACAGGTGATACACAACACCCACACACATTATACACTGTTATACATACACAATACACATGCACATAAAGATGCACATACATGTATATAGTTAAATACTAACAGACATAAATACATGCAAATATCCAAAGATATATATAATTATATATAATATATAATTTTATATATAATATTATATATATTTATTATATAAGCCTGGTATCCGGAGTTGACCTGAAAATTTCGGTTTTCGCTCCACAACCAGCCGTCAGGCGTGTGGGGTAGGGTGGGCAGGGTGGTCCTGGTCACCCTCTGTCTTGGTGCAGGTTTCAGATGAATAATTCCGAAAGTGTGGCCATGGCGTTAGTGAAATTTCGGTTTTTGTTCCCACGCCGCCCAAGGTGAGGGGATTGGCCAACCCTCCACTGGTTTGACCTCTTGGTCCTCAGCACTATAACTGCTATGGCTCAGTCTCGATCATTTGCCTCAATTGGTCCTTCTCCTTGGAATGCGTTTTCTCATTCTGTTTGCTCTACAATTCTGTCTGGCAGTCTCTCTTCTGCCTTCTTTCTTCTCAAAACCTGTTTCGTCTTGCAGGGCATTACACACTGTGGACGGTTCACACTACTATAGAGGCGCTTTAAAAATGCTTAAATACAATACAATAAAACAGCACTGTTGGAAATTTTCAAATTTGGCTAAAGAAAATGCAATACCTTGCACACCTTTTTGAAGATTAACTTCAAACATAGTTAAAGAAGAAGGTTAATGCGCCAACGGTCATTGATGTCATAATTGTTGGATAGCTGAATGACAGAAAGAACGAATGAGCGAATGCTTCTGAACGGTTTACCCAACTAAAGGCGCTTCATAAACGTTTACATAGAATACAATACACATACGTAAATTACTCTTCGGATACACACACTCACACACACACACACACACACACACACACACACACACACACAGAAAGACAGACAGACAGACAGACAGACAGAGACAGACGGTCATTGATAGATAGCTGAATGACAGAAAGAACGAACGAACAAATGCTTCTGAACGGTTTACCCAACTAAAGGCGCTTCATAAGCGTTTACATAGAATACAATACGCATATATATACGTAAATTACTCTTCAGATACGCACACACACACACACACACACGCACACACACACACACACACACACAAAGACATACTGTTTAAAGCTATTATGGGATTATATTTATGTAGCGGTAGTTGAGATTCGTCTTAAGTGAATGAGATAAAACGTGTTGCTCGGTTCTCGGAAACTGTTCGGATCGATAAACGTATAGAAAGACACGATACAGATGACGACCATGAAAAGAGAGAATGGTATCATGGTAAGTACTGTTATACTATACGTAGGTCGGTCTGTTAGTGCGAATTAATGACTGCAGAGCAGAAGAAGTAAAGCCATTTGACGACAAAAACAACAACCTCCTACTGTAACACTTAGTTGCTATCTCACCACCATCATCATCATCATCGCCAGTCCTGATGTCAGATGTTCAGCAGCGATGGGTAGAAATAAATGAGCTCCACTATATTCATTCAATCACACTACGAGGATTTACATAGCGCCACATCAAGGTTACTACTCAGGAGCGCTCCCGACCCAACGTTGCTGAAAAGAACGGTTTTGAGATTGCGATAGAACGTGTCAGAGAGGACCCTTGGCATCAGGCGCTGCAGATATGGAGGAGGAGGAGGAGGTACAGGTATAGTCCACTCTAGACCACGTGACCAGCAACAGAGAATTAAAGCGCGTTACTGCCACATGATAGAAGTACCGCACAGGGGACAAAGACGTTCGCCATACTCAGCTTTTTTGCGGCTAGAGATAGAGAGCGACCAGTGCCACCACCCGGAGTCAGCACACGCACACCCGCACCGCAGGGACGGGTCATGTTTGGTTTTGGGGGGAAGCGGGGTGGGGTGGAGGGTTGGCAAAACCCCGAAATTTAGTGGTCCATCCGGGTCCCACACATCTAGTCTGATGCAATTGTATATATAATGTATGTAAGAATGTATTAAAGCACTACGCATGTACGTATGTATGCATGTACGCATTTCCTCTGAACCTGTAAACAACTCACATTATAATAGGTAATGTGAACCCTATTCGTTTTAACTCACATACTGATCACATAAATGTCTGGTGCATTCTGGACCACAATCCCTGGCTATAAATGAGGAATCTAGGTCCCGACAGCAAAGAAACCCCTCCAATGCTCGTAAGTTGACAGTGCCAGACCCACGCGTGGAGAAAAGAGGAGGGTGACACTAATCATCTTTTATATGATAATAATTATAGTGTCGTTAAACAACAATAAAGCATCTTCAAAAATGTGAAAGACATGAATCTTTTCTTCTGCAAACGACAAACGACAAACGTGGCTGATGGACTAACTGGACCGTCATGCATTGTTGATGCTTTTCATCGATGTAGTAAAGGCATCGTAAAACAGCCTTGACATATTATTATACAGAAGGATAGGAGGACATAGGGATATAGAGAGATACATCCACACATACATCCAGACAGAAATAGACCCACATGGTACAACAGATATATACAAATAAATACCCATACATATGCTTCCTATTGTGTGGCTCAAATTCCCTAACTGCCCTCCACTTTTTGTCTGCCTCTGCCTCTGCCTCTGCCTCTGCCTCTGCCCCCCCCCTCTCTCTCTCTCTCTCTCTCTCTCTCTCTCTCTCTCTCTCTCTCTCTCTCTCTCTCACACACACACACACACACACACACACACTGTCCATATCTTTGTCTCTTTCACTGTATCTCTTTCTGTCTCTGTCTCTATATTTCTCTCTCTCTCTCTCTCTCTCTCTCTCTCTCTCTCTCTCTCTCTCTCTCTCTCTCTCTCTCTCTCTCTCTCTCTCTCTGTCTGGTTGTCTTTGTCTCTATATTTCTATCTATATATCTCTCTGTCTGGCTGTCCATATCTCTGTCTCTTTCTGTATATCTCTCTGTCAATGATCATGCATGCAAAGCAATTTGCATGCACGTGTCTCTCTCACTAAGCCGTGCAGTTTATCATAAGCGTACACGCTGTGAAGAAAACGGCACCGAATGCGATGCGCTGATCGGTAAAATTGTAGAATTTATAAAGAGAAGATGCTGTGTGTCTGTTTGACCGGAATGCATTTCAACAGTTTTACACCTTTTCACTCCAAACCTTCACTACTGTGTCGGTGTGGACATGGGACACCCGGTGGAGGGGTTGGCGAATTTCTACCATCATGGGGGGAGGCAAAATCATAATTTTCGTTATAAATTTCCATTCCGTTCCCATACTTTCACACTTTTTCACACTGAAACGTTCCAGCTACACAGCTATAGTGCTATAGGGGCCACCTCGCCACACCCAACACACACACCTCGCCCCGGGGAGGGGCCGGGTGGATGCAGGGTATTGCTGGGGGGACAATGTGCCGGTAAACGAAAATATCACGAGAGGCGTACCGGTGAGGAGTTCGGAGCGTGATGAGATTGAGGGTTGAGTGGGGTGTGGAGCGGGCGGATGGGGAGTCGGCTGTTGGGGTGGGTTCGAGTGGGCCAAAAGCCAAATTTATCAGCCAATGCAGATTACCTCAGAGAGCTGGTGGCAAGGTGAGCCGGCGGGTTAGGGGAGTAGGTGGCTGAGTGGAATGGGCAAAATAAGTGGGGTGGGGAGTAGGAGCGACGATATGGGATGAAGTGAAGTGAGGGTAGAGAAGTAAGGAATTGGCCGGGACGGGGCGAATCCTGAGTTTCCCAACGCCGGGTACTATACACGTCGATGCAAAGTGAATCGGCGGTTTAGGGGGTCGGTCGGCGACGGGCATGGGCGAAAAAAGTGGGGTGGGAGTAGGAATGGGGATGGGGTGAAGTCAGGTGGGGAAGTAAAGTATTGGCCGGGAATGAGGCGAATTCTGGTACCCCAGCTAGTATAGAATATATAGAACTTTGGGAGTCGCTCATTGCAGACTTAAGGGGTGAAAGGATGGAAATGGATGAAGCCAAACTATGAAACATATCTCTTCTAATAACCGACCGAAGTTTGAATGTTCGGAATTTCGGTTTAAAAGTGCATCGACGGCAAAAGGGCAAATACACCATCCTCTTACACCACCTCCTTCTGACACCACCGCCTTCTGACACCACCCCCAACCCCATCTGACACCACTATCCTCTTACACCACCTCCTTCTGACACCACCGCCTTCTGACACCACCCCCAACCCCATCTGACACCACTATCCCCTTACACCACCTCCTTCTGACACCACCGCCTTCTGACACCACCCCCACCCCCATCTGACACCACTATCCTCTTACACCACCTCCTTCTGACACCACCGCCTTCTGACACCACCCCCAACCCCATCTGACACCACTATCCCCTTACACCACCTCCTTCTGACACCACCGCCTTCTGACACCACCCCCACCCCCCATCTGACACCACTATCCTCTTACACCACCTCCTTCTGACACCACCCCCAACCCCATCTGACACCACTATCCTCTTACACCACCTCCTTCTGACACCACCGCCTTCTGACACCACCCCCACCCCCATCTGACACCACTATCCTCTTACACCACCTCCTTCTGACACCACCGCCTTCTGACACCACCCCCAACCGCATCTGACACCACTATCCCCTTACACCACCTCCTTCTGACACCACCGCCTTCTGACACCACCCCCACTCCCATCTGACACCACTATCCTCTTACACCACCTCCTTCTGACACCACCGCCTTCTGACACCACCCCCACCCCCATCTGACACCACTATCCTCTTACACCACCTCCTTCTGACACCACCGCCTTCTGACACCACAACAACCCCTATCTGACACCACCGTCCTCTTACACCACCGCTTTCTTATGCCACCGCCCCTGACACCACCGCCTACAAACACTTTAACTGATTTCTAAAAGCAGATTGAGTTTTTATTTCTTGAATTGATGCTGGAAGACTGTTGCATGTGCATGAAAATAAAACTCACAAAGAGGAAATCATGTTGATGATGTTCTATTGTCTCCAACATGTGACGAGAGATGTGAGAAGTGAGTTTCGTGCCACATAAGATTCCGTCCAATCTACCAACGCTCGTCGCACGCACAACGAAATCCCCGCCACCCCCACCCCCACCCTCTCCCGTTCCTCCACCATCGCTGAATCCATTGGAAGAGGAGGAGGAGGCGGAGGAAGCAACGCAGGAGATGGAGAAGCTGCCGATCTCTTTTCCGTTGTCTGAAAACGTCGTCAAACGATCGTTGAAGTTGAGTCTCTTGCAATCACCGTCATCTGAAAACAGTTGCAACAATATTGACATCATCATCGTCATTATCATCATCATCATCATCATCGTCGTCGTCGTCATCGTCATCATCATCATCGTCGTCGTCGTCGTCGTCATCATCATCATCATCATCATCGTCGTCGTCTTTTCGTCGTCTTCGCCGTCATCATCATCATCATCATCATCATCATCATCGTAATCATAATCATAATTTTAATTTACATTATTATTTCTATTATTAATATTACTAAGTATTATTACTAATGCTGCTATCATCGTCATCATCATCATCATTGTTATCATCATTGTAATTTAAATTTATATATATGTTATTACCATGACTTTTACTGTCACTACTCACTACCATAATCATCACTATTATTACTACTACTAATATTACAATACTACTGCCACCCTCACTACCACCACTATCACTGTTGTTATTATTATCATCATTATTATTCATATCAGCATCATCAATCACCACCACCATCATCATCATCATCATCATCATCATCATCATCATCATCATCATCATCATCATCATCATCATAACCCGCTGCACGCAGCGATCTAGGCTTAGATCACCTTGACCTCATCTAAGTCGGCCAATTTATTTCAATGTAAACAAGCCGAGCGTGGTACGTGGTACTTGGTACGCGGTACGTGGTACGCGGGGAGACTCAATCAACAGTCAAACTGTCCCTCACTGTTATTTATTAGCCACATTTGTATGTCCTATCTCTCACTGTCTCTGTCTTTCTCCTTCTCTATGCTATATGTTTCTCACGCTCTGTCTGTCCGTCTGTCTGTGCGTGCGTCGGTGTGTGTGCGTGTGTGTGGACATACAGAGTAGCCATACCCTACCCCCTGCTGGGTGCCTGCAGGCCATGATGTCAACCAAGTCCAAAGTACAGCAAAGAAAACAACTACCGATCTTCACCGATATAAAATTATTTCAAAAGGCCAGAGGACCCGAGGTCAGAGTTCAACACGCCAGGTCAAAGAAGGGTAAACATCAAGATGATAGAAGAACGTATCTGCATGTAAACACTACGTCACGAATAATTAAAAAGGAAATGACGTCACGGGGTTTCTTCAGAGATCCGATTGGTCAAAGCAGCATAGCCTTGGAATGAGGATTTAAATAAACGGGTTCTAACGCTAACTCACCCGCTGAGCAGGTATATAGTAACTGTGTAGTGTGTATTGTAGTAGCATGAGCAACAAGTCCTTCACTCGTCATTGTTGCTCAGCGCCAAATGTGTTTTGACTCATGGTCGTATACGTGCTCATCTGAACACGTTTGGAAGTAGGGTAACAAACTTTGGAAGGACAGAGTGGCATGAACTGCATTGGGTTTGTTTTACTGTATGTACTCTAAATATATATATCAGCCATTTCTTTTCTCATCTGGCAGTGAAAAAACAACTGCTCTGTCTTCTGTGAACCTACTTCACGACGGTCATTAACATCAGTAACATAAAGAGGAAAGGAGAGAGAGAAAGATATATAAGAGGATAGCTTTCTCTAAACTTCTGAAGCATCGAAGCATCGGCCGAAAATGCTTCTCCCTATTCTTTCAGCCTCTTTGCTCTGCGGAGAAATAAACGATCAGCCAGAAACAGCTGGAAAGAAGAAGGTGGAAGGAAGAAAGGAAGGGAGGGAGTAGCAGTAGGGGAGGCGGAGGAAGAGGATAAAAGCTGAAGGAGAGGGAGAGGGAGAGGGATGGAAAGGGTTAGAGAGAAGGATTGGGAGATAGGTGGAGAAGGAGAAGGGAAGCGTGAGAGAATGAAAAGGAGAAGAGACTTGGAAAAGTGGGATAGCGATGGAGTAGGAGGCAGAGAAGGATGAGGGAGATAAGAAGATGAGACGATTACCTGCCTCCCACCCCCCCCCCCCGGACCGACCGACCGACCACATCCACCAATACAATCAACGATGAACTCACACTCCCCACCTCTGCATCTTGTCTGTCTGTCTGTCTGTCTGTCTGTCTGTCTGTCTGTCTGTCTGTCTGTCTGTCTGTCTGTCTGTCTCGCAGAGCTCAAGTGTCAAGAGCAGCGTAGAAACACTTGAGAGTAGCAGCAGACGATTATCTATATCCATGAGCCTCGTCTACATATATATACATAATATATATATAATTATACACAATATCTATACACTATATATATATATATATATATATATATATATATATATATATATATATATATATATATACATTATGCATATAGGACTTTCGTAACAAGTCTTGAAGACTTACGGCGGCCCATCATATCAGTCTTAGTCTTCTTCTCACGAGATCAATTTCATCCATCTATTGATCTATCATCTATCATCTATCATCGTTGGGGTAAGAGGTGCATTGAGAGACGACAGTACTCTAAGCGATACTTCACTCATCGACTTGCAAACGAGACGTCGTCGGGAGAGGGTTCGAATCCCGGTCTACAGCCTCGCAGTCTAAAATATCTCTTTACACGATTCGCTTACATCGTTTTATACATTGAGACGACGACTGAATAGACCCAATATTACACCCATTGCAAGCGTCTCATATCATCATATGCCGATGCTTCGAAAAAGAAGGCGAAAACATTTCATACTCATTGCTATCTCAGGGTTAACTCAACGTATATAATTATACTGGTCAGGTTCTCCTTCCTCATCTTCTCCTTCACTCCTTTTCTCTCCCCATGTGCACCCTCCCCATGGATCGATGTATAATATTAATTCTACATAAGTATGATGATTATGAATGAATAAATGAATGAACGAACGAACGAACGAACGAACGAACGAACGAATGAATGAATGAACGAATGGACGAATGAATGAACGAATGGACGAATGAATGAATGAATGAACGAATGGACACATACCAAGTGACCGTAGGAACTCGATTGCCGATGGACTTGCCTTTGGGATGGAGTCTGGCGTCTGACTTGGAGCCACAACCGTCGGACTCTCACAATCCCTTCTCCTCCCAACCAATGTCCTTCGTCTGAAACAGAAACTTGGTGTCATTAGACCCAGCGCAGATAACGCAGAAATAAACCAACAGACTTCTCAATGTCTGACTTCTCAAAAGTCTAACTTCTCAAAAGTCTAACTTCTCAAAAAGTCTAACTTCTCAAAAAGTCTAACTTCTCAAAAGTCTAACTTCTCAGTCTGACTTCTCAGAGTCTTAGCCGTGCAGACCGATTCAACTGAGGTATGACATTTGACACGATTCTGATGAAAGATAATAAACTTCTTGTTCCCCTTTTATGCTAAACCAACGCAAACCAGTCAGATACTAATTTCAACCGGTTCATATATAACGGTTCATAAATATCGGGTCACTGATGATGAAGATGAAGATGACAGTCTATGAATACATTGAATAGCGTTGCTGAGGTCTAATAGATGGTCGAGAGAGGATTGTCAGAAATCGAAAAGATGCAGGAGGTTCAAATCGGTTGGCTCTAAAATACAAGATGGATCTTAGATACAAGATAGCTCTAAGACATATAAGATGGCTCTAAGATATAAGATGGCTCTAACATACAAAAATGGCTCTAAGAAGGATATAAGATATCTCTAAGAAACAGTTGGTGCTATGATAAAGATTGCTCTAATATGCAACATGGTTCTAGGTCTCTAGGATACTAGATAGCTCTAAGATACAGATGGCTTAAGATACAAGATGGCTCTAAGATATAAGCTGGCTCTAAGAAGATATAAGATATCTAAGAAACAGTTGATTCTATGATACAGATTGCTCTAAGATACAATATGGTTCTATGATATAAAACAGCCCTAAGATGATGGCTCTAAGATACAAGATGACTCTAAGATGGCTCCAAAATACAAGATGATATACATGTATTGTCAATCATACTCAAAGCGATTGAGACACTTAAATAGAGAGGTCTCCATTTATGAAAAACCTTTCGCAGCAAAACAAGAAAAAGCGGATTCTGTTTTGAACAAATCAAGTGACAAAGTCTGAAGTCCGACTCCAAGAAGAAGTCCGAAGACAAAGTCTGGAATCTGAGGAGTCGTAGGCAAGTGGGTCGACGTGATCTTAAGACTCGTGTGTATAGTAAACAACCCCCACTCCACACGAGCCTTCAATGTCAACCCAATGGCAATGATTATAATACCAGATATCAAAGATGGTTAAAAGTTAAGGGAATAAATTATGAGGTGCATGGGGTTTCTGAAGGTCACGGCTGCAAGGGTCATTTCTAACCACTCATTATATATATATATAAACCAATGAAAATACCGTCAATCTTCTTAGATTCTTTTATATATATATATATATGTATATATATACACATATATATATGTATATATAATTATATATAATATATAAGACACTGATTATACTTCGGTATGACACACATATAGGACAGACTGACAGAAAAACATGCTTACAGACTGACACACACACATAGATACACACATACACACAGAAAGATAGACAGTGACAGACTCAGACAGAGATAGACACACAGAGACAGACACAGACACACAGACAGACGGAGACAGGCACAGACAGAGACAGACAAACGGAGACAGACAAACGGAGACAGACAAACGGAGACAGACAGAGAAGTCAATGAACGTTTAATCATTAAGTACACAAGACTAAATAGAATTCAAGAGAATTTTGTGCCAACGACGACGACCGACAGAGGCAAGAGGTTAGAGGTCACGAAAGGTCAGCAGGTCACATACAGATTGACCTCTGAACCCATAAACGGAATGAGCAAAACAAACTGCATGCATCAGACTCAGTCAAGTTCTGCTGAATTGGTCACAAATCACAATATTCGACTTAAATTACATAAATTTCTTAGAACAGTCAATAAACATATAATTAATTAATTAATTATTGCGTTGGAGGCGACCACGGCTGAGAACTGCCAGCGACTTCATTTCTCACCCTCGGCATACGAGAGAGGGAGGGAGGGAGGACAAAGTACGGGTAGTACTGGAGTTCTACTTAGATGATAAGCTCTGCCAGTGCCTTGTGTTTTGGTGTTGCCAGTGCAAAGTCGAGATAAAGAGGAGGGTGACGCTAGAAGACGCTAATCCCATTGGACATGTGGTTTTATCGTAATCGTAATCGTAAACTCGAGATTTCTAAAGCGCAACTTGAAACCCAAGCGCGGGGCACCAGCTTATTCACGAGCGTTGCGTTGAGTTAGAAGGGTTGTCCGTGAGAGTTGTCCGTGGTGGTCTGGGTCGAGTGGTTATAGTGTAACAACCTATCTCTCTCTGACCATGTATCTCTTTGCATCTTTCTCTTAGTATCTGTCTGTCTGTTTCATCATGTCTCAGTGTATCTGTCCCAGTATTTAACCATTGTGCACAATATTTGTCCTTCTCTCTGACTCTGTCTGTCTGTCTCTGTGTGTCTGTCTGCCTGTATGTCTCTATATATCTCTCTCTCTCACTCAATCTCTTTGTATTCGGATTTGCCCTCTTCCTAGCATAATTATGTGTGAAAACCCTGAGAAAGTTGAGCCACAGTAAACATTTCCCTCTCGAGTACATCACAACGACTCAATGATTAATTTTGATTGAGTTTGTCCCTCCATACGTCCGTCCGTCCGTCCGTCCGTCCGTCCGTCCGTCCGTCCGTCCATCCATCCATCGGTCATTAGCATAATTATCTCAAAAGCACATTCAACCTTTTTGAGAACTGCTTTCTAACAATGCTGCAACAACTTTTCAGAGCACATTAAACGCAACAATGAGTTTGCATTGAAGCCACAACAACAAGTCGGAACATAATGGTGTTTACATTTCAAGGTAAATGCAATTAATAAAACGGCAGATGATCATAAATTTGAGAAGCTGTTTGCCACATGTAAGTATGCTTGAGACATTCACAAGTATTGATAGGTACTCAGCCATTTTGCTAGGCACTTAAAAGGTAAACTTGTGTCTAATGTCTATGCACAAATACAAACGTGCACACGTATGCAAATGTACATATGCATATGCACATACATGCAATCATGCATGCACACATACATACATACATAATACATACATACATACATACATAGTACATACATAAAAACAAGCCATACGTACACACATATCCACACACAAATACATACACATTCATGCACACACACACATACATACATACATACATACATACATACATACATACATACATACATACATACATACATACATACATACATACATACATACACACATACATACAGAGTACATACACACATACATACCTACATGCATAGATACATACATACACACATACATAAACACATACACACACATTCATACGGACATACATACACACGTACATACACACATACATACATACATACCTGCATGCATAGATACATACATACACACATACATACATACATACACACGTACATACAGACATACATACACACATACAAACATACACACACACGTACTTAACCACCTACATACATGCATGAACAGACATCAATTAGTAGTTTAGTATCCAGTATGGTGTTGCAAAAAGCATAAAAGAAACTTAATCCATTGTCCAGTACAACACCTGCAATCGTAAAATTAACATTTATATAGAGCCAATGAAGCTCAGAGGTGCTCCCAACACGAGCGAGTGTCTTCGCTGGCAATAAACTAGGTGTGCAGATGCTTGTGGATCTCGTCAAAGGAAATATAAAACACGCGTTGGCCCTGAGGGGATTGAGGCAACTGGTTCCAACTAGACTGACCCGAAATAGTGGCAGAGGAAGCGATGTGGGCAAACATGTAGTTTAACGATCTAAATTCCAAGGCAAACAAATTATTGTCATGCAACTACATAGAAATTGGATGAGCCATAAAGAAATGTCATAGAACTGGAGTAGAATTTGGATGAACGGTGAAAATATGTTAAGTAAGTATATTCTATTCACATACATACACACATACATACACACATACAAACATACACACACACACACACACACACACACACATACACACACACACATACAAACGTACACACACACACTGTTCCAGTAAAACAAGGCACCGCATATGTGAAAAAATTACAAATTACTGTGCTGGAATTAAAAGTCCGATAAGCAATGAAAACATCCTGTTAATACAAAATTGTTTTAGGAAAAATAGAGGTTAAGTCGGCATTTAATATTTAAGTAGAAGTTGGATATATAACCGATGAAAATTTTAGAGCAGAAGTGGAAGTTGGAAAAGTTATGAAACCAAGCCATTGATGCTAGATTAGTGCAGTAGAAATTGAAGTTAGATTAGCAATTTGCAATATTATGTTCCAATAAAAAGAACGTATTGATGAAGGGATATCTGCTCTGATGCAGACTTAATACAGCTTGTGATGGTCCTAAAATGCCTTGAGGTTAGTAATGGTACTAACATGCGCTTAATAAACCTCAGGGAACACACACCCACCCCACCCCACCCCACCCCCTCCCCCCACACATACACATACACACATATATATATATATACATACACGCACACAATGTATGTATACACGAACTGGGCTTATACACAATCATGTAAGTTAGCGAGAGCAAAACGCACGTGCCCCTACTAAAAGTCAAGGCCGGAGATAAAAAACCAGTAAGGCATAAATAACCCTTATGCGACCTTTACCCTCATAATGCATTTCACCCGGCCTTGCACCTCCCTCCCCCCCCCCCTAGCAACCCTGGTAATTCAAAAAGTACTTACCCCCTTCGGAGGGACATCGGAGAATCACACATCGCTCGCAAAAACTTTAACAAACTTCTGCTGAACCACACGATATTTGAAAAGTTTTCCAGAATGTGAAAAGTCGTTCGAAAACAACGTCCGATTATAATATTATCCGAAAGGAAATAACTTTCCACGCATCCATTAAAAACCGATTTTTCAAAGAGCAACTTAAACCGACGATTGAAATAAAATAAAACGCTTTTTAGGTCAGAATCTGATAAGAAGTCGAACGCAGACGATGCATCACAACATAGAGATGCTTTAATCGCTCAGCCTCCAAAGAGATGTTTATTTATTTCGCTAGAAATTCATCTTTAAAATCGTCTTTCTGTGTGTAGACGAGAGTTATCCACGCTAGATATATTGAAATCTACAACGAAATCTGTCTAATAGTGATCTGAGAAATTTCGTTAAGTATCTATCGCTCTCCAACCGATTTTTCGCAGAATGTGATGGATAATAATAGTTTTATGTGTAAAGCGTGACGAACTCTGATAAGAATGAACGACGCATCGAGAACGCTATGCATTGAAATACCCTTCGTGAACTAAACAGGACAATTACACTAAGTGCAGTAAGAGCATACGCTTATTGAAGGCTTCTTATTATCCTGCTAGGTGCGGTTCAGTGGCTTAGACGATCAGCTGTGGCCTTCTTCGTCAAGGCCCGCCATTGCCGTGTTTTTTATGAGTGGGATTCGCAGCTTTCTTATTTTATCAGCAGCCCCTGCCGATGGAAATTGCAACTAGGATGTCACCAAACTATTATAGCTGTGTAATGTAATTCTTTTAAATGTTTTCAGCACTGCACAAAATCCATGCAATGGAGATCCGTTTACCATTACAATAGACCTGCAATATATGCAATACGATACAATACAATAAATGCAATACAATGCAATGCACTACAATGCAATACAATGCAATACATTGTCATACAATATGATACAATGCAATACAATGCAATACAATACGATACAATGCAATGCAATACAATACAATACAAGCAATGTAATGCAATACGAAGCAATACAATGCAATACAATGCAATACAATGCAATACAATACGAAACAATGCAAAACAATACAATACAATACAATGCAATATAATGCAATGCAATACGATAGAATACAATGCAATACAATACGATACAATGCAATGCAATACGATACAATGCAATACAATGCAATACAATGCAATACAATACAATACGATACAATGCAAAACAATACAATACAATGCAATATAATGCAAAGCAATACGATACAATACAATGCAATGCAATACAATGCAATACAATGCAATACAATGCAATACAATACAATTCGATACAATGCAAAACAATACGATACAATGCAATGCAATACGATACAATGCAATACAATGCAATACAATGCAATACAATGCAATACAATACAATACAATACAATACGATACAATGCAAAAAATACAATACAATGCAATATAATGCAATGCAATACGATACAATACAATGCAATGCAATGCAATACGATACAATGCAATACAATACAATACAATACAATGCAATACAATTGTAATTTGATGCAATGCCCACCTTAGCCTACAAAAGTCAGTTTGACTCTTCGTGTCTCTATCTGCATAAGTGTGCCGTGTGTGTGTGGGGGGGGAGATGGTCCTTCGATCGTATATCAAATCTAGATCATGAACTCAAAATCGTGATGTAGGCCTACAGGTATATAGTTGGCCTACTTCGACATCAATTTACGCGAACACAGAGGCAACTGGGCCATGCACGCTTCGTCAGTTAGGCCAACATTGGAATAATATATTAAACAGGAGACTTAACTGTTCTTCCCTTATATTTATTGCAATTGTTTCAATGCAGTGTTTCTTTTGCTACACCTTTTTTTCTCTTGGCACACTGCCTTAAATACGTTCGCGCATAAAATGATGTCATTCGCCACGTTATTCTGGCTTCATTCGCTTCAACTCTATCATTCAATTTGCTGCAGTGCTCATAAAGCGTAAAAACAGAAGTTCGTGGACGCCCATCCACTTTCAGGTGCGCTGGTCAGTTAAGTGGCTGTACGTATGGCATAGAGATTTGAAAACAATTGCCTGGACGCCGTCCATGACCGTCCTGCCACACTTTAAGCCATGATTTGCTGCAGCCCTTCATCATCCTCGACTTTACTCTTGTCTAAATTTTTACCCAGAGGCCAGAGTAAACTATTCGGAAAAATTTTAGGTCTGTAAAAGATAATACTTCTCTGATAGGCATCATACGATATGCGGTGGTGTAGAGGGTATGTTCGCTGCCTTGCACCCGCAATTGCTCAGCGTTTCGGCGTGAAATTCCTATGCAATGTCCGCGCTGCAATCGGGAGCGCCTCTGAGTAGGCTGCTTGAAGGGGCGCTATTACAAGTGCACAAACAAACAATATAGGCCTGTACTGGTATACGCACGATCTATGCTTCATCCATTTGAACTCACCAGTTAGAACAATAAGAACTTCATCACACGGACGCTGTTCAAAAACGTTTATTAGGTTTTTAAGCGCTGCTGATCTCTATTGGCGCTTAATGTAAACTCTCGTGTTATGACAAATGGCTATTTTCTCAATAAAACAAACACAATAATTATTTTAAAAAATTATAAAATTCAACGTCGTTATTAAACACCCTAAACTGAGTTTAGTTTGTTTTTTCTATGAAGGCATGTGCATTCATCTGATGAGCGGTAAAGATTCTATATATGGTTGCTAATTTCAAGCTGTCAAGTGCTGTAAAATGCCGAGCAAATTTCTGTCCAGTGTAACGACCTCTGTTGTCATAGACCCTGGTCAACTCGGACCCATCCATCCATGAGCGGTAACTGTAAAAGCGATTCTGTCACTGCATGGTTAGGCCTAGCCGTGGTTATTAGTGTCGTTGGATGTACTATGGTGATGGTGCAAACTTAATTACACCATTGTTGGAAGCGGTGGGAAAATAATAATAATAGATAAGCAGTTACCGTAAGATGTTGTTAATTAATTATCCATTCAGTTTATTGACTTTCGGTGTTTAGTACATTTCTCACTATTTATGAGCATAAGCATACAATACGTGCAGCACCTCATGCCGAATCAAAATTAATAATACGAAAGAAGGTAATAATTATTATAGCATTTGTTAGCAGCATTTTAAAGGTGTCTAAGAAGATTGCTCAAGGCAGCCAGCCACTTTGACCACACAACGTAACGGATGCCGGACAAAAAATTAATAGGTCTAAGAAAAAACCTTTCCCACAACACAAAAGACAGCGTCAGATCATTATTATTATATTTATTATAATTATATTCGTTTATGGCTGCACAAACTGCTAGACACACCGCTGTGGGGTACAAAAAGGCGTTGAACAAATGGAAAATAATACATAAAATTAGACCCACATCATTGGTTTGGTGTTAACGAGAAAGCAGAAAACACGCTGTAAATTAATAACTGTTGCTGCTGATATAAAATCTTTAAATAATCATCAGCGTATTTAGCCACACAGTGACGTTTTAAACTGCAACTACACATCAGGGCTGTTTCAAAGGAATTTTTAGAACTGCACAACTCCCTCTTTCCTTTCCCGTTTTTCATGGTAAATTACTTCCATTCGGACATTTTTTGCTAATTTTAACTGTACAGAAGCGCTTATACAACAGCACAAATCCATTTAGAACTGCACATTTTGTGTGCAACTGCACGTTAAAAAAAGCCCTGCTACACATTTAGCCACTATGCATGGGTGATGCATAGACCCAGTGCCGGCGCTAGGGTATCTGAGGCCCCCCCCAAAAAAAAACCTGAGGCCCCCTAAACCTTAAGCTGTCATCTTAAAATTCTCATAATTTAGGAGCTGATAGACATGGTTGAATACTTCAATAAATGCCCCCTCTCAATTGTTACAATTTGTGAAATTTCCACACTGTAGACCTACAGGTAGAATTTTAAGCTGTCGTCGTGACAATAATTATAGTGCTCCATTTTTTTCAATGCTGTTATTCATGGTTTACGACTTCAGAGTGTCGACACCTCCTAATCGCTAAAAAAAATTGGAATTTGTTCACTGTAGCTGTTGCATTTGAAGCTGTCATCCGAACAAAATTGTTCATAATTTTAGTGCTCACAGACATGTTTTAAGACTTCAATAAATGTCCCCTCTCATTTGTTTCATTTTTCGATTTCCACGCTTTAGCCTAATGGTCGTATTTTAAACTGTCCTCTTAACAGAATCGATAATCATGGATAGAGAGTGGATAACACTGAAGATATTTGCAATATTCAGGGGCGGATCCAGGGGGGCCAATCCGGCCATCCCCCCCCCCCCCCCATTTAAAAATTGCATGGGACGTGGCCCCCCCATTTGGTTTCAACAAGCCATTAAATAAATGTAGCAGGAGATAAAAACAGGACATGAGGCCCCCCCCATTATAAAATCACACGGGACTTGCCCCCCCCCCGTCGATTCAGCGGCGGATGTTTCCCGAAAAATTGGTCGATGACTAAAAAAAAAGGTCATCAGTTTTTTCGGCGGATGAAATGGTATTTTTCCCGGAAAATTGGTCCTGACCAAAAAAAATTTCTCCTGTCTCACAAGACCAAACATTTTGGCCCCCCCTCGAAAATTCCTGTATCCGCCCTTGACAATATTTATTAAATATTTCTAAAATATTGGAAGAATATAAAGAATCCGTCCCCACCACAAATTTAGGGGTCTATGCCTCTGTTCCTCTTATAAGTTTCCGCCCTTGGTTGAAGGACAATAATATTGCTGTATTGGTTTGCGTAATATTATTTGGTATGTTTTGGGTCAATACCTATAATTTGGAGCGTATATAGTTTCAGGAATGAACTGTCTAGGTATAATTACCACCTAAATCTAGAGGCCCCTTACAAACTTGAGACCATACACGTCCCAATGACATCTGGGGCCCTACACAGGCTTTATTTGGGGGCCTCACCCAGGTTTTATTTTGAGGCCTCACGCTATTAGTGTTTAGAATAAGTTACAGGTTAAACGCTGTGTTTGAGAAAGTATAGACTCAACTGGTCTGATTAGTTTAAATGGCTGGCCTCTTCTTACGCCAAAAATCAGTATGATATCTGTAGTAGGTCTGCTATGGCAGTGTCATGGTATGAGGCATGTAACAGACAGGACCGGGGGCCCAAGTGAATACACCAGTGTAAGAAATATACAGTCACAAATTGGTATATTGAACAGCTAAATTTGGAGGCCCCTTTCAAACTTGAGGCCCCCCAACCGGGGGCGCGGGAGGTGCTAACGCCGGCACTGCATAGACCTAATGATTTAAAGATCTGAAATGGCGGTGAGGAATTCAAAGAGTGGTGTAGGGGTATGTTTAGTGCCTTGGCGTCGGAAGGTCGAGGGTTCGAATCCACATCAAGCAACCGTGTGTGTAGGGACCCTGAGCAAGTCCTTAATCACTCGCGATTGCTCATCATGCGCTTCGTCGTCCGATGCAGTGTCCGCGATGTTGTCTGTAGCGCCTCTGAGTAGATTCTTGAATGGGGCGCTATAATAATTGCCCATACATACATGTATGCATGTCTAATATTGTCTTTCTCCGTTGTTCTTTAATTTGTATTAGGCTGAGTGCAGATAATCAGGCTACATAAATTACATTATTAGTAGAGCGTATATATAGGCCTACGTTTAAATTATACAGAACGCGTGGCCATTTAGACACCTTTAACTAAGATTCACATCTTCTATTGAAGTTTCAGCTGCACTCAGTTTTTAGTAATCATCAACCATTTTTTAAACAGCCGTATGATCGTCAATTTAGTTATGAGTCTTGTTTTTGGCACACAATAGTATTATATATCATCCTCGTGCAGTCTTCGATCCTCATGTCGTTTTACCTACCACAGTTGTTGTGGTAATTCTTATAGGAGCGACTCTCCCTCATCATGCGACCATCCATTTTCACCAAAGTCGGCTGGTTGGTTATATTCCTATCTGAGATCTTTTTCTTCCACCATTTGCAATAGGCATATATCTATTAATAGCTCTCTTCAGCTGTCGTGATTGGCTGGAATAAGTTACCTATAGTAGTCTCCGTAATTAACTTCTTGGTCTTTCGTTGACCCTTTCTGCAAGCGTTTGAAACGATAATATTCTCTTTGATCGTGCTTGGTGCTGTTAGGTCGGGAGCGCATCTAAGGAGTTTCCGTTGAAGTGGCGCCCTAACTTATAGATGCACGATTACGATTAGGATTAGGATTAGGACTGTCTAATTTGTCTTGACCAATCGACTCCGTTTAGCAATAGAAAGCATTATTAAATGACAGCAGATGAGCAGATGGCAGTTTATGGGGTCTGATGATCATTGGTCCAATATCAAAAAGTCGACGGCTCGTGTCTTGCACGCGATCCCAATGCAGCGTTCAGTCAAGCGATTGACCTCGGCCATAGAATAATATTGTATTATATTATAGGTAACAGGATCGTTCTGTCCCTTCTTCTCCTGCCTACCCCTGTCTATGTGTATGTGTCTGTCTGTGTGTACCTGTGTGTGTCTACGCGACTCTCTGTCTACTTCCGATCATCCCTTTCCCTTTCCCCTCGTCCCTCCACCCAAATTCCTGTCGTAGCTAGATCGAAGCAGCGGGTCTCATTATTCAATGACACACGAACAATCCAGGCGAAACGATCTTTATACTATATATATATATATATATATATATATATATATATATATATATATATGTACATATGTATATATGTGTATATATATATACATATATATATATATATATATATATATATATATATATATATATACTAAAGCTTTAATTATAAGACCATAAACTAGCCTTTAAAACCACATCGCGTACCGAGCTTTGGCTCATTTCCCACCCTTCGCCCCTACAGACGGCAATGGACGGATCCCAAGGTCCTTTAAAGGAACAGTTCAATGGATTGCTGTCTGGCTCGCTTGGCTACATCGGTAAGAGCGCTGGCCCCGCGTATGCACGCGACTCTGTGAAAGAAAGCGTGCGGGCCGCGGTTCGCTTCCCGAAGGTGGCTATTTCAGAGGTTCAAAATGTGGGGCTGGCACGGTCCGTCCACTAGGACCTAAATGGCGAGACGACACTAATCATCTTTGAAATGGCCGTGTCGTTAAACATGTAGGCTAACAACGCTTTGTCATCGTGTCAAATCCTACCGCATGGTGACTGCAGGCACGTGTGCGTAAACATTGCAACGTCGTGAATAAAGGCCGAATAGATAAATGCAATAATAATGAATGTGCTGAATTTCAAGAATTTGACTAACATGATTTTAACAGATTCAACCAGCAACCGTCCAATATGGTAAATTATAGTCGTCTGTCAAACTCTTCGTCGTGATCACTCTCCAGATCTCGAACCCGTCGCCTATCGATAGGTCTATCGATTCGAATGAGCGCCTGTGAATAAGGTGGTTCCCGCGACCTGGCCTCTGACGGCGCTGTAGAAATTTCCAGCGTACGATTACGATAACTGATCATTCTAGTCACACTCTTTAATTGTTACTTTACACCGGTTATAAATATTTATGACCATGATTTTTATTATTATTATCATTATTATTTTTATTATTATTAGCAAAAACAAAACCAATAATAATAATAATAATAATAATAATAATAATAATAATAATAAATAATAATAATAATAATAATAATAATAGTAAAAGTTTTGCCCTGATGACGACGATGATGACGACGACGACGACGACGATGATGACGACGACGACGATGATGACGACGATGATGACGACGACGACGACGACGATGATGACGACGACGACGATGATGACGACGATGATGACGACGACGATGATGACGACGATGATGATGACGACGACGACGATGATGACGACGATGGATCGATTGTTGTCGGTGACCTGCAAATCCAGTTTGAATCGGTTCATTCTGATCACCAAGGTCTCATAGCATTGTTAGGCGAATGGGTCTACCTGATTGCGATCAGTGTATAAAGGCAATTGTTATAAGGCTACTACAGTGCTATTGTTAAGCCGTTTATAGCAACGATACCCAACTCTAAGCACAGCCCTAACTAACTAACCCACCCATCTCCTAAACTGGCGTCAACATATTAACCCACTGGCCTTAGAATAACAATACACAAAAGATTCATATTGTCAAGAAGACGTTAGCTAGGCCTATTATTATTATTATTATTATTATTATTATTATTATTATTATTATTATTATTATTATTATTATTATTATTATTATTATTATTATTATTATTATTATTCGTTGGCGCCGAAGATGCCAGATGCTCAGATGCAGTAGTCGCGGATAAATTTTTAGAAAAGAGTTTGCAAAGTACAACGTTGGAAATTAAGTAGATGAATCCGTTTTTCACTGGGCACAAAGACTTACAAGTTATGTCCACACTGAATATAGGGAAGTGTCCGCCCTTTGACCGTCTTGAATCTGAAAGGCGTTAGAAAAGGTTGAGAAACTATTTAACGAAACCTTTCGAATCACAACGTATAGGCCTATTATTGACGTAAGTGGAAATTTAAAAAATCTGTTGCACCAAAAACAACAGAAATCACACAGAAACATTCTTCGATAAAAACGACAACAAATCGTAAATTACATTGCGTAAGCTACAGGTTTGCTAAGTAGTCTACAGTGGAACATTTTAACGTCATCAGAATCAATCATATTTAAAATTAATATCGTAATTTTAAAAGCAGTGCCGAACATGCAGCAAAACTGATGACTTTTAAGACAAATAGAAATTGCAAGCGTATTAATAATGAAGCAAATCGATATTGTGCCAAATGTTACAAAATATGTCACAAAGTTTACATCACAGAACAGAAATAAGATAAACGTCATAAATTATTGTTTGTTACAATATGACACTTTTACAATTTATCGTAAAGCTCTGGAACATAATGAACACACTTCTGGGTGTAACGTCTGACTACCATTTCCTTCTCGGAAAGTGGTAAAAACCACACGGAAATCGTCGCATATTCAGATGATGTGGGATATATTCGCAAGATCCGATCCTAGCATCTGAAACAGTCTTCACTCACCATTGCAATGGCTTATGTGCGTTCAGATTGCTCCCATCACCTCTATTCAATATCATTTATTTATTAAAGAAAACTAAAAACGGTTCAGAAGTCAATGGCCAGAGTCGTAGTATTACATAATTACTACATCTTTATTGCAGTTCCTACACTGACTTCCTGTATCGAGAATAGAAGTCAGGGTGACTATTTAAATGGAATAGTAAATAGTACCTGTAAAAACAATTTAAATAATGATTAGAACATGTGGCATCATGTTTGCTCTCTGCCAGTGCCAGTCCCAAGACTGGATAAAGGAGGAGGGTGACGCTAATGATCTTTGTTATCACACACTGTCGTTAAACTTAAACTAAGATTACATGTCATAGCTGTGAACTATTGCAAATGCAACATTGCTAATTAAAAACTGTTAATCTTTTATCTGTCTCGGCAGCAGATAATAATAATTATTTGTCTCGCATAGCAGTCATGCAGTTCTTTAAAAGTTTCATAGGATAAGTGACTCATGTTCTCGATTCTTCACTACAAACTTACAAAGAAATCTTTTGAATTGGAGCACTGCGTGGAATTCAAGATATCAGGAAAACTCCACAGGAAAAATAAAGCTTTCAGCTTCATTGAAATCCACATTAGGTCATTCCAACAACTGTAATATTTTATGTTAAATTCAAAATCTGTCAATACAAGTATCCAAAACAGTTCCTTCATTGCTAATTGAAAACACAAACAGGTTGTAAACTGGCATGTCAATTAAAATGACTATAATTATTACATCTTACATTCTCCAAGTTAAACACAAACACAGTATATATCCAAACAACATAAATATAACCATAACCAATTTCTCAGCAACTTCCCACTTGCGTTGGTTTTGACACATTTTCTTCAGCTTTTAACTCTGTTCAGACTTACTCAACCTTCACGAATCTTCCATGATTTTGTTGGTCTTCATCTCTGGCAGCCACTTTTATCAAACTCATTCCTTGAATTTCATCTCAATCTTCAACACAATTAATTTACTTTCAACTTTGATTTTTCCCTTTTCTTATCTTGCTTTCTCCACCGCTTTCTCTTCTCCAAACTCATCCATCTTTTCAATCTCCTCTCATCCCTTAATCTTCTTCCAAATTCTCTCATCATAGATCCTTCCTAAATATCCAACCCCCCCCCCCCCCCAATATTTAATTCACCATCCCATGCAACCCACAAATTTTTAAGAAGATGATGAAAACATTCAACATCAAACCTTCAACTGTTCAACAGACTATACAACTATACACCACTCTGACTCTTATAACCAGTTATAACCCGTGTACAATTCATCACAGATAAAAAAAACAGTCTTTAAATTCCAACATTTCGATCGAATGCCCAGATGACTTGAAACGTGAAAACACCTCATTTAAATGTCTCTTTGGTTACAATAATTGACCACATATTTCACCCACTTCTGAAACATTTAGTCGGAAAAGCAATTCTATACATGGCTATTAATTTTTGGTGTATTGAAAAGACTTTGAGTTTACACACAACAGCTTATTACATAAAATGGGGGACGTCTCATAATCTCCAAACATCTAAAGCGCTGAAGAAAATTCATTGAAAGGCACTGAAAGAAGAACAAATGGAATGAAACAGAAGCAACGTATACAACAATGGCAAAAGTAAAATATACAACACTGGCAGCGTTTTCTAACGAGACACAAGTTCACCGACAACTGCACAAAATATTATCGATAAAATTCGTAAATATCAACAGATAAGACTTACGATTTGAATGACTGAAGAAGGTCAGCTTACTACACTGGACCTGAGAAATGCCTATGATGAGGTCATGCCACAAGTGAAAACATCTCCGAGTTCCTACAAGGTGCAACTGTGGCCGACTAGCTAGAGTGCTTGCCCTGCAACACAGCATGGGCTTTGACCCTTCTTATCAGAGATGGCTACTGTAATGGTAGCGTACCTTGAGTGAAAGTCCTTTGCATACAATTCAACTGCGCCATCAATAGTTACATGCTGAGCTTCAGAAGGAGGGCAATATCAAATTGTAATGCAAACTGCAAACTTCTAAAGCGCCACTCAAAAGCCAAGCATAGGGCACCAGCTTATTCATGAGCCCTGTGTCAGTCTCAGAGGAGTTGTCAAAACAGTGGACAGAAGAAGCGAAGATTCCAATTGCCAGGTATCATGATCTTGAGCATTGATCACAAGATTGCAAATGCTCTTCTCAAGAATAATCAACCTTTCGTTGGTGAACGCTGCAAACTTATCTTCATCCACTTGAATGACTGGAATAAAATGACTTAATGACTACAACATCAGACAGAACAATCTCATCATTGAGATGAAAAGTTCTACACTTTCCAGATTCCATTTCCATGTGGTTTCCATTCTTCAATATCAAATATCTGTGGTCCACTTCGACACTGGTCGACGTGTCTATGACTAAAGACATTCAATTAATTAATCCACTAATTCACTTGTTCAAAATCACCAACCAAAACCAAATACCCACAGGAATGCAATCGTTATATCCATCCAGTCCAGCAAGTATATACCACAAATTTTTCCATATCCGGGTTCTGCCTTCATGGAAAAGTCCAACCGAATCATCACGATGGTACACTCGAAATTCTACTCTGCCACTTGAAAGCTAAGGGCCCCAGTTTATTCACGAGGAGCGTGTTCTTGAAGAAGCAGTCTTTTCTCTGCAGTTCTTCAATCGAATTGAAACATCAATGCAGAGCGATCTTGCATTTCATGAATACATGCAACTTGGTCTCACACAGTTTTCCTTGAACTTCGTGAATCGTGAGTTGAGTCGTTCGAAGTTGACTGGTTCTGACGCACAGCTGATGCTATGGTCAACGCTGGAGACGAGACTGTTAGCCACAGATTGTCTCCGCATCAGAGGCCATCGAGGGACGATGCCAGTGGTACAGCTGCTGCTGCTGCTGAAAACAATGGCAAAACAACAACAGCCATTTTAATAGCTGCTTTATTAGCCATTAGAGACAGTCTCATTGTTATCTGAAGACTTAAACAAATTCCTTGTGTTCATTTATTCAATCATTCATTCATTCACTCATTCACTCAATCACTCACTCATTCACTCACTCATTCATTCATTCACTCATTCATTCACTCACTCAATTAACAGTCATTCATTATGAAGATTTACATAGCGTCCTTTCAAAGTCACTAATCAGGAGCGCTCCCGACCCACCCTCGGCTGAAAAGGTGGTTTTAAGGCTGAGATAAAATGCATCTGAGCAAACCGTACGCAAAAGACGTCTAATAGATAGTGGATGTCCATTCCGTACCACTAGGTCAATAATAATATAGAAAGCACTGAATTAGTAATCACATGCGTTCGTTCGTTCATACATTCCAAAAACGAAGATCATCATAAAGTTTCTCAAAGAAGAATCAAAGCAAATTAAAAACCACAAAGAAAAAATCAATAATAATAAATAAATAAATAATAATAAAAATCCTTAAACTACCTTGGGCAAAAAAATTATAGTCAAAACAATGAATAATACTAATTAATAAATAATAAATAAAATTACATTAAAAATAATAATAATACACAATAAAAAACAATAAATACCAGCAAAATCATCCCAATGATACTTCAAACTGACCTGACATCCATCTGACTTCTCGCCCTCACAATCAACGACTTTATCATTTTGTTTGTCGTCAGATCTTCAGGTAAAGAGCCATCTAACGTTCGACAGTTTAGATCAACGTATGGTAATTGCTAAAGATTGGAGAAACAGAATAAAAGAACATAACAATAATTACTATCATTAATGCAATATTAATGTTAATTGTTAAAAATAATAATTTTATTATCGTCATCAATTAGTCTACTACTTATTAAGTATTTTATTATATCATTAAAAATATTATTATTATTAATATTATTATTATTACTACTAAAACTGACCAAATATTCACCAGAAATCGCCTTAAAACTGAAACAAAATTCACCAGATGTTGTATTAAAACTGACCAAATAATATTGACTTATCATCCACCTACTGTAAGCCGTTGAACGATTTTCTTTCGATTCAATCTAACGGCCAGATGCAATGGACTGAGACCTCTTGTGTCCTGCATATTCACGGCTGACTGATCGGCTCCTTCTAAGAGGCAGTTAAGCATGACAATGGAATCGCCACACTCCATCGCACGATGGTAAACGCAGCACTTGTCAAACGCATTGACTGCACATGTCTGCGAGATTCGATTGCCTGTTTAAGACAAAATTCATATTTAATAAGATAGAGTGTCATTTAAATTAAAGCCATTTACATTTAATATTGATAAAATGTAAATAAAGTACAACATGAATTGTGTTGAAGGCTGTTTTTTTCATCTGTCTGTCTGTCTATCTATCTGTCTCTGTCTGTCTATCTGTCTGTCTGTCTCCATCTATCTATATATCCATCTCCCTGTTTGTCTTCTTCTGTATCTGTCTATCTCTCTGTCTCTCTCTGTTTCTGTAGATTTAAAAAAATGGACAAAACAACGATCGCAATGCAAGAACATTAACCAGAACAAGATTAGACCAACGAAGATTAGATCAACGAAGATTAGATCAACAAAGATTAGATCAACAAAGATTAGAACAGCGAAGATTAGATCAACAAAGATTAGAACAGCGAATATTAGATCAACATAGGAAGATGAGATGATTATCATCATAATAATCAATAATCATCAATCAATGCATTTATTATGCTCTATAATCTGAGACGGGAATGAGAGAGAGATGTATCATGGTCTTACCACTGAGGACAGGATTCAATTGACACACACTGTTCATCTCTTCAAGCAATGCAGACAAATTCTCATCAATAAATTCACCAGATTCTCCTTCTTCTCCGATTCCTCCTCTCTCCAACAAACTGAAACCAAAAAGATACAGAAAAAACAAATCTAATTGAAGAGCAAAATCTAATAGAAGAATAGACAATTAAAGTCTTTCCACAAATTCACAACATCAGTAGTTAATTTTAGTAAATGAAATTCACATCATTGTGTTTGTAACTATCTAACATTTTCAACTGTTGTTCATCCTGGTAGGCATCTTGCCTCTGGGACCCATTCATATATTACATAGGCAAAAATCTTATGTCTGACCCCCTTCCCTCTCAAGTTGCAACCCGTAAATTTTGTGGACCACCCTTGCCTATGCATAAATAAGCTTCTCCACCCCCTTAAAAAAATTAATTAGCCCAATTAGCCATCCATAAAACAGATATAGTATTATTACCGTACGCTGCCATTTATTCTTTGCGCAACATCAAATCGACATAAACCGAATTGCAACTCAGCTCAGAATATTTTCAATGAATCTACCAAAAATAAATAAAAGTCATCAGCATCAACACTTCAATGATTCATTCTGACTCACCTGTCCACTGAGTTTCTGGCATCCTTTACTTTGCCATCCTCCTTCACATGAACACCACCACCACCACCACCCGCAGCAGCATCAGTCGTGATGACGACAGGCTCCGTATCCCATTGTTCATTGAAGTCATCATCGCTGATGATTATCATCCGACCATCAGACGTCTTCTTCTCATCCACTGATTCCCTGTTCATAGGAAAAGAAAAGAACGAATCTGATTGGACAACTTATGTAGCGCATCAATAGCGAACAAAGAATAATGTTAATCAAAGATAAGAAATTTCATTTCACAAGCTAACAAGAATTCAACAAAATTAATCTCCTCCAACTTTTTAACCACAAACTATTATTGCTATAATTATCATTATTATAGCTACTAAAATTACAATAATCATTTCAATAGCCATTATTATTATTATTAATACAACAATTATTATAATTATCAGAAGTAGTAGTAGTAGTAGTAGTAGTGGTGGTGGTGGTGGTGGTGGCGGTGTTGTTGGTGGTGGTGGTGGTGGTGGTGGTGGTGGTGGTGGTGGTGGTGGTGGTGGTGGTGGTGGTGGTGGTGGTGGTGGTGGTGGTAGTAGTGGTAGTAGTGGTAGTAGTGGTAGTAGTAGTAGTAGTAGTATTAGTAGTAGCAGTAGCAGCAGTAGCAACAGTAGCAACAGTAGCAACAGTAGCAGCAGTAGCAGCAGTAGCAGCAGCAGCAGCAGTAGTAGCAGCAGCAGCAGCAACAGCAGAAGTAGTATCAGAATCAGTAGTAGTAGCAGCAAATCATCATTCATTAGCAATTAGATTTATGTAGAATCATTATTATAGCAAGGTAAGTGCTCTATCCATTCAGCCACAGTGTCTCACCACACACACACACACACACACACACACACACACACACACACACACACACACACACACACACACACACACACACACACACACACACACACACACACACACACACACACACACACACACACACACACACACACACACACACACACACACACACACACACACACACACACACACACACACACACACACACACACACACACACACACACACACACACACACACACACACACACACACACACACACACACACACACACACACACACACACACACACACACACACACACACACACACACACACACACACACACACACACACACACACACACACACACACACACACACACACACACACACACACACACACACACACACACACACACACACACACACACACACACACACACACACACACACACACACACACACACACACACACACACACACACACACACACACACACACACACACACACACACACACACACACACACACACACACACACACACACACACACACACACACACACACACACACACACACACACACACACACACACACACACACACACACACACACACACACACACACACACACACACACACACACACACACACACACACACACACACACACACACACACACACACACACACACACACACACACACACACACACACACACACACACACACACACACACACACACACACACACACACACACACACACACACACACACACACACACACACACACACACACACACACACACACACACACACACACACACACACACACACACACACACACACACACACACACACACACACACACACACACACACACACACACACACACACACACACACACACACACACACACACACACACACACACACACACACACACACACACACACACACACACACACACACACACACACACACACACACACACACACACACACACACACACACACACACACACACACACACACACACACACACACACACACACACACACACACACACACACACACACACACACACACACACACACACACACACACACACACACACACACACACACACACACACACACACACACACAGTGTCACATTCCCATGCTGCTATGGCGAAAGAGGGTAGCGAATGAGGAGTGATTGTTGTGACCTTGGACTGGGTCGTCGGAAGAGCGTGTAGGACGATGACAGGAGAAGATATCGGAGGATGTCGATGCGACCAAGACGAGCGGAAGTCATCAGCGGAGAATCTCCAGTGGAAGGATGTCGAAGGTTGTGGTCGTGATTCGGCTGGAAAAGTGGAATAACAACAATTTCTCAGAGGAGGAGACATCAACCGTATATATAGGATTATAGGTTAATCTTGAAGAGGAGATATACAAATACTTGCAATGAATGCTGCACATTGCAACTTATATAAAAAGTTTTATATTTTTAAATCTTATTATAAGTAAGTAAGAAAGTAGCCTTTATTTGTATCTGACAAGCACACATGCAATACATTACATTACACTGCAAGAAACGATAATATATATATACATTTCAAAAATAAGCTAACACAGTTAACAGCAGATTTTAAAGTCACTCATAAATAGCCAAATATAATTGAAAATACAGATCTGTCGATGAAACTATTTTCAAACACATTTATTTAGCGATAGACAACATAAAAGTATGTCCTTTCTTGCGATGTAGATACTTGTCCTCACTTAGAGTTGGTAATATTACAAGTAATAGTTACATTCAGTTTATTCTTGAAATTTTGAAACGTGCATGGTCCCATGAGCAAATGGAATGCTTTAAAAGTTTATGTCATTAGAAAAGCGTTGGTAACCATTGGTGTACTCATACAGCCGAGTGTGACGGAGTGGGGTGGGGTGGGAGAGGTGTGACAGAGTTAGGTACTTACAAGAAAAAGACCCATCAGTCTTTGCAATCCTGTTTTCTTGTCGGCAATTGCATCAAAGACATCAATGCAATGTTGCTTGTGATGTTCTTCAAGAATATATTGCACACCATCGAACAGTTCACAGCGAAACAACTGACCACAAGGTGTCAGCACAGATGTTGATGCACCATGGTCCAACAACAGATAAACGAGATCAATGTTTCCTAGCAGACAAACACAGACCAAATCACATTTAGTGATATAGAAAAAGTCTCCAACATTACCTCCAGCACTATCCTCCATATACCCTAAGGTGAGTACAGAGAATGAGTTGATTCGTGAGTGTAGCAAGTCAAAGCGGTTGTTCAAAGCGGTCAAATTAACGTCGAAATAATATTCATTTGGCAGGAAACTATGAATAAAAGCAAGCATGTGAGGCGCTATACATTCTATGTGACTTGGGAAGCTATTCTCCATCTCTTCCTTTTTCTTCTCCCCATACTTCATCTTCCACCCGTGATTTCTGTTTTTTCTTCGTTACCTCTTCCTCTCCTTCTTCTTCATCCTCCATCTCCTCCACTCCTTATTCTTTCCCTGTTTCTTCTTCCTACACTACCTCTTCTCATCTACCTCACATTTTTCACTTCCTCTCCTCCTCCTCCTCTTCCTCAACCTATTCCTGTTCTTCCTCCGTATCTTCTTTTTTCCACCACCTCTTCATCCTTCTCATATACTTCATATACAATACACACACATATATATATATATATATCAATTTATATATATATATATATATATATATATCCGATGAACCATCGCATCATATGGTGTGTCTGAACCTGTTTCAGCAGCCAGCATCAGTGGCGTCTGTCCTTTGTAGTTGAGTAGATTGAGATGCTCAATGAGCAGAGCAGACATCATCTGACCATTGTTCGTCTCTCCTCCTCCTCCTCCTCCTCCTCCTCCTCCACCTCCTCCTCCTCCTTTGTACCTCATCAGCAAATATTCAACGATCTCGTCATGGCTGTTGGCGCACGACACATGAAGAACCGTGTTACCATCGGATGAGTGAACGCTCCAGAAGTCACCGCCACGCTTCACAGAACAACAACAAAGGGATTACAACAATTGGTCATTTATAGGTCATTTATTGTTCACCGTTCAGTTACTGGTGTTGTGTAGAGTGGAGCAAGGGGGTAAATTCTTCGGTCGGTCGGGTCGGGGATAGGTTGCAGTATACTAAGTTCAAGATTTCTGCATTTTTAAATAAGATATTACACAGAATTAACTATAATCATTTAACATATTTTTAACTAACTACTGAATCAAATCATATCACATATATATTATTTATTTTTATATATTCATATATATTAAATCTATCATAAGTCGTATCTGCAATTTATTACTTTAATTTGCTTCTAAAAAATCTCATAAAGCCTTAGAATAATTTATTGGTCCATGTCTGCTTTGCAAGAGGCATCTCTTGTCAGCACAGTCAATTACTTCGTTGTTCTATTGCATTGTGTAGTATTGTGCATTGTGTGTTAAGTTCAGTTGAAAATAAAGTTTTAGAAAGCAGATGTCACCTCCATCAGCAACTTCATGACGTCAAGATGTCCATTAACAGCAGCTAAATATAGTGGCCAATCACCAACGCCCGTCTACAAAAGAAACATCATATTCAAAGACTCAGATAATAATTAGAATCCATGTTTAACATTATCTACAATCTCTGCCCTAGTGTTCACTTTGGTTTCTTAATTTAAACCCAAGTCATCCAAGCCATTCTGTCGTTGGTCCGTCCGTTTCGAATGAACTTCCACTTGCACTAACGATTGAACTAACGACTCGTCTAAATTCATCATCTGTCTCTCATTCTTCAAAAGCATTTATTTTCGCTGGAGTTTTTTGTGCTGAGAGTGCCTCTGACTAGTCATCATGTGAAAGGCGCTACATAAATTTATAGATACAATACAATACAATACAATTCCACGAATCTCTAATTCTGAGTATTGGACTCAGAGTGGTTTTTCTCTTTGTTGACCTAAAATCCCGATGACATAAGACTTCATTGAATCAACACCTTTGCCCATCCAGCCACTTAATGTAAAGATCGTGATGATGAATAGTGTCAGAGGAGATCCTCAATGGACGGACGGACGGACGGACGGAAGGATGGATGTATGGACGGATGTATGGAAGGATGGACGGATGGATGGATGGATGGATGGACGGATGGATGGAAGGATGGATGTATGGATGGATGGACGGATGTATGGAAGGATGGACGGATGGATGGATGGATGGATGGACGGATGGATGGAAGGATGGACGGATACGTACGACTGGATTGACACTGTCTCCATCTTCCAAGATGCAGTACAGACGGTTTGTGTTACCACTGACGGAATGTTCAAACAGTTCTTGGTTGACGATCAGATTCTGTCGCCTACAGAACAATAGAGAATGAAGCAAGTATGCATGCTAGTATGCAACAAAGTAGCATGCCACAAAATCAGTACGCAAAATGTCAGGACGTAAGCACGAAATGAGAGTATGCAAGAAAGTCAGAATGAGTAAATACTTACAAAGATGCAAATATGCAAGCAATCAAGCATTCATTCATTCAATGTCCAAGTAAGCTATGGTTCTGTAATGCAACTGCAATTCATCTACACAAACAAATAAATCAATCAATCAATCAATCAATCAAGCAAAGATATTTTACCGATTGGAAGCAGACTTGATTAGAACGGAGATCTCATCTGTCTGTGACAACTCCAACGCTTTCTTCAGACCCTAAAAGAAATAAAGTAAAGAAAACTAAATAATGAACAGTCATCTCATCTACACCAAAGTTCTCATGATATTTCAATTATCATCATCATCATTACAAATATTATTCTATTATCATCATCATCATCATCATTAATATTACTTTTTATTATTGTTTTCACAATCATCATTGTTCTTTTTTATTATCAGAATTCTTTTATCATCATCACAATAAGTAATTACTCAGCTTTTATAATAAAGCAGATAATTCTAATCAAGATGTTGATCTGAGTTAGATGGTCAGATTGTCTGATTTGCAAATGAAAAATAAAGATAATAGCCTGAAAGATAGAATCTCAATTTAAACTATCAATCCAACCCATCCAATATAATTTACATAGCTAATAAAATCAAAAAGTTGCTGAATATTGTAGGCTACTTTCAATCCAAAGGCATTTGTAAACATCCCGGCGGAAGCTATAATTTTATTATAAGAAATCGATGAAGCGTGTCGGTGAACGGACCGTGAGAGCGGATGAGTGATGGAGAAGTGTGTCGACCATCTGCACATCTCCATTGAGAACGGCATGGTGCAGAGGCAGCAGCTTCTGAACATCGTGAATTGAAGGATTGGCACCGAATCTATGCACAAACGAAATCAAGTGGAACTTTGAAAAACCAAAAATTACAGTCCATCTAATGAACCTATTATGAATCTGGAGTTTATGATGATGATGACTGTGCGTAGAGGCATGGCAGGGAAGAACTGGATATAGAAGTGTAGGAAAGGGAAGGCAATGACAGGTTAAGTATGTTAGGTAAGGGTAGGGAGAATGGTTTTGTAGGGCAGGGAAGCATATAACTGGAGTAGGGTACGGTGGTGGAGGAGATCTATCGTAAAGAAAAGTTGAAGGGGAGTTTTGGGAATGTAGGGTAGTGTATGGAATGGGGGAAATAAAGATAATGGGGAAAATAAAGATAAAAGGGGGTTGTGAAAAGTACGAATACATGTCTGACCTCATGAGAAGTTGTAAGGCGTCAATTCTTCGGTGAATTGCAGCCATTGCAAGAGTCGTTCGAAGCGTCTGTTACAGAAGAGAAAGAAAACAATTCTCAACTTTTAACAGAAATGACAAACATGATGTTATCTATCTCATATACTAACAGCAATGATAGGACAGGGCACCAGCTTATTCACGAGGGTTGCTCTGTATGTCTGAGGGTCTGTTCAGAGATGTTGTTCTAGGAAGATGAAAGTTTGGTAGGCGGAGGAGGAGGAGTACGAGGTGGCGGTTTTTCAGTTTAACGTCACTGTGTGATAACAGTGACCATTAGCGACGCCCTCCTCCTTTATCCAGGCTTGGGACTGGCAATGGCAGAGTGCAACCAGTGGCGGAGTTAGGAGTACGAGGGGAGAACAAGTAACATTTATTTATATAGACGAGCATTTGTACAGCAACCCTTTACTGCAGCTATCTATTCAGATGCTTTATAGATCAGATATATAGAAAGTTGGAGCTTATGATTAGAATCAAAAGATTTCTGATCACAGAATCAGTCAAAGCAGAGACAATAGGATTGACAAAGAGATCAATGACCAACGAAATACCTTCTGCGCCTGTGCGTTGATGAGAGTGGGTCGCTCTCGCTTCAGTCTCTCATTATTATCTGCTGTCTGTAGTTTCGTTTGTTCGAGAATGAATTCAAGGATTGTGAGACTGTTCTGTTTAACGGACCACATCATCAACGTGTGACCTGTGTTGTTAACAGTGAAGAGATCAACGTCTCTCTGCTTCTTCAGCTCAGCAAGATCATTCTATCACAGACCAAGTAAACAGAAATTATAAATATTTTAAATCTGATAAAACAAGATCATTCTATGACAGACCAATTAAACAGAAATTACAAATTTAAATCTGATAAAACAAGTGGAACACACAGAGGTGCAATGTGAATAAAATATAATAACAGCAGGAAAAAAATGATGATGACGACGAAGATGATATCTCAAAATCTAAGAGAACTTAACATCTCAGAGAACTAAAAATCTAAGAGAACATAAAATCAAAGAGAACTAAAATTCTGAAATAACTTAAAATCTATGAGAACTCAAAATCTAACAGAACATAAAATCTAAGTCCTAAGAGAACCCAAAATCAAAGAGAACTTAAAATGAGAACATAAAACCAAAGAAAAAAATCAAAATTTAAGAGAACTCAAAATTTAAGAAAACTCAAAATCTAAGAGAACTTAAAATCTAAGAGAATTCAAATCAAAATGTGAAGATATTTATAGGACAGAGATATTCATAAAAAAGAATTAGAAACGAGTATGGATGGATGGATGGATGAATGGATGGATGGATGGATGGATAGATTAATGTATGGACGGATGGATGGACGGACGGATGGATGGATAGAGGAACACACCGCCATAACTATTGTCTTCAGTCTCTGTATCAATTCCTGTCTCTTCTTTTCGATAGCATCTCTACAATCATGTGCTCTGCATCTCATTGCAACATCATCTGGTCTCGCTCCATTCTCATCCTCAATGTTGAAGTCAGCGCCTCGCTTCAACAATACCCTGCAAACAGATAAGCACAGCAATAATAATGAAGACAGCATCTCAATTCATTCATCCATTCTATGCATTTATATAGTGCCATTAAAAGAATCTTACTGAGAAGCACTAGGAGTCCAGAGTCCAGCAAAACCAAAAGACTTGAGAGATTCATGAAACAAATTTTGATTGGTCAGATGTAATAAACACAGCTTTGAAGGACAGAGATAATTCCAGATGGACGGCCCTACAACCGAGAAAGTTCGGCATTGTCTGGCAGTTAAGTGATCCCGTGGAACTACAAGTTACCACTTCATCGCTGACGTGCTTCAACGTTGGAGACTGGGTGACAACATGACAGAGATCATGTAGGTAAGATGGAGTTTAGAATGCAGTGTAAAACCAAAGCATCAATTCGTTGCGAGATACGTTGTTCATGCAATACAACCTATGATGCAACATTCTACTTAATGTGGCGAGATATTAAGTCAGCAAAAGGTTTTCACTTTCCGTTGTACAGCAGCTTCAGTATCTTGCTTTCATATTGCATCACTGGAATTATATAGACATGTTATAATAGCATTGCATGCAATAGTCTTAGTTTAACAACAACGCATGATGGTTGCTTAGCAACTGCCTACTCGACTGTTTCTAGGTGATGTTCGTAGGATGCGTAGTGAAGCGCCGTCCATTGTTTCTCATGACAACGGAAGTCAGGACGAGCGCCAAGAACACATAACAAGACCTGAAAGTAAGTAAGACGACAATCGAATCAAAGTCAAGAAATGTTCTCAGCTCATCACTTTCTCCCTTGAATTCTTCCTTTAATCCTTCTTTTAATCCTTCCTTCAATCCTTCTTTTAATCTTTCCCTCAATCCTTCTTTCAATCTTTCCATTCAAACACACAATACATTCGTTCATTCATTCATTCAGTCATTCGTTCATTCATAAACCTCTATAATTGTCTCTTCAAGTGAACTACTCAGAGACGCTCCCGACTCCAATACAGCAAACAAGACTTAGCACAGTTTATAGCTGAATAAGCATGTTTCAGTAAGAATCCCAGGATGCAGACGTAGCTCCTGTGGCAGCTCATTAGAGACAACTGAACCGATCACAGAAAAGTCTCTATTCTGCATAAAAGCAGTTCGTGGGAACGAAACAAGAGCAATCCCTTCTGCACAGAACGGAGGAGAGGGTGGTGGTTTTGGATATTTGTGGTGTGGATACTTGTGGTGGAGCAAAAGAGTTCTTGCAGATAGTCTGAAGCAATACCAAGCTGACGCTGCTGAACCAGAACAGCCATCCTGAACTCAATGCAATGCCATATAGGAAGCCAGCGAAACGTCTGAAGCTTAATTATAGCTGGAGGCATGACCAAATTTATGGAATTTGTCCAATAAGATAATAAGCATTCATAAATAGATTCTCCTGTTTCTGTGTAAATATATGTGGGAATACGCACGTCAACAAGGACTGTGGCTCCCATACTCGACGCCAACATCAGACACGTCAGCCCACTCTTGTTGCGGATGTTGACGTCAGCCTTGAACAACCGAACGAGCAACAAGAGCAACGGAACCTGAGCGAGACCTGGCAACATACAGCAACACATGTTAAAATAAGACAACGGATAAAAAACAGGTTAACAATTTGATAAAAAAAAACAATAATTTTTAAAATGACAACATAATATAATTATGAGACAACATAAATGTTTACAACACGACAACTGAAAATAAACAATCAGAACGAATATTCAAATGGCGTATGATGTGAAAATAAATTTTCTATTAGATTTGGATTAGATTTGGATTAGATTTAGATTTAATTAGATTTAGATTATATTTAGATTAGATCTGGATTAGATTTAGATTAGATTTAGATTAGATTTAGATTATATTTAGATTTGGATTAGATTAGATTAGATTAAGTCCAACCTTCTTTGACGACAATGTGAATGATAAAGTCTCCAGAATTATCCATTTCTTTGTTCACATCAAACCTCAGAACCTTATATATCGAAAACAAGAACAATAACAACACAGCATTCAAATTCACTGCAAGCGATTGTAAACTTAGAATTACCATGAGCTGAAAATCAGATCAGGGACGAAAACAACTCTCACAAGATAATCACTCAACACCAGCAGAGAAGAATTGACTAAATGAAACAAAACTGCAACTTATAATTATCAGACTCCAAGGAATTCAACACTCGAGCTCTGCAGTATAGTTTCAAAATTATTCAGAGGTGAGTACAAGCTATAGTTGCCTAGATATGTTAGCCGGTCATTTTCTCCTATGCTAATGCTATATAGACAGAAATATTTGTCAGGCAGTGGCGTAGCCAAGGGGTGGGTGGGTTTGGGGGGTTAAACCCCCCCCCATTGGCTTAGGGAAAAGGTTTTTTAAGGTTATTTATCCACTTAAATAAGAAAAACAAAACAATTGCTTGTAGTAACAATTGTTTTTTCTTACTTTATTCCCTTTGTTACTTCATTCCCTTTTTATTTACTGTAATACCGTTGGGTTGGTGTCAGGAAGGGCATCCGGTCAGGCCATAAAAACCACAAAAAAAACATGAAAATTTCCTGGCTAAGCCACTTTTGTCAGGTCAGTGTGCGCTGTATATACAAACCCGCGTATTACACGTTTAAAACAGTCACAAGTCCAGAGCAGACCTCATACCCCAACCCAACCACAAAAGAAGACCACACCTCACCAGACCCACAAGTCAACCAACGTCAAACGAGACATCAAAGATTCGCATCATCATGAGACAGACCTGTAGTTTCATTAGAAGTCGTTCGGTGTCGCCAGTGTTTCGCGCCATCTCGAATATCGTCTGCTTTTCGAGCAGAGTGGGCGTCGACCTCTTGACCTTTGGTGCAACGGACGACACAAGGTAAGCATTTGGTAAGAGAGCGTAGATCTGTGGTGAACAACAGACCTGAGCAGCAGTACAACCTACAACAACAAAACAGATTCATTCATTTGTTTCAATCAATTATATAGCACCCACACAAGAAACCCACTCAGAGCTCTGTCCAATACGAAGATTCAAGAATAGATCTTAATGAGCTCGTAAAACATACACATTAAAATCGTAAAACATCAACATTAAACACCCTAGGTAAGAAGCGCATCTCCAACGGGAAACCATTCCACACAGATGTACATAAAACTGAGAAAGCACGACACTGACAGGTTGAAGTTTCAACACGAGGAACCAACTGCTCCCGCGGCAAGAGGCAGAGTGAAGGACTTTTAGATATGCCTCAGAACAGTCAAGGAGACAACATAAAACGAGGGCAGCAGCAGTTCTGTATTCGATGTGCTGTGAGACAGGGAGCCAGCGCATGGTGGCATGCATGTGAGCGGAAAGAACTTATAACAAACCAAAGACATCCATCATCCATCTATAATAATAATTATTGTTAGTGCCGTCAGTAACTTATATCTGTTGCATTGTTTCTAAAGAACAAAGTATCGAGCCATGGTACTCCTAAACAAAGTCAAATAATGAGATCAATGTCCAGAGGACAGATGAAGATATGGTGCATGGGGAACGGGTATACACAATTGGTACTTTCCGCTTTTAGAGAGTAGCAATGGAGAGGATCAATTGAAAGTACCAATGGAAAGTACTAATCGACAGTACTAACTGACAGAATTAGCAGTACCAATTGACAGTACTAAAGGCGAGTACTAATTGACAGTACTAATTGACAGTACTAATTGACAGTACTAATTGACAATACTAATTGACAGTACTAATTGACAGTACTAATTGACAATACTAATTGACAGTACTAAATGACAATACCAATTGACAGTACTAATTGGCAGAACTAACTGAAGGTCACCACAGCCATTGACTGACTGCAGTATATCTGTTTTTACAGGAGGTAAAGGATAAAATTATCGTACATGCGCCATAGTAGCTGCACAAGTAGGCCATCATCCTTTCCGCTCATTTGTCATATCCCCACTTCAGCTGCTCACGCATGATTCAAACCATAGATTGAGTATTCGTGACTTTTGGGTTTAATATTCGTAAATATTCGTGAATATTAAGATTTTTTAATATTCGTAAATATTCGTAAATATTCGTTAACGAATTAAAGTGAACAATCGCAACCGCAATGTTACTCGGTAAAGCAGTTTAAGTTTCTCTATGTCTCCTTGACATTCACTCGCATTCAGGGCAAGGCTGAATTAAAATATGCGATGCGCTTAATACGCTGAGATCGGGATAATTTTTGCTTGTTATCTGGCACTATTATTTCCTGTGCTGGCATTTATATTTAGGCCTACTTATCCTGCTACACTGATATAAAAGTACTTTATCAATTTGCAGTTATTATCATAGGCAATAAAAGTTTATTTCTATTTTAGCCTACTATTTTAGCTGCATGCTACTTGTCAACTGCCATCGGTGGCTCTGTCTCTTTTCAATTGGGGAGGATGGTCAGAAGTCAGACAAAGTGACTAAAATTAAGTATCGAATGTGATAGACCTATGAATGCTGCATGGCCACATTGGCCAGACCCAGCAGAGACCTAGAAGTTTTAGCAATAAATCTATAAGAGTTATTGTAACTTAGTTATAGCCTATAGGCCTATGCGTAGGCTAACTCAATTTTGTACAATTCATTCAGTAAAAGTTAACATTTTCATAAATAACAAAATAAAAATTAAGAATAAAGAATATCCTGAAAGAACAATATTTTACGAATATAATATTCGTTGGCAGTTTTAATATTCGTTAATATTCGTGAATATTTGAAAATCTTAATATTCGTAATATGCGAATACTCAATCTATGATTCAAACAACCATGGCAGTCCCCCTCCTCCCCCTCCCACCCATAAGGTTACAGACTGATAAATTTTGCTTATGGATTAATTAATAATATTTGTCAGTTGACTTTCATAATTATCAGCACTTGAAAATGTCAGAATAGATAGACGTAATCTTAGATATTGGCGCCTCTCCTCCTCCTCTCCTCCACATAGTTCTCCTCCTCTTCTCCTCTCTGATAATTAATTATTTCTCGAGGTCGGCTGCTTATCTTTTTCTGTTCGACATCAATTGTAGATTTCTACTGTAGAGGTCTATTGACGAATCAATTGTGGTTCAAAGATCTTTATGTAGAAGTCAATTGTCTCAAGCGATCGATGAACGAAAAATCCTTCATGTATTGTAAGAGACACTTAATAATTCTGTCATCCATTACGAAAATTCACTCACCGTTTGTATGCAGGGCATTTTTGGGAAGGGATGGGAGAGATAAAATAGTGGACAACATGTACTCTGGCTTGAAGTGCAAAAATGACATTTTCAACTCCATCCCTCCTTTGCAACTCGCAAACTTTGTGGATCCTCTCCTATACGTATACGCACAAATAAGCTTCTCTAAGCCTACCCTTCCCCTTACAATTATTTTAAGTTAATTAGCTAAAAAGTCATCTATAAAAATTCATTTTATACGTACAAGATATCTTATCTATTTTTGGTAAACAATATTTTTCTAGATAGATTTTGTTACCTGGTTTAGCAGGCTGGTTGTGATTCACTTTATACATATGAAGAGAATTTAATTCTAATATAATCAAAAGCCATAGGACGACTTTGAATATAATGGCATTATATGGTAATGTGGACGTCATAATATTATAATAGACATTTACTTTGCAAATGTAGATTTTGTTGAGAACCCCCTCTTCGCCGCACGCACTCCTATGCAAATCGCCTACCCTCCCTCCCTCCCTCTCCTCCCTCTTTCACACTCCCTGCAGCGTATGTGATAAATATATGTACAGTGCTTTCTTATATTGCTCACCTTGTTTGTCACGGATCATTGGGTCAATGGATGCTGTCTTTGTGAGAAAAGTGACGGCAGATGAGTTCTGTGCAATGCAAGCGACGTGTAGAAGACTGAAGCCATTGTCAAACGTTTGATTCACACCTGACAGATATAATTTTTATAGAGAGACAAGATAAACAAATGACATTGTTGTCTAGTCATCTCTCATCAGACAGGTTTCTCTGCCGCTGACCAGACCTACATGGCTACACTATTATTATCATCATCATCGTCATCGTCATCATCATCATCGTCATCATCATCACCACCACCACCACCACCACCACCACCACCGCCATCATCATCATCATCATCATCATCATCATCATCATCATCATCATCATCATCATCATCATCATTGTGCATTTGTTTAAGATCCAATATTACATGGTCTAATGAAGAAGCATGAAACTATGGCAATGACAATGAATCTGACGAATCCATCTGAAAGAGACCCAACAAAGAATCTGATTGCAATCTGATAACTATCGAAGATAGAATTTAAAGAAGAGGCAGTCATAGCTATAAAGTGTGATAGCAACTTCTTTTTAGCAACAAATTATGATGGCGGGTTGCCACGCCTCCGCCTCTCCCTCACCGTCTCCTCTTAACACCAACAGCATACTATTCAGGTCTATTCATTGCATCATGCACTTCAGACCAGTATTACTCAAACTCTATCCTTTCTCCATCATTGGACCATCCTTGTGGAAGTCCATTACATCACACCCTACATGTACGTGGGACTCTACTTTCTGGATCGCTATCTACTCATAATAATGTGTAACTAATCTATTTATTATCTCTCTTCTCAATACCTATTTCTTCTCTTGTGATCTCACACTGAAAGCACTACTGAATGGCCATGGTTGTGAATGGCGCCATAGAAATTATTAAAATCATTAATTACATTACATACGGCAGCCAGTGCATACATTACATCTGAACTGACTAAAAAATCAGATGAACATACTGATGATATTGAGACGAAGAAGAGCCTTGAGAACGTGAAGCGGACCACAGAGCGCCACATCCCTGCTGAGCGTTTGAACAAAACTCGACGAGGTAGAACAGGTATCTAAGAGAAGGGAATCAACGCCAGCATCATTGGGCCACAGAGATCCAAACTCCACCCTGTCACCCCCACAGACGAATGGACTCAACGTCAAGAAGAGCTTCCAGAAGACATTCGAAATCATCGTTGGAACATCGAGCTCTTGGTACGGAAGAGCAGCGACATTTGTTGGCTCCACTTCATAGAACGTATTACACGATGAGCAGATGTGAATTGAGTTGTCGTAGTTGTCTGAGAGCACGACTGACGATCCAGTCACCGAGATGTTGGTCAGCGTGTTCGTTCGACTTCTCGTGTTGTTGTTGTTGTTGCGTCGGTTGAACGCGTGACCTTGACGCACCCTTGAGAACCGTTCGCTGTAGTAGAACTCGGAGCTATCCCTCTCCCACGGGACTCCATAGCGCGCTGGAACCGATGTGTGGAAGTTGCTGTCGAGACACGTCTGCATGGAACCACTCCGACTCAATCCGCTATCCGGACTCTTGTTCGATGTGGACACGGAATCCATCTTCTTGGTTGCTATGACGACCGATCCGTAGTTGCGGCTCAGGTTGTGGGATTTACTAGTATCCAGTGTAGCATAGAATTTCGTTCGGTTTGACCTTACGCTCTGCTGGAGAGCAGATGAAATTGATGAACCCATTGAAGCGTGACTGATGACACAGGAGTTTGCTCTTGGAGTGCGACTGTGAAAAGTCGATGCGTATCTGCGAGATCCACTCAGATCGTTGGTCGCCATTTTTAGAGTTCCTGAGATCTTATGAAGATGTCACTTGCAGCGACTGGAATCGCCTCAAAAACGCAAATAAAGCTGCTTTTTCAAACTCATTCTTCTGGGATCAGACAACCTGTCACTGCCCTAACGACCGATAGAAAAACAAAGAACATTAATAGACATCTGTTTCTTTCATGTCGTAACGTAACATTTTACGACAATACACTCAACAAGTACAGTAGTAGTTGCACTGTAGAATTTTCTCGAGAAATCGTTTAATTATTTTGTTTAAAACCACATTCAGTTCACAACAAACAACTTTACTCAACATCTCAACTATACTAAACTCGCCTTAAATTTGTCGTTCCCTCGTACATCAATCAAACACACACATACATGCTCCTTGACCTTCAATGCTGCCTTAACGCTAGTCCATTCTTTTGTCGTCTCTCGTCTGGACTACTGCAGCGCCCTCTATGTGGGTCTTCCGGTGACTCGGGTTGGGTGCTTGGATCGGGTCTTGCGCTCTGCGGCACGCCTTGTTGGTCGCATCCCAAGATTCGGCCATGTTACTGACTATATGCGGGATGTCTTGCATTGGCTCCCTTTTTCACAAAGGATCACTTACCGGATATCTTCCTTGGTTTGGCGCTGTCTTGCGGGTGTGGCCCCTGTCTATTTGCAGGAGCTCTGTTGCTCCACCCTAAACGTCCAGCGCCATGGCTCTCTCCGCTCTTCTAAACAGGGTGAGCTTCTTGTCCCCCGGTCACGCACTTCTATTACACAGCACCGTGCCTTTTCTGTCGTTGGCCCTATAACCTGGAATGGGCTTCCTGTGGAACTACGTCTTGTGCCTAGAGCCTTTGAGACTACGTTCTACTCTGCTCTTAAAACTATTCTTTTTAACCGTGGTTGGGTCGGGAGCGCTTCTGAGTAGATACTCTTGAAGAAGCGCTATATGTGTTTGAAATGAATGAATGAATGAATACACACAAACACACACACACATACACACTGCCTCACACTCATACATCCAGTGTAACCATTCCCTGGTGAATCCTAGGTCACAGTCCATCGACCCCAAAAGAGCAACTTAGTGTGCACTCTCTCTAATGCACTTAAATCAATGACACCCAGTATATATAGTTTATTCACCACAGTTACTGTAATGGTTGTAGTTTCCGCTCAACAACACTGCGGGGATAACAATGAGCGCCTGTCTCCTCCCCATTTATCCAGACTTGGGACTGGCACTGTCCACAATCTAGCAGTGACAGAGTTACATACACAGATTCATTCCAATATCGTATAAATGTACAGTTTTTAGTCGATATCAAATAAACATCGGTTTAAAACATTTAATTGATAAACTTGTACGAACTATTTTTCAATACCAGCTGCGATAGACTTGCGCCGATGTCTGCTTTGTTAAAGATCGTCGTTTGATAGATTTATGTCTCCTATACAAATTCAACTGAAATGCTAAACGCGTATAGTCGACAAATATCAACAATGAAAATAAATTATATCGGCCAATGGAGTTGACTGAGTGTAGGCCCCATGTCATGGGATTCATTTGACCTATTGACCTCTACGTAAACTCCTTGACTTTCATACGAACAACAAGCCAAGATATGCATATTTATTCCATATTAGTATAAATATTATTGTATTGTGCATTCTGTTATTGGCCTATATTCTACCCTATATTATATTCTACACTCTATTTGCTATTTCATGTCATTTTTATTCTAAATCATATTCTAAATTTGATCCTATATTCTGTTCCAAATTCTATTCCATTTTTTTCTATATCTATTAAATACTCTGTGCTCTGTACTCTATTTTCGATTCCTATTTCTTTTCTATATTCTATTCTATTACTGACGTTACAGTAAAAGCTCTCAGATATCATTTGCACAACCATTCTGAGTTGACACAGTGCTCCTGAATAAGCTGGTGCCCTGTTCAAGGATTTAGGGTGACACCTTACAAGTGGGGAGATTACAATCACGATTACAAAGTTCTATAACTATAAATGTAAACTGCTGGACAATTAAACTTGAAAGACTGAGAAATTCTCATTGCAAAGCGATTCCCTTGTGAGAGGCAAATGCAAAGCTGGGTCAATCACATAACCACACAGTATACAAAACAATACAATACAATACAATACAATTGAGCCGTTGATACAATCATGATCCTACTTTCAAAATCACATAAGTGTTGACACAATTATATACAGAATTGCTTTCATTTAACTATTGGCTTAAAAGCTTTCTCCTTGTCATAACATATTTCATTTCCATATCACTCAGAATACTTTCAGGAATAAAAAGGTGCAAAAATTCTGGAAAAAATCAAAACAGAACTTTTTAGTAAAATTGTGAAAAAGTAAGTTATGGATTTTCATTGTCAAAAATTCAAGAAATTCTGAAGACTACCACGGGCAGCATAGAGAGACTTCACGGGCCCATGTGACCCACGGGCCGCGTGTGCTTAGGACCAATGGTTTAACAGCATTGTATGGCAACAAAGATCGTTGTCTGTATCGTGATATCAGACGGTTAGTTGTATATCAAGAGAGTGACGTATACACATGCATAACGCACTTTAAACTTCCTATTTATAGCTTCGGTAAGGCACCATATTGTGGTGTCTATTTTATGATTCTGCAGATGATACACTAAAAGCAAATAGAATCAAGAATGAATCGCTATTATTATTATCAGTGTTATCATTTTATTATTAATAATAATATTGTCATTATTATTATATTCGTTTAATTTGTAACAAAAACTACTAGACACACCGCTTCAGGTACAAAAGGCAGATGATCAAATGGAATATAACATAGGTCTAAGATTATTTATCTAAGATTTCTTTGTACACGTCCAGTGAATTTATCAAGATTAGGATGTGTGTAGAAAATTACATAACTAAAAGAATCATTTTTGAGCATAGGGCGCTTTAAATGATGCTCAAAACTTTCATTTCTGTATTTCTTTAGCACAGAAAAACTTTTTTTGTTGGGCGGATTTGCTTTGTAGGCTGCTATTAGCGCCGTGTAATTACAAAGCTGTCTGTTCAGTTGGTATAGTTAAGATTTGTGTATTCTGTGATCTCCGTTCTTGTGAATTGTTTAAATTGCATAAGTGTACATTGTAACCGGTTGCGGTGTGTCAACCGGATTGTCAATAAAGAGAATATTATATATATATATTTTGTTGTGAGAATCGATTTATTTACAGCTCAGGTCAGTTGAGTCTTGAGTGAGTCAAGATTGTCTTCCTATTGTCTTGACCTAGACACAACAATAGTCACCTGAACGGGTGGGCCGTGGGGGCCGGCCGAATTTAGCTGTTGTTTACACCAACATGTCCGGTCAATAGGGTCAATGATCGCTGTGTCTGTAGAAATACATGTCTGTACGCATGTGTGTGTTTATGTATGTGTGAGGACATTATACAAAGTGCACTTTTTATCTCACAATGCACTTTCTCTGCAATGCAGAGTCTGCACTGTATACCTGATAATGATGATGGAAAGCGTCATTCGCAACCAGATTATTACATCAGATACAGCAAAGCAATGAGCAGAAAACCAGATAAGAACAACCAACAGAGACAGTCAAAGATATAGACAGGAGAGACATAGACAGGAGAGACATAGACAGGGAGAGAGACACACAGGGAGATACAGAGACATGGAGGAACAGACAGGGAGAGACACAGACAGGGAGAGACACAGACAGGGAGATACAGAGACAGGGAGATACAGAGACATAGAGGAACAGACAGGGAGAGACACAGACAGGGAGATACAGAGACAGGGAGATACAGAGACATGGAGGAACAGACAGGGAGAGACACAGACAGGGAGAGACACAGACAGGGAGATACAGAGACAGGGAGATACAGAGACATGGAGAGACAGACAGGGAGAGACACAGACAGGGAGATACAGAGACATGGAGAGACAGACAGAGACATGGAGAGAGAGACAGACAGAGACATGGAGAGACAGACAGACAGAGAAATAGAAAGACAGACAGACAGACAGAGACATGGAGAGACAGACAGAGATAGAGACATGGAGAGACAGAGAGAGGAAGAGACAGAGACATGGAGAGACAGACAGCGACAGAGAGAGTGAGACACAGGCATGGAGAGAGAAGAACAAAACTAAACCACGTGAACATGAAGCATGGTCAATGTTGAAATTCATTCAACTTTGTCTAAAGTTCAGACTTATAAGAGCTCTACAGTCTACAGAGAAGCAGAAACTCGTGCATTCGATCGACCTAATGAACTATGACCTCTTCAAAAGCTCTTATGACCTCTTCTCAAGACCTGTGCAGTACACGACGTACAGTGTCCAAATTTACAGAGCATCCGCTCATAGACCTCAAATTTCTATTGAAACAGGGAAATTAGGCAAAAAAATTGTGTTCCCAGTAACGCACCCAAGTCACTTTAGGATGGATCCAGATTTGATGAGGGCTTATGACAACAGAGGCCATTGCCCTCGAAAAATTTGTTTGGCAAAATACAGTTCTTTCATATACACTTTTTCATATCAACTCAGATAATGTTGTGAGAAAAAATTATTTGTGTTTACACTAAATAATTATTAATTAATTGTAATTATTAATTAATTATAATTATTAATTAATTATAATTATTAATTAATTATAATTATTAATTAATTATAATTATCAATTAATTATAATTATTAATTAATGTGCACGTTAGTTGTCTAATTTAAGCTACGTAACATTTCTTGCTGAAATAATGTTTTGCTTTTAAAATACGCATGTTCTTGCTTTTTATATTTATAAATAAATCATCATATTGCTGTCATTAAACCTAGATCAACTTCCAATTGATATGAAAGAGACAATGGCATATCTTGGATTCAAGATATGACATCAGCCGATGTCAACCTACATCTGACCGTCACAAGAGATCGACCGGTTGAAAGAAATGCCAAGTTGTGACTGCAACCCTCTGCAGTTATTTGTCATCTAACCCATCCATCACTCCCACTTTCTCTACAAGTCCATCAATAAATCCCCCCACCTTTTTCGGATTCTCTGCCCCTAGGCAGATTCGGCTGTAAAATGTCGCCACTCTTCCCTCCGCTGGGTCTTCTCCTTTAGTCTTTGGTATCCAATCCTCGTCATCATCGTGTCCAACATCATCTGTCCAACATCATCCCTGCACCATCACCAACAATAATATCCCTGTGCACTAAGACTGACAGTCCAACTATCAAAACTATCCACCTATTACATCAATCCGCCTATCAATACTATCCACCTATTAGACTATCCACCTATTATGACTACCCACCTATCAAGACTATCCACCTATTAAGGTTATCCACCTATTAAGACTATAGATCCGCCTATTAACTAGTATTAAGACTATCCACCTATTAAGACTATCCACCTTTGAAGACTCTGTCTATCAAGACTTCGCATCTATGAAGACAATCCACCTATCAAACTATCCACCTATTCTGGAATGACTGAACGAATTAAGACTATACACCTGTTAAGACTATTCGCCTACAAAAACTATACACCTATTAAGACTCTATGGTGCCCTATTAAAACTATCCACCGATAAAGACTAAATATTCACCTATAAAGATCATACACCTATAAAGATGATATCCACCCATTAAAAATTTTAAACTATCCACCTTTCACGGCTATTCACAATTGAGATGATATCCACCTATCATCCCAATCCCATCTAACCAAAAATTTCATTCTCGCAACCTCGACACAGGATATCTTCCATCTCTCCATAAGTAAACTATATTCCCTCCAGCCATACCTTCTTTTCCCCTCCGTACATTACTTTTTTTATCCATTCATCCTCCTATCACCCTCCACCAAATTTGCTTGTCCATCCATCCTTCCATACACTAATACACCAACTCCATCTATCCTGCCACCATCCACCCAACCACTGATCCATCTAATTATCACCCATCCATCGGTCATTAAGTCATCCATCCATTCAGTCATCCATCCGCTAACGGTGCAATCCATTTCTTACATCCATCCCTCTGCTCATCTATCATCATTCATCATCCATCCATCTTACCATCCATCCATTTCTTGCATCCATCCATCGGCTCATCCATCTTATTCCTGGTCCTGTGTAATAGATGACAAGCATAAACAGACATCGTGCCCTACCGTAATATAAACAAAACCAATGGTTATTCCGCGAACAGGACACCAACAGCTGTACGGAAGAAATTATCCAGAACTACCAACGCGCTGTTCATATTTAATAATTGCAATTAGCTAATAAAGTTCACGCGTTTTAAATAAGTTTCTGCAATTACTATAGTCGTTGTCCGTTCCAGCATTTTTATGATCTAAATATTATTGTACAAACCTAAAAGACGAAAGAAAACATAAGTCCACAGATAATGAATCATAGATGCAACGCTCCTTTAAACTAATGATGTTTTACTGTCATCTAGCGACTGCTATTAATCATACTTCTAAGTTCTAATACGCTTCAAACTACATCGTGCTTCAAACTTTGCTCATGATATTTATAGTCTAAAGGAGCTATAAATTCCAATGGACTAAACGTCTGATGGTAACTTAGACGTAAATTTTACATCCAATCAACGTAACAGGAAAGTCGACCACCACTGATGGGCTACTTTAGACACGCGCGAGCAGCCTAGCATCCGCAATTTCACAATAATATTCACAGTTGACCGAAGGCTGCAAGCAAAATACTTTGACCTTTTACTTTCGACCCCGATCACGTGACCATGTTCCACGGTACCGTCATAAGACCGTGGCATAAAAATAACTTTTATATTTTGAATATTTCATTCGCAATAACTATTCGTTGTTTATTATGCCTGTGCACGGAAATGCCGACTTACATACCCACTAAAAATTTACTTACTTACTAACTTAGTACGTAAACGGTTTTCTGACAAGTGACGGCGTTGATGATGAATAACAGCGATGTAGTACTTCACATGACCCTTAGACCCTATAGGGCCTATACCCATAACCAGTCTTCAAAATAGGCGATCAAACTAGACCCTGTTGTTCTCCTAATGTCAGCATAATTATATTATGCGATGATTAAACCCGTAATGACATAATATTTAGGAGAAAGCGGTATTAATTTCGGACAATGTGTTAAGACAGTATTAGGTATTAGCTCCAGGTTCATTCCAATAAAAATCTACAGCGAACCTAGCAGCAAAGTTTTTAAATCTGTGAAATTAATTTTCTACATGTACTTAAATCTATATAATTATAATTACATATATAGCCTATAACGTTAAATTTGTTGAAGGAATTAATTATTAGCCTATTATCATCGTTTATCATCGGCGTTGTCTACAGGGTGCGCCAAAAAAAGACCCCCCTAGGTTTTTTGCCGATATCTTGACCAAATATAAGAATTTCCAAATGAAATTTTACAGGCTTAAAGACAATTCATATTTACATAAGATGGCCAGATTTAATCAAAATATTTTAAACAGAACAAAAGTTATATAACTTTTAGTGAGGCCACCCACCGTTTTTTCACGATTCAAAAACGCGACGCAACAAAAAACCAAGCTAATTATTCTGGTCATTATCTTGGCCAAAAGTAAGAATATCGAAATGAAATTTTACAGGCTTAAAGACAATTCATATGTGCACACGGTGGTCAGATTTCATCAAAATATTTCAAACAGGAAAAAACGTTATGCCACTTTTAATGAGGCCACCCACCATTTTTTGACGATTCAAAGGCGTAACGCAGCAAAAAGTAGCAAAACGCGATTTTATTACGTCTCATCTCAAACAATTGTTATCAGATGGCCTTCGTATAGCCAGATGATCATTATTAGCCTATTACTATTTAAAAAAGGAACAGGGTATTAGCGTAGCTATGCGTCACTGAGAAGTCACTTAGCAAGATGACAATAAAATTGGTAAATAAGGAATCTGTCAGATAAATCAACAGGTCCATCAAGAACTTTGCAAAGAGATTCAAAAGAAGTTTTGGCACAGTTGGTGGGCACATTGAACACAAGTTGTGAAGCACTACCAAGTTCATTTGACAACAGTTACTTGAGATGAGACGTAATAAAATCGTGTTTTTGTTGCTTTTTGTTGTGTTTCGTTTTTGAATCGTCAAAAAACGGTGGGTGGTCTCACTAAAAGTGGTATAACTTTTGTCTTGTTTGAAATATTTTGATGAAATCTGAACACCATGTGAAGATATGAATTGTCTTTAAGCCTGTAAAATTTCATTTCGATATTCTTACTTTTGGCCAAGATATTGGCCAAAAACCCAATTTTTCCTGCGCTTCGTTTTTGAATTATCAAAAAACGGGGGGTGACCTCACTAAAAGTGATGTAACTTTTGATCCGTTTGAAATATTTTGATGAAATCTGGCCATAATGTGTAAATATGAATTGTCTATAAGCCTGTAAAATTTCGTTTGGAAATTCTTACTTTTGGTCAAAATATTGGCAAAAAACCTAGGGGGGTCTTTTTTTGGCGCACCCTGTACATTGAAATAAACAGTTGTTATACCGTAATTATTCGTCTTGTCATGAGTCTTAATTAATCTAAGGCTAGGCCTAATTAATTGCGATTGTTCATTATTGACATTGATCATTGTTTCTGCATTCGAAGAGATCGCTTGTGAGACTGTGAATTATAAGCGGCCTGAATTAAGGAACATCATTTGTGAGGCCTAGTTTCCCAAAGGATGATAAAACAAGGCGGAATAGGCTAGTAATCGTAATTTCCAAACTTCTAAAGCGCAAATTTTAAATTCTGCGTATCAGATTTCAATGGTGATGGCATCAAACAAGAACGAGAGATCATTTTACAAAGATAATTATGAATCATTCTTTGGACTCGATTGGTTATAATTGTGAAAGACGGTGGTCGACTGGTTAGAGCGGTGGTAAGTTATTATTGTAACCTGGAGAGTCCGAGTTCGATCCTCGATCGTTTGAGGCGCTTGCGATGTAGAAACCTTCAGCAAAGCCTTCAATCAGAGTTGCACAATGTCATCCATGTTATGTCGTATTGTGGTCGAGCGTGCACGTGCATGTCCAGAAAACCAGAGCAATAGCTAGGGCATCTATCCTCCTCTTCCTCCTTTCCCATTATTCGTCTTCTATTCCTGCTCCTCTTCCTCCTCCTCCCCTATCCTCCCTCCTTCCTTCTCTTTCTCCTCCTCCTCTTCCTTCTCCCCCTCCTCCTCTTCCTTCACCCCATCCTCCTCTTCTTCCTCCTCCCCATCCTGAGCATCCTCCCCATCCTCCTCCACTTCCTCCTCAGTCTCCTGCTCTTCCTCCTCCACATCCTCCACTCCTTCTCTTTCTCCTCCGCTTCCTTCTCCCCATCTTCCCCGCCTCCTTCTCTTTCTCCTCCTCTTTCTCCTCCTCCGCCTCCTCCGTTGGACTCCGTGCTGCACGCACATCTCTCAGATCAAAAGATTAGTCGAACTCGATGACTTTTGACCTATTTTCGAACAGTGTGCGACACGTGCGCCACCTGGTGGAATTCCCTGCTCAGCGTTTAATTCCGGGAAATTCCCAGCACTAATTAAGGTAATGAAATAATCATTTATTATTGTCGCTATTCAACTTGTGACGTAATTCGCTTCTTCGCCTCATCTTAAAGAGCAACAAATCCATCTCAAAGCGTTCCAGACAATTCGTTGATATGGCGATGCCAGCTAGGTCTTGCTCCATCTTACCTTACCGGTACTCGATCTTTGTCGGCCTGTGTTAAATGCTCGGACTGGTCGGTCCGTATACGCTCGACTGATAGGGAAGTACTCTTTGTCCCGTTTGCTCGTACCTCCATCATGCAAAGTCGTGCTTTTTCTGTGGTTGGCCCAGTGGTATGGAATGCCCTCCCACTTGAGCTGCGCCTGTTCCCTAGGTCACTCTCTGACACATTCTATAAGCACTTAAAAACTGTTCTGTTTGTCCGAACTGGAGTCGGGAGCGCCTCTGAGTAGTTTTCTTGAAGAGGCGCTATATAAATACTCGAATGAATGAATGAATGAATTTATTTTATATCAATGTCTACACATGACTTAAGTCAGTGTTCGAGATAACCGCAAGATGTCGCTAAACAATTTAGTTTTACGACTGACTTAACGTTAAGTTCAGTTTAGACACCTCCAAACTGGATCTTCAGATTTATATGAAGATCATCTTGTGAGATATGAAGGTGTTAATAGATTCGTAAATTGACGGATTTCATCAACCTTAAAAGTCTTAATGCTTCGATCAATGGTTTCTCTTCAACGAATGCGCATCATAACACAATCGCCCTCCTCCTTCATGTAATCTTATGTCTGGCACCTCCCAATTATAACGTAGTGAATTATTTACACAGCCCTGCAGTCACGTTATGCACTCGTTGAACTTCAGTTACGTGCCAACGCTCAGTCGCGATTATCCGCCCAGGTACATATGTACATGTTGTTACATGTAGGATGTTGTCGCAGACAGTCTAAATAAAGCATTACCGTTTATAGCACTGTCCCGGATTCTGGCAGAAGAGAACCCCGCCACTGTTTGCACTCTGACAACGCCAGTCCAAAGTTTGGATAAAGGAGGAGGGCGACACTAATCATCACATCATTCTTAGGACACTATTATAGTGTCATCTTAAGCGGTAACAAGCGAAAGTTGGGAGGAGAAACGAGGGAGGAAGCAAGGTGGATATTGCGGACAACACAATTAAACCGATCTATGTGAACTTTCCAGAAAGGGGATTCTTCTATTCTAGCTATACAGGACGAAAGCAATTTGAACGCAGTGAAAAACAGATGGAATCAGAAATGAACCAACACTCACGTAAGTAGAGGACATATGGATCAGAAGGCCCAACAAAGGAATTGCGGGGGAGGTGATGGGCCAAAAGATAGCCCAACAAAAGAATGCGAAGATAAACCAACAAAAGAAGCATGACGTCAGCAACAGATGTGGTAATCGATACCCCTTTTAATGCCTGGATTTCTTAGACCAGTGGTTTATAAATCGACACACTTGACTGAGCACTGGAGGCTGAGGAGGCTGAGGTGGCAGGCCCCACCCTCACCCCCACCCCCAGCTGGCTGCGCCAGCTGATTTTCTGCTGATGCGGCAAATGCTGCAGCTGCTGTAGCAGCTGCTATACATGCTTAGTCATCATTCTTTGTTCAGAATATTTTTGATATATAGAACATAGACTAGTATATCATTGCATGCACTATAAGGTGGGCGCTATAAGAGCACCTCTTTTTTCATTAACAAGCATTTCATGTTGAAACCTTCTAAAGAGCGACAGCGGATTTTGATATGTGTCCTAACAGTAGTAAATGCGAAATGGATGTCTGTGGAAACTACAAATGTGAATGTATAATGTGTCAAGGTGAAGACGATGAGGCGAGCATTCACAGCGAAGATGAAAACCTTGTAAAGTATAGCACTATGAAACTTAAAGCGGAAAATGAAAAGCTGAAGAAAACAGTTACTTGTATACTCTGTAAAGAAAAGCAAGTGCAGTCATTATCTCTTCCGTGTAGGCATGTGAATATGTGTGATCCTTGTGCGGACATTGCAACACACTGTCCCTCATGCGACGAGCGCATCCTTGGAACTGTAAGAATATACCTCGTATAAAAAGACTTGTATGTTTCAAAAGGTATTTACTTTTTAAAATGGATCCAACTTGGAGGCATCCATTCTCTGCAATAATCAGCGGGCCTAGTGGATCAGGAAAAACCAACTTCACTTTACGATTTATAGATCATTTAGACTATATGGTCAAACCTGCAATAGAAAAAATCATCTGGTGTTTTGGTATATACCAAGAAATCTTTGATAAATACGCCCACGTCCAATTTCACGAAGGATTGCCCGACTTGGCTATTTTCGATGGCAAGCAAAAGACTCTGCTTATTTTAGACGATCTTATGAGTGAAACTGACGAGAGGGTTACCAAATTATTTACAAAGATTAGCCATCATATGAACGTTTCTATACTCTACCTGACGCAGAATCTTTTCTATAGTGGAAAGCACACAAGAACAATCAGTTTGAATGCACATTACTTTGTACTCTTCAAAAATGTTAGAGACAGCACGTAGGTTGCAATACTCGCCCGTCAGATGTTTCCAGGCAAGGCAAATTTCATGATAGAAGCCTTCCAAGATGCCACTATGGCACCTTTCGGATATCTTTTGGTCGATCTGAGACCGGAAACTGATGAGCGTTGCCGCATAAGAACAAACATTTTCCCAGGCGAGACGCATTATGTCTATGTAAGGAAATGAATATAAACGACTACTCGAGCAGCATCTCTCATTCAACCAAAATGTCCGAACCCATTGAGGAGAAGTTTGAGAAACTCAGACTGCTTAAAGAATCTTCGCCTAAAGTAAGGAAACGAATTTTAAAAGACTGCAGCTCTTCTCTGCTTTGCTACCTTTGCGAGTGTGCACTCAACATTTTAAAAGGAACTGTACCTTTGAAAGACGCTCAGAAGAAAAGACTCGGTCGCTTCAAACACAAGTTGAGAAAACTTGCATCCAAGAAGACGCGTGTAAAAATCAAGAAGCGTATAGTGCAGACAGGCGGATTCATAGGAGCATTGTTAACTCCTGTACTTTCTTTTCTGGGTACATTGCTGAGTAATAAAATATAATATGGAGCATACGAAGAAAATGGTTCTGGTGGAACCTAGGCAGATAGAGAAATGGAAGGAGACGATGCTAGATAAAACACTATCGAAATTGGACACACAGATGTACGATATTCTGCATAGGAATATTGCAGACGATGATAAGGCCAAACTGTATACCAACAGTTTGAATCGTTACTTGAACATTGACAAACCCAGCATAGTTACAAAATTCGAAACCAAGGAAAAGACGGCGGCGGCGGCGGCGGCGGCGGACTCTGCCGAATCTACAGACTCTAGCAGCAACAGCATAGAGAAACAAGTGTTGGAAACAGTTCCAAAGAAATGGAAAACGCAGGCTGCTCGTCTTTTATCGCACATGAAGAGCAATCCCGACGTGGCCTGGAATTCTAAAGGTGAACTTATTTTGAAGGATGCAACTATTCCAAAAACACACATGGTCGATTTGGTGAACGATCTTATGAGAAAACGCACAACATCTTCGCCACCAACCGGATGGCGACTCTTGGCCGGCGCTCTGAAAGATTCAAACATACCGCGCGAGCTGATAGGAAATCAAGAACGCTGGTCCTATATTAACGAATTCACAGACGAATCGACAACAGTTACGCCAAAGAGCATTCACGGTAAACAGCAGCTTCCCTCCTTGTCATCGTCTTCTTCGGCCTGGCTGACTTACTGATGGAATCGTACTTCGACCCCAAGACGCCCGGAAGCTTCGCCGGCTTGTCAACATTTCAAAAACATTCTAACTTTAAAAATAAAGATGTTAAAAATTGGCTGATTAAACAAGATGCATACACGTTACATAAACCTGTTAGGCTTATCTTTAGAAGGCGAAAAACTTTCGCGCCAGGTATTGACAATCTGTGGCAAGCGGACTTGGCCGATCTTTCGGCATTGGCGAAACATAACGATAAAAATAAATACATTTTAACCTGTATAGATGTCTTGTCTAAATATGCCTGGGCTGTCCCGCTAAAAACAAAGTCCGGTGCGGACCTGACCGAGGCCTTTTCATCGATTCTTTTAGATAGACAGCCGGCTAATTTGCAGACTGACAAGGGATCAGAATTTCTTAATAAAAGCTTTCAATCCATGCTACGTAAAAATTCCATTCGCTTTTACACGTCCGAAAATAGTGACATAAAGGCCTCTGTGGTCGAACGATTCAATAGAACTCTTAAGACCAGGATGTGGAAATACTTTACTTATAAGAATACGTATAGGTACATAGATATTTTACAAGATCTCATTCATTCGTACAACAACACACATCATAGATCTATAGCCATGTCACCCAACCAGGTATCTAAGGATAACGAAAATATTATTATAAAACGATTGTACGGCCAGAAGAAGAGCCCTGCCAATTGGAAATACGAAGTGAACGACAAGGTTAGAATCGCAAAGGCCAGGATAGCATTCCAGAAGGGATACTTGCCGAGCTGGTCGACGGAAATCTTTAAGATTGTAAGTCGCGTGCCTACAGACCCCGTAACCTATGAGCTCGAAGATTTAAGTGGCGAAAAAATAAAGGGTAAATTCTACGAGTTTGAGTTGCAAAGAATTTTAAAGGAAGATGATATTTACACGATCGAAAAAATTCTGAAAAGTCGTAAGCGGCGTGGGAAGACAGAGTATTTTGTCAAATGGAAAGGCTACGAAGACAAGTTCAACTCGTGGACTCAGGATATATTCAAAGTCTAGCAAGAATTTCGCACAGTCTCTCAGAGCATGTGAACGACAATGTCGCATTTTTATCTTACTCTTCCAAGCAATAGTTCCATGCAGCATTTTCCCGACAATACTACAGCCCACTTTACAACGAAGTTGGAAAATGCCATCTCCCTCAAAGGTCGCTGAGAAGTCGGACTTCTGCAAATGCAATACCCGCGCACGTGGTACAACGTGCAAAGTGGCCAGGGCGGCTTTATATTTGACCAAATTCCTAAAAGAGGAAGCATCGAGGCCGTGTGCACCTCTATCCACCACTCTTGGCAGCTGCCCGCCGGATATTACGAAAATATTGCCGCTATATTAGATGCAATAAATAAGAATATAGAGGGGGCTGCCGAATTGCATTCGCTCGCGAAATATCCGAAATTTAGATATGATGCGATAACTAAAAGAGTCCATGGCAAGATCAATCTCGCTGCGCGCGTAACCTTCTCAACACACTTGTGTAATATATTAGGTATAGAGGAAAGACATAAAGTTGTCGAAAACAACAATTACGGCGCATATTTTTACTATGAGCGTTACGAGGATTATATTAAAGCCTGGGATGCGGTGCCCGATTGGGAATGGCAATCTGATTACCGCGTGGATATAAATCCGAACTTTTCGCGTATATATGTATATTGTAATCTGCTTGAATCTGTCGTGCTTGGCGATTCGAAAGCACCATTACTTCGCATAGTTAATATAGAAGATAAAAGCGGTGATAATGTGCACGTCTTGTACAAGTCCGCTCTATACGTACCTATTCAGCAGAAGAATTTCGAATCGATAAAAATATATATGAGAGGCGATAATGGTAATGTCATCCCATTCGAGCATGGGAAGTCGTTCGTTGTACTTCATTTCAGACAGTGCAAAAATTTCAGTCTTCAGTAAATAATGGCGCACTTCTATCTGACGCTGCCTAGCAACAGCTCTAGCGCATTTTATCCGAACAATACTGTCGCGCAATTTACAACACGTTTGGAGAATTCCATTTCTCTAAGCGGCGATTGGGAGGTTGCTCTTTTGGAAATATTCTATCCTCATACGTGGAACAATTTAGAACGCCAAGAAGGCGGAATAACGTACACGCACGCCACGTTCACCGAAAGTGGATCGATGCAAAACAATCCTATATTTAAAAGACGTTGGATTCCGGCCGGCTACTACGAAACAGCGCAGCAACTTATCGATTACATAAACAAATTTATAAGAGAGGTTGCCGAGGAAAATGATTTGCTCGAATTTCCAAAATTTAGATACGATATCGTATGGAAAAGATTGACGGGCGATATAAACAAAGGCACAAAGATTCATTTTTCGCGTGCATTATGTTCGATGCCTGGCATCGATGCTGAGCAGATGCCAATTCTCAACTACGGCCAGGACGACGAGGCCATTTTCGAGTTTGTCGGTGATAGAACTTGCGACATAAATCGAGGATTTTCTTCGTTATATATTTACTGTGACGTACTTGAACATGTCCCTGTGGGCGATACAAAGGCGCCATTACTCAGAATCGTTAACATCAGTGGAAATGCAGGCGACAACGTGCGCACCATCTACGAAAAGCCCATTTACATACCTCTGCAGCAGAAGAATTTCGACTCTATAGAATTGCATATAAGGACGGACACTGGCAAACCAGTTTCATTCGAAAGTGGAAAGTGCATCGTTACACTACATTTCAGACACTGTAAAATTCCATATCTTTTACAATGAAAAAACCATTCTGCTGTGATGCAAGTCGTTTGGCGTACGAAGACTATTATATGCAGCAAAGTGGAAATGGCATGCCATTTTTTCAGGGTGCGCGTCTTCAACGCGGTCATGGGATAGGTAGTTTTCTTAGCGGGCTCTTTAGAAGTGCATGGCCACTTATACAGACTGGTGCTAAAGCCCTTGGTAAACAAGCCTTGAGAACAGGTCTTCAGATTGCGAACGATGTGGCGGATGGCGATCCGATCATGGAGGCTGCCAAGCGCCGCGTGCCAGAAGGTATAAAGGCTTTTACATCTTCAAAAGATTTTAATGTACAAAGTGGGAGCGGACGGAAGAGACGTAAGCGTTCACTGAGAAGAAATAAGAAAAGAATCAAGGAAGATATATTTGGCACAGTTTAAAAATGGCCTTCGTTCACCTCCAATCTTGCGAGTGTGCAAAGAGCGAACTGGACCTTTTCAGCGTTCCCCCTACGCAGACCAGCATAGAATCTGGCTCGTATGTGGAATATAATCCAATAGCAACGATATCACAGGGCACGCCTATAGAATTTAGCATATCGGGAGCAGGTCAAGATTATCTGGATCTGTCTAACACACAGTTGTACGTCAGAGCGTCTATCGTTCGGGCGAATAATGATGCTACAGATGCTGGAGATGATGTTGGGCCAGTCAATCTTTTCCTACACAGCCTTTTTTCCGAAGTTGACATCACTCTAAACGACACTCTTGTCACTTCATCAAACAACACGTATGCGTATAGAAGTTATCTCGAGACCCTGCTGAGCTATGGCGCAGCAAGCAAAAATTCTCAACTCACCTCTGCTCTCTTTTACAAGGACACTGCCAGCCGCTTTGAAGAAACCAATCCTCACGACGATGCCGGTACCAATATAGGCTTCAAAAAGCGTAGCGCTCTGACCGACGGAGGCCGGGTTGTGGATATGTTGGGTGGCATTCACAGCGATCTATTCTTTCAGGAAAAGTTCTTGCCAAATGACATTAATATAAAAATACGGTTCGTAAGAAATAAAGATTCATTCTGTCTGATGTCCTCGGTGGCTGGTGCTGCTTACAAAGTAAAAATATTGGAATGTAAATTGTATGTCAGAAAAGTCAAGTTAAGTCCATCAGTCTTTCTCGCGCACGCCAAAGCTCTAGAGATTGGAAATCTGAAGTTTCCCATTCGAAGGGCTGTTTGCAAGACTTTTACGGTTCCAAGAGGGAATCTGGATGTTACTCAAGAGTGTCTTTTCACCGGCCAGATTCCGACTCGCATTGTTTTTGGTTGCATCCATAATGACTCGTTCAACGGGAGCTACACGAAGAATCCATTCAATTTCAAACATATGAATCTATCTCAATTAAAAGTATACCTGGACGGTCAGCAGCAAAGTATAAAACCTTTGGAAACTAACTTTGCAACTAGGCAGTTTGTGAATGCATATGCTTCGCTCTTTATGGGCACTGGCAAGTGGCAGAGAAACGAAGACAACGACATAAGCAGAGAAGATTACGCGCACGGCTATTGCTTGTACGCATTCGATTTAACACCCGATTTAGCAGAGGGCGGCCATTTTAACCTTCTGAAAAGTGGCAATGTAAGAGTCGATATTAAATTTGCCCAGCCCTTGGAAGCTACCATCAATGTTATAGCCTTCGCAGAATTTGAAAACATATTGGAAATAGATAGATCTCGCAACTTTCTTTTCGACTACACCAACTAAAGAAGAAGAACAAGATGGATGGACTCACCTTAGAAAAGTTTTTGCGCAGAGATAAAAAGTGCTCTTCCATGTTCTTGGGCGTTTTCGCTAGCGACCGCCTTCCGACTAGGATCCATAGAAATAAACCTAGTATCATTGTATGCAATACAGACCGATATGGCCAACCAGGAATACATTGGGTAGTGCTGTACATCGAAAGTTCCACATATGGCGAATTTTTTGACTCTTTCGGCAGAGCACCAGACATACCATTCAGAACATTTTTACACAGACATTGTTCGTCTTGGATCTACACTGGGCATCAGCTCCAGAGTATAAGCAGTAGATATTGTGGACATTATTGCATTTTTTATGCAATGCATAGATGTAGAGGTTACAATGTTAATGCCGTTTGCAACATGTTTTCAAGCGACACCGGGCTTAACGATTTTTTAACTCATCGCTTTGTGTGTAAGATGTATCAATAAAAAGCTGTTGAAAATAAAAGATCTGTGTTCATTCATTGCGTTTGACGTGTGTCTTGTGGCGGTGGTGATTTCTACCATTGTATGTACAAATGCTATCCATATACCATAGAGCGTTGCTGTTGGCATCTTTTGTTAATACATTGAAATGTGTATTAGCATATGACACGAAAAGCCCTATATGGGCGAGAAATATGTACAAATACCATACGTCTGCCATATAGCATTGCTGTTGGGGTATTTTGCCAATACATTGAAATGTGTATTAGCATATGACACGAAAAGCCCTTTATGGGCGAGAAATATGTACAAATACCATACGTCTGCCATATAGCATTGCTGTTGGGGTATTTTGCCAATACATTGAAATGTGTATTAGCATATGACACGAAAAGCCCTTTATGGGCGAGAAATATGTACAAATACCATACGTCTGCCATATAGCATTGCTGTTGGGGTATTTTGCCAATAGAATGAAATGTGTATTATAATATGTTAAATAAAAGCCCATATGGGCGTGAAATATATACAATCACTATACGTCTACCATATAGCATTGCTGTTGGGGTCTTTCATTAGCCGCGCGTATTCGTTCTGCAATATAATTATGCATTTGCGTGTGTCTTATGGGGTTGGTTATGCTGCTTTCTACTCTATAATAAAGTGGCTGTGTATATATATATATACACAAATGTGTGCTGTCTATGCAGCTGCTGCAAGAGCTAGGGTACAGGGCAATAGCTCGAATGAATGTCCTTGCGTGAGCGGGTCTTAGTGCTTCTTGTAAAATGATTAATTTTTTAAGCGTATACGAACGACCAATGTCATTTCCTACAATCGCAGTTCTATGTCCTAAGCAAATGATAAGAATTGCAATGATAGCTCATAGCACGTGTGTGTGGGTTTGTGTGTTCGTGTGTGTGTGTGTGTGTGTGCGTGCTTGTGTATTCGTGTGTGCGTGTGGGTGCGTGTGTGCGTGTGTGTTGACGATTATTAATGGGTGCCTGTCTATACATGTACAAGTACATCAATTGCTGCGTTACAATGCAAAGAAATGATCAAAAGATTTGTGCGACCATGCTTGACTTGCCTGCTGCAGCGGCAGAAGGTGTGTCTGTCTATGCATGCTCAAGTACATCAGCTGTGGCGTTACAGTGCAATGAATTGATCAAAAGCGATGTGCGATAATGCTTGTCCTTTGCCAGAGGGGTGGACCCGCATCAGCGGTCATTAGTAAGGCTAATGATTTCGGCAGATGGTTCAATGCCAACGTAGAGTTTGTGTGTGCGTCTGTTGTAATTCCTGTTTGTCTGTCTATGTTTTCTCGTCTATTATTCTGATGGTTTTAGCCGTATACCCACAGCCAGTCTGCTATGTGGGCAGCTACAGCAGCAGAAGATAGGGCTGCAGAAGGCGTAATTCCACTGGGCAATACCTCGCATGCTGTTTGTGCATCTAATGCAGCAGAAGTTGCAGCAGCAGAAGGGGCAATTCCGTTGGGCAATTCAGCCAGTCTGTGTGGGGTGGGGGTGTGGGTCGATTTCAGTAGGTGGTTCAGGCAATCCCACTGTAGAGCGAGTGTCTGTGGTTAGATGCTTCGTAACCCCTGTTTGTCTGTCTACGTATTAAGAGAAATTATAATGCTGGGTTTTAAAAAGGCTTACTCATAGCAGCTGCCTCAGCACCTGCAGCAGCATCAGCAGAAATCCCGCTGGCGCAGCCAGCTGGGGGTGGGGGTGGGGGTGGGGCCTGCCACCTCAGCCTCCAGTGCTCAGTCAAGTGTGTCGATTTATAAACCACTGGTCTAAGAAATCCAGGCATTAAAAGGGGTATCGATTACCACATCTGTTGCTGACGTCATGCTTCTTTTGTTGGTTTATCTTCAGATTCTTTTGTTGGGCTATCTTTTGGCCCATCACCTCCCCCGCAATTCTTTTGTCTGGGCTATCTAAGCCAGTACTCCTCTACTCACGTAGGGAGGAGGAAGGTGTGCCCGGGAGGGAAATGTCGGCCTCGGAGGTGAAGGCCTGCCTGGGATGGCTGGCCCACCCGGGATGGAAGACCGACCCGGGGTTGGCCGGGAGGGAAGGTCTGCCCAGTTGGGGAAGGCCGGTTCGGGAAGGGAAAAGAGAAGGAATTGAGTGGTGTTGTTTTGTGGGGAACAGAAGTCCCTCTTAATCCAACTATCCTATAATATTATAATACTGTGAATCTAGTCGGACTCGATGCCACCACACAATCGACATCATCAGCATCAACATCATCAACACACAATCAACATCATCACCACACAATCAACATCATCACCACACAATCAACATCATCACCACACAATCGACATCATCACCACACAATCAACATCATCACCACACAATCAACATCATCACCACACAATCAACATCATCACCACACAATCAACATCATCACCACACAATCAACATCATCACCACAATCACACAATCAGCATCATCAACGTTTCCACCACTTTAGTGAATTAATGTGTTACTCTGTCGTCTCCAAAGTTTTACCCCCAATGACCCCGATCTGTCTGTTTATCTCTCTTTCTGGAAACTTGGACCTTTCGTTGATTGTAGGCTACTGCAAAGCCATTAATTGTAATTATTGTTATTCGAAGACAATCTACGATAATTTGAGATCAAGTGGTATAATTGAAAGCCACTTAATCGTTCTAGACATGTCAAATACAATAATAATAATAAGCTATCATCATCGTTGGTTTTTATTCGCGACTAACATGGTCTTGGAAAACACGGCCGTCCTACATTATTACTGCAGAAGCATAATAAATTATGTGGTGACTTGTGGTCCCATGATATTTTATCAGTTTGGATATCTTGACGTGATATTTGAAGTATACCTAGGCCTAATTATTACTGTCGTTTTGGTTGTTATTAATAATAATTTTTTTAGTAGTAGGCTTGTAGTAGTAGTAGTAGTAGTAGTAGTAGTAGTAGTAGTAGTAGTAGTAGTAGTAGTAGTAGCAGCAGCAGCAGCAGCAGCAGCAGCAGCAGCAGCAGCAGCAGCAGCAGTAGTAGTAGTAGTAGTTGTAGTTGTTGTTGTTGCTGCTGCTGCTGTTGTTGTTGCTGTTGTTGTTGTTGTTGTTGTTGTTGTTGTTGTTGTTGTTGTTGTTGTTGCTGCTGCTGTTGCTGTTGTTGTTCTAGTTGTAGTTGTTGCCTTTGCTGTTGTTCTAACTGTTGTTGCAATAATGGATAATGTAATTGATTTGATGCTATTACTTTGCTATTATTTATTAATTCAATTATTTATTAGCTACAATTATTTATTAAGTTATTTATTTACTTCTTTAATTAAAGCATCTTTATTAACCGTCTGTATCCATAGTAACTGTTGTACTATATTATAGGCCTATATATTCAGTGTCACAATTCGATAGATTCATCTTTGTAATAACACAAATTTATTAAAAAAATAACTGACAACCCGTAAGATGTTAATTTAGCGAAGACGGACGTTAACGGGTCTGAGAGCCAGAAGGTATCGTTAAAAATATAATATTACAATTAGCATTGGACACCCTTAAATCGATGGCTCCAAACCCTATCTATATATCTAGTGTAGCATAACCTCTAATGCAATTGGTACAATTTTTCCATGTCTACTTGATAATTCTTATTGATTGCAAATTAGGTCTATAATATTCTATTATTGATTACTGATTATGTAGCAATTGCATTAATAAATAAAAGAGAGCAAAACGTTGGTTAATAATATTGCTCGTTTCTTTCGTCTCCGAAACACTTTCGTGCAAGTCGTTCATCTTTGATGCGCTCGACTAAGCTTATGACAATAACAATTATTATTATTATGACCTCGAGGAGATGATGACCAGCAGACCGGCCATTTAGCGGTCACAATAAACGTCAACCAGTGTCCGTCACGATTGCCTTCGAGGTCGAACACATTTCTGCATAATATTATTTGTTGGTCTAGTGTGTGACACCCAAGTGACCGTCTATATACTGAAACAGCGAAGTGGCCAAAAGCCCTGAAGGTCGCAGAAGACTCGTATTGTGTGTCTGGTCAATCGTGTTGGCATTTGGTCAGACACACATACAACCTATAGCGTGATGTTTTCGTAATATATGCGGCGATGATACATCGTGATTTTATGGTCAATGAAGCAGATAGAATACCTAAGCCATCCAACTGCAAGGGATCATCATTTCTACGTAGGATATCTAGCCTACTAGGTGTGTGAAATTGTGCAAATCGCTTGCGAAGCGATCTTTAGGTTTATTTCAGTGGCGGAGTCAGATTTAGAGTTAAATTTTCAGTAGGTGGCGTCAGTGTCATGTGTAGGGCTGCAATCGAGGGTTAAACGCGCAGGGCTGTAGGGCTATACTGGCAAAATTTGAGGTGAGTAGGCCTACACGGCTCACTCAAGAAATTTGACTTTTTGCTGTGAAATAATTAATGGGTTCAAGACAATCGTAGGCCTATTGCCTTTAGCAATTTGCTAAGCACCTCCAACACTCTAATTGAGACTTTAGGCCATTGGAATATGGATCTTGAGGTTGAGTCGTTTTATAGTTTCTCTGATTTCCCATCTTTTGCTATGTAGGATTAATTGCAGCACAATCATAATGGCTGAAAGTTTAGACATTTCAGTTTCATATTAAAAGGAATTCATTTGAATTGCAGAAAAATGCGACTATAGTATCATAGATTTTATCTATAATGCAGCAGTATGTAACTGAGCAGACCTACATAATGAGATTATTGAGATATTTCTTTGTTAATTGACGATGCTTTGTTTTTTATTGGTGGTGAATACAGGTCATTCAGAGGTCAACCAGGGTCATTCAGAGGTCAGCAATAGGTCATTGATAGCAAAGTGAAAGATGACCATTCTCGTTGTTCTCTTGTCGTTCTTTGTTCTTTCGGGTGAGTCCAGATGAATTTCATAGCATTAGTCTAATCATTATTTTTATTGCATTCAATTCATCTCCTGGTATAAATTGCGACTCAAAGACATAGAATCTTTCCAATTCGAACTCCAACCTCCATTGCATGATCATCCAGTGGCGTAGGCAAGGGGGGGGGGGTCGGGGGTTAAAACCCCCATTGGCTCCCGAAAAAAGGTTTCTTAACCCTTTGAACCCGACGGGCCGGTTTTCCGGCTCATTATCCATAGAGTTACGGGAGCTCCGGGTTCAAAGGGTTAAAGGTTATTTATCCATTTAGGTAAGAAAAAATAGCAAAAAACAGGGTATTCGGCTATAAAACCCCCCAATTAAAAATTCCTGGCTACGCCACTGTGATCGTCAATCTATGGACAACCGATCTGATAGGAGGCAACGCTCGTGAATGGGCTGGTGCCCTTCGCTCTGCTTTAGAGTATAGCTATATTACTACTTTGTAGTAATATTTGAGCTTACGATTACGCCGAGCGACCGATGTCGACTCATAAGACGTCGTCAAACGTAAGCCTTGAAAGATCGATAATTTATGCTCCAAGTTTGAAGTTAGCTTCTTTCTGAATCGCAAATTGAAGCCGAATAATTATCTCTGAATTTGTAAACTGTGTGAGAACTGTTACAGTTCCGATGTCAACTATTCCTGTGACGTCGTAAGATATTGTTGAACTGTTCACCCTAATGACGACTGAAGCTCAGTTGTAACAGCATTGCCTGTTGTTCGTGACAGTGTGCGTGGTATTCAGTGGTAATAGATATAAAGATGAATGGAAGATAGGGAGGGACGACGCTAATCATAGACATAATCATGGCAGAAACAAACGCTGAAGTATGCAAATAAGAGTATAGGCCTAGGCTCCATCATTTCGTTTCTATAACTGCTTCTTGTCAACCTCTTGTGACTTTTAAAAATGACTCCTACGAAGTCAAATCTCTGAATGTCACGTTTTTAAAATCGAGTCCTCTTATTTTAAACCATTCGAAGAATTGTTGAGTCCTTTGAATTTTAAGTCCTTTAAATAAAAGTTCTTTGAATTTGAGTCCTTCCTGCCTGCCTGTCTGTCTGCCTATCTGCCTCTTTGTCTTACTGTCTGTCTGCCTATCTGCCTCTTTGTCTTACTGTCTGTCTGCCTACCTGTATGTTTGTCCATCTGCCTGTCTGCCTGTGCATCTGTCTGTCTGTTTGTCCATCTGCCTGTCTGCCTGTGCATCTGTCTGTCTGTCTGTCTGTCTGTCTGTCTGTCTGTCTGTCTGTCTGTCTGTCTGTCTGTCTGTCTGTCTGTCTGTCTGTCTGTCTGTCTGTCTGTCTGTCTGTCTGTCTGTCTGTCTGTCTGTCTGTCTGTCCGCCATGCTCTCGTTCTGTCTCAGCCCCTCGCGCTGCAACTAACATAAGTCACATGGTGCCAGTCATATCTTGACCGCTTTTTAATAAAGCTACAATAAATGAAATACCGAAAGTTGATCATAAACGTCGACTACAATGACCATAATTATATCGCTAAACATAGAATAGTAGAATGAATCATTAAACTCTGTTTCGACACCTTTAAGTCTTGTTTTCACGTGTCTACAAATTAAGTCATTCCGTTAAATTCCATATGTTACAAAATATCAGGCTTTCGTTTGAAAAAGCCTCTTAGGCTAATTGCTGTAATACGTCGAGCAAATTTCTGTCCAGGGTAACGGCCTCTGTAAGTTCTGTTGTCATAGAGACATATAGACCATGGTCAAATCGGATCCATTCATCCTTCGTTTGACGCTGATTCGTTGATACTGCGCCTGTTTTATCTACTGGCAGAGTTCTGTCGCCATAATTCAATTCTGTCCTTCTTTTTGTGGTCTGAGGTCGCCTGATCGCACCCCTTTTAGTAGCACGCAGTTCTGCTATGCAACATATATCTTTTCGGCCGTTGGTTCAACAGTCTAGAACGGTCTTACTCCTCTATATCTCCATCTCCTACTTATCTACTCTTCACACCAGGGCTTAAAGTGTGACTGGACGGTCATGGACGGCATCCATGCACTTATTTCAAAATCTTAACGCCGTCCTGCCACTTATTGGCCAACTAGCACTGACTGCATGGAAAGGTAAGGGGCGTCCAGGCACTTATTTTTCCACATTTTAAGCACTGCTTCACACGCATTTTACTAATGTCTACTGAAAGCTTTGCTGGCGTGTTTTAAACGGCAGCGCCTCTGAATAATTGTGTTGAATGGGTGCTATATAAAATTTCTGCTAATTGACTGACAGATGATGACTGTTGACCTCCCAATATCACGACTTGGGACTGGCACCAACCATGGATGACAAATAATTATTTAGACTGTGATGGAGTAATTATTAGATGAAGCTAACAATATATTATATGTGCCCAACTGCTTCCAATTTGAAGATATTCAACATTTCAACCGATTTCAACCGATCGTATTTTAGATGTAGGCTAACTTGTTCTGTAAATTGATTTGATAGGCAAAATCGTTTTACCGTTCGGCAGCTATAATGATGTCTCTTTAATGGTCTCTGTGGTAATGAATAGATCTGATCTTCTTTAGTTAGTAATCTTTTAATTATTTGTATGCTGTTAGTATTATAGAACGAGTTACTTTCGAAAAGTAACTACCTAGCACTCGAAATGACTGATAAATTTGTCAGGAACGTAGTGGAAACATGAATAAATAGAATGAGATGCTCTCGTTTTAAAGGTGTTCAAGCTACGTTTGATGGTATTTAAACGCTCAACATTCGGCTGCTTAAGCCACTGACGTAGTTATAAACCTGTAAAAAGCAAGTAACTCATTGAAGTGTTTTGGCAGGTTGTATATTATGTAATGGATGAATCCAGAGTTTAACGACAGCTCATGACATCAAAGATCTTTGGCCGTCAACAAAACTTTGGTTGGCGTTCGAGTTTATAATTTCTAAATATTTTAAACTACCGGTAGACCTATTTCGATTATGATTATGACATGAATTATTATTATTCAACAGTTTAACGACATCATATAACTACAAAGGTTGTTGACGTCTTTAAAGTTTGATGTATTGCAGCTCACTTTTGTTTAACTGTTCAGCAGTTTCTGTTTTGTACTTTCTTTTTCTTTGTTTTTTCCTTTTGTTCTTTTTTTTGTTCTTTTCTTTTCTTTTCTTCCTGAATTTGACTAACCGCCTTTCATGACGATAGTGTTCACCAAATGGCCGTAGTCGATCCTCTTTTATACACGCATCATTATTTATTATTTAGCATATATGCAAAATTATGCCCACATGCATTTATATATATATATATATATATATATATATATATATATATACATATACATATGTCACCATAATTACATATGCCTATAATTCTTTATATACAAAGGGGCACATGTACACATGTGCCCACATATGTATTGTCATTATGTACACTTATGTATTATTATCATTAATTTAGACATTTCATGAAGTTCACATGACATAAAATCTAGGCCTATTTAGTTTGATTAACATCAATTCTTATGAGTTCTCATTTCATAAAGTTCACATGACACAACATCTACTTATTTAGATCAACATCAATTCGTATCATTTCTCATAATCTCATATTTGCAAGCAATTTTAGCGCTAGTTCCGATGTATATGTATGACCATTTTGTCGGTATTTGAAGGTGTCCAATAAAAGCGGTTTCTTTCGAGAGTTAGCATTTAGTGCATTGTAACATCACGTGACTTCTGCTGAGTTGGCGCATTTTTAATTCATTGAATGATTCTACAAAGACATAATCGGATTCAAAATGGTTGACCTTTGTCAATTCGATGTTCGAACTTTATCATACGCATCGGATCATAAATTCATAATATGATCCGATGCGTATGATATTATGTATTTGGTGGCCTTTGCATAAGAGGTTCAATTGTATGCACTTCAGTCTATTAATTAGCTTGCTATGATGTCAAATGAGAGAAGAGTTCCAGAAGAGTTTTATTAGGCAGAAACCTTGTTCGGGATTTGTGTTTCATCTGCAATCTATGTAAGCGCATCTATAATAATAATACACTGACCTACACAGTTGCAGGGCTGTTTTTATGGAATTTTTAGAACTGCACAACCCTTCTTTCCTTTCCATGGTAAATTACTTCCAATTGCTTCCTAGGCTATCGGAGGACAATGGCCTTTCTTGCTAGTTTTAACTGTACCAAAGTACTTCTACAACTGCACAAATACATTTAGAACTGCACATTTTGTGTACAACTGCACGTTAAAAAAGCCTTGCACTGCTGATGGGAAGACGAGAAGGTAAGCGAGAGGACTCGATCCTTGTAGGTCGAGACTAAGAATATGGAATCCCAAAATCCAGAGTGTTTGCCTTAAGGGACTCTTCAGTCTCTTCTTCTATTCTTATGATGAATGAAAAGACGCGGCGAATATTTTTTCACGACATTTTTTGAATTATTTTGAGTCGTGCTTTTTCTGTGGTTGGCCCAGTGGTATGGAACGTCCTCCCACTTGTGCTTTGTGGGTATTTCAATTACCGGTAGTGTAACTTTTGTTAAACTGTAGTTTGCTGTATTTTCCCAAACGATATCTTTTAACTCTAATTAATGTGTCGGTGGGCTCTACGCTTTTCTGGACTAGCACCACCTGGCAATAATTATAGTGATGCAGACTGGTTGCTAGGCTACGTATAGTTTTAAAACGATTATAATTATGATTTGTTTTGCTTTGCTGTTCCCAATGAACGAGATATAATTCTATGTTTATGTTTATGTATGAGTCACGAATTCACATTCACCCCGTCCCATTTCATGCATTGACAATGCCAGTCCAAACCTGGTGAGAGGAAGAGGGAAGCTTATTATCTTTTTTATGACGCAGTGTCTTTAAATAGAAGGACCCTATTTATATTTTCTGACCGCTGTAATTATTGACTGCCCAGCTTAATCTTTTTGTCGACTAAAAGAAATATATAGGATCAAACCCAGTGATTCAGAGGTGTCTAAGAAAATCCAAAAGTTTGAATCATCATCATCAAAGCTCGATGGTACGTAACATACGAATTCTATTTTGTGAAAGGTACGTACGTATTTTAACGTACCCTATTTTAGGGTACGTAAACAATAATAAAATACGTTAGCCTTGACATTGGTTTGCAGCTATCTTAATTGACATCAGTCTTAACTATTAGTCTAACAGAGCAGATAATTATATCCTGCAATACAATGGTGCTAATAGCAGCCTTCCAAGCACGTCTATCCTGCGGGGTTTTCTGTACTCGAACTCGAATACGCCAGCCAGGCTGAGCCAGCATGGTTCCACTGCGCCACCGGGACCTAACCAATGCATGCACACGTAATAGCCTAGTAACTCTCTTTTTACTACACCGGCACATGACCATTCGATTGAAAAATAACTTCAGAGCTAAGGACAGTTTGCGCGAGAACGACGGACACAGCTGACAAAAGAACAATGATCTTCCGCCAGTTTCTAGACAGTTACCTCGAGACAATAGGTTCTGAGACAGAGGCATCAAAATCTGTCTCGAGACCACACAGCAAAGTTATAAAATATAAATCATCGCTTGTTCCAAATGGTTTTACAGCCTAGTAATTATTTGCGCAGTTTCTTAAGGCAAAAGTTTAACGGTGATCACGAACTCAGTTCTGACATCTAGCGAATGAAAATACTGAAGATGACACTTGGCCAGCAAACTCATAATATAAAAACGATAATTCAAAAAAATGGTGACCGTTAACACAAAAATATTTGAAACGTAAACTACCTGAAATTGTATTATTTCAAAACATTTCATTACAATCTCATTTTAAAGCTGAATTTGAAAGTTATAGCGAAAAATAAGACCACCATTTTACAACACCTTTTTCTTTGAAGATCATTAGCCTATAGAAAGAATTCTTGGGAAAAAACGGTATCGCTTCTCGGCCTTTTGGCTAAGATCAAAGTGTAGTATCTGTTCTTATCAGCTTAATATCTGATACGTCCCCTATCCGGGGACATCGATATTAAACTGATTTTTGGACTTGGGAGAAGATGCAGGGGCTTGCTCCGGCTTCTCCACGGGTTGGCCCGGTATTGCAGTACCTCCGGGATCGGCCCACTCCCCTCACGGGGAGAACATCGAAACAAAATAAAAATTAGATCTAAATAAAATGCCATCGCAACTTTCACAAGGTGGTAGCTGTGGAAACTTCGTGCTCAGCGTTCGTCAGCGGTCTTAAAACGCGATATTATGAAGTTTATGTCGATTACAACTTAACAAAAAAAGGTGAATTATCTTATTAATAAAATATGGTTTACGAGGTTCTGCCAGGTCTATGTCCCTTGCCAATTCAGTAATAAGTTAGTCTACATCAACCGTACATTGTCGGTGGAAAGATGCGACGGCGATGAAGACGTCTGACTTGACCACATGTATGCCTTCATGATATTATTATCACAGCCTAATAACATGCCTCGTTGTAAGCTTTCGTGGCATATAATCTAACATTTGTTTTTGTGTTTGTACAATTGTAGCGCGAGCGACAGAAGATCAGAGATACGACGGATGGTACAACAATAGAGCAAATCCATCATGGGGTTCAGCCGGTACGTCCAGGTGGTGGTGGTGGTGGCGGTGGCGGTGGCGGTGGCGGTGGCGGTGGCGGCGGCGGCGGCGGTGGCAGTGGCGGCGGCGGTGGTGGTGGTGGTGGTGGTCAGTGCTTAATCTAGACGTTGTCTCTGGGCGAAGTTCCCCCAGAAAAGAGAATTCCCGCCCCCTCAAAAAATTTGACAAAATGATAATAGTTTTTAGTTGCTATTTGCAATCATTGTATTACGTTAAGTGTTAATTATAACATACCATGATATTATCTGCTATTATCTCACGATTATAATGTCAATATTGACTATTATGATATTATATGATACTATATTATAATATATGATATGCTATCATATGACAATGATAATAACTTACTGTTAATATATGTACAAATAGTATTTTTATGACTAAATGGCTTCTTTTCAATGCTGTGACTGCAGCTGTCTTTTAAATTTCAAGCTGTCAAATTTCAAAATGTTTTATTCCTTGAATACCTATTGTAAAACAACATCATTACTATACATGGCTTCCCAATTTTGGTAGTTAAGTATAGTTCTGGCTTTGTTTGTGTACCATTTGTTATAATATCTGCTAATTGTGTCCAGGTCAACAATTCAGAACCGTATTGGCCCACTTAGACAACAGGGATAAACTTATTCCCGTGCTGCGGCGACGGTGGCGGTAGTAACAATAATCACAATAATTATGATATTAATAGCGATTAATTATTATTATTATTATTATTATTTCTATTTTTATTATAATAATGCTGTTTTTCGTTGTAGGTGCGAGTGTCGTCCAACATAGTCCGCCTTCTTTCAGCGACTTCACCTACCAACCTTCTGGTCTCGAACGACCAAATCCTCGTCTCATCAGTAATCGAGTTCTTCGAGGTCCAAGTGGTCTACCTTCATATCGCAACAGAACCACTCTGTTCGCTTTCTTTGGTGAGTGACCTATAACAGAATAACAGTATAACAGTCTTTGTTAAATTAAAAGCTGAGTAAATAAGCATCTTCTGTATATAGTCGCAATCTGTTATCGTACTTTCATTCAGAGACTGCAGAGCAAATAAACAGTTTGGTACTTATAATTATAGTTCATCTTAATAATAAATGACATTGTGTTGTTAATTCATTCAATTGGAAAATGTATATAGCGCCCCTTCAAGAAGTCTATTAAGGCTACTTATGCATGAATAGGGGCAATATAGGTCGTTATGTGCATGGGGGGACTGAGGGAGTAGGGGTGGGTATGCTTTGGGGATAGACCTATAGTACTAGTAGTTGGTGCGGGACTTGACGATATCGATTATGACGTTGACATAGTATTAAATAAGCCGTAAGTTCATCTCAAACTGAAAAATGAAGACACCAAAGACAGAGGAAAGTGGAAGAGGAGGATCCGAGTGGCTGACCCCTCCGTAGAGAGGGATTAATTCAAGCCTGAAGGAAAAGAAGAAGTAAGTTCATCGCTGATGTTTCCAGGTCAAATGGTCGCTTATGAGGTCGTCCATGCCACGGATTCTTCATGTCCAGTTGAGTTAATAAGAATTCCTGTTCCACCAGATGATCCAGACTTCTCGTCCAATTCCACAACACAGCAGTTTCTTCCTTTCGTTCGTTCGCTCTACAATCGCAAGACAGGACTGTCACCAAACAGACCGAGACAGGCGGTCAGCGCCATTTTGTTTTTTAATTTCATCATAATAATAATATTGTCTTTAATAATATGATGATGTGGGATAGTGGTGGTGATAGGTTAGGTCGCTTTGCCTTGTAGAGCAGATAGACTACAAGTCTCTCAAGTCTTTTTTCTTTGTTCGTGGTTGGCCTCGGAGCGCCTCTGAGTAGTTTCTTAAGGGGGCGCTATATAAATGTTCTGAGATTGAATCGCTCCAATGTTATAGGTACTTGAAAGGGTGCAATATAAATTCTCATAATGAATGGATGAATGAATGAATGAATGAATGAATGAATGAATGAATGAATGAATGAAAGTCATTGCGTTATAAATGGTTTGTGTCACAGAATGATGATTGGTCTTTAAATAAAGGCTGCTAATAAAATTAATGGACATTGTTTATAATTTTAATTGTTTTCTCTATTATTTATTAAACTTCAGTATTACTTTTTATTAGTAAAATGAGATTTAATACTAATTAATAAAATAACAAAAATTTCTCTTCATTACAGTGGATGATGCATTGTTGTTTGTGCTAATAAACAGATAAACAAGGTGAGCAGCTGGATTGATGGAAACTTCATCTACGGCACAGGAGAAGTCTGGGCGAATTCTCTGCGACTCTTCAGCTCGGGACTTCTCGCTTGTCAGACTTCGAACTCAGACTTCCCAGCCAACAACACGATACGACTTCCACTCGACAACTATCCAAGTCCCACGACACAGAACGTTGCTAAACCAGAAGAACTCTGGAGTTAGTCTCTGTCTCTCTCTTTGTCTGTCTCTCTCTCACCCTCTGTCAGTGTCTCTCTCTTTGTCTATCTGTCTGTTTGTCTCTTTTGTGTCTGTCTCTTTGTATTTCTATCACTTTGTCCATCTCTCTCTCTCTCTGTTTCTCTGTCTCTGTCTCTGTCTGTCTCTGTCTGTCTCTGTCTGTCACTGTCTGTGACAGTGACAGACAGAGAGTCTGTCACTGTCTGTTTTGTTTCTGTATGTCGCTGTCTCTGTCTCTGTCTGTCTATGTATCTGTCTGTCTATGTATCTGTCTGTCTCTGTCTCATCCTTCATCTCTTTCCAATCGCTTATCCATTCCGTTTTTCCTCTTTCCACCTCACGCACTATGACCTCTGGATATGTTGCCATGACAATGACTTGGTTTCGAAGCGCCATCTATCGATGTCTTCCGCCTCATAAAGAGGCGCAACATAAGTCAGTAAATGCAGCTGTATTATATTGTTGGTCATTTCTTCTTTAATGCACTTAGGATATAATAATTATCGAGTATCAGTGGCGGCGCTAGGGGGGCTAGGGGGCTAAGCCCCCCCCCCCCTAAAAAGGCCATCCATTTTTTTTCCCATGTAAAAATAACATTTTTGGACGAATAACCTCCTTTGCCCCTCCCCACCCCAAACTGAAATCCTGGCGTCGCCACTGTCGAGTATATAGACATATATATATATATATATATATATATATATATATATATCGGTTATATATAATATATATATACTCGTGCTGGATATTGATGGATGTGTGTTGGAGGTGCATTGATTGGTGTTAGAGATGTGTTTCTCTCAAAGTGGCGTTATATAAATGTCTCCCATAATGACGATTTTTTCGCTGTATATATATCAGGGCTTTTTTAACGTGCAGTTCTACACAAAATGTGCAGCTCTAAATGGATTTGTGCAGTTGTAGAAGCACTTCTGTCACAAGTTCTGTGCAGTTAAAACTAGCAAAAAAGGTCATTGTCATCTGATTGGAGGTAATTTACCATGGAGGATTGAAAGGGAAAGAAGGGGTTGTGCAGTTCTAAAAATTCTTTAAAAACAGCCCTGATATATATATATATATATATATATATATATATATATATATATATATATTCTATATATATATACAGTGGTCGGCGATTCTCACTCGCATCAGAATCCTGGTCTTCTGTTGATGTCTGTTGTTTGGTTTCGATATCACAACGAGATTGCAAGACGATTGGCGAAGGATCATCCAGATTGGAAGGATGAAACGATCTTCCAGGCAACAAGAAGACACGTCGTTGCTACTCTTCAGGTGATTCGATTATCGTCAATGCAGTCGTTTCTGGGGCGGGTCATTCTGGAAGTGGGTCAGGTTAAACAGTCTCTGTGTCAAAGGAACATTTGCATCAAGGAACATTTCATGGTCAAATGTGCGGTTTCTAGGTACAAAGTGAAATAACTTCTGGGTCAATTTGTGCAGTTTTGGGGGGTCATATTTTACGGGATTTAAGTATTCTGTTTTACCAGTTACGGTTACTGGGTTAAGTTGTACGGTTTCTGAGATACGTCATGTACAAGTCATGTAGCTTTTGGATCACTTTATAAAATTTTATGGTCAATTTAGGTATTTTTTGTCTGCTTCTGTATTTTTTGGGCGGCTCAGTGTTTCTGGTTCCAGTTAAGCAGTTTTGGATCTGATATCATCTGAAGCAGTTCAATGTTGAGTTGAACAGATTTTGCTTCGTCTGACCATTGTTCGTTTCAAATGAGTCTGATACTTACTGTATACTTACTGTCACTGAGATTAAGATCAATTGGTGGCTTATCTGTGTTTGTGTAGAACATCATAATGTACGAATGGCTGCCAGCTCTTCTCAATCAAGATATTCCAACCTACACAGGTCAGTAGTTAAACATAATCCTGCATTACAGAAAAACAAATGCGCTTGCAAAGCGTAATAACTAATTATTAATGATCATTATGCATAATTAACTATTAATAATTAATTATTAATGATTATTATACATAATTAATGATTAATAATTAATTATTCATGATTATAATGCTTAATTAACTAGTAATAATTAATTATTAATGATTATTATGCATAATTAACTATTAATAATTAATTATTAATGATTATTATGCATAATTAATGACTGATCATTTAGTTGACGATTAATTTTTAATGATTACATTGATCTATCCATGAAGATCTTTTGTCTTAAGGGATTATCTTATTCAGGTCAAGTGGTGTTGACCTATGACCTGTGACCTACTTCTCCTCCAATCATTTCATTGTGTTAAGTCGAGAGGGAACTGCCCTGATAAGTCTCTGTTGGAGTGGCGCAATATAAATTTTCAATTGCAATACAATTAGAAATTACAAAGTGAGATCTGATTTTATATTGCTGAAAATCGATTCATATATGCTAGATAGTTAGCTGATGCTGTGCGCTTAGCTTCCAAGTGACGCTATATAACTTAATTCGGAGCTTACAATTACGATTACAAAGTCACAATTGATTGTCTTGAACATTGCAGTGATAGTTGCACACATGATTATAATGAGATTTAATGAACGATAATTATATATTTAATCAGAAGAAACTTAGACGTGTGAGAAATATTGCTTCCTACGATGTCAGTTTGAGTTGGCGGGTGGTAATTATTATTTCATAGACTTCTCTAGACTTCTTCTGACTTGCATGTCAGACTTCTTTCAAGTAATTACCCTTAGAGTTGACAAGATTTATTCCTATCATCGTATCATAATTTGATGCCTCGCTTAATTAGCATATCTGTTATCTTTATTTCCATATCTTAAATTACATTGAATAATTTCGCCTCATCATTCCATTTGTCGCTTTATCTTACTTGCTTGCAACATGCCATCTTTTTTATATGCTGTGCAAACGAACTCTTGCGCTATATAAGTAGAGAAGATAGCAGTTGTGCTAGATCGTAGTTGCAATGTCTCTACAGGTTACAAGAGCAGCGTTCATCCAAGCGTGACGGGGATGTTTGAGGCAGTGGCCATGAGATTTGGTCACTCGCTCATTCCACCAGGACTCTTCATCCGGTCAGTGGAAAACCAGCCTCTCCTTTTCCATCTCATTGTTCAATTTTGTTGATTATGTTTAATGTGTTACTACAAAGTCGTTCACTTCGTGATCAATTAGGCGAATAATTATTACTGATAATAATGATTTGTTATTTAGATATGTCTTGCCAAGCGTCTATGTCTACGTCTGTCTGTATGTCTGCCTGTCTGTATATATGTCTGTCTGTCTGTAAATCTGTCTGTCTGCCTGTCTGTCTGTCTGTCTGTATGCCTGCCTGCCCGCCTGCCTGCCTGTCTGTCAGTCTGCCTGCCTGCCTGCCTGTATGTCTGTATGTCTGTCTTGTTTCATACATGTCTGTCGGACATGTATGTCTTGTCTTCATTAAAAATTAATGGGCTTGTATGATCGGAGCGAAGGTCCTAACTGCATTGTATTGCTTTAGAAATTCTCATTTTACGATTTAGCAGTTAATTGTATCTTAACAGTTACTTAATTAGTTTATACAATGATGTATTAGTCAGTTGAGTCTAAATAACGATCAATTAATAATTGGTTTGTCAGCTGCTTTTTGTTTACAACCTGATTCGTCAAAACTTTTAATTTTAAACCTGAGAAATTTAAATGAAAATATTATCGCTGTGATGATTAAATAAACAAGAGACGCGACATTGTGAAGGTGTGCAACGAGAAAACTTGAATGCAATGAAAATGAGCGCGAAATAAAAAGCAGACTAATTATTAGTACGACAGAAAATGCAAGAGGTGCAAAGATTAATAAAAAATCAAAGGTCAACTAGAGGTCACTGCTGTTAATTTAATGTCGTGAACTAAGAATTGAATCGCAATAATCTTCTGATTCGTATTTCAGAGGCGGAAACTGTGAGTTTAGAGGAACGGAAGATGGACCGGCGATTCGTCTTTGCAATTCATATTGGAACTCACAGGTATATAAACAGTCATAAAGAGACCACACTCCTCAACAACACCTATGTCCTTCTAGCTCTGTCAGTCTGTCTGTCTCTGTCTCTATTTCTGTCTCTCTCTGTCTCTGTCTCTGTCTCTCTCTCTCTCTGTGTGTGTCTCTCTCTATCTATCTATCTATCTATCTATCTATCTGTCTGTCTGTCTGTCTGTCTGTCTGTCTGTCTGTCTGTCTGTCTGTCTGTCTGTCTGTCTGTCTGTCTGTCTGTCTGTCTGTCTGTCTGTCTGTCTGTCTGTCTGTCTGTCTGTCTGTCTGTCTGTCTGTCTGTCTGTCTGTCTGTCTGTCTGTCTGTCTGTCTGTCTGTCTGTCTGTCTATCTATCTATCAGATATCAATCTATCAGATATCTATCTATCTTCTGTCTCTGTCTCTGTCTCTCTCCCCCTCTCTCCCCCTCTCTCTCTCTCTCTCTCGTGGATAGAAGAATTATACGGAGTAATCGGTGCACCATGGAGATGGAGGAGAAGGAATTGAATGAGGGGTGGATGTGAAGGAAGGCGAGATATGCAGGAGAAGCAGGAGAAGGAAGAGAAGAATCAAGATGGTTGAACTGCATCTCGTGTGGGTTTATAATAATTAATTGTAGAGACTGCTGCAGACGCTTGGAGCTGAAGATGTTTTGCGAGGGATGTTGTCGCAGTTGAGTGAAAGAGAAGATCACATTATGGTCGATGACTTAAGAGGTCAGTCTCAACATTATTACGTGTACTTATTTAACTCAAATAATCTCATATGTTACGCTAAGGATAAGCGATAAAATATTAGATATTTTAGATGCCTTTCGCTCTACCTCTAGTGGGGAACTGTTTGATCATGATTTATTAATGTACGAGGGTACATCTCCAATCATTATTATTTTCATATGTTGTAAGTCATTCAGGAGACCCTAATCGTAGGCCTAATCGTAATGTCTATTAAGTGCTATACTCTGAACTAAAATGCTGGGTAGACGTTTATTTAGAGGGAATGTCAAGAGCTACAAAGTGAAAATGTGGTTCGGTTGACAGACATTGACCAGAGACAGAGACAGAGACAGAGAGAGGAAGAGAGACGACTAGAAAGAGAGAGAGAGAGAAGGCCAGAGCATTTAATAACAATGATAATATTGACGGCAATTTCTATGGCGCCGTAACACAGCACATACCGTTACAAGGGCGCCTCTACAAACACAAACACAGACACAATCAGTCAGAGGTACGCCTATAGAAGAGAGAGAGAGAGGTTTTCTTTATAACAAATGAACATTTGATGGGTAAACCGCGTCCCTATTGGTAAAAGCAGACATGTTAAGTGTTAGAAATGTCGAGTCTACAATAATCTGAATACGATTACATGGCGGCATGAATGTGGAATTAATAATTAATTGGGTCAATCATGTTCAAGCCACCCAGCAAATAAGTAACCTGCGAAATTAATGTCGAAACTAATCGGTATATTAATTTTACGACCATAATAATTCATTGCAGCTCCATCCAAATGGACCTTAACACACAAATTGTCCCTTTCTATGCCACCTTGTCTTACCAAATTCCGGGTGATTAGTAGCCTAATCTTGTTAATCAACTTTCTAAAAGGTGATCAGGTTTGCCCCACATTCATTCATTCATTCATTCATTCAGAGCATTTATAAAGCGCCCCTTCAAGAAACCACTCAGAGGCGCTCCCAGCCCAACCATGACCTTCCCGCAGATAATTTTCGCTGTCACGTGACTTCCTGTTTGGAAGCAGAGATCCAGCGGTAGAGGGCAGAAACGTTTCAGTTTAAATAAAATAATCGTTCGATTAAAATTGAGTAAATTGCGACAGTTGAACAATGTAGTTGCAGAATTTTATGCGATTGCATTTTTTCTTGTGTCAAGCAGTTTTACTTATAGGGAAGCGTGAAACGTTAAAAGAGTGTGTAATTATAGAACCAGAAACCGATAAAGACATCAGAAAACATAGACAGCACACATCTCGTGTTGATCTCAAGAAATGAATATGGATAATATGAGAGAGGCAACGAAGAAACCCATGAATAGGAAAACCTTGAGACGCCATAACGGACGAGAGAGAGAGAGAGACAGACAGAGACAGACAAACAGACAGAGACAGACAGGCAGAGGGAGGGAAGAGAGAGAGAGCGTTTTATGGCATTTGCTGTTCAAAGGCACTATCAAAGTAACCTTTGTGTTATTTTTGAATCTGATAAACTGAATGCAAATTCAGCAAAAGGCATTTGAAAAACCAAGCTAGGCTGTCGGTTTCAATATGCCTGGTAGAAAGCTTTGAAAATTGGACACCCTTTATAGCCAATATTTATTCTTTATAAATTATTAAATGCTTCAAAATAAAGGCATTGCTCCGTTACTCCGTATACCACCAACGCGCTGCAAATTCAGATGCTATAAGTTTGTATTTAACCGCATCGTAGGGGAGAACAGGCACCCTTGATCCCGATGCACCCTTGATCCTTTGACGTTTTCTCTGGAATTACTTACTTACTTGACTGTGGCAGGGCACCAGACTATGTATAATAGTGATCATTTGCATGTGGCTGCGTTTTGGGCTTTCATTATTTCTTTGTTTACCTTCTATAGCTGTCACATGATTTCATAGCCGAAAATTGTAGTTTTCCGTTCATCTAACGAACCTCATAAAATGGAACTTATTTCAAATCTCGTCATCTGCGTTACATATATTGGGACAGAAAATAGTATTCTTACCATACAGATATATTTTTGGCGATATATTTGAAGCGATGATAAAGTTTTAATATTTTTTGTGAAAAGACTATGGTGAGGCACCCTTAACATAACATAACATAACATGGGTTTTAAGTGGTTCAGAAGACACTGGGTCTGTGTTAGAACCACTGCAAATTAACCTGGAACATCTAGTAGCCCAATTTTCCTAGTTTCCTTTTAAATGCTGAGACCGTGTCCACCGACACAGTGCTGTCATCCAAGCCGTTCCACATGTCTACAACTCTAGCACTAAAGAATTTCTGTCCCAATGTTCCTCTTGGCTTCTTAAACAATTTGTACCTATGACCCCGAGTTGATTTGTTTGGTGCTAATTCAAAGAATTTCTCCCAACCTAGTGCTTCCTTTCCAGTAATGATCTTATATGCTTCAATTAGGTCTCCCCTGCTTCTCCGTCTCTCCAGTGTTGTTAGCCCACACCTCTCCAACCTCTCTTCATAGCTCAAATCTTTGTAGCCCCAAATCATCTTCGTAGCTCTTCTTTGCACTTTCTCCAATTTTTCAATGTCCTGTTTCAGGTATGGGTTCCATGCCTGAATGCAGTATTCCAACTGTGGCCTAACCAGTGATTTATACAACCTCAGTAACGTGTCCTTGTCTCTAGTAACTATTGTCCTTTTTATCATGCCTAATGTTGAATTTGCCTTTTTTGATGCTTCCGCACATTGCCTTGAGGGTTTTGCACTCTTGTGCATAATCACTCCTAAGTCCCTTTCTTCCTCGCTAACCCTCAGTACCTTACCTCCCATTTCATATGCAAACTCCTGGTTTCTTTTCCCCATATGCATCACTGAACACTTTTCCAAATTAAAGAGCATTTGCCAGTCCTGCGACCATCTAAACATTCTTCGTAGATCTTCCTGTAGTATCTCTGCTTCTTCTTCGTTATCCACTGCTCTACATAGTTTTGTGTCATCCGCAAACTTAGACATTTTCGATAGAACCCCATCATCTATGTCATTGATGAAAAGTACAAACAACAGTGGCCCCAACACTGATCCTTGTGGCACTCCACTTAGCACTGCTGCCCACCTAGAATGTTTATTGCCTATTCCCACCTTTTGTCTTCTATCTGAAAGCCAGTTTTGAATCCACTTGAGTGGATCCTAGCATGCGTGTGCACCCATGATCGCCAGGTTAATGGTGCGCACGTGACGAATTATGAATACAAAGATAACCTAATTAATCTTTGCGCGCACCATAAGCTTCATTTCTCGAAAATAAATCATTATATCGCATATGAATTTGTTATAAACAATTTGCAATTTATTGTAGGCAGTGTTCAGATATATTTACGGGTCAATCTTTCCTAAGCTCTGTGGAGGACCATGATCTACAGCATAGCCATAGGATCACAGTTGACTGCAAACAGTAATTTTAATCTGTCTGCCCATGAGCTTGTTGACTTAATGAAGCAATATTTCTCAATTATAAGAAATTTTAAAATAAAACATTATGAAGAGTCTGGATCATGAAAGATTCTAAACAACCCCATTGTGGGCACCCTATGGGTGATTTTTTCCTGAATGGTATAAAGAATTAAGACTCATGTCATATTTTACATTATAAGGCCCCTACATGTATTTACGCCTTTCCGTTCAATGCAAAACTGCACAAAGTTTGACAAAATTGCTATTATTTTTAGCAAATTATCCTAAATCAGGTTTTTATTCACATTGCCATGTATAGGCCAATTTTAAGTTTGCCTAATTCATTAAAAAATTGTATAAAGTTTAACCCAAAAGCTAGAGTTAATGCAATATTTGTGTTCTGATTGTCAATTCTACCCTCACTTTTGTTATTTTCATTAAAATAGCCTGTTTTATAGTATGTTTCAACATAGCAGATCAAGGGTTCCTACATAGGATCAAGGGTGCCAATATAGGGGATCAAGGGTGCCAACCTGTGGGCACCCTTGATCTCTTTTGGGTACCTCGACTAAATCTGTAATATCTTTTGTCAATTAAATTTGTTTAGAGGATTAAATATCTTGGATGATGCGCAACATAATTCTCTATCAAATGATACCTTAAAATATTTACTAAAGCTTATATATTCACTTAAATTCAGAAAAATCTAAAAAGAGGATCAAGGGTGCCTGTTCTCCCCTACATTTTCTGTATTGTCTCTAGGCCTTCGGCCATAGAACGAAGTTGAACGCTTAAATAAAATGATAATTTTAAAAAACATCGCGGCAAATCGAAATCTGACTTCTGAAGTCTGTTGATTTAGGATTAAAATATTAATTGGTATTATTTAAAAGTTAAATTATTAGAACGCTCGGCCTTTAAAGCATCGAGTCTCCTTCTGCTGTAGGACGGTCAGCGTCTCGATTGTTAGTGAACAATTTCTAAAGACGTGTAAAGATTCGCCTCCAGTGGTTAGGGACGGTGACACGAAACGGAGTATCCCCCTGAAAGCTATCCAGGGAGATGAATTAATCTATCCCCCCGTGGAAGCGGTTTTTTCGACTTTTTTATTTGGGGGGATACAATTAATACGGGGGATACTCTATTTCGTGACAACGGCGCACAGTCCTCTCAATTAAAATTGCCCAGAGCCATTCACCGAATGAGAGAAGCCTTTAATGATTCTTTGGTGATGATAATGCCAGCAACAACAATAACAACGATTACTAGCAGCAACATCAATAATAATAATCATCTGTAATGTGAAAGTAACCGCCAATGGTAAGCAGGCATTTGGCTGGTGCGCATGTTTTCTTCAAGCAACATCATTATTTCGGGTGAATATCCGAATTTTGGTCCGATTCACTTCGGTTCCTATTATACCTAATATAGAACGTCGACCATGAAGTTAATTTCAGATTTGCGTGAGAGGCGCATGTCTGTCATACTCTGAATTTTTAAAAAGACCTATTCAGATATTGGTTATGTGAAATTCAAATCTTTACATGGTTAAATATTTGCTATAAAAGGTGTTTAAGTTAAGTACACACATTGACTGTACTCCGGCGTATCTATGTGAGCTCTACTGTCCAACACATGTAACAGTTGTCCTGGCTCTCAGAGCACTTCGCTCTGTCTCGAGCGAGAATCTTTTGGTCCCGCGTGTTGAGACCTCAACTTGTCAGCGTCGTGCTTCCTCAGTTGTAGATCCATCTGTCTGGAATAGTCTCCCGCTGGAGATGCGTCTCTTACCTATAGGGTTGACTCGTCAGTGTTTTACAGGCTTCTAAATACCTGTTTGTATCATCGTAGTTGGCCTGGGAGCGTCTCTGCATGAGTTTGTTCTTGAAGAGGCGCTATATAAATTCTTGAAATGGATGAATGAATGAATGAATTAATTAATTAATTGACTAATTAATTCTTGAAATGAATTAATAACTTAATTAATTAATTAATTAACTACTTAATTCTTGAAATGAATGAATGAATGAATTGATTAATTAATTAACTAATTAATTCTTGAAATGAATTAATTAATTAATTAATTAACTAATTAATTCTTGAAATGAATGAATGAATGAATTGATGAATTAATTAACTAATTAATTCTTGAAATGAATGAATGAATTAATTAATTAATTAACTAATTAATTCTTGAAATGAATGAATGAATTAATGAATGAATTAATTAATTAATTAACTAATTAATTCTTGAAATGAATGAATGAATGAATTGATGAATTAATTAACTAATTAATTCTTGAAATGAATGAATTAATTAATTAATTAACTAATTAATTCTTGAAATGAATGAATGAATGAATGAATGAATGAATAGAGAATGAATCGATGGCGAGTGGATGACTTGCTGATTAATCATCTCAAAAGAGGAGGATCTGACTTTTGCTCTCTTTCTTTCCATTGTGAGTTCCTTAACCAATCAACCACCATGTATATATGTATGTGTAGATGTTTCGATGTAAGTTTGCTCAGATTGCCTGACAGATATTTTCTTCATCTGCTGTTGCTAGGAAAAGTCTTTGGTCCGTTGCATTACACAAGACAAGACCTGGCTGTGCTGACCATCATGAGAGGCAGAGACCATGGACTTCCCGATTATAACACTGGACGTGTCGCCTATGGACTGCCACCCATCACGAATTGGTCAGACATAAATCCGTGGCTGTACAGAGTTAACCCACAGGTAAATATTATTATGTACAGAGTTAATCCACAGGTAAATAATTATTATGTACAGAGTTAATCCACAGGTAAATATTATTATGTACAGAGTTAGTCCACAGGTAAATAAATATTAAATAAATATTATGTACAGAGTTAATCCACAGGTCAATATTATTATGTACAGAGTTAATCCACAGGTCAATATTATTATGTACAGAGTTAATCCACAGGTCAATATTATTATGTACAGAGTTAATCCACAGGTAAATAAATATTATAGAAGCGGATCGACTTTTAGATTGTTCTATTATTCTATAGAAAGACGTTTTACGACATCTTTCTCCTCTTTCTCAAGATTCTTCTTGCTCCTAATCACCCTCTTTTTTTCTTTTTCTTCTCTTCTGTTTAATCCTCTTCCTCGTCTCCTCTTTCTCCTCTAATCCTCCTTCTCCACTTCATCATTCTCCTCCACCTCCTCATCCATTTTTACTTAGAATACGAAGCAACGTTTACAGTGCAGTTGTCTTGCTTTGTAGGTTAGACTTTTAGATAATTTATTTATAATGCACTGATGTTTTAATTATCTGTTCATGTTTTTTGCTTTGAGGCGATCGAGCGATTGAGAAAGGTGTACAATGGGTCGCTGAACCTGATTGACCCCTACCCTGGTGGATTGATGGAATCAACTCCACAGAGCATTGGACCACTTCTCACAGCCGTCATCATCGATCAGTTCATTAGAATTCGTGATGGAGATCGATTCTGGTTCGAGAATTCAGCCAATGGGTGAGCATGAGAGGAGGAGGAGGAGGAGGAGGAGGAGGAGGAGGAGGAGGAGGAGGAGGAGGAGGAAGAGGAGGAGGAGGAGAAGGAGGAGGAGAAGGAGGAGAAGGTGGAGGAGAAGGAGGAGAAGGTGGAGAAGGAGGAGGAGGAGAAGGAGGAGGAGCAAAAGGAGGAGGAGGAACTCACTTATCTAAAAACTGGTTCAACCAGCATTTTCTATTTTCTATTATCTTCACTTATTTTCATAGTGGATGGTAAGTACTGTTTGGATGTTTGGTCAAAGTAGTAGATAAAGTGCTGTTTCTAACATCAATTGCGCTCAATGACGTCATTAGCAATCGGGTCAAATGTGCTTTTTCTGTAACTACGGGCCAACCTAATTTAAGGGCAGTGTAATTGTAAGGTATTTTGCACTATAATGATAAAAATGTGTTGATGCCAGTGAAATACCGGGCTCCGTAGATAACATCTCTCAGTGTGAACATTGAACAGCTGCCTAATCAAATGGCTGTTCACCTAATTATTACGACTTAGTTTTGAGGCGCAATCGGTTGAATGTCCTGTGTGTTAGTCACTGGCGCTATGGTAGCTAACTTCCTAATACTAATTTTTTTACAATGCTAAACTTGTAAAGTGAAAGATTTCCTCACAGAATATTCCATCGTGTGGTTGAACCGTCAATTGAGATTCTTGACCTAGATGGAACGGAATCTCTTCTGAAAATATAATAATAATAATTATTGTAGATTATTTTCCAAAGATGATATTCTGTCGATTCGAAAGCTGAAGTTCCGCGATGTTCTCTTGACGTCGACCAGGATCACAACGGAAGACATCCAAGAAAACGTCTTCTTCTGGAAAAGAGGTCATTGTCGTCATCGTCGTCATCGTCGTCATCATCGTCATCGTCGTCATCGTCATCGTCATCGTCGTCATCATCGTCATCGTCGTCATCGTCATCGTCGTCATCATCGTCATTGTCATCATCATCATTATCATCGTCATCATCATCATCGTCATCGTCATCGTCGTCATCGTCATCGTCGTCGTCGTCGTCATCGTCATCATCATCGTCGTCGTCATCGTCGTCGCCGTCGTTCTCCTATAATTCATTTCTCTATTCTGCATGTATTTATCAATCGACTAATTATATCTAATAAGAAATCGTCATAAATCGATGGCGCTGAGCAGTCACCAGACGTTCAAAGTTCCATAATTATACCAAGACCGTAGTTATGGGTGTTTTGGGTGTTTGAGCACTCCCCCCCCCAAATGAAATAATGCCACCATTAAATAATGCATTTTCTAGCACGATCATCATGTGAGGTCTAATGGGATTTAATTTTGAAGTTCTTATTTCTATGTGACATTTTACAATAGATCAAAAATTATCCTCCAAAACACTTTTGTCTGTTGTTTCGGCTGCTCGTCGGCTTGCTCAAGGTCGAGTAAACAACCCAAAAATAAAATCCTGGCTACGCTCTTGCCATATAGCCTACACAGTAACCGTCCCAGAGGACGAGGAGGAGGAGGATCGATCCCTAACCTCCCCCAACCCCCTCCCACCACCCCTCCACCCCCACGTTAAAAGGAGACCGCTCAAATAAATCGTGCATCACAATTAATATTTCATCAAGGACAGAAGGAGATTTGACTAAAAGCATTGATGATGAGATTCTTATTATTTTTTCGTGTGCTTAGCTCTGGATTGATTGGTTGGGAAACGTAGCCATAACCCCAACGATTTGTAGGTTCAATGATAATTATTATGAAAATGTAGATGATTCTATTTCAGTGGATGCACACTTTCAATGCGTTGATAATTTGAGATTCTTCGGTGCACCACTTCCTGTTTGAATGGCCATTGAAGATCTGAGACGCGGACCACGCTCTAACCGCGGTAGATAACTGCGCCATTGTAATATCTATAATCACTGGATAGATAGCGATTAGATAGAAAGATTAATTAGAGGAATCTTTGAGATTTGCAGATGATGAGACTGTTGTTTGGTTGTAGGTGATCCATGTCCTCAGCCGAAGCAGTTGGAGCAGAGTGATCTCAAACCGTGTTCACCACATCGTGGATTCGATTATTTCGCTGGTAGTGAGATCTCATACATCACCGCATTCACCTGTCTCGCTCTTCTGCCATTCAGTAAGTATGATGTGCATGAGCAACAGCCGCACCTTATCAGCTGCAGGACAGACGATTATTTGCTTCAATGAAAATGCTGATTCCTTGCGTAGATCATTCTTTATTATTGTGACATGTTATTTTTTAGTTAATTATATTAATTCTCATTGCCAATTTATTGTTTTATTAATCGATCAATTAATTAATTAGTTTATTTGTTTATTCACTTATTTATTTATTTTATTTATGATTTATTTATTTATTATTTTTTATTCATTTATTTATTTAGTTTATTTATTATTTTTTATTTATTCATTTATTTATTTATTTCGTATTCCATCATTACAACGATCATCATCATCATCATCATCATCATCATCATCAATTTTTTGCTCCGTGGTAAACGTATTTACTCATGGACTTCAACACTAACCATGAAAGCAGATTTGTCTGGAATGAACCCTATTCGTCAAGTAAGCCTCTCTACCATCTCTGTGCATAGCGACTGCCTCTCTACATCATGGAATGACCTTCTGCAAACATTGATCTCGTCACGTCTTGATGTCGTGCACACCGGATCTATAAAGTTATACTAATTGCAGTTACGACTTATCGTGTTAAGTAAGACAAATTCGAAAGTTAGTCATCATCATAATTTTATTGTGTACGTTTTCGGTTGTTAGTCTGCATTGTTGTCGCCTTTCTCATCGCTAAGTTGAAGAAGCTGTTTAGCGATCGAAGAATTCAGATGGTTCAACTGAAAGCGTTTGGAAAGTCGTCCAATGGTGCACCTGGAATTTATCAAGGTCAGTTGTTTCAGGATTTCAGGTTTCCATAGAAAACCCCGAGGACACGATGGGTACAATTGTCTCTTTTGTTGATTGTTTAACACAAAATTTTAACAGCCAGGTGATAACTGAAACGAGCTATAAAAAAAAACTAAAAAAAAACAACTGATTAATGGTTAAAGTAGAGTAGACAGACATCAAAAAAGGTATTTTAAGTTATGATCTGTAATTATTATGGTGCTTCCGAATTAATTCATTTGCAATGAAGGGAGATTAATAAAAAGGAAGTCATTGTTATAATGACAATGTGTTTTTTCATACGTTCAGCTCTGGAGTGGTTGGGACACGGAGATGTAGTTCGTCACGTGGAGCTGCATCTGTCACGTGACCAGTGTTCGCTGTGTGTCCTTTCGCATCAGAAAGTAGTTCTCAGAATCGTCGATCTCTCGCGTCACTCGAAACTCATGATTTGGTTGGCGTCGGATAAGAACCGCTGTCACGTGTCCATTCACGTACCGCACGAATGCGATCTCGTAAGAAGATGATTTACACACCTTATTTACACAATGCCATGAAAGTTCATAAATGTGCAGTGGCGGCGCCAGGGGGGGGCTGGAGGGGGCTAAGCCCCCCCTAAATGCGGCTCAGCCCCCCCAAAGCAAAATGCGGAAAATGTCTATAACGGCTTTTTGCGTAATAAGAAAACTAGACAATGATCAATGGCATCGAAATCTACTTTGAGAATGAAGTTAGCGTCTTCAATTCTTGGCCTCAGTCTATGAAAACGGGTGACAAGTTTGCACCTTTACCTTTTGACCATACAACGGGACAGGGTTGTCGAAGTTGTCGAAGAAACATGGCTCTTAGACACCTCGTTTCAGATTGAACCCCTTTTATAAGTATGAGACGTATAGAAACATCGAAATTCCCTAGTCCTTCAAAAACTGGTGCAGAGCTGTATTTTCTCTTGATTTTTCGCATATTTCACAAATTTAATCATCGTCACAAAAGAATGTTTAGGATTTTCTCCCTCCTGCAATCAACTATATAATCATAGCGTAGATCAGCGTTTCCCAAACTGGGTTCCGCGGAACCCAGGGGTTCCGCGGGGCGAGCACAAGGGTTCCGCGAGAAGTTGAGAAAAAAAGAACTTTTTCTGAGAAATTTTTCTGCAGTACAACATATTCAAGCAGCTTTTGAAAATGCACTGGAAGTTTGAAACTAGCGTCAGTCATCTTTTGTGTTTTGTCCTCAACTGACCTTTCAGTGATTATTAGCAATCCAATAATTATATAGCCTATAGTATCATAGTATGTAGTTTGTATAAGCTTAGACATCACTGCTGAACGTAACGTAGGCCTACATGTAGGTCAGAGCCTTAGGCCTTAGTCTGAAGATAGACCCTGTCATCTTTGTTACCGCAAAACGCAAGTTTAAAAAGAATCGCCAAGTCTGATCCTGTAGCAGTAGCAACAAATAGTGATTTTAATTTGTTTGTGTTAAAATTTGCCAAAAATCGAGTGACTTTTACGTACGCAAGCTAGGGTTCTAACTTCTTTTATTTAATTTAGAAACTTGGAACGCTTTCCAAACTCACACAATTTTTAATGGTTCTAGAGGAAACCATCGTTCAGAAATTGCAAATCATTTTCCCGACCTGAAAGCGAACTTGGTTGATTGCTTCCTTTTCATGAATTACGATAATATGATACGAAACCACTCAATGAAGGTGAAAAGCAGCCAACTCTTCTAACGGTGACTACGAACTTCTAATTGACCTATCACGAATGAAGCAGAATTCCAATTAATCTTCACATTCTAACCTCGTGTAGGGCATAGCCTACTCTTAGTAGGATCCACAAATCGTGGTTTTTAAAACAGTGCAATTTAATCTTTCATGATATTGTAAGAAAAATAAACCTTCTAAAATTTAGTGTATTTAGGTATGTAGGCTTATAATAATTATTATAAGTAGCCTTTGCTTCCCGTGCGTTCAGCATGATTCAATGCGTTTAGTTGAGATTGGGGTTCCGCCAGAAAATAATAGGACGCGAAGGGTTCCGTGGCCCAAAAAGTTTGGGAAACGCTGGCGTAGATGCTTGCGCCAGTGGCGGTGTCAGAGGGCTAGAGGTTATAGCCTCTAAATGCGGCTCAGCCCCCCCCCCAAAGCAAAAAGCAGAAGATATCTATAACGGCTTATTTCGTAATAAGAAAGCTAGACAATGGTCAATGGCATCGAAATCAACTATATAATTTATTATATATAATATACATATTCTATATAAATATATATATATATATATATATAATTTTTAAGTTTTATAGGTCATTTCATTCCTTGTATTGCAAATGCTACACATTTAGTGAACCAGTTTTGGTGCATTTAGTAGCTGCCTACTGTAAACCGTTTCTTCTTTATTGAATGGAAGCTGTCAGCCCTACCAAAAGTGAGCTGGACTCTTTAAAATGCACTTACAGCTCTGCAATATGTAAAATTTTTAAAGTCTTCCATAGTGGTGTTGCATCTGTACTGCACATCATGCATGAAAATAATATTGCAGACTGCTGGTTATCCAGAAGATTGCGTTTTATCCAGAAATGCCTTTGACACAACAATGTATATAGTTGTCAGATTTGCATCATGTTTCTCTTACACACTTCAAATGTGTGCGCTTTTGTAATTTTCGGTATAATAATTATTATATTCTTGTTGTGTATACCACCAATGTCTGGGAATGTATGCCTACGTTTGATATAATGGTCAACTAAGAAGTCCTAGTGCTATTAGCATATATATGTAAAACATTTGTGTGCAGATAATTATAATTATAATTATAAAATAATTGTGTGCATATATCTAAGCATGCATATTTTTGTATTAAGGAAACTTTAACTGTTTTCTGTCATTAGTAATATGCAGGCAGATAATTATAATAGTGTCCTGTGAATGCTGTTGGACACCTTTATTGTGATTTATTTTTATTTGTGATTATTTAAATTGAATGTCCAGGGTAACGGCCTCTGTTGTCATAGACCCGGGTAAAATCGGATCCATCCATTATTGTGATGCCTTTGTTATTGCAAAATTTCTGAATATTAATGCTGTGTTGGACACCTTTATTGTGATAACTTGGAACTCGAGTCCGTGTCCATGGTCGACTTTTTATACGATAATACTGAATTGCACACCATTGTATTGTAAAATTTCTGAACATTAATGCTGTGTTGGACACCTTTATTGTAATAACTAGGAGCTCGAGTCCGAGTCCATGGTCGACTTTTTATACGATAATACTGAATTGCACACCATTTTATTCTAAATTTCTGAATATTAATGCTGTGTTGGACACCTTTATTGTGATAACTTGGAACTCGAGTCCGTGTCCATGGTCGACTTTTTGTACGATAGCACTGAATTGCACACCATTGAATTGTGGATTTTCTGAATATTAATGCTATGTTGGACACCTTTTATTGTGACAACTTGGATCTCGAGTCTGTGTCCATGGTCGACTTTTTATACAATAATACTGAATTGCACACCATTTTATTATGAAATTTCTGAATATTAATACTGTGTTGGACACCTTTTATTGTGATAACTTGGATCCCGAGACTGTGTCCATGGTTGACTTTTTATACGATATTACTGAATTACACATCATTGTTTGTGGAATTTCGGAATATTAATGCGGTGTTGGACACCTCTTATTGCGATAACTTGGCACTCTAGTCAACGTGGTTTTTGAGTGCTTGCATATCGGTATATCAAAGACAATAGGGACTTTACATTACCTCACTGTCTGTACCTCATAGCTACTCGGGCTGCTATGTGCACACGCACTGTATATAATGCACTGCCTTTCGGCTCAGATGACTGAAATTCGGGGAATGGTACAGCGCTGGCACGGCATAGACTTGACGCGGACGCGTTTGAGGACCTCCAATTATCTTTTGCTACCTTAGTTGGACACCTTTGTTTATGATAATTCGGAACTTAATTTAGGTTTGCGGCCGGATACACTAAAAATCAAAAACCTCAACAATTATTGCTGACTTCGTTTAAATAACCCACTCAATCTCCAACTACATCTTGCAATGGAATACTTATGTGGAGCGCGTTTGTGCCAGTGCACAATTTCTTGTAAAACCCTACGCACGATTGCAATATGACCGCCCTGGGAAGAAAATGTTCTAGGAGGGAGGAAGGCTTGGGGCTTCAGCCCCCCAAAACCTGAAATCCTGGCGCCGCCACTGTAAATGTGACTGCTGCTTATTTTTCAATTGCTGCTACCACTGGATTATTCAGACTTAGTTATTGCAAGGAAAAGTTCTGTAACTCGAAAATTTATGTGACGTCAGTTCAGGAAAAATGATCATTCTTGTGATCGAAGTATGATCAAGCGCTGCAGGAGAAGGAACATTTCGGTCCAAGTGACTGTACTGTGCAAAATGCACAATGCACTTACATCAAGCAGTGAGCAGGTCAAAGATATTAAAAAATGTAAAGAAGATCATTAAAAAACATCGAAGATAATTTTTGGCAGATCATTAGGCAGATCAGAAGTAAAATAATCAGATGGCACGTCTGCTGCGTTTGAGGATTTTTCGATATACATGACTGTGATGATTTTGGCATTTGACTGTCTCGTCAGGTTTTGCGTTTTCGATCAGAGAAAGATCGATCTGAGTTCGTCTGTGGTCTCCGTGATTTGCTGAAACAGAATGAGAAGAATCTTCTCGTTCACGAAAGTCGGACGAAAGAATTGTTTGCTCGATCAATGACGAGGCAAAAGAGACAAGAACTGCTCACCGCTTTCTTCAGAAGCATCTTTGCTGAGGTTCGTCCTCGATCATCAGTCCGTCCCTGATCACCTGATTCAGCAGCCTGCACTGAGAAGACCATTCTATTAAGAACTTAAGAACTTTTGGTGGCTGATGAAGGCACTGTTCTAATCTTACCTTTCCTAAAACGTTACTCCGCTTACCTTTGTCATAACAGGACGAATTCATATCATTTTGCGAATTATTGCGTGGTTCTTTCAGATTGCAGTTATGTAGGGATAATGGGATGTTTGATTGAACAAATTATATCCAGCCATCTCTGTTCTCTCTTAGTCACGAGCTTTTATCAGGTGCCCGCTTTCAGTAAGAGACCTGAGAGATTTCCATTTCTGCGACCTAGACTTCATCTTTCAATTACAACGATCTCTAGATGCAATTTATTTCTAAAGTTACCATTTGCTAAATTAATGATCTTGTCAAATTTCAGAATTACACAATACACATAATTACACAATACACATAATTACACAATACACACAATTACACAATACACATAATTACACAATACACACAATTACACAATACACATAATTACACAATACACACAATTACACAATACACATAATTACACAATACACACAATTACACAATACACATAATTACACAATACACACAATTACACAATACACACGGCCTGACAGCAGACGATCATCGGGGTTGAGCGATTGTGAGTGAAGGAATTGAGTCTCAAGATCCCTTTCACAGTGACTCTCATAGAGTCAGAGGAGGTGGATCAAATCCTAATCCCCGCGTTACAAAGCGGAGGAGTAACGCCCGAAAAATATAATAAATTCATTGAGGGATATTTTATTTTGTGGGTGGTTAGTATTTTAATGCTCATAAATCCAATAGCCTAGATGTTGCTGAGCTTTTTAAACGAGCAGATGCCATTGATGTAATGTAATGCTGTAATGTAATGTAATGTTGTAATGTAATGTAATATTGTAATGTTGATCAATCTGTTGCAGGCACATAATGCTAAGGAGATAAGGCATCCAGATGAATTGGAGCTTCATCAGTGCAAAGAAATCGTCGACTGTGAACTGACGAGGGTGAGTGACAAAGACTCTCCTCGCGTCTGAGCTCTGCTGGTTTATGTCTTGCAAGACAATTGCTGAATATTTAACCCAGCCTGCCTGATGCTTTCTTTGGTTCTAAGCATTGTGTGGAGACAATGCACGGAGACAATACACGAAAACAATGTATTATTTATTTGTTAAGAAGATTTATATGCTGCCACTCTATGCAAAACAAGTTTATGATAAGAGTCTGCCTTAATCGATACGATATTGAATGTGGTTTGAAAACAGATAGTTAATTTTATCGACTATTATCATTATTGTTGTTGTTGTTGTTGTTGACTTTTTATATAGCGCACCTTCAAGGTAACTACTCAGAAGCGCTCCCAGTCCATCAACGGCTAAATAATCAACTGTTGCTCAAGTAACGAGATGAAGACGAATCACCGTTATTGTAAATTACGAATCTGTGCAACCTGCGAAGCGTAGGGAACCAGCTTGTTCACGAGCGCTGCGTCAAATCAAATGGTTTGTGCAGAGTTCCTGAGAGACGCTGACTCGAGAACGATGAAACTTTATGATGGCTGAGTAGTATGTCATAATCCAATGTTCCTCATTGAATTCAGACGGTGCATTTCTTTACTTTTAGTTGGAATGTTTTAAAGCCAGAACTTGCTTTATTGTTGCTAGTCTTTTATATATCTCCTTTTCTCGAATGCTATTCATCTACTTACTTACTTTAGGCTGAATTCGCTGAAGTTCTGGCGTTGAAGCCGGACTCTCTGTTCGTCAATCAGATGTTTGCATTGACCGATCGAGATGGAAATGGATATATCTCATTCCGTGAACTCCTCTACGCCGTTCTACTCTTTGCGAAAGGTTCGACTAAACAACGATCAACGATAATTAAATCATGGCTGCTGATTATTGCTTTCGCAGTAGTGGAGTAATGTAATGTAAATCACCGACATTTCTCATATAGACACACTCAAGGAATACCAGCTTTTCACCGGCGCTACATTAAGTCAAAATCAATAGACGCCATGGCAGTAGAGAGCAAACCATGGAATTTATTTTGTGAGAGCGCTGGACTGATGTTGCGGTCGTTGAAGAAACCAGGGCTTTTTTAACGTGCAGTTCTACACAAAATGTGCAGTTCTAAATGGATTCGTGCAGTTGTAGAAGCACTTTTGTCACGCTCCGTGCAGTTAAAACTAGTACAAATAGGTCATTTTCCTCAGATTGGGAGTAATTTACCATGGAGGATGAGGAAGGAGAGAAGAGGATGTGCAGTTCTAAAAATTCCTTAAAAACAGCCCTGGAAGAAACGCTAAGATTCTCACTTAACAGTCCATCCAGAAGTTCTTATATAATTATAGGCTATGTGTCTTTGTAAAGTTCTGCATTGTCACAAATAATTATTGTTAGGTAGTAATTTCTATTGCGTCCGTCTCTGAAGCATAAGACATGCATCAGAAAGGATGTCGCTGAAAAACCAATCCAATTTCTGATTCTTCTCCATCTCCTCTTCTTTCTTCTGACTCTCACCCCTCTTCCTTCTCCTCCAACTGTCACTCATGCATATTCTCTCCTTTGCCTCGTAATCACATTCCTCCATCTCCTCCTCTCCTCCTCCTCTTCCTCCTGCATCTTCTCATTCATCTCCTCATCGTCATCATCCTGTCATGATTTGTCTGTTTCTTTTCTTTTGTCGTTCTTCCTCTATCCTTCGTTCTCTGATTAATTCTTCGTTGTGCATTTCATGTGCAGGAAGTTGTGAAGACAAGCTGCACATTCTCTTTCTCATGTACGATCGAGACCAGAGCGGATCTTTGAGTCGACAGGAGGTCACCGAAATGATCAGGTCTCATCACACACTAACTTCGTCTTATTAGTCTTCTTTATCTCCGTAGTTTCTTCTGTTATGTAAGGAAGGAAGTGCGGTAGCTTCAATAATTGTATTGTATTGCATGTGACCATTTATAAAGCGCTTCTCACAGCAAAAGTCTTGCAGAAGCGCTCCCAGTGCTTGCAACCTCGAGAGAAAAGGTAGGTTTTAAGGCGAGAGAGATGAGGAAAGACTACCAGAGAGGATAGCAGAGCGAACTGATGGCGGAATTCCATTCCATAAGAAGGGACCCATGCATGCAAATGATCTTGTTTGAACCATTGAGGTCCTGATGCGGGGAACAAAGTGGTGAAACCGATAAGCGGACCTATAAGAGGACGCAGCGATGTGGTAGAGAGGGGTCGAAGTATACGATCACAAAGATACTTCGGAGCAAGACCCAATTAGGACTTCAGAACCAAAATGCGTGTAAGAACTTTGAATTGCATATGAGCTGAGAGTGTGAGATAGTGAAGTTTTTCAGTGATGAATGAAGAAATGTGGTAGAATTGAAGAAGACGGACTGTGAGTCTAGAAGCAGCATTGAGTACAGCCTGTACAGGAGATATACGAACCCTGCAGGAGGCAGCAAGGATAGCAAGTCAAGCGGTCATGCTTAGAAAAAGACAGCAACTGTTGATGTAAAATGTTTCTATCGTCGAACAGTAAGAGACAATAAGGATCGATCAGCTATAATGCTATCATAGTACCTACTAGCAGGTATACGATTTATAAGATTCAGATTTGATTATGTAACGTTGAAACTTTGAAATGCATGCGAAAAGTGGGTTGCTGTCTCCAACCAGCCGCGCCCGCAGACGTACGCACGTACGCAAGTGCGTACAGCGCGATGACTAAAAAAACGTCATCAGTTTTTTCGGCGGATGGAAAAGGTATGTTTTTGGGGAAATTTTGGCTGATGACTAAAAAAAAAGGTCATCAGTTTTTTCGGCGGATGGAAAAGGTATGTTTTTGGGGAAATTTTGGCTGATGACTAAAAAAAAAGGTCATCAGTTTTTTCGGCGGATGGAAAAGGTATGTTTTTGGGGAAATTTTGGCTGATGACTAAAAAAAAAAAGGTCATCAGTTTTTTCGGCGGATGGAAAAGGTATGTTTTTGGGGAAATTTTGGCTGATGACTAAAAAAAAGGTCATCAGTTTTTTCGGCGACTTTGACGAAATTTTTTCCCCTGTTCCCCTCCATCGAAAATTTCTGTGCGTACAAGAAAAAAATCCTGCGGGCGCCGCTGTCTCCAACCGTCTGATTCAACTGATTCTAGACATGAACTTTGATCTTGGAATCAACCGTACTCCTTGCGTAATTATTGTATAGAGCAAGTTGAGCAACTTTTGAATTAGTCGTTGGGTTAGAACAGTTGGTTGTCTGATTAATCCTCAAGGCGTGTGTGTATGTGTGTGTATGTGTGTGGGTGTGCTTTGGAAATCAGGTCTTTGATGGAGATGGCTAATTCGAGTCTCTGTTCGGATGAGATCGAACAACTCGTCGACAAGATGTTCGTCACTTCCGGTCTCGAGCGGACGAACTCCCTTCGCTTCAAGGACTTTTCCCGCGTTCTTGGTGACAAGATGGAAATGCTGTGGGATGTCTGCATCGACTGGAGAGGTAGGTGACCGTTGCAGCTCATCAAGGTCGTGCTTGTCGTTGTTGTCTTTCCAAACCAATTTGGATGCCGTTAACATGTTCTGGGGTTTCGAGTGGCGCTTTAGAAGTTCATAGTCTTCGACCACGGTTTGACTTATAACTTGCATTGCGATGACATCATTAAATTTAAATTTGAATTTGAATTATTAGTATTGTAATAATTGTTTATGTGATAATTGAAAATTCATTTCATGTTGAAGATGATCTTTCCTTACAGGAACAAAGATCTGTCTTCCGAAGCAGAAGTCGGGCATCAAACGGTGAAACATTTATTTCCTAATAGTAATTGTAAATTTGTATAGCGCCACATGCAGTGGTCGATGAGTTCAAAGTATATGGTTGGACAGCATATTTCAGAGGAATTCGCCGAACGCAGCTGAGCCGTGGAAGGTTTAGACGTAAAATAGATTGCCTCATTGAATAATTGCATCAGATATAATTCGATAAGAGACTAATGTTATTGCAACATCTGTTGTTATTCCTCTGATTAATTAACGATGTGTTTGGCAGATTATTGACAGTATTGAGTTAATAATCTGATGCAATACAATTAATGCAGTCAAACTTTAACAGGATGTTGATATTAAACACCAACGGTTTGAATCGCTATTTTTTAAACACCCTCAAATATATATCATATGAAATAACATAAATGGTCAGCAAATTTCTTTCAGTTAATAAAATACTCTCAGAAATCTTGCGGTATAAATGTCACATTGAGACACCTTTTAAAAGTTTGTCTATTTTTCATATAATATTATTATAATATCGCCATTAATGTTCTTTAGGTATTCTAGCACGTATAATATTGTATTGCAATATATGGTAAAGTTAAGGTCAACAGCTGGGATCCATCGAAGGTTCTGAATCATCAATGTGGAGATGTGTGAATATCGTTTAAGACTTTAAGTCGTACGCTAAGTCTGGAAGCTGGATTTAAGACAAGTTGCATAGATGACAGCCTGACAGATTTCCGATTTGCCCTTGATAGGTGTCCAGTAAAAAGCATTTTCAATTGTGACAGATTGCAGATGATTCAATTAATCGATGTAATGAATTGTTTATAATTACTCCATGGAAGTTTTTATCAATCTTTCTTATTATTATCAATTATTCCAGCCTATATGATACTATGGTATTCGTATAAGACATAAGATATATGGTATCCATCGATTAGTATCTTGGTTATTATTATGGTTATTATGGTAGACATGTGCTAATTGTATTTTAACTAGAAAGGAGAGAGAGTCTGGGAGTCGAGGAGCGAAGGGATCGACGAATACGTTTGGAGCAGCAACGGAACCAAGCATCGCATCGTTTACGCGACGAGCTCTCCTGTTGCAGAATCTCCATCACTACATCGAAAACCACCGACAACAGATCGTCTACCTCTTCATCTTCTTCAGCATCTGCATCTTACTCTTTGCAGAAAGATTCTACAGTGAGATGCTCCACGTCAATCTAAATTCATTCTAACTTCATTCTAGATTCATTCTAACTTCATTCTAAATTCATTCTAACGTCATTCTAAATTCTTCTAACTTCATTTTAAATTCATTCTAACGTCATTCTAAATTCATTCTAATGTCATTCAAAATTCATTTTAACGTCATTCTAAATTCATTCTAACGTCGTTCTAAATGCATTCTAACTTCATTCTAAATTCTTCTAACTTCATTCTAAATTCATTCTAACGTCAATCTAAATTCATTCTAACGTCATTCTAAATTCATTCTAACGTCATTCTAAATTCATTCTAACGTCATTCTAGATTCGTTGAACCAATCAAGACAATCAAATAATCAAATAATCTGAATAACGTGATTATATCGCGTTTTGCTTTCATTGACACTGATGTTACTGCAACCTCTGCTGTTGTCGCCTTAATTAACAAGCGATGCATTTAGCAGATTATTGGCAGTTAATAATCATATACAATAGGCCTACTGTACAATACAGCCAAACTTAACATGATGGTGAATACCAACGGTTGGAATCGCTATTTGTAAACACCTTCAAATATGAAACATTTGAAATAACATAAAGGGTCGGCAAGCTACACTGAATATAGTCCACAAAATCCTAGTTTGACGCCGCGTTCCTCCTTCTTGACTCTTCTGTTGTCTAAAGACCGAAGATCCACTACCGAGGTTTCTCGCTTGGTCTCACGCACTGGGAGCGCCTCTGATTTGGTGTGCACTGCGAGAGGCGCTATATAAACATAAACCTATATATACCCATCGTCCACTTCGTTCATCCAACAGACTTGACCTATTGGTTCCTCGGTCTAGAACTGCTATGGCTCAGTCTCGATCTTTTGTCTCAATTGGTCCTTCTCTCTGGAATGCTCTTTCTCCTTCTGTTCGCTCTACACTTCTTTCTGCCAGTCTCTCTCCTCTGCTTTGTCTCTTCTCAAAACCTGCTTCTTCTCGCGGGGCCTTGTGCACTGGGAGCGCCTCTGAACGGTTCACCCTACTAGAGGCGCTTTATAAATGTTTAAATACAATACAATATACACAATACAATGCAATGGTCCTAATAGGTTAGTACGCTCTCTAAATTCCAGTGTAGCTAACCTGTTTTCAGCTGTCAACATTAATCGTGTGTGATCGCAACTTCTGTGTCCTGCAGGGTTTGCTGTGGAGCAGGAACACCGTGGATGGCGCAGCATCGCTGGCTATGGTGTGAGTCTAACTCGAGGCGCTGCAGCCGGAATGTCCTTCACCTTTTCAATTCTACTCGTCACGATGTGTCGCAACATCATCACGAAACTGAGAGAGACGGTTCTCAACCTCTACGTTCCATTCGACTACAATGTCGCATTTCATAAACTCGTCGCTTACACGGCTCTCGTCTTCTCAAGTCAGTTCACTTGTTTGCTCGCTCTATCTCGTCTTATGGACCTTTAAATCGAAGCTGTTCTCTGTAGTCAGATATAACTTATCAAATTAACTGCTGTTTAATTATGCTTAATTGTGCAATCTATGTAAATATTACAAGCTTTACAATTCAAATGGCGCATAGTCAATGCTAGCTGCAACTTATATAAAACATACATGATGCAGGCCTAGTCCTATAGCTATCGTAAAAATAGCAGGACTGCAAAGAGCGCATATAAAATATTCAAGAGTCGTATAATAGAAGCAATGACACGTTACGGTATTTATTGTTTTTGTTGTTACTGTTATCGTTATTATTATTATTGCTGTTATTGCTGTCATTACTATTGTTGCTGTTATTGTTGTTATTTAGTGCTTCATATAATTGGCTACTGCTTCAACTTCTACCACGTGGCTACACAACCGATTGAATTCCTCTGCGTCTTTGATGAGATCTACTTCAGGTGAATTAAGAATTACTCGGTTTCTGTCTTTCCAATTACAGTTGTTCTGATAAGATTATTAACCTGTTTCACATAATATAGAAGTTATTCTGTTATTACAATAAAGACTTAAACTACGTTGTTTTGAATCGCTATTGTTTTTTCAAATGTTAATGGCCATCTGAAATTTGTTTCAAGCCAAAGATAATGCAAAGTTGTCGGAAATGCTTGATCTGCTGTCAGGTCTGATTTCCTTCCGAAAATCCACAATTATAATCATTTTCAAATGCTGAGATATGACGTCAGAGATGTGACGTCAGAGATGACAAGAGTTGTTGTAATTGCTTGCAGGTCTGACTTCCTTCCGAAGATCCACTATTGGCTCTTTCAGACGATACCAGGTAGCAAGCGCTTCCTGTTTCATTTAATCAATCATTTGGTTCGTTTATCGATCTTTAATATGTAGGTTGTAGAAATATATTCTAATTTTTATGGAACCGATTGGCTAGAACGTTAACCTTGTATTTAAGATAGAACGGTTCAATCCTCCTCCTTCCCTTCCTCCTCCTCCTTGTCCTCCTCTTTCTCCCTCTTTTTCCCTCCTCCTCCTCCCCACCCCCACCCCCAACCCTCCATTAAATGGTTACTGTGTAGAGACCAGGGGGGAAGTCCTTCACTCACAATTTCTGCGCTTCAACGAATAACGTTTCGTTATTATTGAGTGTTTATAAAATATATTATAGGGTTGGCAGTTCATCGATTCATGGCATTGCATAAGTTGCCCACAGCTGTATAATAATTGCAGGCTATTACTTTATCGGGTATCAATAATATCAATCCGGTTTTTGACCAAAACGTACGTCGAGCACCCTCAACTATTGACACGTCGTAGTGCAGTGAAAGTTTGATTATGCGGTTTATCTTAAATACTTTTTTCCGCGAAGGTTTCACTGGGATCCTACTTGTCATCATAATCTGCATAATCTACGTCTTTGCGACGGCCACAGCCAGGGTTCACATCTTCAGCGCATTCTGGGTGACCCACAAACTCTTCTACGCACTCTACGTCATCACCGTGCTGCACGGTTCCGTTCGGGTGGTCCAGGAGCCGTACTTTGCTTACTACTTGGTGGGACCGGCTTTGCTCTTCACTTTCGACAAACTCGTCTCTCTGAGTCGCAAGAAACGAGAACTGACGGTCGTACACGCGGAACTACTTCCGTCAGGTTTGCTCTGATTTGATTCATAATTATTTTAGATGATTAATATTGCATGAAATTTAGCCGCACATCAGTTGGTTTTCAAGGAAACGAGTTGCAATATGGCAAGTAGAGAATTGAAGGTCATGACTTTCATTTACTAAATAAGGACAACATAAATGTCTTCCCTGTTGCTCATTACAGAGACATTATAATAGGCCTATTAGTTATCTACACTTTGTAACAATGCGGTCTACCTCCAGCAAACTTCCAAATTTTCAACTTCCACACTTTATAACTGTCTGGTTTACCCGATCGCAGTCAGTCAACGGCGGTTTATTGAATAAACGAAGATTATTGTCGTGAGTTTGAGGTCAGGAGGTGAAGTCATGAATTTGAATCCAACAACTTAATCTATGTCAGAAGTCAGAAACAAGATGAAAGAAGTCATTGGCGCCTTCGTTTTCTCGGTCTCGGCATACAATGATACAAGTGATACAACATATCAATGATACAACAAATCAATGAGATGGGTCATCTCTCACTCTAATTATAATCTTATAATCAGTCTGCTATATTGACTCTAATTTGCTGTTGACATTGTCAGCCGTTACGCTGTTGGAATTCAAACGTCCGTCGAACTTCGACTATCGTTCTGGTCAGTGGATCCGGTTGGCGTGTGCTTCCCTCGGAAAGGATGAGTACCATTCGTTGACCTTGACCTCTGCCCCTCACGAACAGACCCTCTCGGTCCACGTCAGAGCAGTCGGACCTTGGACGACCAATCTACATAAGGTCTTCAATCCGGATTTCTTTCACGGAACCCCATATCCTAAGGTCAGCAGTAAATGCGATTTCTTTCAATTTACCGTTGATTTTGACTGAGACTGCTGAGTCATAGGAAGGCGCTGGTGTATATAGAGGTATGCTCGGTGCCTTAAAACCGGAAGTTTGCAGGTTCGAATCCACCTCAAACCGCCGCGTAGGGACCTTTCGCAAGTCTTTCACTCGCAATATTATTGCTCAGCGCTTGGACCGCACTGTAAACGCGGACAGTGCAATAATAATAATTAGTGGATGACTTGCTTAAGGTCCCTAAGAGGCGGCAAGTATAGTGCTGCAACCATCCTGCACCAAGGCATAACTCTACACCACCGCGTTCCAAAAACATTAATGCATCACTGATGCAACATTAATGTATCATTGATGCAACATTAATGCATCACCAAGGCGGCGAACATAGTATTGGTGGCGCTGTAAGAGTGCGAACAGTGCCACAGGTATTTTGGTCTGATTAACACGAGTTCGTTTTATATGAAGGACCTCGATCAAGGAATCTCCTAGCTGTACGTTAAAGAAACGAATCTGCCAATAATCATGAATAATAATAATGCTAATGCTTTAAGAGACCAATAATAATTAATTATTCACTATTTCAGCTGCAATGCGAGATGCGTCCAGCTTGAACTTACTTTCGGTCAACCATAGCCTATATCATTTTCTTTGAATCCTAGTTCAACTCATGCCAATTCAACACTTAAATAGTGGATACAACCTTTTTAAAATAGGTGTTTCCTGTAAAGAAAATTAATTTTAATTACAATTGCAGTTTCTTTTAAGTTACGTACAATGCCATCTGTCGGTCGACATTATTTGTAGTGTGATCTCATAATGCGGTTTTGACACTAAGTGTTAATGAAAGTTTGTTAAATCGATATAATTATAGTTCAGCACATACAATATTTATATTGTGGATGATCACTCTACAAAAAGGTGTCCAAACAGAATGTAAATAATCCCATTAATCCAATTTGGTTTTGTTCTAGGTTAAGTTAAGTACATTGTAATTGATAGTATGATAGTTCGTTCATTACAGATATTAAAATAATATTATGTACTTTTTGCGACGCTTTCAAATGATGAGCTAAGAAATTTCTGCTCTGATCCATGCATAAAACATTGTATACGCTACGAAGCCGATTAATTTAGAGAAATCATGGCCATAGTTCAACGTAGAAGCGAGTTCATTTCTGTCTGTCTGTCTGTCTGTCTGTCTGCCTGTATGTATGTACATGTATGTATGTATGTATGTATGTATGTATGTATGTATGTATGTATGCATGTATGTATGTATGTATGTATGTATGTATGTATGTATGTATGTATGTATGTATGTATATATGTATG
>OX457051.1:43149160-43176660 GCA_949752735.1 Lumbricus terrestris
GCTTCCATTCTCAAGGACTTTGTCTTCCTAACGTCCGTCAAAAACACATTCCGTATGAAGTGTCGCAAAGTATGAAGTTACATCAGTCATCTAATCTCATAATAGCCGATCCTCATCAATTGCTATTCTCATGTTGTTGATTAATTTGATTGTGATTCTGTTATGATTAGATCAAGAAAGAAATGATTACAAGCGACTAATCGTCGTCAATATTCGACTCAATCAGGGCCTTTTTTTAACGTGCAGTTGTACACAAAATGTGCAGTTCTAAATGGATTTGTGCAGTTGTAGAAGCACTTCTTTACAGCAAAAAGTAGCAAAAAATGGTCATTGTCCTCCAATTGGAAGTAATTTAGCATGGAGGATGGGAAGGAAAAGATTAAGGAGTTGTGCAGTTCTAAAAATTCCCTAAAAACAGCCCTGGACTCAATAATAATATTAAATAATTTACCTTCGTCGCCATTTCAACACTAAACATCATATGACTACAGCTCTACACATCAGTCGTCCTCACTCTCCGGATCTTGACCCTCTCCATCTCCATCTCGATTTCGTTAGCGCCTTTGAATAAACTGGTTCCCTCGAATCGCATTTGTGGGCGCTGTAGAAATCTCGACTTTCCGATTAATGCGATTACGATTACATTTACAAAGTTTAATGAAACGTAGCGATGTAAATCTCCATCATTTTATCAGCGTAACATAAAAATACCGATGCAGAATTAGCTGGTTCGTGATCCGCATTGGCACTGTTTTAAATGAAGTTCGTGTTATACAGGCTTTTTTAAAATTTATTATAGAACAATATTAGGAACATAGACTAATATTAGTCCTATGGTTTTTTTTATAAAGGTGTCTAAGCCTAAATTTCTTTTTCACTGTGTGCATCATTAGTAGCCCTATCACGTGACTTGTGCTTTAGGCCTAGTGCGAGTAATTAATTGAAAATCAAAAGGTGGTAGTTAAAAATAGGTGTAAATTTTCCGAGAGGGGCAAGTGGGCACTCTTGCCCATATAATTATGTGGGCCAGCACCCATGCAAGAGTAAAATCAGAATAGAATTATGTCTGCTTGAAGAGTTTGGTTTCCAGTAGCGAGTGGAACGTTGCAGGAGAGAAAGGAAGCAGTGGTTAGAGCATTATTGACAGACGGCCTCTAACTTTTTAATTTTAAAGAAATTTTTAGAATCACAGTGCACAGCAATTTCTTCTTTCTATTTCCATCATTCATGGTAAATTGCTCCAAACCGCGCGACATTTGACCAGTCCATTTGGACCATTTATACTATTTACTTAACAGAAGCACAGAAGTGCTTGTACAACTGCACAAATCCATTTAGAATTGATCATATTTTAAATTTAATAATTATATTCCTTTTATTGAGTTCTTGCTGACATACAGCAGCCAATCAAAAATAGGAAATAATACAGAAAATCATAATAATTCAATCAAATGGGTGGAAGTCAGAAAGAGGGGCAATGGTTGAGTACCGCCGTGTACCGGGTATCTGTAAAGAACAGCATGATAAAGAAAGCCTTGTACCCTATACTCCCTATATAATAGGCTGTTGCATGTTGACTGGATGAACTGCAGCTGCAGTTGATGTTGCTGCTTAAATTCCGTTTAGGTCTATTTCGTGTGGGTAACTGCAACACAGAAGCATTACGAATGGTTGATCGACATCTTGCACAACGTTGAAGAGGTCGACAAGAAAGATGTCGTAGAAACTCATATCTTCATCACTCAACTATTCAGCCAGTTCGACCTACGCACCACAATGCTCGTCAGTATTCACACTTCTATAATTATATTTCATTAAACACCTTTTCTTAGAAAATTTTAACTATTTAAATATATGACTCCGTCGTCGTAATTCAATACGTTGTGGAAAGTAGCTACAATCTCGTATAACATAGGGCAGTTTCCAACGAGGTTTAATATCGTCTTCGTAGGGTGGTCTCTGTGGTCTGCTGAGCCATTACATCGTAATTCGTCTCTTTTGCCCGATTCCAAATTAGTGTCTGGTTTTAATGACCATTAAAATAATCCTCAAAATCATTCAATTGAAATTTAACTCTAAAGACCATTGCAAATATTGGTGTTTTTAGCATGGGACCATAGTATCGAAATTGGTCTTAATTAAGTTTGGTCTTAAGTCTTTGTAGTTTTGTATTAATGTACGTATGAGTTTACTATCAAAACCGCGCACACGGATGCTGTATGTGTGCATGTGCACTTGTTATAGAGCCCATTCAATGTTTCTACTCAAAGGCGCCCCCAACTACAGCGCGGACACTGAATGAGAATTTCACGTTGAAGCGCTGAGCATTTGCGAGTGAAGGACTTGTTCAGGGTCCCTACGCGGCGGCCTGAGGTAGATTCGAACCCGCAACCTTCCGCCTCCAATGCACCGAACACGTACCGTTCTCCACGAGTAGAAGAAGGGAGTGGACTTCCGGTCGGAGGGCCAACCACGCAGAAGACGATATTGCGTTTTTGTATACATTGCTATCAATCTTCAAATACATGTTTTAAAAGATCAAACTTTACACACCTCTTTTAACAACTAATAGTATTCAATTGATCAACGTAACTCACACCTCTTTTACACTTTTACACGCCTTATAAGTATATGACGCTAATTTCAAATAATGGTTTAAATCACATTCAAACATCGAGAATTACGTGTAAATGCCAACGGCTGCAATAATTATTATAGTCGCTATAATGTATGTAAAAGCATGTTATATAGCCACTTAAAGTTTCTACTCAGAGGCGCTCCCGACTACAGCGCGGACAATGAATCAGAGTTATACTGGAGTGCATGAGCAATTGCGAGTGAGGGACTTGCTCATGGCCCCTATGCGACGACCTGAAGTGGATTAGGACTAGCAACCTTCCGGCTCCTAGGAACCGAACACACCCTTACGCTACTGCACCCCAAGTATGCAAGTAGGATGAAACGTATTGGCCTACATACATCCCAGAGAGAGATGGAATAAGTTTTTTCGATGATCTCCCAAAATTAGGCTATTAAATGATCTGCTATAAAATGAATGATCTACTATTAAATGAATGATATGCTATTAAATGAATGACCTGCTATCAAATGATTCTGCTTTTCTGTTTTTGTTATTTGCGTCATCAGTATATTTGTGAGGAGCATTTCCAGCGAATGTCGAATCGTAGTATCTTCACTGGATTGAAAGCGAAAACTCATTTCGGAAGACCAAACTTTGAGAAGATCCTTGACGCCGTTCACGCCAAACACCCACGAGTAAGAACAAACATATACATATAGACAAACATACACACACAGACAGACAACAACACATACAGAGACATACGCACACATACAGAGACACACGCATACATATAATACACAAGTCTATAGTGCCAGATAGTTTTTGCAGGAAGGGCAATTGTCACACTGGTCATGATTAAATCTTTTAGCAAGAGCAAACAGGAAGTTGAGAACATGAGTCATTTTTCTCAAGGTTTTCTGAATGTAAAATTTGAAAATTTAAAAATCAATCTGGTGAGTTTTGCACAAACGTCAATAATATTAAAACATTTTTAAAAATTGTAGGTTCGAAAGGTCGGTGTATTCAGCTGTGGACCCCCAGGTCTTACGAAGGGAGTTCAGAACGCCTGCCTTGAAGTCACGAGCAGAAACGCCAAAACCACCTTTGAACATCATTTCGAAAACTTCTAGGAAACTGCGTCTAAATGTGTCTTGTGAACAAACTGCCATGCAAATAAAAACAAACCATTCGTGAACCATGCGCAAGAGCTTTGCTTGTCTGAAAATGCTTCTATATTACAGTAATCGCCGATGTAAGCAAGTAATGGAACAAATCTGTAAAGAGAAGTTCAGCAATGGACAAAGTATTGACATTATAGTCCTTGTGTGTCAAGCACGATTTTAAGTTTTGTTGCAATGTTATATTCTGCTGTTGACTATTAAAACTGAATTCAGCGAAACAGCTTTGGAATATAACGGCACTATTGTCAATTTCCTCAAATCTCAGCTTTATTACATTAAATCTTAATTTGTGATTGCAGTTTTATCAATGGTCTAAATTCCAAAACGAGTTAGACATTTGTTCCGATACTTCAATCCATCTAATTTGTGGGGCGCGGTGGTGTAGTGGTGACGTCGTTGCCTTGAAGCCGGAAGGTTCGAGGTTCGAATCCACCTCAAGTCCCCACGTAGGGACCTTGGGCATGTCCTTCACTTGCAATTGCCCAGCGCTTTGGCATGAAACTCCGATGCAGTGTCCGCTCTGCAGTCGGGAGCGCCTCTGAGTAGAGAGCTTGAAGGGGCGCTATAACAAGTGCACATACAAACAAACAAAAAATCACGAGAATCATCATTCTGGTTTTAATATTCGTCGTTTGTTGTCATTTTCAATCACACAATTCATTGCCATAAATTTCATTAAGACGTCAATTGAACAAAATTTCTGATCAGAGAAATCCCTTCAATTGTTTCTGTCGGTAAGTCAGTCCGTGATATGAAACGGGCGTTTCTCGCACCAAAACATTCGTCTCCTTCGCAGAATGCGGCGGCGTCTCCCTAGTAATAGAGGACAAGATCTGGCACGGTAACCACGGCAACGATTGGCATATGGGAGCGACGGTTGCCTTGGCAACGTCCTTCGCTCGTTCCAGGCTTTTCTTTGTCCGAACTGTCTCAGTTTTTGACACATCCAGCGTGTCATCTAGCGACAGAGAACTGTCATACTGCAAGAAGGCGACATCACTACCGTCGAGTGGATTAACGTGCGGTAAACATCCGACAAACATCGAATCATCTTTCGATTCAAACGACAGATGAGAAAGAGACACGTCGTCGATGGCCCTAGGTGGCGCCACGACTTCCGTAACAGCGTCTTGCAGACTGGAAGCATTTCCTTCCGACGAAGGAAGCAGTTGCTCATCGGTTGAAATCGCGTTGCAATCCATTTCCTGAGCTGTCTGCTGGAAAAGACGTCTCGATAGATTCTGTTTCAAAGCAGTGTCTTCTGTCGTTGTTGGCTGTGAATTGGTTTTCTCATTGGTTTCATCTTTCGTCGCTTGACTGTCTTCTGGCGTCTGCACTTCAAGATGTCGTCCGATCAACATAACGTCTGCAAATGAATTCCCAACCGATTCATTGCCTTCCACCTCTTCCACGTTCCCTCCTCCACTTCTTTCCAGTGGAGCGGATTTCCTCCGTCTCTCGTCAGCATCCTTCTCAACCGACCGATCACATTCCTTCTCAACCGACCGATCACATTCCTTCTCAACCGAGCGATCACCGCATTCCTCATCAGACGTCGATTCATCATCGTCGCAACTTTTCCTCACAACCTCCGATGATGATGTGTTGACGAGAAACTTGAGGGGTTCAAAGGTCGGCCGACGCTTGGACTGCGGTCTGGAGCGTTGGTCTGCATGAGCAAACAACCTCGAATGGGTTGAGAAGGAGGTGGACGCAGAGTCAAGGGACGGTGCTCTCGTGTGGTGCGCTGGTGGCCGGCGTCGAACTCTGCGTCTAATCGATTCTCCTCGCATCAACTTTCCTTCGAATTGCGGTGAAACCTGCGAAACGCACAGCCACACCTTAGACCACACCTTCGAGATTCCTTTGAAAATCAATTCAATTACTTGAAACAATTGAGTTATAATATATTCAGAATGTCCACAGAAATGACAACTAATAACACTGACACTCATTCAACTGGGTATTGGAAATTAAGGCTCTAACACAATCAAACCTATGTAGTCGAATAGAACCTTCTATAGAACTGTTCTCATAATGAACACAGCATAGCATCATCTATTTCATAGCACACATTTAGCGCAGGTTAGAGACTTAGTCTTTCTGATGCAGAGAAATATGCAAAGATTTACATTACACTTCCGCAATACAATACTTGGCAAAGTTTTAGGACTTCCAAGACGATTTAGTCTTACATTCATCAATGCATCGTTTGTGCATGTCACACCCATCTAGCATATGTGTATTGTTTTTCTACCTCACATCATTCATTCATTCTTTCATTCATTCAAGTATTCATATAGCACCTCTCCAAGGAAACTACTCAAAGATGCTCCAGGCTCCAGCACAGTAAAAAAACAGATTTAAAGTGCTTACAGAACGTATCAGAGGTAACAGACACAGTTCAACAGGGAGGCCATTCCATACCGCCGGGCCAATCACATAATATTCTAGTTGCAAATGGCCCTTTACATAATATAGGCCAGCACTTTTGTAAGATACTTTAAAATTGCTACATTAAATGTTCTCATTATTTGCTCCTCATACAAATGATCGGAGACAGCCTTGTAAAATTTCATAAACCGTAACACTGCCCCAAATTTGGCAAATCGCAAATAGCCAAATAATTGTAACTTTAACAACGTCATGTAATTTAATAAATCCACAAGCAAATTTCATGAACTTTATAAATATAAGTATAAAGATATAGTAAACCACAAAGAGAAGTTTCAGTAATTTTTCGGTAAACACGAACCCATGAAGTGGCAATTTGCTGAACGGGGACGAGGTCTCCGGTGATCGGTGGATAGAGGCTGCAGTGGACGGGCGTCGGGACGTCGTGTCGACCATTCAACGGACTCTCGGCGAAGTCTAGCGGTCGCTTCTTGGACGACCACTTCGCCCGTCTTTTTGGCATACCCTGAACAACAACGCCTGAATCATCGTCATGTATATTCACATAAATACATTTTACGACATGACTTTCGCTGATTTTAACATCGCAACTTTTGACGAAATCGATTTATTAAAACAATTTATTCAGAATTATTTGATTTTGAACTGGCGGGTTATTAGTATAGAAATAGCCTCGACGCCAATCGAAAGGATCAGCAACAATCTAATTCACTAACACCATATTTTAGGATATATAAAAGAACACGGCATAGATTAGTAACTAATTATTTTTTATTATTAAACAGTTGCTGTTAAGAATATAATTATTGAAAATGAATTATTCGTGCATCTTACCGTTTTCGCAGGGGCATCGATGTCAACAACTAACGTAGAAATTTAAGTAAGTATGCAGGTTTCTTGTGTACGGTCTATTTTTAGTTTTTTAGTGATTTTCATGTGCAAAAATTGCGAATATTAATTCACGAACTGAGCAGCAACGAGGAAAGCTATCTCAAAAGCGACATTTTCAAGAATATCGGTCCTAATAGTCGTTTAGTTTTAGAGTACTGTAAATTACACGAATGGGCAACAATACGTTGTATATATATATATATATATATATATATATATATATATATATATATATATATATATATATATATATATATATACGTTTCCACAAATAGTGGTCAGGCCTCGGATTCTAAATGGTAAACTTTAACGTCTGAAGAGCTACTCAGAAGCTATGCGCTGCATCGAATCAGATACACCGATTGATGTCCTGTGGAGGTGTGAGAGGCAGTGAGTGATCCATTTGTTATAATCCTAATCTACATCTACAAAGGAGAATGTGATAAATTATTGTGCGCATTATGTTTGTGCAGAATGCACGCCCACATCCGTTGCCCTGAAACCTACCTTGCACCTAGAGTCCTAGACATAAGGCTACGATGATTGGTTGAACTGTGTATATATAAATGAATATAATTATGACATTGGAAAATTATTTGTAAACAATAATTAATTTCTATTAATAGGGGTTGGAGCAAATTGGCAGATGCTATCAGATATTGCTTGTTGTGTGCTTGATATCTGATGCTTAGTCAGCTTTTAATTATTTTCTTATCATAACTCTTCCTGGGCATTATGATAACATCTCTCTATACAAATGATCAGGTTTTAGATTGGATTTGGGTTTAGATCTTAATCAATAAATCATTTCTCTTTTATAATTACATTAATTATTTTTGTCATAACCTGAGGCCATCAACTTTACGACAAGAACAACAACAAATAAAAACATTTCTCTTGAAATGTTAATGAATAAATGCAAACATAGGTTTCAGCCATTGTCAACATTGGCACAATGTCTTGAAAATTAAACAAATCTTTGATATGAATGCAACTCTGCAACGAACAACAGAATCTTCTTAAACTAACAACGGGATATAGGAATGTCCAGAAATTTCGAAAACTCTGTAATCAAAACAGTTTATAAAAATGCTCATTTTTTGCATAAACAAATTCGCACAACTGTAATTGTCATTAGCAACCAAGCATAGCAACAAAGGCAAACCAGAATCAGAGGAGGCAGCATACAACAGAAAAGTCAGTTTCCTATGCAAAGGTATTATTATTATTATTATTATTATTAGCACTGAACATTCATTAATTGCTACTGTCCAAAAACGAAACATCAAACGAAGACATCCAGCAATTATTTCAAATGAAAACTTGCTGAAGATTGTTACATCTTATTCATTCTTACATCTAATTCACTTACATCTTTATCAATCTTACATCTTCCTCCTTCAACGTGCTCTTCCTGAAGCGACTATTTTTGTTGTCTCAAAACCACATTTTCCATCTTCGTCTCATGCACTGGGAGCGCCTCTGAGAGGAGCTATATAAATTTAAAAGTACAAAACAATCTCAAGGGATGAAGATTGCTGTACGTGCAACAAGGTTGTAAGGTGAGCGTTATAGACAATCGACTGTAACGACACAGATCAATGACACAGACAAATGACGCCAAATACAGAACAATTTTGAAGAAGACATTTCTCTAGAAAAACAGAGATTTCATCCTTACAGAGAAAGACAGTCCATGGCACAATTATAAAAAACAAAACCACAAAAAATGCTCTTAAAGACCTCCGTAGAAAACCAAATACGAACACAGAGCAGAAATCGGCCGATAATTAAACGAGAATACGGAACAATTTAAGAACAATGAAAATTAACAAAAGCAACTGTTCATCCAAAGACAACAATAAAACAACACAAAAGACCTTAACAACATGAAACTGTTTCTTGACAATATCTGACTATATAAAATCAAGGTGGGTTGGGGATTTGATGACTCAGCAATTCTTCATCTTGTTGCGAATCTTTCTCAGCTGTTCAACTTCATGTTGAAGTTGTCGCAAATCCTTCAGCTTCGACTCTTCGTACGTTTCAACCGACCACGAATACACATCCTAGAAAACGATAATTTATGCAGCAAATGTCTGAATGGTTCAATTGTTTATTTATCCCACGAGAATGCTGACATTCGCCCGTAGTCTGGTAAGAATTTTGCTCTTCCAATAGGCAATATACAATTTATAATTTGCTATGTATAAATATATATAAATGCTCAACTACAACAACTGACGACTCTTCAATGTTGCAGGTCAACAAATGATGTTAACATCTGTGAATCATCAGTGAATTAAGACGCTAGCAATTACAAGTTACACTAATGTCTTATGATAATTACAAAAAAAACAAATGAGTGGATGAAACGAATTCTACGATATTGCAACAACAGCAGACGGTGGTAATAGAACAATAGTTACCTTTGCTGTCATTTCAATTGTCTTTGTTCCCGTTCTAACGAACTGCTTTGGTTCTCCGGTGTGCTTCAGTCCGTATAACGTCGACACCAACGTCGGCTTCACTCGAATCTCTGCAAACAAAAACAACACAGAACGAGTTCTACACGAAAGAAATGCAACGGAAATAAAACGCAATTAGAACAATACTCAAAAGAACACTCTTGTATGATTGGATGGAGTTCTTGACTTGTAACATGGAGAGCCAAGGTTCCATCTTCCTCTTTCCCTCACACAGTTGACCTTGAGCAAGAAACAATGACCACTGTTCGGTGCCATCGATAGTAGCGCTTAATGCATGATTAAATAAATAATAAAAATACTAATAATAAACATAATAATAATAATAATAATAATAAACATAATAATAATAATAATTTACTTGGGATTTTTCAATATTTCAGGTTAAAATTAGTGAACTGTATGTACAATTTAAAAGCAGAATATAACTTCATGTAAAATATTTTTTTAAACAATAATAAAAAAAACAATAATATATGATAGAACATGCAGTAGTAGTAAAACTGAAAAAATAATAACATAAAAATAAAAATTTAGGCAATAATAATAATAAAAATACAAGTAACAATCAGGACAAAGACTGCTAGCTAGAGAACAAAAAGAAGAGCCAGGGACCATCTCAAAACCAACAACAATCGATAATTAAACTGATCGACTCAATAAACAAGACGCATCATCATCTTCTTCATCTTTCCACTGCATCCATCATCCAACGTACCGATGACGAAGCAATCCGTGAGATGTTTTCCATCTTCTTCCGCATCCAGCACTGGATGGAAGAGCGTCGAAACGACTCCAGCTGGAACGGCCGGACTGAACTTCTTGATCATCAGTTTATCAATGCATAGTCTCAACCGATCTCGGTCGGAGTGAGGGACCGTCTGACCTTCCACCTGACCATGCTTCTTTATGCCAAAGTAAATGCTCCCTCCTTCGTTCCCTACAACAACAACAATTTACGATAAATAACAATCATAAAAGAGTTGCAAAAACTGCAATAATAAAAATAATAGTAATAGCAATAAAATGACATTATTTATAATTTTAAAAATAGTAATAAAGATAATAATACACAGAACCAATTACATTATCACAGAACCAATTAAATTATCACAGAACCAATTAAATTATCACAGAACCAATTACATTATCACAGAACCAATTACATTGTCACAGAACCAATTACATTGTCACAGAACCAATTACATTGTCACAGAACCAATTACATTGTCACAGAACCAATTACATTGTCACAGAAGGGTTGATTATTGTTTTTATTATTATAGCTCTCAGAATCATTATATTTATAATTCATTATGTAGTCAATGTTTTGTTATTATGACTTCAATATAAATGTCTGCTGATGTCATAATGTCCTAATCCATAAAAGAAATAAGACAGATCACACGCAATATAGCAAAACTGATCAATATCAGAAAATCATTTTCCTCTGACAACTACTCAGAACTTGCTCCTCGCTCACAGAATGCAATTATGCAGCAATGCACTTTCTTCGTGGCTGGCCCTGCAACTTGGAATTGGCTTCACACTACTTGTCTTCAAATGCCTGTTAGTCTCTCTGTCTCATTTCTCACTGTTCCTAAGAAAGTCCTATTCGACCGGGGTTGAACTTGGAGCGCTCCCGAGTAGCCAATATTTGAAGGGGTGCTGTATAAAATTGTTGTAATAAATAAATAATGCGTAAATTCAAATTGGACGTCGATCAAAAAACTTACATCGATTAAGAAATCCACAGATGATTTGTGCGATTGTTTTTTCAGAGACCGCTTCAACGGTGTGAAGGAGAAGTTCGCAATCATCGGTCGTTCGAAGGAATGTTTTCTCGTCTATAAAGCGATCAAATGAAGGATAAAAAAAAACATCAATAAAACACATTAAAAAAAGGTTTTCTCATCTATAAACACGATCAAATGAAGGATTTATAGAACAGCAAGATTTTAAAACAAAAACATTACTAAAACACATACAAAAGAAAAGAAATTAAGAAAATACATTATTAGGAAACATATTAAGGCAACACATTAGCAAACTCTAAAGCAACATTACAAACATTCAAACATTAGAAAGCCAGTGCAGGGACGTCGAGCGAATAATTAAATCACAGAACTTTGCTCGGTACCATCAATTAATGCGTTTTGTCATTGAACAGCAGATGTCTTAATTAGTGCTTAATAATATTAATGACAGCAGCAACAGAGAATTCAATAAACTTCATTTAGCAACAAAAGACAGACGGTCTAAAACAGAGAGAAATACCTTGGATGTATTCAACCGTTGCATCAATGGTTGTCTGTTGTAGAATACGAGTTCTCTCCTGCTTCGCAACGCCTACACAACAAAGTCAGCAACAAAAAACTTACATCTCCAAAAACTTAGACAAACATTTCAGCTCTCAATAAAAGTTCAATGGGTCGGATAGTCAGCTGAGACGTTGGGCTTCAAATCTCTGCCACATGTGGCAGAACATATGTCTTGATGTTTCTGCTCCACCAGACTTTAGCTAACTCAGTTACTATGAGTACAACAACCACACAATGCTGTCAGTGGGAGGAAAAGACGGCAAGGGAGAGGATTGGCCACCAACCCTCACATGCCAACGACATGAAAATGAAGTCACTTAACAGTCACTTCCATAGATATATGGAGGTGTCACATGTGTGGCAAGCTGAAGAGACTGTGCTCTTCTCTTCTGAACATAGCACAACTGTTGTACATTTTGACTACCTGAGATATGTATACGATGTTTCAAATGAGTGCAAAGCTAACCTTTGGGAGAATTGTTTGACAGAGAGAGGAGTTTCGTCTCTCCGCTGGAGTCAGACGCTGCTTCTGAGTCGGATTGGTCGTTGTCTGCAGCTGTTGTTGTCGTTGATGTGTCGAATGTATCTTCACGAGGTCTACGGTGATTCTTATAACCGGTCACCTACAACAGTCATCAGAGAAACCAGACACTGTTGATCATAATACGAAATTGAAGATGCAAAGAAATCCATGAAAACATACAGCGGGAATTTTCCTACAGTACATTCACAGCTTATGTGCTGTTCCGCCTAAGGTAAGTTGGTGTCATGTCCACAAAACCCAGAGGGCTCAACACCCCCATCTCTTCTTTTAACCCCCTCAGCTAAATAGTGGCTGAATGGCTGCAATTGGAGGTCGCACCTTGACTCCAGTTCAGTTGCTTCACGTGCGTACCGTGGCAATGTGGTCAACCCCCACCCCACTCCAACTATTGCATGAAAATTGAAAGAACTCTCAAAGCTACAAACTTAACCAGTTCCATGTATTTAATACACCACAAAAAACTACAGGAAATCGATGCAAAAGTTGAGGTTTAGTCGTCAAATATCACAAACTGAAAACTACAATCGACTTTTTCATCCTTTGTTATGCATCCACGACCTCATTTGAATACACAGCAAAACTTTGAACATTGTGTTACTAGCAAGCTCCGAATAGGTGACACTCCACTTTTGAGTGGAAATCATGATGGATGATAGACATAGATGAGTTTGAAGCAGAGGATCACAGACCGTGATTGGTAATGATGATGGAAAATCAACGATTCTGAGCTTTGACCATTCCATGGATTACCCATCTCAGTTGCATGGCTCCATAACTAGACTCCGCACAATCGACAATTGTCGTGTTTAATAAATGCATAAAGATTGTGCGTGGAGAGACAATGGACAATGGAGACAATGGATGGCATAGAGAGAGCAGAGAGTGTGTGAACAGGATGTGAATAGCTTCTTCTCAACTGATGATGAGTCGACTCACAGCGACTCGGTCGATGAAAACTCTGAGCGTCTTGAGAGCCGTTTGACGTACAGACTCTGGTTTATCCGTTCCTGTCAACTCCGTCACCAGATGAATCCCTAAAAACAACGACAACCGCAAACACAATTCAGAATGAAGCAGATAAGAAATCATTTCAAACATACCACAGTTACTTCAACTTAATGCAGCTCATCAATTGCATCACAGAGACAGAAAGATGGGATCAACAGAGAGTGAGCAAGAGAAACAGAAAGAAACAGAGACAGAAAGACTCACCCGGCAGATAAAACAGAGACAAAGACGGAGAAAGAGAGGGACATAAAGACACCACTCCTACGATCAGCTGAGAGACACAGAGAGAGAAATAGAAAGATAGAGAGAGCGACATGCTAGGACTGACAAGTGGTCAATTAGCGACGCATCATCGTATGTTACCTCCACGTTTGACGAGTTCCTCTTTGTTCGTCTGATGATTATAGATGAGATTCCAGAACAAAACAACACAAGATTCGATCAACTGATCACAATCGGGATTATGAGTGGAAGGTTGATGTGACAGACCAGACATATTCCTCTTTACCACTCCTACAGAATTACATCTTCAAGTAATGTAACCATGCACACAAACATATATATATATATACAGTGACTTTATGGCTCTGCTCTCATCCATTCATTTATGTAGCACCTATACGAGATGATGCAGTTACACTGTCGCACTCTCCCAGTCCATCACCCAGTGGAAAAATAGGAGCGCGTACAAAGGAAAAACCGAGATGCTGGAAGTAAAATCGGAAGTCCATTACTACATGGATGAAAGTATTTTCACCTGGAAATACCATGTCAGCTGGAGAGAACATGTCAGCTGGAGAACATGTCAGCTGGAGAGAACATGTCAGCTGGAAAGAACATGTCACCAGCTCAGACAGGTCTCCATCCTCATTAATTAGAAAACGTTATTCAGATGCTGAAGATGAAAAGAAATCATTTGAATTATATTGCAAATGTGATCTAAATGCTTCAAGCAGAAAATGCATAATAAGTTGAATCTGTTTGAAAAAGAATAATTTACATTTCAAATTTTCAATTGACAAATACAACAAAGAGATTATTAGCAATTCAATTAATGAAGAAGTTAATTGAACAAATGACAAGTAATGCAAGCTCTGTAGTTTCTTTTACCAGATATATTCACCTCATCATCATCATCATCATGTCATCATCGTCATCAACATCATCATAATCGCAAGTTCATGATGATGATCAGTATTATTATTTATTATGTTTATTACTAATGTGCGTTTATTAAGCACTGCTATCTACTTGTGACAAAGTCTGCATCAAATTGTCATTGAAAGATTCAAGTCGCTCATGGTTCATAAACAGTCACCGTCTGAGAAGAAGAGAGGTTCGAACCCATCTTCTCCCTCTCTAACCATCGACTTCTCCGTTGCATCCCACAGTTGAGAGAGAAGTCTCACCAATGACAGAGTCGAGAATTCCGAAGTTGACGAAGTTGGACTTGAGGAGATTGTTGTGCGCCATGTTGCTGAGCACTTGGATGACGCAGATGGAAAGACGGATGTCAGGATACGTCGAGAGATGATTCAGACTCGGAAGAAGATTCATCGAAAGAATCCGTTCGGCCATTCCTACGAACAACGCAAACAACGGAATCAAGACTCATGAGCAGAGGAGAAGCAAATTGTTTAAGTTTCGTCCTCTTTTCTCTCATACTATACCATTGGAGAAATCCCATTTATCACAAATTATACGTCTCACTATCATCACTAGCCACCAACGCCAGGTATATGGCTATGTTTGTTGTCGGGTGCTAAGACATATTTTTGTAAAGTTTGGGAATAATTAATCGGTCGCATGGATCAGACGATGTTTTACTACAAACCTAGTTAATTACATACATAGTTTTCTTCTTTATAGGCACAGATAAATACATATATTATATATATATATATATACACCCTAACCATATATATATATATATATATATATATATATATATATATATATATATATATATATATATATATATATATAGTCTGCAATGAGAAAATGAAAGTTGTTACCAGTGCTGAGGTCAGAGGTCAAGTTGCAGAGCGTTAGCAAAAGATTCTTTGTGATGTCAGGACAGATCGGCATTCGACGAACACCTTCAAAACATATCATTTACAGTGCAGCTCAACATTAAATTACATTCTCATCTCAAATAAATTCCATAACAATAATAACAATATCGCTTTAATGTTGTGGCTTTCACAGGGTCATTTATTAAGCCCTTAATTGACATGGATGAGGGTGGTTGGACTCGCCCAAATGCACACAGCCTTTGCACTGTTTGACTGTTTGCAACATTTGTTGAAACAATAAAAGGAATAATAATAATAATAATAATAATAATAATAATAATAATAAATAGAAAACCAATAAATAGAAAAATAATAATAATAATAAAACCCTGAAGACATTCCACACTTAAATCCTAATTAATAATAATCTCTAAGACCCTGGTGAATGAAGTAGCTCAGGAAAAAATTATAATAAAACATAAGAATAATTCACTAAAAATACACTGGTTAAAATGACTGGGGAACAACAAAAGTGCATTTTGATTTGATTGAATAGATTTTAAATGCTTAAAATAAAATTTAGGTTGATGGCGAAAACTCACCAAGTACTTTACAGAGCCGTGCCAATCCTTCCGTTTGGAATTTCGTCTCACAACCGATTGCCTTCAGTTCTTGTAGCGGCAAAACTTTCACGAATCCATAATCAATTGCAAAGACCGTCACCACATCATCATCGACCAACAGAACCTGACCTCTGTAGACCGACCCATCGCCCCTCGCAGCTCCAACCATCTGTCCAATCGAAGGAGGCTTTCCCAAACCCACAAAACGACTTCCATCCAAAAGATCCGACTCAAAATCACTCAACACATCGATGTTTTCATGACCGAGCACAGCCCAGAAGTAGGCGCTGCTCACACAGAACGTCGCCTTCACATCGACAACGACAAATTTCGAGACATCTTCGATTTCGCATTCTTCCTCACGACTTCTGTAGAGCATCATCAATTTACTGCGCTTGTCAAGCTCCTCAACGATTCGAATGTCATCGTCGCCGTTCGTGTCGTACAGATCGAGGACGTACGAGTCGGTGATGTGGAACCGCGACTTAAAGTCGTAGCCAAGTTGACGGTAGAGGACGACGGATGTCGCAGTCGGAGTCATGTCGAAGCGCTCGGCAACGAGCAAGCGACCGTCAACGAGCTTTTGGAGAGTTGACGGAGCGTCGTAGCCGAACATGGTCGGGTTGTCAGTGTCAATGAGTTGACCTATGACCCCGAGCGCGTCCGTGACGGACATCTTACGAAGGCAGAGGTCAGGGCCGACGGAGAAGAACTGAAGCATAGAAGAGACGTGTTCGAATAGCATCCGTATGAGTTGAACCTCTGCGGAGTCATCTTTCTCTGGAAGACCCATCTCAATTATCCGAAGGAGAAGATCAATGGCACCACGCTTCGCAAGATCCTCCTTCGCAGTGCTTGTTACGTTGCATAGATATCCGATGAGAGTACAAACGACAATCTTCAACTGCGGCTCATGTGGTCGCTCCAAAAGATCCAGTAGGAATGGACCGGATTTTGGAGGGAAGAACGTCCCAGACGGATACTTGTTGTACTTGAGGATGAGTTCACTCATGAGGAAGTAGAGGTCGCGATCTGTGACATTGCCTCTCCACGCAAGACTCCACAGCTCAGATGGAGTCTTCGTCTCGTAATCCATCTTTACGCTGAAACAAAATCATCCACAAATAATCCAGAAATAACTGGCCAATAAGCTAATAATGAACAAAGACACACAGGATAACTAAGGACAAATCTTCTGCAGCGGAAAACTGTCGCACAACATTAACATATAAGTTGCTGAACATCGGAGATGAGCAGTTTTACGATTAAGATTGCTACGAATATTGTTAGCACCATACTAAAACTGCAACAAATGTTAGAACTCAAGGTCCTCACTACAGTAACATTACCGAAAGATTAACAGATCAAAACATAATTAACGTTCGGAAGTTTCTGTCATCATATGCGGACAACTAGACGATCTTTCGCTTTCCTAGAAAGACCAAACATCACAGAAACGTTAAAATAAATGTTGCTCTAGTATTTTAAATAAAAGTATTAGTTACGGTGGCACTCTACGGCTGTGAAACTTGGACGCTAAGGGAGGAAGACAAAAGAAGAATATCAGCGTTTGAGATGACAACATATAGAAAGATGCTGAGAGTCAGCTGGAAGGAGTTTAGAACAAACGAATCAATACTGGAAGAGCTGCAACCGGAACGGCGCCTGCTGGAGGTGGTGAAAGGAAGGAAGCTGAACTACTTCGGACACATGATTAGAGCAGACAAGCTGTCGGCATTCATATGTCAGGGCTATCTAGACGGAAAACGGGCCCGGGGAAGGCCGAGGAGAAGATGGATGGATGACGTGGAGGAATGGACGGGGATGGTGATGGCGGACTGTGTGAGGACTGCGAGGAACAGAGAGCAATGGAGGAAGATGGCGTCGTCGACTCTGATCCCCGATCCTCAGCAATGAGGATGGTCACGACGACGACGACGATTAGTTACGAACCGTAAAGATACCAGTCTCGTCACGCGGCAATAATGAAGAACAAAGGAATTTCTGCAGAATTATTAGATTTTAACATAAAATGAGTGAGCGATAATTTCGAATCGTGCGTCAATTTTAACCGGCAGTGTGCCACTGAGGTTTCTGAAATAAACCCAGATTTCCTTCCGAAAAAAACCCAGAAAAACCCAGACTATTCATATAAGCTATTTTAGACCCCCTTTGTTCAAATTAAGTTGGTTTTTCGCTTGTTCACATGAGGATTAACAAAATGTTCGTCAAAAGAGTCGAATATTTAAAAATTATTTTATGACAGTGGCTCAATTTCACTCGTTTAATACTCGTGGATCGAGTAAATATGTTGTTCCCTTTGCACGTACCACCTGCCGCTTTAATAGCTTCCGAATTCTAGGTCCCCGTTTATGGAACTCTCTGTCAGATGATGTGAAGAGGGAAAATAGTGTATGTGCCTTCAAGAAAAATGTTAAAAAGACTTTGTTTTCAAACTATTGCATATGTTGATTAACTTTGGTCTTTCTTTATACCTGCATTTATCTTGCAGCATTCTAGACATTGTATGTTAGTATCCTGACTGTTTATTATGATGTTTCCGAGTCTCTAATCCTTTGTAGACTGTGAGGATTTACTGCTGCAATAATATGCTGTTTCTATTATTTATTATTTTTATTATTTTAGTATTATTATTATTACCATCTATTAATATGATTTTATTAACATGATTTAATATTACAATTTTATTATTATTATTATTATTATTATTATTATTATCTTTATTGCATTGTATGTTTATCCCTATTACTTTCAGTTATGTTCTAATTAATTAAGTATTAATTAAGTTTTAGTTAAGTATTAATACTGACTTGCACTAAAAATAGTCTTGAAGCTAGGGGTCAGGGTTATATAAGCTGTTAGCTTTTTCCTGATTCCTTTTGCACTATGTTTGTTGAGGCTTGTTTATACTATTTGACTTGTGTGTGTGTGCAATAAACAAGTTCATTCATTCATTCATTCATTCAATAAAATGTAATTACAACTTTAACTTTTTTATCCACGTGACATCGACTACACCGGGGGGTGCGGCCGAAGTAGCAGCAACACGAAAAAATGTAAAGTATGCTAACCTCCCCGCAACACATGACTTCGTCCCCATTGCCTTTGAAACACTTGGCCCCATAAACAGATCAGGCATTGAATTTTTAACTGAACTTGGACGGCGTTTGTCAGTGGCAACTGGTAACCCTCTCGAAACCACGTACCTTTTCCAACGACTCTCAATTTGTACGCAACGATTCAATGCAGTGGCATTTCGAGGCACGTTCCCACAGTTGTCCTGTGATGAAGGTCGCTAACTCATGAACAAAGAACTTTTTATGCTTTTTCTTGTAAAACATGTTTCGTTTAATAAACTTTAAAAATATAAATTGTCAAAATTTTCAGAGACATCGGGATCCGTTCTGACAATAAGCTTAATCGATATATGCTATTCGTGTGTGCATAACACACGTGGCTTAAGTTTACAAAGTTCTAAAGTTGTCTGAGGTTTCCAGCCAAATTTTCTTAATACAGTAATACACCAACAATCCAATGTTTTAATCACCTAGAACATTAATACAGTAATACTCTGCAACAACTTGGCTATTATACCACTTAAGGATTGACCTAGCTGACCTACAGTGTATAACTCATAATAACTGTATGTGCATGTTATAGAATGATGTGATACGGCTTTACATGGAAAGAGACGAGTGACCTGACCTATTTTGAAATGTCAAAATGGTTTATTTCTGTGCAGAATTATTCTTCAGGTTATAAATTATTTGTGAATTGACAACATGAGATCTTGATTGTGGAGTTTAAAATTAAAATTATTGGAAAAATTATGTATCACAACCATTTTACATTGAATTTCACAGAATATTCATGTGTTGTAAGTACAAAAGTCAACTCACCAAAATAAACCCAGATCTTGCCAAAAAAAACCAGAAACCCAGACGAAGGCCAAAAAACCCAGATCTAGTGGAAAAAACCCAGCTGTGGCATCACTGTTAACCGGGACCAGAGATCCAGGCTACGATGAAAACGGGTTTCAGATTTCGAGAAAACCGTTTCAGGTTTCTTGAGATTTTCATAGATTTTTTATCAGATAGTCAAAATTCAATCAAATTCGGTTTTGAGGAGTTCACTATAAAAAAATGAACTGCTTTGAAGGACTAATTAAATTTAGTAATTCGCGAAATTCTCCACCCTCTTCTTCTGTTTTGACCCCTCTGGTCCACGTCCTTATTCTTCATCGATAGGCCTAGGACAAGGCCTACTACTTCGAGGTTGAGTAAAATAAGATGACCTGCCGCGATCTGTGAGGTGTAATGGCATGCCTAACCCCAAATTTCTAAAGTGCAACTCGAGAGCCAAGCACAGAGCACCAGCTTATCGCGAGGGCCGTGTCTAGTTAAAGAAGGTCCTAGTGCGTCTAACAAAGTACAAGAGTTACAATCGCCACTACGTTGAAATGGACGGCTGCTCGTTTAATTGGCTGTCACTAGGTTCAACCCAATATCTGCGTCTATCCGTGAGGTCATCAATTGGCTTGGCTCCCCATCCAGTAGCATCACAAGGGGATTTCGGGGGTTAACCCTCCTTCATTGGCCTAGGGGAAAAGGTTTTTTAAAGGTTATTTATCCATTTAAATAAAATAAAAAAACAATTGCTGTTTGGTGCAGACAAGCATGCGGAAATATAAGACTTACTAGGTCCGATCAAAAAGGAAATCGTTTATGAAAAGAGCAGAGAGGTCGGAGGGATCACAGACAGAGGTCACGACCAGGGTCTGAAGAGCTTCTGAGCAGTTTTCATCTTGAGATGGTGCTATATAAATTTCATCGATAAATAAATGATTCTCAGATTGACGGACAATTTGAATGAAATGTGACAGTAACACAGTCAGAGACAGTAATAGACAGACAGACAGACAGGAAGACAGACAGACAGACAGACAGGAAGACAGACAAGAAGACAGACAGGAAGACAGACAGACAGACAGACAAACAGGAAGACAGAGAAATAAATACATTATAGCCAAAAACTCAGAATCAACAAATGAGAGACAAATAGAATTGAATTGATTGCTTTATTTGTCAGTTTAAACCAGTTTTCATGATAGAAAGTTTAACTGAAAAACTACACATCTTAAAAAAACATCAATTTCTAAGATAATAACAAATTCAATGAATGAGAAAATCAAATACAAAAACATCATCAATATCAATGGATTTCAATTGAAATGGATTCCTAGAAATTTCATTCATTCAGTCATTCATACCTCCAATAATACAGTCAGTAATTCAACCAACCATGCATAAATATTCGTTCATTTATTCACATTACTAATCACATAATATATGTAATATCTTTAACCATCTAGAAAGTAGATTCTTCAATCACTACAAACATTCTCCTCATAGCCATCGAACATTTACTGAGCTGTGCTTTTGATTTGATTAAATCTCCCGTCATTACATGCTGCTCAAAAGTATTCATCTAAAAATTCACTTACAAGATGACCACACAAACATTTTGAGATGGATAAACAAACATTGCAAAATACCAAAATAGAAAAGGCAAAAAAGACCGTAACAAACAATTTCTTTGGTTCGCGATTTGATTTTCAATCAGAGCAAAAAGAAACTGAGGCAAAATTCTCACTGTCTTGTAAACTATGGTTGTACCAAAATAGGTGATTATCATTATTGGGAGGACCAACTATTCGGCTGAGTACAAATAGTGTACAAAATATGTCTTCAACAACATTCAGTCATTGGACACAAAATCTGAGACAAAAGATACTGTCTAGGCAGCAGGCAAGGCCTCACTCCAGCAACCACCAGCATAATAATTATAGAGAGCGCCTCTGAGTAGATTTCTTGAAGAGGTGCTATATAAATACTCGGAATGAATGAATGAATATCATATTAATGAGAAGAGTTACTTCAGTCCACTTGCTCTAGCAGCCGCATGTGCTGAAACAAATGTCATGTGAACTCAATTTGTATTTGGTCAGACCACTACTATTGGGACAAATACCAATATAGCATTTGGTGTGGCGATGCTTATCAGACTGGGCACCCTCTTATCCGTGTGAGTTTTGCCTCCCTCTTTCAATTTTGCATAGGCGCCGCGCTCTGCTGTCCATGGTGACTTAATGGTTCCTTTCACTCGCTCTGCAACAATGCAGAGGCATTCGTTCTCTGTGGTTGGTCCAACAACCTGGAATGGACTTCCCTTGACTATGCGACACCTCCCAAGTTCTTCGCAATTTCACAAACTGTTGAAGCGAATATTCAGTGCAACCCTTGTCTAGACAACAGGTTAGGACGACAAACCATACCCAACAGTTCTGAAGGTTCTTTATGGTAAATGATACACAGTACTAAGTTCGGTTGGTGCATCCCTGGTCAAAAGAAATATCTGATCATCCGACTGGAATGAATTTACAATTCAAATACATTGCAATAAAGAAAGCATTCAAATGCTCCCATAGCAACCTATTCTAAACAAATCTTTGCCCCAAAACATCGTCTGCAATGTTGAACCTACGTCGAAAGACAAACTGCGCCAGAAAACAGATACATCACAAAAATTGCTTTAAACATCATTCGCTAAAAAAGACAACAATCAGATTATGAGAACTATGCCGATGATAAAAAACAGCAAGCTAACTAAAAATTCGCTTTGAAAAATCTCACAACAATTTCTTCGTCAATCATTAAAAATTATCTCACATCTACAAAATGACTTTTGCAAAGTTTAAGGCAACGAAAAGCAAAGAAACAACAAAAATGTGAAATGCACATTAGAAAATAAAATGCTTTCATAATATCTTTTCGCAAAAACACGAACCTAAGATGTATTTTGATGGGAACTAAAATCACGATGGTGTCAGTTGTTTACAACTGATGCATGTTTTGATGAATGATGTCAATTCAGTCTTTGTTTTCATGATGATGATGATGATGACGATGACGATGATAATGATGATGATGATGATGACGATGAGCGGATTTGAAGCGAACAATGAAATTATCGCAGTTGTCTGATGCAAGAAGTCAGGTTGTCTAGAAACGACTGAAGCTGAACTCTCTCCATCTCCAGATGTTGTTGCGTTTGAGTCAACTCCTAACAAAAACAACAATCAACTGATTGTGTTCACAACCTCAGACTAAAGACAAAGTTATAAAAAACAAAACAACTGGCATTTGTTATTGTCCTTCATCCAATGTTCAGAAGCGCAAATAGGACCAATCATAGCATTCAAATACAATACTGTCAAGTGTCTTGTCTCATGTGTTGTGTTGTGTCTTGTCTCATGTGTCATGTGTCTTGTCTCATGTGTCATCTCAGTCTAATTTTCATTTCGAGGTCGCCACATCTCCTTTATCATGGCCTTCCCAACTTCTCAAAATTACCAGTATGCAGAAACAGCGGCGCCCGCAGGCGTACGCACTTACGCAAGTGCGTACAGCGCTGAAATTAAAACGTAAAATATTATAAGCTATGGAATTCTTATGACTAAAAAAGGTCATCAGTTTTTTCGGCAGATGGAAAAGTATGTTTTTGGGAAAAGGTCATCATTTTTTTCGGCGGATGGAATAGGTAATTCGAGGCAGATGACTAAAAAAAGTTCATCAGTTTTTTCGGCGATCTTGACAAAAAATTTCCCTATTTCCTCCAAGACCCTAAATTTTGGCCACCCCATCGAAAATTTCTGTATCCGCCCTTGGATGTGCGTACAAGAAAAAAATCCTGGGGGCGCCGCTGTGCAGAAATACAGTTTGTATTGTTCAAATAAGCATTCAAGAACATAATTCTGTGGTGAACTGTAGTTAGAGCAAGTTATCTTCTCAATCAGTCAGATAGCTCAGCATGGACTTAAAAGATGATAGGAAAACTTATAGTGCTATATAAACGTCCTGAGACATAGTTGCATAGCAACGGAGAAGTCGGACGAAGAGGAGAAGAAATCCTCTCACCACAATCTTCGCTGAGAATAATTCACTGGATGAGAGAAGATGTCGTCTGTTGCGAGCGTTCGTAAGTTGCTCGTTGTTGAGAAACTGTCGTTCGCACGCATCGTCTACAATTTACACAATCGATGATGAGTCATACATCGGAGACGCGAAGATCAGAACAGTATTTATACAACTGACCAAATTTATACAAAACAATACAACATATTTGATATTGTCCAAGGTCGCAGCTAGGGGGTGTTTTGGGTGTTTGACATCCCCCAAATGGAATAATGTAATTTAAATGAAATAATAAATTTACTAGCACAATCATCATCTAATTACTAAGGGTATTTCATTTTGAAGCTCTTATTTCAATGTGACATTTTACAATAGATTAAATTATCCTCAAAACCCATTCGACAGTTTATTTGGTTGCTTGTCGGTTTGCTCAAGGTCGAGTAGTGAATAAGTTGGTGCCCTGCACTTGGCTTTTGAGCGGTGATTTAGAAATCTGGAGATTATGACTATGATTAAACTGACAGATCTGTTCTATCATCTATGGTATCGTACCTTGGCAATGCTGTTGATATGCTTCGATGATCGACTCAATGCCCGGCCACTGGAGCCGAGGTTGACCTCCACCACCACCCCCACCACCATCATCACCACCACCATCATTCTGGGTAGAAGCAGGAGATGGTGGTGATGATGATGATGTGTGACAATTCACCTCGTCATCACCAGGTGGCATTGGAGGAGGTGGAGGAGGGGGAGATGATAGTAATCGGTCGACGGGTAATGCTACGAAAAGAAAGAAAACACTTTCAACAGATAATTACAACCGCTGTCCATTGTCTGATTTAATGCCAGTCTAAGGCTGGCAGTTTCTACCGTATAAAACTTCATTATTATACGCCTGAACTCTGGTACGTCATAATCAAGTTATGCAATATCTTGAACATGTCACCCTCTGATTTTCAACGCACAGAACTAACCACTACAGCGTTCAATCCTCACAATAATCATGACAGTTAATCGTGAAAACATTTCTGCCACAACTTGCATTTTAAACTTTCTCAGAGCAGAAAACTCTTCTAAGATGAAGACAACAGTTGTTACGACCACAGTTTGACTGCATTTGTCACCAGGTGGAGGAAGCACTTACACTGCTTTCGTTTGTTGTTGTTGTTGTTGTGTCTCGTTGCACAGTTACTGTTGTTGTTCGGTTGCAAAGAAGTTGTTGTCACTAAATGTTCATCAAGATCCAATCGCAGGCGCTTACAAGGATCTGTGCAACAGACAACCATGACAACAGTTAATGACAACAATGACAACAGTTAATGACAACAATGACAACAACAGTCAATGACAACAACGACAACAGTTAATGACAACAATGACAACAGTCAATAACAACGACAACAGTTGATGACAACAGTTAATGACAACAATGGAGGCAAATCTAAATAAACCACAACCACAATAACCACCAACTCCATTGCCAACATTAACACTACTATACTAATATCACTGTTACAACGACACCATTGCGAAGATGACGAACACCACCTTACACAGCATACACAATATACACAACATACACAATATACGCAATATACACAATATACGCATGCTTCCTTCTCACCTCATCCCAGTCAGCCAACCGTTTTCATTCAAAAACCATAAATGAAGAGAACTAATAACAATACTTCGCAACCAATGTAACCATGACAACAACAATAAGAACAATAACTGGAAGAGGTGTAGGTCCTCCATCTGTGTGGAATAGTCTTCCAATTGAGATACGCAGGTTGTTAAATAGGACTGACTCATCAGTGATCTTCAGGCTCCTTACAACCTTCTTGTATCACCAACTTTGGATTGGGAGCGCCTCTGAATGCGCTTCTTGAACGAGCACCATATAAATTCTTGAAATGACCGAACAGCAACAACAACAACAACATACTTATTTCTTCTGAAGACAGTTCTACGTTGTTCGATGACCGATGACAACGCGATTCATCGTTGTCCGTTGTTTCATCGTTGTCGTCTTCTAAGGCAACAGTCGTCAACGTTCTCTGTTCGTTCGTTCTCTTCTTCGCCAGACCCAAGACACAGTTCGAGGGGGGCGTCGTCGATTGCAGCGAGATGAGAGACAGAGCGGCATTGAGAAGTTCGTCCTTTGAGAGATGTTGAGTTGAAGCGTATCGCAAAACATCCGTAAAACCATTCGTAGATAATCCATCCAAACGTTTCGGATGATTGAGATGACCGTTCTTCGGATGACTGCCTCCGTTCAACTCTGCAATCAACCGACTGTGATTCGCTTCAATCAAGGAATTCGATTTGATTGAAGCGGACGTCACATGATCATTGTTGCAATTCTCCGTGCTCAAAACGTTCGAGTAAGTTACGTCAACATCGTCCTTTACCGGTTTATTCTTTCCAGTGGAACTGCGGTAATTCTTTGGAGGTGGATGATCCAGATCCCTGCTTTCCAGTTCCAGTTCCCTCTCCTCTTCCGCTTCGTCATCAGAATATTTTTCAAGGAATGGTCGATGGAAATTAGGTTTCATGTCTTTGCGTGTCTCACGTTCCTTCGTCACCGTTTCATTTCCCTGAGATCTTCCGTTGTCGTCTTTAACATCGAAATCTTTCCGATAAACTTCTTCATCGCGTGTCCTTGAGAGATCATTTCCTTCTTCCTCCTCTTCCTCTTCCTCCTCTGGACCGGAACAATCGCTGTTCATCCTCCTCCTCCTTCTCTTCAGTGCTGCTCCATTCCTCCAGCAACCACGTGATTCCAATTCGCTTGCGTCATCTGATGATGGGATGACGTCATGTCTCGTGTAGATATCTCTAAAAGACAGAAACAACGTTTCAGAAAGAAAGTTGAAGATTTAACGTTCAAAAGGCAGAAGGTGAATTCGTATGAAGTCATATGAAATTGAATGAAATCGAATGACGTCGCATGATGCGAGGTCGTATGATGTTGTATGAAGTCACACAAAGTCGCATGAAGAAACCTGAAGTCGTATGATATCACGTAAAGCGGAGTCATATGTTTCTGTTTCTTTCTCTGTGTGTGTGTCTCTCTCTGTGCATGAAAGGACCTGAAGTCGTATGAAGTTCTAAGGAGTCGTGTGAAGTTGCGTGTGAAGTTGTATGAAGTCATATTCAGTAGACTGAAGTCGCATAAAGTCGTATGAAATCGCATGAAGTTGCATCACTTATCTCTAGAGAAGCACTTCAGAAGTCTGGACTTTACAACAACGAATGAGAACAATTGTTGTTATATTTATTATTTATCGTAAAACGTCATGATGCTAAAGAGAATAACAACAATGCTGAAGATACCTGCGTAGAATGTTTGATAGATCGAATGGAGATGGAAGAGCGATGGAAGGATGACATCGGTCAGGATTGTAGAGGAACGGAGAGATGGCGGTCGGTTGG
>OX457051.1:43181660-43191660 GCA_949752735.1 Lumbricus terrestris
CTTCATTAAATTTTAGTTTCTTGAACAGTTTTGTATAACAGACAGGATCGAGACACTGTTCAAATCAGCAAACTGGTCAAAATCCGATTATTTTTATAGTTTGACTAAGGCCAAAAAAAATAATGTTGTGTTTCCGGTAACCCGACCGACCCTCTTTTATTGCCGCGACTCAAATAATTTTGTAAAAAAATTTTATTTAAAAAATATTTTTTTTTTAAATTTAATAAAAAAAATTTAAAAATTTTTCTAACTTTTTAAACAAAACTTTTATTGACATAGTATGGTGACATTGCCTTCCGTAAAAGTTGGATCTTTGGCCCAAAAAATGTTGTGTTTCTGGTAACCCGACTGACTCACTTTTATTGCCGAGACTCTGAAAATTTTGTGCAATTTTTTTATTTACAGTGGCATTGCCTTAGAGTTTCACGCCTGCCTAACTACCTCCTGGTTGCCAGTCTTGAAAAACCTCTAGCCTTATCATTCTCACTTGAGCCACCTCTAATGGTGACTAGGGAAAATAAATCTAGCAACCTCTAGGTGTAATTAGTCACTGGCTTGGCCAGTCTGGAACGACCCCTTGCAGTGATGTTCTGTTCGCACTCATCTTCCCCTTCCCTTCCCACTTTATCTTACCAGAAAAGATGTCAACAAAATGAAATTAATAGAATTGTTTTCTAGAGCAATTTTAGGTACAGACAGTCAGGAAATAGGCAGTTTATACTTGCTTAGAACACGTACTTTGTTGCAGCGTGTACCTTTATGCAAAAAAGAGTAGTTGGGTTACTGGGTATAATTTTTCGGATAGTCACTGTATAAAAATATTTTACCAAAATAAAAATACTTTTCGACCTACCTACCCAATTTTCTAGAGCTCTGTTACCGGAAACACAGCATTATTTTTTTTTGGCCTACTAACCTCTAAAATGCTATAGGCCCAATTGTGAAGCTTAAACAATCGCTTTTCTGACTATCAAAATTAATTATTTATTCAGCCAATTGTTTAGGCAGACCAGTTTATTTACATTGGTCGGTTCAATGGATGCGGTTTTTAATTAACAAAAGAACTATTAAAGCTCATCAAGTTGGTCAGAATTCTCCACAAGAGGTTGCAGCTCTTGCCAAACCTCATCTCTTTGTCCTTCTGTAAGTAGGTCTATTGAACTTATTCTATGAAATCTGCATCGAATAGTCTTGCCATATAATAATAATCTTCGTTTAATATCCTGAAGTTCAGCCAATGTAGTTTGACACCATGGAGTTGAGACAACTTTAGTGGACAACTTTAGCCGATGTCGACGGTTCATCACTAGCCATGAACGCATGTTTTGGTTCGCATGCAGGCGATAATTGAGCGACGAATTGCTACGATAACACTCAAATTCTTTGTTGGAATATTTGCAAAGAATGTATCACTAGTTTTAAGTATTCGGTTCTCCGTGTAAAACGATTTTTTCTGCCTTTGATTCGATTTTAATCAGATCCAAAAAAAGCGTACGATTGATGCGTTAAAATTTTTAATCGCAAATTTTTTTAACACGTTAACCGCATGCATTAATCGTGATTAATCTACCCCTACTTATTAGCTCCTGCATCCTGTATGTCGGTTTATTCATCTCTGTGTGTGTGTGTGTGTGTGCGTGCGTGTGTGTGTGTGCGTGCGTGTGTGTGCGTGCGTGTGTGTGTGTGCGTGTGTGTGTGTGCGTGTGTGTGTGTACGTGCGTGCGTGTGTGTGCGTGCGTGTGTGTGCGTGCGTGTGTGTGCGTGTGTGTGTGCGTGTGTGTGTGTACGTGCGTGTGTGTGTGTGCGTGTGTGTGCGTGCGTGTGTGTGTGTGCGTGCGTGTGTGTGTGTGCGTGTGTGTGTGTACGTGCGTGTGTTTATTTAGAGAAGAGAGCTCTCAGTCACTCTCTCTCTCTCTCACCAATCCATTTTACACCTGTGACAAAAACCTTTTCCTTCCATTGTGTTTCTCTAAAGGCCAAGTTTCACAACACATGTTCTCAAATGTCAGAAGGAGGAGGAGGAGGAAGAGGAGGAAGAAGAGGAGAAGGAGGAGAAGGGGGAAGGCGGATGTAATGTGAATAGATTTAATGGCAAGTGAGAGAAATGCCAGGTGCCGAAGCAGAGACGGAGGGAGGGATTGAGATTGGAAGAACGGGTCAAAGAGAAAGATGGTGGGGGAGGGGTTGTGGAAGAGATGCAACACATACATAAGCCCCCCACCCACCCACCCACCCACCCACCCCCCGTTGTCTGAACATTGTTGGGCCGTTGACGGAAGCGATCGGGTTAATCATCCGGCATCAAAGAGACAGACGGAGACAAAGAGTGAGACAGACAGACACAGACAGAGGGAAAGGCAGCAACACAGAGAAAGAGACAGACAGACAGACAGTGTGAGGCAGAGACAGAGGCGGATATATACAGAGACAGATAGACAGACAGATATACAGAGACAGATAGACAGACAGAAGCAGAGAGAGAGAAGCAGAGTACAGACCGTGAGAGTGAATGGTGGACTCCTCCTCCATCTCCCTCTCCCCCATCACCATCGTAGTCGTTGTTGCTGTTGCTCTGTTACACGAGTCTATCGTCATCCTCCTCAGCGCCTCCAGATAACTGCTTGACGACCACGACGACGATGATGCTGATGATGATGCCATGGCTGCTGCTGCTGCTGCTGGTGGTGGTGGTGGATGATGGAACAGATGTTGTGATGGGATGGACGACGCGGGTGGAGGAGGGTGCGCCGCTCTTACACCCTCCTCCTCCTCCTCCCCATCCCTCCTCTGCTCCAACCCTCTCTTCCGCCTTCTACCAATGCATCGGATCTCAGCCTCCGCTGCTACAACGGCAGACGACATCTCGGCTGTTAAGAGGACGTTGAACGAAAGATGAGAGAGACACAGACAGACAGACAAACAAACACAGACATTGAGAAATAGGGAGGGAAACAACGAGAGACGGAGAAAGCGCAAAGGAGAGAAATATGGAGAGAGAGAGAGAGAGAGACAGACAGACAGACAGACAGACAGACAGACAGAAAGAAAGAGAGACATTTAAACAGATGGGAGTAGAGAGAGAGAAAGAGAGAGAGAGAGAGAGAGAGAGAGACAGAGACAGAGACAGAGAGATAGACAGAGAGAGAGAGAGAGACATTTAGACAGATGGGAGTAGAGAGAGAAAGAGAGAGAGAGAGAGATAGACAGACAGAGACAAACATTCAGACAGATGGGAGTAGAGAGAGAGAGAAAGAGAGGTTGAGATGATAAAACAATAAACTCCATTGCATTGGACCAACATACATCACTTAGCGATGGTCGGTTGATGCTAATGGCTACAATTTCATCTTAAAAGAAGAAGACGAAGAGGAAGCAGAAGGAGTTGGAGGAGGGCACCAGTCTCCCGCCAGCCATCACACAAGGGCACCAGCGTCTCCCCCTCCTCCGCAAGTATATATTATATATAATATATATATGTATATAATATATATATATAATATATATATATGTGTATATAATATATATAATATATATATGTGTATATAATATATATATAATATATATATATGTGTATATAATATATATATATCGAACAGATGGTAAAGTTTACAAGGAACAATAACGCACATTGTCCATGCTTCTCTCATCTGTCTTACACTCTCTCTCACTTCCATATTGCCTCTGCCTTTCTCACTATGACTGTCTGTCTGTCTCTCTCTCTATACCTCTCCCTCTGTCTCACGCTATCTTTGTACTAACTCTATCTCCCTTTCTCTGTCTGTCTCTCTCTCTCTTTGTCTCTCTCTGCGTGTATGCTTTTACATAGCGTCAAAGTATTGAACGTCATTGCATCATGTGTTGAGAAGAAGTTCTAAGCGAAAAGCAACGAAAGCAATCAGATGAGTTGCGACAGAAAGAAAGAGCGCTGTGAAAACAAACTGACGGAATGATCAGAAAACAACCCTTCATATATATATATATATATATATATATATATATATATATATATATATATATATATATATATACATACATATATATATATATATATACGGTAGCCGTCTATCTCTGTCTGCCTGTCTCTCGCTATATGTGTCTCTGTCCTTCTCCTCCCTCCCTTCTTTCTCACTCTCCTCCCTCCCTCTCTCCCTCCTTTCTTTATCACTCTCCTCCCTCCCTCATTCCCTCCTTTCTCACCCCCTTCTTCCCTCCCTCCTTTCTTTCTCACTCTCCTCCCTCCCTCACTCCCTCCTTTCTTTCTCACTCTTCTCCCTCCCTCACTCCCTCCTTTCTTTCTCACTCTCCTCCCTCCCTCACTCCCTCCTTTCTTTATCACTCTCCTCCCTCCCTCCCTCATTCCCTCCTTTCTCACCCCCTTCTTCCCTCCCTCCTTTCTTTATCACTCTCCTCCCTCCCTCACTCCCTCCTTTCTTTATCACTCTCCTCCCTCCCTCACTCCCTCCTTTCTTTCTCACTCTCCTCCCTCCCTCACTCCCTCCTTTCTTTCTCACTCTCCTCCCTCCCTCACTCCCTCCTTTCTTTCTCACTCTCCTCCCTCCCTCACTCCCTCCTTTCTTTCTCACTCTCCTCCCTCCCTCACTCCCTCCTTTCTTTCTCACTCTCCTCCCTCTCTTTCTCTGCTTCTCCCTCACTCATCTATTCGGTCAAGTCTATGCTTAGAAGTAACTTAACATATATTTTTCGGTAATTATAGTAAAATTAAATTAAGTTGCTTGACTGGTGCTGAGCGGACTGAGACTGCTGTGTGTGCGCACGCGTGTGTTTGTGAAAGTGTGTGTGTGTGTGTGTGTGTGTGTGTGTGTGTGTGTCTGCTTGCCTGTCACTGTCTTTATGTCTGCATCCGTCGGTGAAGAGGAGGTCGACGACGACGATGATGACGATAATGATTGCTGCTTGTCGCTTTCTTTGGCTGCTGCAGCAACTGATGCCAAAGAAGATGATGATGATGATGAGTTGGATGAGGTCTTTGTCTGGAGATGCTCATCCCTAGGATCCAACTAAAAGACAAAAGACAAAATACAATACAGATAACAATGAGAATGCAGTGGAAGACTACAGCAGAATCACGGATTTAATCTCTAGCTGTCTTTTCCTCTCTGTCTTTGTCTGTGTGTCTCTCTGTCTGTCTTTGTCTGTGTGTCTCTCTCTGTCTTTGTCTGTGTCTCTCTCCGTCTTTGTCTGTGTCTCTCTCTGTCTTTGTCTGTGTGTCTCTCTCTGTCTTTGTCTGTCTCTCTCTCTGTCTTTGTCTGTGTGTCTCTCTGTCTTTGTCTTGTGTGTGTGTGTGTGTGTGTGTGTCTCTCTCTCTCTCTCTCTCTCTCTCTCTCTCTCTCTCTCTCTCTCTCTCTCTCTCTCTCTCTCTCTCTCTCTCTGTCTTTTTGCCTCTGTTCATCCAGCCAAAGATTCTCCACATATATGGACAGAAACTCTATGAGATTCCTCTAAGAGTCACTCTCTCCAACATCTCCAACTCTTTCTCTCTTCTGCACGTTTAGTATACCTCCATCTAAAACCGGTCCGGGCAGGTCATTTAAATTTTAAACGACATTTACAATTTTTTGTCTTCCAACAAGTTTTTCAATCAAACAGATAACCAGACAGGCGGCCACACATTCAGGCTGTAAGACACATCCTCCTCCTCCTCCTCCTCATCATCATCATCAACTGCAGAATCTCACATTCGATGCCTTTGGATGCTTTCAAAAGACAACTTTAGAGCACATGAACTGAGAAGATGGTCATCGGCATAAGAAACAATAATAATTATTGTCGAATGATCAACAAAAGATGATGCATGTCAACAATATTTTAATCATTCTTCATCCGTCTCCACTCTCCCCTCCATCCACTCTCCCTCCACTCTCCACTTCCCTACTATCTTCTTCTGCTACTAACGATGATCGACCGAACTAAGTGGCGTAGCCAGGAATTTATGATGATGGGGGTACGGCCAGGCCGGATGCCCTTCCTGACACCAACCCAACAGTATACTATTAGAGTAAATAAAAAGGAATACGCCATTGACAGAACTCATGATTTCATGACCAGATAATTCATTTTAGCTGCAGTTCATCCGATTATTAATAATGAAGTGGAGAAGGAGGCAAGAAGAAGGAGGAGGAGGAGAAGATGGAGAACTAGAAGAAGGAGGAGGGATTGAAGGAAGAGGAGAAGATGGAGAACTAGAAGAAGGAGGAGGGATAGAAAAAGGAGAAAGACGATGAGTAGAGATGGATGAATAGGGGAGGTATGGAGTAGAGGGAGGATGCGGATGGAATGGAGGAATAGATGGACGAGAATCAATACGGAAGGATGGAAGGGTGAGTACATGTGATAGAAGAGGGAAGAGCATGATCAGCTAGAGCACCTGCAGATGAGATGCCATAGGGCTAATGCAACCGGGCTCCCTCCATCTCTCCCGTCTATAATATATCTATGCTTCTATAATATATCTATGGTTCTTCTAATGCCGATGACTTGTATATTAAACGGACGAAGCATGCATGCCACTCGTCCACCTGTTCTTCCTATCCTCCTGTCACCTGCACTTCCGCCGCCGCATCATCCATCCTCTCATCAGCTGCTGATGCTGCTGGTGATGGTGGTGGTGATGATGATGCTGGCTGTGAATGGATTGCTTTAATATGAATGGATTGCTTTAATATGAATGGATTGCTTTAATATGAATGGATTGCTTTAATATGAATGGATTGCTTTAATATGAATGGATTGCTTTAATATGAATCGCTTTGTTCTTGCTCCAGAAATAGCGCCTGGCATCGTGAGATGAGGTTAAAAAACGAGACTTAATGAAAAAGCAAAAATTAACTTTAAAAAATACATGAATGGATTGCTTTAATATGAATGGATTGCTTTAATATGAATGGATTGCTTTAATATGAATGGATTGCTTTAAGATGAACGGATTGCTTTAATATGAATGGATTGTTTTAATATGAATGGATTGCTTTAATATGAATGGATTGCTTTAAGATGAATGGATTGCTTTAAGATGAATGGATTGCTTTAATATGAATGGATTGCTTTAAGATGAATGGATTGCTTTAATATGAATGGATTGCTTTAATATGAATGGATTGCTTTAATATGAACGGATTGCTTTAAGATGAATGGATTGCTTTAATATGAATGGATTGCTTTAATATTAATGGATTGCTTTAATATTAATGGATTGCTTTAAGATGAATGGATTGCTTTAATATGAATGGATTGCTTTAATATGAATGGATTGCTTTAATATGAATGGATTGCTTTAATATGAATGGATTGCTTTAATATGAATGGATTGCTTTAATATGAATGGATTGCTTTAAGATGAACGGATTGCTTTAATATGAACGGATTGCTTTAATATGAATGGATTGTTTTAATATGAATGGATTGCTTTAATATGAATGGATTGCTTTAATATGAATGGATTGCTTTAAGATGAACGGATTGCTTTATATGAATGGATTGCTTTAAGATGAACGGATTGCTTTAATATGAATGGATTGTTTTAATATGAATGGATTGCTTTAATATGAATGGATTGCTTTAATATGAATGGATTGCTTTAAGATGAACGGATTGCTTTAATATGAATGGATTGCTTTAAGATGAATGGATTGCTTTAATATGAATGGATTGCTTTAATATGAATGGATTGCTTTAATATGAACGGATTGCTTTAAGATGAACGGATTGCTTTAATATGAATGGATTGCTTTAAGATGAACGGATTGCTTTAATATGAATGGATTGCTTTAATATGAATGGATTGCTTTAAGATGAATGGATTGCTTTAATATGAATGGATTGCTTTAAGATGAATGGATTGCTTTAATATGAATGGATTGCTTTAATATGAATGGATTGCTTTAATATGAATGGATTGCTTTAAGATGAACGGATTGCTTTAATATGAATGGATTGCTTTAATATGAATGGATTGCTTTAATATGAATGGATTGCTTTAAGATGAATGGATTGCTTTAATATGAATGGATTGCTTTAAGATGAATGGATTGCTTTGATATGAATGGATTGCTTTAATATGAATGGATTGCTTTAATATGAACGGATTGCTTTAAGATGAACGGATTGCTTTAATATGAATGGATTGCTTTAATATTAATGGATTGCTTTAATATGAATGGATTGCTTTAAGATGAATGGATTGCTTTAATATGAATGGATTGCTTTAATATGAATGGATTGCTTTAATATGAATGGATTGCTTTAATATGAATGGATTGCTTTAATATGAATGGATTGCTTTAATATGAATGGATTGCTTTAAGATGAACGGATTGCTTTAATATGAATGGATTGTTTTAATATGAATGGATTGCTTTAATATGAATGGATTGCTTTAATATGAATGGATTGCTTTAAGATGAACGGATTGCTTTAATATGAATGGATTGCTTTAAGATGAATGGATTGCTTTAATATGAATGGATTGCTTTAATATGAATGGATTGCTTTAATATGAACGGATTGCTTTAAGATGAACGGATTGCTTTAATATGAATGGATTGCTTTAATATGAATGGATTGCTTTAATATGAATGGATTGCTTTAAGATGAATGGATTGCTTTAATATGAATGGATTGCTTTAAGATGAATGGATTGCTTTAATATGAATGGATTGCTTTAAGATGAACGGATTGCTTTAATATGAATGGATTGCTTTAATATGAATGGATTGCTTTAATATGAATGGATTGCTTTAAGATGAATGGATTGCTTTAATATGAATGGATTGCTTTAAGATGAATGGATTGCTTTAATATGAATGGATTGCTTTAATATGAATGGATTGCTTTAATATGAATGGATTGCTTTAAGATGAACGGATTGCTTTAATATGAATGGATTGCTTTAATATGAATGGATTGCTTTAATATGAAGCGACCAAGGAAGAGAAAGAAGAAGATATGATTTAATTTAGACGGACACGACAAACGTATTGCGAAAACACCCACCTCTCAACCCTACCCCACCTCAACCCTCCCCTCAACCCTACCCCACCTCAACCCTCCCCCTCAACCCTCCTCAACCCTACCCCACCTCAACCCTACCCCACCTCAACCCTACCCCACCTCTCAACCCTACCCCACCTCTCAACCCTCCTCCACCTCAACCCTCCCCTCAACCCTCCCCTCAACCGTATCAAACCCCAACCACCCTCGCATTGTCCTCTTCCTTATACCATTGTCTTTCACTCTGTCCGTCTCCTTTTACTTTTCTATCTCTGTCTCTCAACCGCTGTGTACCCTCTATCTCTTCTTCTGCCTCTTTCTTTCGCCTCTTCAATATCTCCCCATGTCTGTCTGTCTGTATTTTTATATCTTCGTCTGTCTGCGTCTTTCTATATCTTCGTCTGTCAGTCTGTGTATTTTTATATCTTCGTCTGTCTGTGTCTTTCTATATCTTCGTCTGTCAGTCTGTCTTTTTCTATATCTTCGTCTGTTTGTCTGTGTGTATTTTTATATATTTGTCTGTGTGTGTCTTTTCATATCTTCGTCTGTGTGTGTCTTTTCATCTCTTCGTCTGTGTGTGTCTTTTCATATCTTCGTCTGTGTGTGTCTTTTCATATCTTCGTCTGTGTGTGTCTTTTCATATCTTCGTCTGTGTGTGTGTCTTTTCATATTTTCGTCTGTGTGTGTGTCTTTTCATATCTTCGTCTGTGTGTGTCTTTTCATATCTTCGTCTGTGTGTGTGTCTTTTCATATTTTCGTCTGTGTGTGTGTCTTTTCATATCTTCGTCTGTGTGTGTCTTTTCATATCTTCGTCTGTGTGTGTCTTTTCATATCTTCGTCTGTGTGTGTCTTTTCATATCTTCGTTTGTGTGTGTGTCTTTTCATATCTTCGTCTGTGTGTGTCTTTTCATATCTTCGTCTGTGTGTGTCTTTTCATATCTTCGTCTGTGTGTGTCTTTTCATATCTTCGTCTGTCTGTGTGCGTCTTTTCATA